>OZ026835.1:10713472-11986557 GCA_964023205.1 Lutraria lutraria
CAAAGCCAATACCCTTTGGGTGTAGCAAAATTATGTTGTTGTTGAGAGGACTGTCGCTCTAGAGAGGTTAAATTAAAAAGTTAAATTGTGCAGTGGTGAAAATCATGCAGTTGTTGAAGGGAGGTTGTTGCTCAGAGAGGGTCGCTCTGGAGAGGATTGTACTGTATAAACATATTTCGGGATGACTTGTACCTCTTATTTTCACAAGTGTTTCAGCTGAGGAAATAAAACAGAAAACTCCTAACCTACCTACCCAAGTTTTTTTTGGTTACCCTAACCATGACAAATATTTTTCTAGTTTCACCTGAGCAAGCACAAAATGGATACAACTACATGGTAAAAGACATTAATGGTGGAATTATAATGAGCTAAGATGAAGCATATACCTTAATACCAGGAAGTACTGTATTAAGTATCTGTGCAGGTGGTAATGTATACACCATCAATATCTGTACCATCTCTGTTACTGCTTTCTATCCTTCAATTTTAACACTGTCATATTCTTCTCTAAACTGCTATAAACCTATCAGTAAATAAACAAACATTTTTTATTGTTGTATACTGTGGTATCATTATTATTCACAATAAGACAATTTTTACATATTTCTCACAAAGACCAATGCACAAATTCATGACCATACTATTTATAATACTTAATCGTACTACCATCAGAAAGAAAACTTTTGGAACTTGCCCAGAGTGCTGATCAAGGTTAATTGTAAGAAGCACCAAATATCTGGACTCAGTATTATAAAACTTGAGATTGGTCTCCAAGCTCATATCTTTTATCTGTTTTCATTAATTATGATTAATTAATGGTCTTAATCGATCATTAATTCATCTGAATAGTTGATTTGAATATTTATTTAAACACATAACAGCTGTACCTATTTTTTAAATCAAATGTTGAGTACGGCTTTGAGATTTGTGCACAAAGACTGTTCTCAAGTTTTATAACCTTGTGGCCTAGTAAGAGACATTTAACTCTCACACTGCATTGCTGTTACAAACAATAAGGTTTACATACCTTCATCAAAAAGTTCACAGTTGCAATCCATTTAGGTGTTTCCCTTGGTAACAATGAATTTAAGATGTTAGGTAGAAAATACTGCAGTTGATCTGGACATGCTGTAAGTATACTGACCACTAACTTCTCAACAAGTACACGTGACAACTGACCACTCAATGAACGTAGAAGTCCAGTTATTAGCTGATTCTGACTCCTATATTGATAAAAAATGAAGTAAAACAAATTTAACATTGTAAGAAAGTATCAAAATTAGGAAACCAATTTAGTGTAATGAAAGGCGCTGACACATGAGGTGTGGAACATTATAGAAAGTTCATGAACACACCTTTAATACAGTAAAGTTATAACCGTGTAAAACTTAAACAGTATGATGATAATGGGAATATTTCAACATATAGTTGTAAGTGTAGATTCTAAGTCTACTGTCTGTCGGCCTGGCTCAATAAAGATAACTTTAAGTCTAAGGATCTCAATTTCATCAGTTTGAATCTAGGATGTGACACATCTCTATGACAATAGGGATAAATTAATTAAGACTAAAGCCTTATTTCCCCTTCTGCCGATTTATTCAATACATGTAGATATATCCATCCTCCACCACATATTAATAGCTACTTGTGTAAAACAAGATTAATAGTGGAACAGAATCTTATAAAACTGGCTGGGTTAGACAATTTTTTTTCAGGCTACTTCAGGCAATTTTAACTCAATTTTAAGTCAATTTCTGCTCATAAATACAAACAGATGAATGGATTTGTTGAGCCCCGATTAATTGCTTTAATGGCTTGCTGGTATAATTATGAATGATGAAGTAGAAAGGCATAAAAATGGAAAAGATGTAAGAATCTTCTAACCTTCCAGACATGCCATATTTTTTATCCAGAAAGATGATTCCATGTTTGTACGATGTACAGACTTCCGTGAGGAATTTATCAACAATCTCAGCAACAAATGTTTTATCTTCGTTGTCAAGACTACCAGGATCCTCCACCTGGAACAGAGACCAAAGTAATGAAAAAAAAGAGCAAGAAGGGTAGGAATATACTGTACTTGACCGATTTCTTATGGTCAACACAAACCATTATTAGTTTTATAAAATATGGACTGAAGTTAGATTTAGCAAGAATTAAATTTCATGATTCAAAGCATTCAACTGATAATACATCATCAACTCAAAAATATGACAACCTATCTTTAATTTCGATTCAAATCCAAAAATAATTACAGTGCACATATGATCTTAACTTAAAACAATACAAACTACATTTTTTTGCCAGCTTTAATATTTGAAAAACAAACAGTCTGGATGTCATTATACAATAAAAACTGCTAGCTTACAATCAGATGGGTAAAATGTAACAGCCAACCATGTTTTATCATAGATATGCTCGAATCCATTACCTCATGCTTGCAAGTCAGATACTCTACCAACTGAGCTTATCGGGCTGGTGTATATCACAGCCAATTTTTTAAACAAATATCATATACCACACTGCTACAGATAAATGTACGAGTGTATTTCCTATAAGTGTATATTGGCAATCACATAAATATAAACTTTATAAAACCGTCACAACAACCACAAAGACAGACAATTCAATGAAGAAGTCACTGCTTGTAAAATCCAACAGCATAATAATTTAACAGTCAGAGTAATTGAAAATATTACCACTTGTGGTGCTGAATGTTTTCCTTTCCGTTTAATACTCATCTTCCATTTACTTAATCCCTGCCAGTTGTAGAGACGGCCAAGCTCTGACAAACCTTTCTCAGTAAACATTTGTGCCTTAGCTGTCTTACTTATACCAGTGTTAAGTATAACCTATAAGACACAAACAAAGAGATTGCATGTAAAACAAGATGTGCTTCAAAAACACAATGCCCTCTCTGGGTGCCCTTTAATTTGAAAATGTACAAAATAAACAAAGGGCCATAATTCTCACAAAACCAGGAATATATGTGTGGGGGGCTCTTGGTGACAACAAGTCTGTGAAAGTTTCATCAAAATCCCATGAAGAATGTAGGAGTAGTATCCTAAAAGAAATGTTGGAATGTTTTTAAACACAATGACCCTGTGACCTTGACCTTTAAAATGCACAGGTCCTGTAGAGGTTGTCATGAGGAACCTACATATGAAGTTTGATGAATGTAGGTGCAAGCGTTTTGATTTTATAGACAAGGTTAAAGTTTGGCACAAACAGACAAATAGACAAACAGACAGACAAACAGAGAGACCAAAAACAATATGCCCCTGATCCATCGATACGGGGGCATAAAAAGCAGGTTTCATTGCTTACACAAAAAAGAGAAATAGTAGATGACAATGACAATCTTTGGGGTTTTTTTACTTAGAACATGATATTAATAGTCATCTTCTTCACTACGAAATTAAGCTACATTTTCAACAAAAAAAATATATCCTCTACTTGCAAATAAATGTTCCCTAAATTGGCCTCTTTTGAGTGTTTTCCCCCATTTTACCAGAGCCCAGGATCTTCCCCTTTACAAATAAACTTTGAATATTGGCATTAATCTTTGACAATAAAGACACAACATCTATCAGCAAAAAATGGATCAAAGTATGACTTATAAATGTTACCATTTGAAGTTAAAAGAGCATATTGACCCTTCAGTCCTGTTCAGGCTGTCATTAGTATAATATTACATACATACCATAATAACCAAATTTGATTTATTTCCAACCCAAACATTTAGAGAGAAGGTCAGAAGAGGGAATTTAACATGCATTCAGATATCTGTCAATCCAAGTGATATTATTCAAATTCATGTAAATGATAGAATCAACTTAATAATGGCAGGAAAAAGTCATATTTAGGAATACTTGACCAAAATAAATCAAGGTTGATTCAAAACAAAATAAAATACTTTGAATTTTGTCATGAGACTTTAGAGTCAGTGACAAAAAACAGGGTCAGTCTGTTCACCATAAACACTTTCCTAATTAATTAAGACACCAATGCTGTGTCCAGTCCAACACATTACCTTTTCAAGTACAGTAGACAATACTAATTGTAGAGAATCAATTCTATCAAATTCCATTCCAGTAAACAGATTCTCCATTACTCCTGTAAATATATGGATAAAAGAATTCAACACATCAAATATTGTAGCAATAATAATGAACTAAGCTCAAAGCTAGCTGCCCCCATTACTTTTAGAAAATGTTGGTAGCTATGAAACGAGTAGAACAGTGATCAAATTCACTACAAGCATAACTTAAGTCATCAATGCCTGGAGGAACACTAGATTTTCATCATTCAAAAGTTTCATCATTTCTAGATTGACTTTTGAGGATCATAAAATATAGGAAGATCATTAAAAAGGCCTTCTAGTAAGTTACAAAGAAAAAGCATAAGAAATTCAAAGACAACAATGAAGCGCACCTTTTGTTTGAATGACTTTACTAATGACGTCTTTATCTCCAGCCAGTAGACAAGCCAGTATCAAGTGGGTCATACAAGTTCTAACATCTTCATTATCCTACAAGTGCAACAATAAACAATAAAGTAACATTGAAAACAATAAAATATTCTCCGGTCTATTAACACAACTTCAGAAATTTGATAAGAAAGGAATAAATTCAGAAAAATGCACTTACATGCACAAAAATATCTAACATTTCAAGATGATATTATTTACACTATAATGAAATCAGGGGTGTGTCTGCTTGCTGATGAAAAGCGAAGAAATATTTTGTAAGTTGGTAACTGAACTGGTAAAAACAATACATAAACATTTGAATAGAATAAGAATATTCCTCCATTATCCCTCAGATTCTCAGCGTATTTTAACACTAGAAGCCCAAGGGCAACATGTCGAGCCCCTGTTTAGCCAGCTTGTGATCTTGACCTTTGAACTACAAGTATGGGTGATATTCATGACACATCATTTCATTGAAGTAAACTTTTATACCAATTTATTTAAAAATCCTTGAATGCAAACAGAAGTTACAGCCCAGACAAGGAAAATATATTTGACCGAATGTGTAATCTTGACCTTTGACCTATAAAAATCTGGGTGTTGCCCAAGACACATGGTCGCATTGTATTATGGCAAGTCATTTTTAAATGATTCAATGCATAAGGGAGACACGGCCCTGACAAGGTGTATAATGATTATTTTTTATGTCTGACCTCTAAGTGTGACCTTGACCTTTGAGCTAGAGACCTTGATCTTACGCACTGCACACCGCCTCATGGTGTTTTACAATTATGCAAAGTTATCTTTAAAAGTTTCTATGCGTAAGGGAGATACAGCCCGGACAAGGTCTATAATGCTCATTTTTGATGTTTGACCTCTAAGTGTGACCTTGACCTTTGAGCTAGAGACCTGGATTTTGCGCACTGCACACCGCCTCATGGTGTTTAACAATTATGCCAAGTTATCTTAAAAAGTTTCTATGCATAAGGGGGATACAGCCCGGACAAGGTCTATAATGCTCATTTTTTATGTTTGACCTCTAAGTTAGACCTTGAGCTTTGAGCTAGAGACCTGGATTTTGCGCACTGCACACCATCTTATAGTGTTTAACAATAATGCCAAGTTATCTTAAAAAGTTTCCATGAATAAGGGAGATACAGCCCGGACAAGGTCTATAATGCTCATTTTTGACGTTTGACCTCTAAGTGTGACCTTGACCTTTGAGCTAGAGACCTGGATTTTGCGCACTGCACACAATCTCATGGTGTTTAACAATTATGCCAAGTTATTTTAAAAAGTGTCAATGTATAAGGGAGATACAGCCCGGACAAGGATCCGGACGGACACACTAACTAACTAACTAACTAACTAACTAACTAACTAACTAACTAACGTACAGACACGCAACCGCCATTGTGGCGACTATGTCGAGCTCACCGCAGGCGGGCTCAACAATAAAAATGACCCACTTGATCATCCAGTCTGCAAAAATCTGAGAAAACTCACACCCTGTCAAATGTAATGCCCAACACATAAAAGATACGAGTACAGCAAGTTTGTAATTTTACCTTGATGTCTCTCCTTTGAAACAAAGGCTGGAATACACTACGACTGAGATCAATGTTGTTTAGAACAAGTTTAGCTGTAGATGAACCCAACATAATCATAGATATAAGAAACTTCAGTGAGGTTTTTATCTGAATGGATCTGAAATACCAAATCTCTTTATAGTACACATTTAAAAAGCGAGAATTCATTAGTTGTAAGGGTTGTTTTAGAGTTTCACAACAAAAATGAAGAAAATAAAACAAGTGCTTAGATGAATCTTAGAAGCAACTATTTTAATCAAGCCATTAACAAAGAGCTTATTTCAATGAAAACATGAACATACCTATTGCTCACACTGAGGGTTGAAAAAAATGCTTGTGAATGATTTGCCAGTATATTTTTCACAATGGTTTGTCCGGTAGTGTAATATTTACTGTTCAGATCATCGGCTATTCTTAATAAAATCTTCTCCAAGCATCCAAAGATGAGTTGCAGCTAAAATGAAATACACATATTAAAAACTTAAATCATGTAAGTAAACTAAGCAGTAACTAACTGTCAGCACAGAATTCTTTTTGATCGGCTAAATGATCAAACTAAACATTACTTCCACTTAACACATGGACTTGTCAACATTATGTATGTTGTATACAATACTTGTCCCAGTATTTGTACACAATTCATAAATAGTCCATCTGACCTCTAAGATAATTTACTATTAATAATCAGTTTGATACTGTGTAAGAAAACATTGCTAGTGTTCCGGTGGCTGGCAATAATGCCTTCTACTCAAAAACCTAACTCTGGCTACTTTTTGTCCATCACGAAAACAAAATGATTAATCTATTGATAACACCAGCTACAATTTAAGTCTTGCCTAGACTAATCTGAATTTTCTAAAGAACTGCTTTGCTAGAATGTAACAACAACCGATAAACAGGCATAGCACATTCACAAAACCACAAATTAAAAATCTGCTATAAATTACCTCAGGAAGTTTGCGTGAACCTTCTCCCAGTACTTTAAATATTTCACTACAATCAGGAGATGAGCGACAATAACCAACCACTATGTCTTCACCTTCACCATTCGACCAATTCACTGCAGCTTCCTTGAATTTTTCAAATCCTGCAAGAATAATTCAGACATATATGAACAGGGCTCAAACTGGCTAAGTTTTTGCTTGCGCCAAGGTATGGGCCAAATGAAAAAAGTTTGGGCCAATTTCTTGAAACTTGAGCCAAATGTGCTGTTTGGCACTGTTGTGAAATGGACAAGTACCAAAATGACAGATATAACATTACAAATAAAATCAATGCCTGCCTTTTAATGTTACATTTATAAATACATATAGTGATACCGAAGACCTATACTTTAGTATAGGTCTTTAATTGGTGATACATACTATAGATGCTATATTTTACACATGTATAATTATGGTATTCACATAACAAATAAATATTTATATTCTCTTATAACATATTAATTACTGATAATATTTTTCGGCCACCTGATAGTTTGAAAAATGTTTGCGCAGTTGGGAAAGGTTGAATTTCTTTTATTCTATCATCTTTAAAGTCACAATTTTATGTGTGCCTGTATTAGGATCATTTCTGTGTTACACTTATTTTTTTTTTATCTTTTAACTATTTTGATTCATATATCATGTAACAATAAACAGATTTTTTTTTTAATTTGATGCACCAAGATACACACACTCTATAAACATATAGTTCAACATTAACAAGCACAAAAAAGTCAATCCTCTTCCAAATTAAGACATCTTATGTTTTAGATTTTGTTTCATTCACTAACCAACTCAAAAGCTAGACTCACAACAGCATAAAATATTTTTGTTTTATTTCTACATTTTTCCGTTAGGTAAGTCTCCGTATGACTATCAAATACCGGAATCGGACTTAACAAAGGGCGTTTATTCATGATTATGATAATTAGTTTCGACTTCATTGCTATACATCGACAAGTAAAGTAGATTTGCGGGAAATGTCAATCCTAAACAACCACATACATTGTCATTTTTTTGTCAGTTACATGCTTAACTGAACAGATCAATAGTATACCACAAACAGGCACTAATTGTGCAAAATAAGGGTAAGACCAGCTACAAGCTATGCCTTGCAGCGATCTCATTGTTAGAGGTGCGAAGTTGGTGATGCAAATGGCAATCGGGATTAACAATCATATCTGGCATGCAGGACTTCCGCAGACAGTAGTTTTTTTATTTCTACAACTGATTATTGAATGAATTATGCCATAGGCAAAATGTCTGAGGTCACGTAGCCATGTACAACATAAAGCAAAGGAAATACTGAGAAAAATCGTACGCGCCAAACTTATGTGCCAAATGGGAAAAAAATATGCCAAATAATTTTTTTTGCACATTTGGCGCAGTTGGCCCTGGCTAGCGTGAGCCCTGTATGAATAAGTTATTTGATTAGTTCTTTAACACCATAAGTATTTTGTGTAACAAATTCGTAGCAGCACTGGATAATAAATCTGTCAAAAAATTATTTGTTTTACTTTATGTTACGTTCATATTTTTTTAGTATGCTCATTAAAAATAGGGTAGGCAAGTAAGGATATTAATTTTATCCATTATTCTTGAAAACGTGTGAAACGGCCAAATAATAAGTCTAGGGTCGCAGGGAAAGTTAGGTCACAGGTTGTGTACACGTATAACCAGAAGCAAACAATTTCTTATAACACCTGAACGGAACTTTTTCAACTACCTATTCCTGACAAGTCTTACTGAATAGACTAATTCAATTGTTGGGCAAAAATGATCGCAACTGTATGATGTGCTTTACTGGTTGGCGACCTACGACCGGACACTTTTCGCACATTTTTTACAATATCTTAAAAACTGTTTAGATTTGACACTAGATATTTTACCTGGAGGAAGCTATGTTCAAGTCCAATATGACGACATGTTTTTAATTTACTTTCTAAATATAGAACACACATTTTGAGGCCCCGATGTGGGGTCATTAAATTGTGTTAACTTTGCTTAAAACAGTACCATATTTCCGGACACTTAGTCGGCAGTAATAACACGTCTGTTTTATTATGTTCTTGAATATTTTTACTGTCATTCATAAGTTTATGAAATATTTTACTCGTATATGCACTATTCTCTATGTAAAAAGTATCTCCCCTGCATACAAGAATGTATAAAAATAAACACATACTGTACCATATCATCAACATGTGCGGATACGGACTGTGGATAAAAAATCAACGTTTATCATAATACAAAATGTATGACGGTTAATTATTATATGGTATGTTTTAATAAAGTTTTTTTTATCTCTTCTTTGGAAATGTTCGTCTGCTTCATATGTTTTTATATTTGACTCCTTTGAATTTAATCCGAGCCTCACAGAAATATTTGCGCATGCGCAATGCACTGTATTGGACTTCCCCCCGCGAACGCACTTGTAAACAACCGGCGAATATTGTAAATGATGTATTTGTATCAAATATTCTTGCATTTCATTGAAGTTGTTGATCTTGGTTGTTGCAAAATAAAGCGCTTGAGTGATCGACAACGAATTATCTAAGTAATCGCCGAAATGAAGCGTTTAAGCTGGTGTCCGGATTTGATGGTCGTCTGGAATTGTAGGTCGCCAACCAGTAATGTTTAAAATTTAAATACATGGATTTAATTCATGCTAGTGGCTAAGACTGAGGTCAGGTTTTGTATCATGCGTTCAGAAATCGATTATCATTCAATGCTAGCTTAGTATTATTAATCATTATCATTATGATTCTGATCACAATCAGATATTCATCATATAACAAAAATAAAGTGCTTCGAATGATAAACAAACATGTGTCTAATAATTATTAAAATTCAGTGTTACCAACCTAAAAATATTGTGCTGGGATCCTTCAAATGGAATTTAAACTCTATTTCATTGTACGAGCTTTCTTTTAACCTCTTTGAGGCCGACTCAGATGCGATGTCAGTTTTGCGTTTCATCGTCTTCCCTATCATTTTGGACGTATTTCCACCTACTCGTGATTGCTGCATGCGCGCAGCCATTTTGTCTTCACACGAGGAATCACTAGACGCTCGCATTTCTGCATAAATCCAAACCATTCGATTTCTAAGCGTTCACTACACCTAGACTTTTCAAAACACAACCATTGCGTACGTAGTACACAGTTCTGACGTCATACACAACTGGCTGTCATTTGAGGAAGAGTCACACTTGCAAAATATTGCTAATCAACTGAAGTTTGATTTGTTGTGTGTTCACGATCTGATACATAAATGTTCTCAGGTGGCGGTAACATGGACAGTATCCTTTTGTTCGATGATTTTTTCGCTTGAGTTTCGGTATTGTATGGTGAAAATAGCCATTGTCTGGTTTGTTTACATTTTGTTTTTCTGTTTTCACATATTTTGTGAACAGCGGATTACTTGTGTTTTCTTTTATAAACATTTAATTCTATATTTTTGGTTTATATCATTCTTTTCTGTTCAGATAAAAGAAGACAACTAGAATGTAAAAATTTGTTTATATTTTGATTATTATGAGAATCAATGACCTATGTGATATATTATCGTCGGAGGTCCTAACTGCGCCAATGTCCTAACTGCACCATCTTTCTTATTTTTGTCGTAGTGTCGCGAGATTTTACCGCACGCGCCAGTGACCGTGAGAATTTTATTCTATGACGTAATAGATAAACGAGGACAAATACTTGTGTGAAAATATGATTCTAATAAATAATGCCAACTTCATCTCACTGAACTGTTTTTATGTGTTTTTTCTTAATGCAAAATGATTTCCACGAAGAATGTCCTTTTTATGCACAAATTATTGAAGTAAAAATGTCTGGAACGCACCGTCTGCAATGTTTCCTGTTCATTGAATCATTCAATGAAAGTCACATGACAATAGTCGTATTTTAAGGCTGTGCCTATTCGTATTATTACTTTTGGATATAATTATTAATGATGATATAAAATTAAAAGGTGTTTTTCCATGGACCATATGAGGCTGAAGTACTGTACATATTAGATCTAACTAAAAATTAAAAAAATGTACATTCTGGTTCCTCAGCGGGCCTAAAGCCAGTAATTAAGGGACTCACTGTTTCAAACATAGATTTAAGATAAGCATGTAAAAGTTGTAATAAAATATAAATTATTTTAGCCATATAGACTTTGCATAAATTATTGCCATTGAATGAGAAGGGAGCTAGTGAACTTGCTCATTTACCATTTAATCTGATTGATAATGTGTGTATGGTCACTGGCAAGTGTATAGTTCTTATAATCCCATGATGGCATCACTGCTGATTAATGGGTTCAATTGTAAACCAAGGTGATAATGATACCCTTAATTGTATTAATAACTAGTAATATACCTACAAACTAACAATTTAAGTTTACAATGCATTGTTAAGAACATTTAAACTACTAATAAACATTTACATTACTAAGGAACAGAACAGAACATACCTTTATTCTCTCAGGTATGTAACATACAGTATGAGGAAAAGAAAAAAAATAGATGAATAATTATATGTTTCTGTTCTGTTCAAATATTTACATTATAAAGGAGAGTATTTTGTTTCTAAAAAAATAAATGAATTCCTATGATGAGTCATATTTTGGAATAATGAAAACTTACGAAATATGTTAATGTTTAGAAAACTGGTAATAACATCATTTTGTCTATAAATCATTTTGTTGAGTTTACTTTTATGCCCTTAACTTGAGCTTAGAACATTTATTTAATTTGAAATTTGCTGCAAAAGATTTAGAAAGGAATGCAAAGAAGAGTGAGAAAAATGAAAAAGAAGAAAAAGTGAAACTGAAAAAGGCAAGTTGTTTAGTTATTACTTTTATTACCAATTTTCTGGAATAAATATGTTACTTTGTGTCTGGCTGAAGTTGTCATTAAACTGTTTATTACTAAAAGTTTTGTCAACAGTACCATGACATTGTTTTCAGTTTAAAAACATTAGTAGTCTTGCGATCAAGTCCTTCGTAATGATTTTCAATGAATATTGGAATTTCTGGTTTTTTTTAGCTCACCAGAGCACGAATGTGCTCAGGGTGAGCTTTTGTGATCGCCCTGCATCCATCGTGCGTCGTTACGTGGCATCCATGTTTACTTAAAACAACATCTCCTACACCGCTATGCCGATTGCAACCAAACTTTGCTGGAATGATCCATGGGTGGTCGGTCCCCTTTCAAAGTTGTTAAAAAAATTAAATTTCATTAAAAACTGGTTGCTATGGCAACAAATAGAAAAAACTTAAAAAATCTTCTTGTCCGAAACCACAGGGTCTAGAGCTGAGATATTTGGTATGTAGCATTGTCTAATGGAACTCTACAAAGTTTGTTCAAATTATTCCCCTGGGGTCAAAATTGGCTCTGCCCCGGGGGTAACTTGATTTACATAGACTTATATAGGAAATTTAAAAAATCTTCTTGTCAAAAACTACAATGTCTAGAGCTAAGATATTTGGTATGTAGCATAGTCTAGTGGACCTCTACCAAGTTTGTTCAAATTATTGCCCTAGGGTCAAAATTGGCCCCGCCCCGGGGATCACTTGATTTATATAGACTTATATAGGAAAATTTAAAAAATCTTCTCCGAAACCGCATGGCCTAGAGCTTAGGTATGTTGTATGTGGCATTGTCTAGTGGACCTCTACCAAGTTTGTTCAAATTATGGCCCCGGGGTCAAAATTAGCCCTGCCCTGGGGCTTATTCTATTTTATATAGGAAAATTTAAAAAATCATCTCCGAAACCACAAGGCCTAGAGCTAAGATATTTGGTATGTAGCATTATCTAGTGGACCTCTACCAAGTTTGTTCAAATTATTGCCCTAGGGTCAAAATTGGCCCTGTTCTGGGGCTTATTCTATTTTATATAGGAAAATTAAAAAAATCTTCTCCGAAACCACAAGGCCTAGAGCTAAGATATTTGGTATGTAGCATTGTCTAGTGGACCTCTACCAAGTTTGTTCAAATTATTGTCCTAGGGTCAAAATTGGCCCCGCCCCGGGGGTCACTTGATTTATATAGACTTATATACTATAGGAAAAATTAAAAAATCTTCCCCGGAACTGCAAGGCCTAGAGCTTAGATATTTTGTATGTGGCATTGTCTAGTGGACCTCTTCCAAGTTTGTTCAAATTATGACCCCGGGGTCAAAATTAGCCCTGCCCTGGGGTTTATTCTATTTTATATAGGAAAATTAAAAAAAATCTTCTCCGAAACCACAAGGCCTAGAGCTAAGATATTTGGTATCTAGCTTTGTCTAATGGACCTATTTTAAATCTGTTCATATAATGGCCATGGGATAAAAAACGGCCCAGATGGGTCACTTGATCTTACTTGGACTCGTATAGAAAACTTCAACAATGTTAATCTCCAAATGACCTTTTCTCCTGGTGAGCATTTGTAGGGCCATCATGGCCCTCTTGTTTATAACTGTTATAAATTGTGATTAATGAGTATGTTTCATATTTTGGCAGAAAATATTACATATTTTGTTTAAATATTCAACATTTTGTGTTGTAGAAATGTTACTAAGACATGTTGTGTTTTACAGACTGTACAATATATATATATTCACTTTTTGTATTTTAATTGTTTCAATTCATTGTACATTATAATTAATGATACACGTGTACCGGTAGTCCTTGTCAGATAGCTGATAAAGTGTTTTGATGTAATATGGTATAGAATGTTCAGTTTACACATACATTTTGATTACAGGCCATTCAGAAAGGCAACATGGAAGGTGCTAAAATTCACGCTGAGAATGCAATTAGACAGAAAAATCAAGCATTGAATTACAGACGAATGAGTGCCAGAATAGATGCAGTATCTGCTAGAGTTCAGACTGCTCTCACCATGAAACAGGTTAATTGAAATACTAACATGTACTTCTAATTAAGTCTTCATTATAAACATTCTCTTCTTATTGATCATTTAATGACTTTCTGTATATCAATTACCATCTCCATGCATTTATGATTATTGAAAAGTAATTTATTTATTTATTTGGGTTTAAGACTGTTTCTTTAAAAAAAAAATTCCGTTATATGCGGCGACCAATCACCTTTCCAGTTTGGACAGTATAAGAACCAGTACTAACTTACCCTTCCACAAGCAGCCAACAACTTCTCCACATGTTGAGGAAATTTACATTTTTGTCTAATTTTCATGGAAGAGTATGATCTGCGGTGAATGGGTGGAAAGTAGTAATGATAAGTACTGCTAGAAGACATTTTCTGGACATAGAATTTTAAAATTTGAAAAAATTATTGTTGTTAATTTTTAAGGTTACAGGATCAATGGCTGGTGTTGTGAAATCAATGGAGTCTGCAATGAAGTCTATGAATTTAGAGAAGGTAAACAATCTACATAGGCCTAATAAGCCATAATTTATATGGTTTCTGGTCAAAGTTTCAAACTTACTTACATATTGTTGTGACTTAAAAGTCATGAGATTGTTGTAATACTATGATATTTTATTATTAATGCTCATTCAGTCCTTGAAAACATCCAATTTTGACCATCACTATTTACTAACTGTATAATGTCACCACACAAACATTGATAGTATCATACTGTATATTTGTCCTTATAGGTATGTATGCATTTTTATTTTGTTAACATTATATGCTTGTACTAAAAAAAAGCTAGAATGTAACATTTTACTCAATGACAAAATTTTGTGTCAGCAGACTATTATGAGTCCTTGCAAAACCAATTTTTAACGGTGGTATTGTTTGTCTATGACATCATTCCATTATATAAATAATGGTGTGTTCTTTCCTAGGTATCTCAATTAATGGACAGATTTGAGACCCAGTTTGAAAATCTTGATGTACAGTCACAAGTAATGGAGAATACAATGTGTAATTCATCAACATTAACAACACCACAGGGACAAGTTGACGGTTTAATGCAGGAAGTGGCGGATGAAGCAGGGTCTGTATATACATCACATCTTTCTCATAGGGCCAAAAAACCCTGGTTTCTGTTAATGTATTTAAAAAAATGGGGCACTATAATGAACAAACCATATAGTTATTACTTTGTTCTTTTGTCTGTAAGTATAAGAGAAGCTAAGGAGGGCATATGCGATTATTGAATGCTGAGTCATATGAAAATGAAAAACTGCAAGAAAAAATAGACTTGTAATGTTAGCCATGACTGAACATAGTCTAATGTAAAGAATAAGGATGGTTGGATTAGCAGAAATCTGGATAGTATGCCTAATCCAGTGGAATTAAAATATTTCTTTTATTTTTTTACTGATAGATGATAGTGAGTGTTCAAGTCCTGATGAGGTCTTACGTTGGAATTGATTTGATAGTAATTTGTTAGATCAACAGTACTTGACACTTTTAGTTTTAAGTTATGAGCTGTAAAACAGTAGTAGCCACCATAACATACATTTAAGCATGCCTGACATTCGACTTGTGACAGAGAAATTCAAACGAGTCTTCAAAAGAATCTCCTTTTTAATTTAGTTGAGATGATTGTCAACTTATGAACTAAAATACATAGTTGTTTTACAATTGATTAGTACTTTTCATTGGCGAAGTGGAGCTTACATAAAAAATAGCCAAATATGCATGCTGTCGATCATGGCTATTTTGTTACTCATGAATATTTACTAGCCAGGTTCATATGTTCACTGTAAGATAACTTAAGTTGCGCAATGTTTTTTACAGTTAATAGTTGAATAGAGGCTGAATTCAAACGCTACGACAAAAACTTTATTTGAAATTGAATTTTATATCAATATGTTTTCTTCAGGCTTGACTTGAATTTAGATCTGCCATCAGCACAGACATCTACTGTAGGACAATCTACAGCATCAGCTTCAGCATCGGGTGAACAAGTAAGTTCTTAATGTTTCGAGTGGTTGAATACCTCACAGGTCTGTTAAAGCAGTTTTTATGACATTGACTTTTAGATTTTAAGTCAAATTACACTACTATGATATTAGTGGGCATTGATTTTTTTGTCCATTTTTATTAGGTTTTATGTCTCAGCAAAAGCCATGGTTATATGGTGACTTATTTACCTTTTAAAGGTGGAAGGTCCTTGGTGTACTCATGGGTAGAACCACCATTCTACCTTTAAAAGCTACTAACAGTTACCTCATTTGTGAGCTTTTTCTGGTTGCCAATGTGTTTTGAACTCACTACAGGGAGGGACTTGTGATCACTAGTCACTCACTGTCAGGAACTATCATAACAACTCAGCCATAGATGTCCCTTGTTTGCTGAGTGTTGAAGCCATGTTTTGTACATATGTATAGGAATACTAAAACCAAGAACGGAGCCTGCATCATTGTCCACTGTTAAAACATGTAAAACTGTACTAAGACTGATCAGTGGTGTAAAATAGTTAAGCTGTTAGATAGTATATTGGGAATTTATTTGTAAATATTCTATGAGCTGGAAAGTTTTGTTAGACACTATGAAATATGACTAGGTCACATTCTACATGTACTTGGGTATAAAGGTGTATGAATATTTGATCAATGGTTAGGAAATGACACTGTATATAGTGTAGAGTATAAGCTACATGTGTTTGTCTTTATAGTTGTTTTTAATAAAAGCATCATTCATATATTATTATTTATATAATTCAAAAGTTGAATACTAACATGGTTTAATTTTAAATGTAATATTTTCTTTCAGGATGAGCTATCGCAAAGATTGGCCAAGTTACGACAGATGTAGATAAAAATGTGTAATTGACTTATAATTACAATGTTATCATTGCATTTCATCACCTGTTGTATATTGTGTATATACATTTTAGATTACTACATAACAACCTCCTGGTGTTATTCATGTATCCTAGCTGTGTGTTCAACATCAGTACATTATAAGTGAAATATAGTTGTATGAAAGATAACTTACATTGATGTTGTAGCAGTGATGATATTAAAAACATGTGTTTATTTACTCCATATTCAGTACTGATTTCTAATTGTTTAACCTATCAATTAGTTTCTAAGTCCTTAAGATTGTTAATGTTAATGATTGGCCGACTAAGAAAATAGAAATCCTTTGAGCAATTAGGATCATAGTTTGAAAACAGTATGCTATCTTGTGAACGTACCTTGTGATGGTCTAACACAGATGCTCGCTATTCATGTGCTCAACAGTGCATTCATATTCATTCATGAGGGAGAGAGAGAGCCATGCATTTTTTTTTACTTTTTTTCTTGATTTCAATTTCTCATCAGTATCCTCTTGAACAAGTAGTGCAATTTCCCCTACAGGAATTGTTATATATGTTATTCTTGTTTTATTATTTGGTATTACATGTCCATGTAGTTTCTATTGACTGTATTCAACCATACAAATAATGTCAAATTCACATTGATTGTGTATGTATAAATGTTCATATAGTTGTTTTGTATTATGTAATACATTTGTTGCTGATTTCAGATATAAAAAGTCTCATTAACCAATCAGTGCGTTTGATTTACTCGACCTTTTTACTGTGTAACCATATTGGATACGATTGACTAATGTCTGGTGCCATACCATTTGTCTCTTGTCATAATAACAACAGTGAAAGTAATTTTGTTGGTTATTAAATCTCAAAACTTGTATTACAGTCAAATGGCCTGAATTCTTTTAATGATGTGAAATTTACATATTAAGAAATATTTATCAACTGGTAAAGTATGGACAACACAAGAATAAACTCATGATTGTGTTGATCTAGTAATCTTTTAACAGTTCTTAGAGTTTTATTCTCTGTATAAAAACAAGTAGTCTGTGAAAAATAAAAGGATTAAAGAATGTACGGTATTAGTAACGCAATATGCATAGCTCATACAGTGATAAAACACAAATTGAAATAAAAACCAACATAAAATATACATACAGTCTGACTTAAAAATATCATGGCACTATTTGACTTCATTGCACAAACATAGCTTCCAAGTAGTTGTTAATATAATACACACTATAACATGAAAGTCTGGTAAATTCAACCAAATTCACTAACAAAACAACTAAAATAATGATACAAATATTGAGGACACAATAAATTAAGTAACAAAACATTTCCTCCTTTATCACAGCTACACAACCTGAAATTATGAAATATACACTATAACCATGACAACTCTATTTTATTTAACATCAAATACTGAGGTAGCACTGATACTGAGATGGAGCTGAAATTAAGTTGGTACCAATATTGAGGTGATACAATGACAATGTCTATAACACACATGTAGTGATAATTGCTTAACAGAGCAAATTCTGAAATAAAAAGTTATAAGGGTCAGAATAATATTGATGTAATTAATATATTGTATTATTCTTTGTAAATAAATTTATATACAACTGTATTTTAAAATGTTAAGACATTGCAATACATATAAATACAAATCTTATTCATATATTTTTCAAATTAATTTCTAAAAATTGTAATATTTTTCTCCATGAATCTTCTTGAGCAATAGCATGTGTGTCTGTCCAGCCTCCAGCCATCATTGGTTTATCTAAAATAGTAATGTAAATATACATGTACAGTGAATATGTTCCACAATAAGGACCTCAATGTTTGAGTGCTTTGGTCTCTGACTGGAGTAATCTCAAATTTTAGATGTGAGGAAGCTGTCCAGCTAGTATATATATAGAAGGTTGGTGGTTCTATCCAGGTGATAACCTGGGGTTATCCTCCATCATTAAACCATGGAAAGTTGCACAATGACTCTTGCTGTTGTGTGACGTTTAACCTCAGTGAAAAAAAACAACAAAAAACAGATGAGTAGCTTTAATACACATTTTGTTGAAAATTCACCCCATTACAATGACAGGTCCTGAGGTTATAAAACTTGAGAACAGTCTCTGAGATCAAATCTCAATTCCATTCTTAAAGCATTATTGTTAAAAAGATAGAGCTGATTAATGTTTATTCAGATTAATTATATTGTCACATTAATAATATCATTATTGCCTGATCATAATTAACATAGAATCATTAAAAGCCAAATTAGAGATTTGAGCTCGGAGGCTGACCTCAGTGACATATACAGCTTCAGTGAGCCAAGCACCTGTCCTTCACAGTATTGGTTTGGGAATAGTCCAAATATATACATAGAAATGATAAGTTAATTGCCATTGAAGCCATAAACAACAAAAACATCTATAATGAATTACAACTCTACAAACCAAATAGATAATTCATAATTATAAGGTTGCGATTTTTCTCCTTTCACAGGATTTCCCTTTTTCACACTATTCTATTTTTCAGACAAAAAGTGTTCATGTTTGAAGTCTTCAGACCTTTTTTGCAAGATGAGTTTGAAATTTTGAGTGATCATACACCTGACTGTACTCACCATGATATTTTTCTGGAATGAAAAAGATTGTTTGTAACCTTTTCCTTCCCGGATCTGTAGAACGTACATGAGGCGTGTACGGAGGCTCTATCATGTGACCAGCCCCGAGGTAACGATACATTTGTACATTGGATTTATACTCATCTGGACATTTATCATAAAAATATGGATGCCATTTTGGGTGGACCTGTTTGTCATCTTCACCAACAATAATTAAAATCTTTGCTCCGTGTTTCCATGCCTGCATGAATTTAAGATATTTTAATATGCATTCATTTAACAAGGAATAGGACTATAAATAAACTAATCATTCAGACAAGAGTTAGGATGTATTGTCATTATCTGTCAGACAGTAGCTGCTGACAATACATTTATCTGTTGTTTAATGGCCCAATCAACAGCTACGGTATATTCTTAATCCTCTCTTATTTCATGTAATTTATCCTGGTTCTTTATCCTGCCAGTTGTAAAGCATCGAAACATGCCTCACCTATTCCTGTGATTTTCAAAATAAAGTACTTAGCTCGGCTGTTGGGACGGAGACACTAAAAGAGTGTCCCTGAAATATAAGAAGGTGAAACCCAGATTCGAACCCACAACCTTCCATACAGTAGTCCAGCACGTTAGCACTTGATCACCGATCCACCCCTGTTAACTACCAGTAGTCCAAACTTGTCCAGGTTAATGAAAGAACATTTAATGAAGTCATTAGAAAATTCATCTTACATGTTATTAATTATGTGAATACTTCAATAATCACACCACAGCTGAACAAAACAAATATACATGTACTATAATAATGAATGTGGATGCCCTAGAAATAGTTTGAAGGGAATGATTTAGGATAAACAACTGATTTATTTACTTACTTGATGTATAAAAGGACTTTCACAGTCATATATGTCAGAAACATCAAAACCTTCTTCAGTGAGAAATACTTTATTTTTATCTGGCCTGAAAAGGGTAAAGTATAAAACATGAATTAATCACAACTGAAGTATTACCATCTCACTGTTGTAATACCACAGATCAGACAGAGAATCTTCATTTTCAAGATATACATGTAGTTACATACATTTTGTATTTGTTTTATACAATAGGACATAATTATAGTGCACTCAGATTCAGTGAAATATTGAATGAAGTCAGGTAATCATTTTTCACCAACCATGACTTTATTTCAATATTTAGGATACAGTAAAATATGGACATAATGAAGCAACAATTTGGGTCTTCAAGAATACACTTTAGCTCAGTAATCATTCAAAAGATAATTCATACCAGCACTGAATGAAGCAGAATTTTCTGTTTTTATAATCATAATGTAAGAATCATACAGTTTATGGTAAACTAGAAATATGTCCAGGGACACAAATGCCCTGCTGAGAGCTTAGTCAAAAAGGGGCCATAACTCCTGTAAAAATGTTTGGATTTAAATGGAAATCGAATGTGGCCTGTATTTTATTATTATATGAAATAATTCTTGAGTTATCGCTAGGAAACGAAAATTGAAACAGACAGGGGTAACATTTCATGCCCAGGTACAAATCCAACACACTAACTATAGGCCTTACACTGCAGTGGACAAAGGTGATAAGATGAAAGGGCAGAACCTATTTCAAACTGAAGCTAGCAAAGAAGGTAAATGGAAACTAGTGCTCAGTCTCAGAAACACCAGTTTTTAATACATTTACAAAAAATGAAATGAGAGGAATTTTCAAAAGAAAGCATGTAAAATTGTAACAAAAACATACCATGCATTACCACCCAAGGTTTCAAACCCTGGAACATTTTCACTAGGACTAAATGGGATTCCATTCACATTTATAACAGCTCTAATCTGTAACAGATACATGTTTCATAATACTTATATACATGTACTATATATATTTTCTATAATATAACTGAATGGTACTACGTGTATTTTGATTTCTTATTTCTTTTACGTTTAGAGTGATTCGTGAATTCTGATGCTGTTTTGATTTCTTATTTAATATAACATAGCAAACAAATAATAACTGAGACATATTCATGTACAATTAAAATGAGGAGGTTTTACATTTGTACTAAGAACATAAACATCACATTATGCCTTAACAATCATTAACATTATATTATTATAAAAAATTATCAGCACTCTGTCTAATGCACTGGTTAGCAAGTTACTGTAATATCAGCTTTAATACCTGTGGAAGTAAAGAAGTTAACTTCATGCATATAGAACCACCAAAGCATAAACCAAGAGCACCTAACTTGTTCTTATCAACATATTCTTGCTCTGACATCCATATTAATGCCTCCTGGAAGATTCAAAATACAAATATATAACATTTACAAAACATAATTCCCAAACTATACCATAATTATGAGTAAACACACATATTTTTAAATTGTCATTTTTTGGTAAAAAATATCTTTTTTTTCTTAAAAAACAAAAAAAGAAGTTTATAATAGCATGCTACAGGCTTTCAAATATTTGTTGGGTAGCTGAGTACCAAACACTGATAAGAAATGTAAAATAACTTATAATATTGTATATAAACATTAAAGTGGAAGCAATTCATCTTTAAGTTAGATATATATAGTTGGCAAATAATTGATTTATATAATTTGAAATCATTTTAAATACAATGTAGTTGAAATAGCCATTTCAGAACAATGTAGAACTTCTGGGAAGAAACCTGTATGTAATTCAAGTCCACTTCTTTTAAACTCGGTGCTAGGTCAGATTTGAACAGATAACTTAATGCCATGGTAACATAACCATGTGATGCCAGCAAGGCCGCTCTTGTTTCAATCAAACTGACAAGACCACCAAATAAATCAATCACAGCTGGAAATGGTCCTTTACCTGAATTATTCAGAAATACATGTAATCCAATCAAATACACCTTACTTTTAAAGTTTTAATATCAATAATACATTATACAATCAAACCTGTCAGCAAAGGCCACACTTTGGTAAGATATAATTTGAACTTTATTAACAGGGACCTTTATTTTGAAGTAATTTTGTTCTAAATAATCAAAGACAGTTTTTAAAAGAATGACCTTTATTCACAGTGTGGCATTTATTTTGAGGAAGCCACTAACACAGGTTAGACTGTAAATACTAAAAATATATAAAGGATTCAGGAGGTACTGTGCAAACAAAAGATAGGTGTCTTAGACATAAGCCAACTTGGCTGGCTCTTTCAATAGGGGTGACACTATAATAAACAAAATCTGTAGCCTTGTCTATATACTGTAAAGAGAATAGGCATTATTCAATATTACAAGTTTGATATGAAAAAACTATGTTACCTTCTGGGACAAAAATGACTCCTTTAAACTTTCCTGATAAGGGAATCCTTCTAACTCCTGGTCTCAGGAAAAATCTTTGTACTTGAACCTCCGAAACTGGCTTCTCAGGCAGTGTCTTAGCTATGTGGGTGCCTGGGAATACCTGTATGTTAACACACATCGGGGCATTCACATCTTTTTTTATCAGACGAGCTGGTGGATCAGATATAAGGCTCCAAAATAAACCCATTGGCTCTATTCCTACAGATATGAAATATATGTATCAATTGGTTGAGATAATCTTCTTAATAGCTCTATACAAGATTCAAGTTGTAGGGTAGTATGTTATAATGACTCAGAACTAAAAAATGATTATGTTACATGCAAGCAATCATGAACATGAGAGGTGAACCAGACCTGATTCAGACAATAAGTTTCATGTTCAGTATATATTGACCTCAGAGAATGAATGATTTTTTGAGAGAAATTTTGAATGAGTTCAATTAGTTATCATTACTATTTTCAATCATAAGATTGAAATGGTCAAGTGTCTGGAGTGGCATATCATAAAGTTTAAGATTAATGTAGAGTATAACAACTAGAATAGTATACATATAGTTCCCATATCTACAATATTTACCTCCCTTGGCGGCCACCTTAGTTGGCGAATTCAACAAGCATTGATAGAAGATACTTACATTTTTGTTTTGATAATTCTAAATATAGGATATTCATATGTGACAAGAACATTTTCTAAATTCTTAAACCTGATGTGTTTAAGGCTTTAACGACTTCATGATTAAGTATTCTTTTATAAACAGAGTTGTTTAATAACCAACTGTCTGATTTTTTCTTTTGAGCGCATAAGACATTTGCCAACTAAGATGGCTGCCAAGGGAAGTAAATATTGTAGATGTGGGGAACTATGTATATTATAATTTTCATGATTTTACAAAAATTTGCCAAATAAAATGAAAGACCTAGAAATGATCCTCCTGAAGAAGCACTTGAAAAATTATCAGCACAGCCATTGTCATCTATTTTGTAGACACATCGAGACTCAAATTCTACCCGATTTTCTTTTAACTTGGCTGCTAAAGTCACATTCTCTCCAGCTTGAAATCCATTGAGTTGAATTCTAACTTTGTCATCCACCATTCCAACTGTTGGATTGACTCTGATTTCTCGACTAGTTGCATGATGAGTTGTTTCAACTGAACAAGTTCTTGTGATTACATCAACATGATTTTGTATGACCGAGAGGCGATATGAGGGCCTAGACATGGCAAGCTTCTAGTTGGTGTGGGGATCTAATCCTGAATCAAAGAAATTGAATCTGAGTATATATTCACCAGTTTGACATGACGTATACATGATTTCAAATGAGAAGGGGCAAGATGACATAGATGAAGTACGTACCTGCATCATTACGAGTTTGCTTATTTGCCAGTGTCATGACTCATCTAATTTAAGCCTACTTATTCTCATGCAGAATAGCCCATGCATGCAGTCAAAAGTGTCTCACAGTCACAAACAGTCAAATTTGTTGGACTAGTGACATCTATGCGATATGTATGTTTAGTAACTTTGACATGTACATGTCTACCAAGATTTTACATAATTGTTGCCATAACAAATTATTCCATATTCATTATTATAAATAAATATTCAGTTTAGCCATCAGACTCTGACATGAAATCACATATCAATATAAAATCATAGCCGATGACAAGACCATTTACATAAATATTCGTTCAGATACACATACTTACAGTGCGTATTCATTGTTATTAAAGTAAAATAATTAGTTGCAAACTTATGTATACAAGAAACATGTAGTGCATAGGTTGAAAATGATAACGTCTAGATGTAAACACCCTGACTTCCGGTTATAAAAGTTGATTACAATTCGGATAGATAGAGTGCGGGACACGTACATGATACTAATGTCTGGAGGTTAATTAAACTATTCATGGTGTTTGATAAAGCTTTCGGACTGATATACTTCACAAAGATATATCCTAATTATAAATATATAAAGAGTGTTTGAGAAAATCCAAGATATAAACCTTCAAGTGCCGTCATCTACACAAGCTTGTTTATATCGCGACTCTAACGAACACCCGGCAAATTGGAAAGAATGATTGAGTCACCAAAATACAATGAATATATTATTCCAAGGGAAGACACTGTATATTGTGTAGAGTTTTGTGGAACTGAAACATCCTCACAGCTTCTTGCTGTCGGTTCCAACTCAAAAGTATCCGTATATCTTTGCAAATTCAAGGTAAATTGTATTTGTCATCAGTTTTCGCTACTATTTTGTTGACTGCTCTGTAGAAGTTTTGCAATTCTGATGGTGATGAATGCTTTCTACAATGTCAGTGTCATATGTGTAAAAAACTTACAGTGATTCAAAATCTGACTGTCTGCTGAATGCTTTGGTTGTTTACCTTTCACTGCCCATAGATAGACTGATTAACCTGTCAGCATAAATCTACCAGAGACAGAGACATAGATAACATCTATTTCTCTGAATCTATACATATTTGCCTGCATGATGAGTATACCTGGATGATTCTCTTGCAATACTCTGTACTATGAAGATATCTCGTGGGTGGCAGTGACAGGGTTAATGAATACAAAAGTAGGTCTACACAAATTTAACATTCTTTCATGTTATTCATTTTTCAGGAAGAGGATGAAGAAGTAGAAGATTTTGAGTATGAACAACTTTGTGACTTACAAAATGGTTGCCGTGTTACAGCTTTAGCATGGAGCCCAGAAACATCTGTTACAACTCTACCTAGAAATATCAGGTATGTTTTAAATTAAAAGTATATTTTTTGAAGTGGGCCGTTTTGACCCAGATTCATTAAAACCTCAGAAAAATGGAATTCTCAGAAAACCAGACTTTTTGCCCAGTCCGGAAGGGGTTTGGTTTTCAGGGGTTTTATTGTAGATTCTTTTTAAAAATCGTTTAAAAAAATAAAATACTGTTTATGTTTAAATCTATTATAAAAAAGTTGTAGCATTTTTGCAATTAACTCATAACAGTTCCAGAGGTTATTTTCTAGAAAATGGTCTGACTGGGGACTTATTGTTTCCTTTACTTTAACAATATTACACATATTATCTAATAAGTTGTCAGTCTTTATATATAAAATGAATTATTCAAGGAAATTAACATTTTCCAAAAGTGGGAGTTTGCTGCTACATAAATGCTGTACATTATAAATTTGACCGATATGTCTTGTCCGTAAACCAGTTGAGTTAGAGTGACTATAATGTTGATTTGTATTGTTACAATATTAATGATGGTAACAATCAAGTAAACAATAATGGTTGCAGATTATTCACTCAGTCACATATTTATAATACTGTTGACATATTTAGGTTTGCTGCTGCTGGTAGTGATCACAGAATCAGAGTATTTAATACAGACTTGAGAGGAAATGATTCTGTAAAGGTTGGTTACTCATTATTTCATCTACTTCATCAATTACAGGATATCTGGCCTGTAGTCAGTATTGTCTTAAACTCTAATTAGTGTATGTTGTAATGACTTTATTTGATATGTAATAGAACTGATATTCATACCATTCAGTCATTTAATTAATTTCTTTGTAGTTTTATACATTTTACAGTTCTGTTTATTGCCTTATTTCTACCCTTTTGTTGGATAACACATCAATTCATCTGTATTACGTTTACATACAAGAACAATAGGACTATGTTATAAGTGGTCTTGATTTTTTCTATATATATTTAAACTGTAAAATAGTTTTGTTAATTTTGTTTGCATTGTAAATACATATATTTTCAGATATTTGAAGGTCACACAGATTTTATAAACTCTCTGACTTTTGATCCCGAAACTGGTGACCGACTCGCTAGTGTTGGGGATGACAAATGGTGTAGAATTTGGGATAGAGATGGGAACCAGGAATTAGGCTTTCCACTTGGAGCTCAAGGAATGTCTGTTTGTTGGCATAGAGATGAACCCTTAAAGGTATGCTAAGGTTAATTTTCAGCATTAAAATTGGCTATGGTATCCAATTAGTCACATGTGTATAATCCAATTTAATCATTTTTACCACTTTTTTCACATTAAGAAATGCTGTATTGAGTTACTAATTTTGGAGAATGGTTTTTGATGTAGGCTAGATAAGAAGTGGTGTTTATGGATACTTTGGGCAGTTTGGTAAAAAGATTAATCTAATCTATTCTCTAAGCATGTCATTTGTATTTTAGAGGTTCAAATTTTCTTAGAATATTTGCATACTTTGGAGCTTGCTTTTAGAAAGATTAGGGTTTGTACCAAAAGTATGGGTAGGTTGGGTAATCATAGACACCATTTTTTCTGGCATTATTGGAATCAACAAAGTTTAAAACAATTCCTCAAAATCACTCTTTTATTATTTTTAATGATCTTTATCCTTTCAGGTTATGGTTGCACAAAAAGACGGAGTGGTAAAAATATTTAGTTTGATCGGTCAAATGCAACTGATGTCATTCGATGCTGGTCAAGTACCCCTAATGGAAGCTGATTGGAGTGTAGGGAATAAGGGGCTACTGATCGGAGCTGTGGCAGGATCTGACTGGGTCATGTTTGATGTTTCTGTGTCCAGGTAAGTTGTTTGAGAGCCATGTGTGAAAACTTTAACTATATAACTGATTAGTCAGCAAGATGGACTATTATTTGTTTATCCAGCTCGAAATATTTTTTCTAATACTAATTTTGAAGTATAGATTTTGTTTGGGTTATGAATTTTACCTGAAGGCCTGAGAAATATATTTTTTTATTCATATTCTGCTTTGATTAAATTCAAGCATTACATTAGGTTTATTAATGGTTTGTTTAACAATTATATTTCTTCAATATGTACAGTATTTTTTTCTGTTTACTGAGGGATGTATTACTGTCTGATAGAACTAACATAAATGCTGTGTGTTAAATGACAGTCATTGTTTTTCAGTCGGCCAGTTGAAAGTAGGCAAATACACGTGGAAGGTTCCCGTCACTTTCGTTGGGCCAAATGTCATGATTCATTAGTTGCTTCAGTTGGTCGACCAGGACGACAAATCAAAGTGTTCAATGCTAAAACTCCACAGGTTTGAATCTTCCTTACATTTTTGTATAACAAGCATTTAAATACTTGCTTTACACAGAGGTATGATTTTTCCACTGCAAATTGGGTGATTATAATTGTCTTTTGTGAAATGTGTAAGTTTTATTAAAACGTCTGTGGGTTTAAAGGCCAGTTATATAGCCAATTTGCCTGAAATTCTTGCAGTTAAATGTTGATGCTTTGTGCCTACCAGTAGAATTGCTGTTATTCATATCTGTATGTATAGAACTCTTCTGGTTGTTCTATCTGCAGTGACACAAATTTTCTCTTTTGTGACTAGCAACCAACAACATCCCTGTTTGTTGAGATTTTCATTTTCTGTTGCATTTTAAGAGAAATATTGTTTGATATCTTATAGAAGTAGTGTAAAAGTTTCTATTTATTGTACATTAGATTACTTAATATACAGGGATACAAACAACTTCATTGTACCCAAGAGTATGTTTTTGTTCTTCCAGGACTGTATATAGTTTTGTTTAATTTGAGTGGTTTCCCTTGGTAGTTTTTTTCACTACTATATTTCCCAGTATTTTAGTAATTCTGTCGTTGATTATTGTAATATTTCAAACCTGAATTCAACAGATACATGACTGTGTTTACAAGGGCCTAAAATGTTAAGACAGTTTTATTGTGGATGCTTAATGGCTAATTTAAGACTACCATATTTTTTTCAAATATCAAGAATATCTACACCGAGTTTCAGCCCTCTAAAATCCTTGAACACTCATGTTGCAGGTGAGCCGACAGTGGTGATCAGTCACTGTACATTGTTTGGTTACTTTCAGCTCTTCTCCAATAATTTCTAACAACCCTGTTTATCATTTCAGACTCCATTGACAATATCACAGTCAATCACATACTGTATAACATGGCATCAAAAGTTACCTGTCCTTGCTGCTGGTGGGGATCAAAAAGTTCATATTTATATGTTTGACTCTTAAATGAATTTGCAATAATATGTATTATGTGTTATACTATGTGAAATGTATGTAATAAAAAAATTGATGTTTTTGTATGTTTGTTCTTCTTTCTTTATAATCACACTGTTGTTATGATTGTAAGGTACACATCTGAAAATGATTGTTGTCTGTTGATATGTGTACATTTTTATATTCATAAGCATCAAATTTATATTCAAAATTTCAAGGATTACTTAATGGACTTCAATTTTAACTCATTTGATTATTCTACATATAGCTTGTACAATTGCCAAAATTCTGCTTCTGCATAATAATTTTGTTTAGCTTGGCCTATTTCCATTTTGATTTCACTTAATAAAAATGCTTGGCCTAGTTCAAGTCTAATTGTCACTTGATAAAGTAATGTATCTCCTTTTAAGGAAAAGGAGATTTTATCTATTAAAGGCACCATATGGTAAAACAACTATGCTTATTGATATCAGTATGAATAGGTGTAAAAATATGTTTGTTTCTGGTTACATGCTCATTAAAAATAGGGTAGATAGGTAGGTAGGGATATTTTCTCTTTTGTTTGATATTTTTGTGATATTCATGAAAGCATGTAGAAAGGTAAAAAATTGTGATAGTGAATGTAATGTTCCTCAGGTCGAATAAAAAGTTTAGGATTGTAGGGGAAAATATGGTAATTAGGTACCCAGAAACAAATATTTTCTTTTGCCTGATCAATACACCTGCCATACAAACCGTTAGTTTTATACACCTATCACTTGTATTCAATTTTGATGAATGTATTCAAAAGATGTGTAAACATGGAATTCTGTGCCAATCACTATATACTTACTAGGCTATTATCGCTGATTGCGAAACATAGGGTAAAGTTTGTGATATGGGCTTGATAAGCTTTAATACAAACCTTGGTAAAATTTTATTTATCTTGAACATTATATTATATTCCATATGAAATGCTTAAAAAAAATAAGTGTATTTGATTGATAAAGCTTAAATGTGGTCCTATCATCAAATTACTGAGTGAGATGTTATATTTCTTATACTTAATTTAAAAAAAATATTTGACAAGACACATAAGATGAAATATATCACTATCACAAACATGATTCTAGATCCATTTTTCATCAGTTTAACATCTAGGACAACAACCTCTGAAAAACAAAGTAATTTTGCTTGTCCAAAAGGATGTTGTTTTGAGAGGTTGCACTGTATATGCAAGAGGATAATTTGATTCATTGACTTAAATATGTCACCAAAATTATATGGAGAAAATTGCAGGTAGGAAATTGTGCTTTGAGAACAATCTCAGGTTATATAACCTTGATGAATCACAGAGTGAATGGTTTTAAGATAATGGTACAATGTACGAAACAGCTTAAGTTCTCAGTTTAAGTAGGTGAGACTCAAATTTTGAGATATCGCAGGATTGCTATTACCTACTTCCACATTATAATAAAATAATTCAATAAAAATTATTTAAATCGCCCCCAATTGAACCTGAAAAAATATATATAAAAAAAATTACAGTAAAGTTGAATTGGGGCAATTAAAAGTCGATAAGATTACAATTTCACATCATCACAATTCTGTTGTTGGGGCCTGTAGAAAAATCAGAGGCCTGTTACTTAGATAGTGCCCTAGGAACTGTGTGTGGGGAGCTTAGTCCTCATTAATCTTGGCCGTAATGGATTTTAAAAGGGCTATAACTAATTATCTTCCCCCTGTGGTCAGACAAAATCTTAGCCCCACATCAATCTGAAATTGCTCTCTATGGGCTGTTATACATGTCTTCGCTCAATATCTTTTTACCCCTTGTTAGAAAACGTTTTATCCAGTGAAGTGTTCAAAATGTCTACCATTAGCAAGACTTTTTAGTTTAAAAACAGCTATAATATGCTGAAATACGTCAGTTAAACAGGCACCATTTGTTACAGTACTAACAGAATTTCATTTCACCAGGTTTTCTTCAGTCAGGTCTAAAAAAGAGGAGAATTCACTTTCTTTCTGTATCATAAATTATTAATACCAAACACACTAGATATAATAAGCTTTTTATTTTTCTTTGAATTCTGAAGAATGGAAATTGTAAACCTTTGCTTTTTACATCATACAATCTGCACTATTAAGGCCAAAGAAAATCATTTGTTGGTTTACTCATCTTACAAAATTTTCTGAATTGATAAGGGTTAAATATAGACAGTGGTTAAAGTGTTGGCATTGTAAACCAGAGATCTGGGTTCTAATCTTGCTTGTGGTAGGTTATACTCAACTATGAAAATTTGATAAATATGTTGATTTTCCTCCATGTGTTGAACAGTCGCCGACTTCTTGTTGAAGGGTAAGTTACGAGTATATGTAGGACTGGTCACCATACAGTCAATGAAACCTGTTGTGAACTAAATGAATGTATGGCTAGCATAGTAATATATGAAGTAGTGTTAAAAAACAACATAAAACCCACTGAAATGAAAAAAGGTTTAGATATGTGAAGAACTATTAAAATATTTAAAAAAAGTGTAGGCAGAATAAAAAAACTTTTTACACATTTTTTCTAAGCTTATTTTTGTACTTGTGCAATATGTTTTTATTTTGCTGTTAGAAATGTTATGGTCGGTAATAAGAAAAAGAGTTGGTTGGGTCACTAGAAAGATTTTTTTTATTTTCTATGAATAATACTAGACAAATTTAAACATGATTCAGATGCATTCAAAACAAGCACATATGTTTCAAACATGGCCTGAAACATTTTCTTTTTTATACATTCCTATCAGAGCTTTGTTATCAATAAACATTTATTGAACGAAAAATTTATTGAATAACTTTCAAGATTGTTGATTGAACTAATTCTTCATATCTTGTGTTTCGATATGAAATCAAACGTACAAACTCTCCGGATTCATGGATTGTTCCACAAACATTATAATCTCCAAAGTAAAAGAGTTGAAATATCGGATTAATAAAATGCCTGACATGTATAGTTATAAGTGGATAATATTGTGTTTGAAAAGCTGATTGTGTTTTATGTGGCCAAGAAATTAATAGGAGATTAGAGATTGTATTTAAACAAATCTCAATGCTACAGTAAAGATGTGAACTGATTTATTCTGTTCTATGTAAATGTGGTTCAAGTAGAAAGGATTATTGACAGAGGTCCTGTCTTTTATCAACCAGTCTGTTTGTTTGATCATTGTTCAAGTAGATTGACCAGGGTAACATTTCATTTTACAAACCGTTATGGACTTCTGCTTCATGTGAATTGTGTGTCCAAATGTAATGGGATTTTGGATTTGTTATTTAATTATCATATAATTGTGAATGTAGTTCTCTCCAGTATGGAAGTGATACATTCAACGAATATTGTATTTAACACAAAACCAAGGAGTACTACCACAGGTAATGGTAAAGGTTTATATAAGAAAACTCGAAGCCCTGTGGAATCAAAACCTGTGAATATAACAAAACAGGGTTTTGTTAACAATGGTGGAACTACTTCACCAAAAAGGGCTGAGTCTTTGGAAAGCCAGGTGAAGTCAATCAATGATTCACCAATTTGCTTGACAGAGTCCCCTAAATTCTACAGTCCAACAAAAGTTGGGGTGCCTTTACCAACAATGGATGCACCCAGGGTAGAGGAGTCACCTTTGTTTCGGCGGGTCAATGATTTCTCTGGACACCCGGTACTAGATACACCATTATCATGGAAGAACAAAGAGAGCCCTTCGGACAGTGGAATTGAGATGACCCCTATCAGTATATCCCCAGTAAAAGTGAACCCTAAGGTAACAATGTGTTCCTTATTTTTATAAGGCCAGAAACAAAATAGTCATGTTTGATGAATTGACCTTACATCTTGACAAAAGGTATGTTTATGTTTTGACGTTTCCGAACTATCAATTAACCCAAAGCATTCTGGTCAAGTTAAACCCTAAACATGACTATTTTTTCTTGCCTATTAAAGCTTAGGTGTTCTGTTCATGCATGTTCTATTAAAAGTAAAGTCTGTCTTGTTTTTCTTATATTTCTGACAATTTGAATGTATTTGCTGGTTCTATTAGTAGACTTTCATTATATTATCTCCAGCTAAATTAAGTATTGCAAGAAATATCCATTACAATGACTTTACATTTTAGCGTAGGGCCTATAGAATCATTTTTGTCTGTTTATAAAAAGTAGAAAGATAAGTCTGGACTTTTTTTTTGGCACTTCAATGAAAGCATGGAAATTAAGGTAGAAAATGCTTCAAAATTAAGGTAAAAAATGCTCCAAAATTAAGGTAAAAAATGCTTCAAAATTAAGGTAAAAAATGCTTCAAAATTAAGGTAAAAAATGCTTCAAAATTAAGGTGAAAAATGCTTCAAAATTAGGGTAAAAAATGCTTCAAAATAAAGGTATAAAATGCTTCAAAATTAAGATAAAAAATGTTCCAAAAAAGTCTAGGTTTGGAAAAACAAGGGTAGGTCAGGAAACCAGAATAAAAAACATATTATATTAATCTGTATGACTTGTATGTATGGACTATGGATTTATTCAAATATTGAGTAAGTGATCCTTATCAAAATCTGAGAAGTATATATTTTACTACAGAATAAGTTTATCCACCAATAATCCTGTATTATAAAATGTATGACCTTTAGCAATATAATAATACAAATACATTTACATTTGTGATTTAATTAGTGCTATGGTAAATTGGTAATAATTGTACAGCATTGTTATAATTTTGGAAGTTTTGGTTTATAGTTTCTGATTCTTATAGATCCTCAGCAGCTGCTGTTGTCCAGTGGTTAGCATGCAGGACTTATAACCCAGCAATATGGGTTCAAATTCTGGTCTTGGTAGGTCATACCATTCTATGAAACAATTTTTCCCTCCGTATGCTGCAGCTGTTTTTTGTACTGGTTAGAATACATGTAAGGTAAACGATCGAGCTGCTGTATATGACTGAAATATTGTTAAAAGACAGCGTTAAACCATAACTAGAATTTAAATTTTAGATCCTAGGTTCTGTCTTAAAACTCATGGGTTTAATTGGTTGGTTTTTGTGAATAGACATAAAATTGATTGATCACAATGCTGTTTTAATGAAATTGACAAATCACAGTACCATGTTCATGAAATTGACAAATCACAGTACCATGTTCATGAAATTGACAAATCACAGTACCATGTTCATGAAATTGACAAATCACAGTACCATGTTCATGAAATTGACCAATCACGTCGCAGCATTATAAGAGAAGTTCTTTAAACTCAATTTTATTAGGTTGAACATGAAGATTTCTTTCTTGTCAGAATAGACAAAACAACACAGTAAAGCCTCACTAAGCAACCACTTCGATATTTAGACACATTAGTTTTCAATAATTCCTTTTCATTTCAACTTGCTAAAACATTAAGACTGATTTGTTTGGGTATCAAAGGTAGTCTTAATATAAATTTTTGTTGTATGATAAATCTTACATAATTCCTAGAACACTTGAGAATTTATTTTGAAAAATAACATGTTGAGTAGTAGTCATTTATCAATGAATTACTAACATATGGTTAAATAGATCAATAACAAAGTTTTAAGTACTGATAAAAATGTTATTTTAATGTTACTTAAATTTCTGTTTTCTCATTGTGTAAAACTTCCTCATTTCAAATGAAATTCAATGCTTTGTCATTACTGGTTTTGCATACAATACATAATCCTTTTTATTAAAGGCCCCTGTGAATTATTGATATATCATTATCATTACATACATAGATCATGCACCCGAGCTATCAGGCTATGGCAAATGCAGTATTTCTACTATACATATCCCATATAGGGTATTTACTGATATCTAAAATGTGCAAAGCTGATATCTGGGGTGTAAGGTCTAAGTCAGAAATTTTGTGCGATTATACACCGGTCATACTCCATGTCTCATACTGTATACAATCACACTTGTTTTCTATCATATACTTAACATTTCTAAATATTTATATCGAATGATAATTTGGTGTCATAGGGTTGAAAAGTGAACATGCCTTATCGATAGACACTGGATTACTGCTATCAATCCTATGTATGTGAACTGGGTTAATGTTTGGTGTTTGATAGGGTAGGTATTCCGGTGTAAGATTATTGTTTCCAATCTAGAGATAAAAGTAAGACACAGGTTTAGATCACTACTATTTTATGCATCATTCTGTATGGGTGCGCAGAATTTAAAAAAAATGTCAAACTCAAGATTTAGCAATACAGTGAAACCTGTAAAGAAAGGTCACCCTTGGGAAAGTCAAAATGTGACTTATTGACAGGTGGCCTTATTTTGTAGGTAATTTTGTTCTAAATAATCAATGGCAGTTCTTAGAATGACCTTTATTGACAGGGTGGCCTTCATTTTGAGGTGACCACACAGGTTTGACATTTTTAGTTCAATATTTTGTTCACTTAGGAGTACTTTGATATCCATATTTCACTCTGAGAATATAATTATTACAATGAACTATCAATAATGCATACAAGTCATCCATTCATGAATATCTAAACAAACTCCAATGTACAAATACACTCAAACACACCTATGCAATGCTTGCTCATAAAATCTAAACACCTCTTGTTGTTATGGCTCTTTTTTGACAGAAATTTTCATCTTTTCCTCATAATATTTATCCACCTTCTGTATTTATGGCCCTTTATTGACAGAAATTTTATTTTTTTCCTCATAAAATCTATGCACCTTCTGGAGTTATGGCCCTTTATTAACAGAATTTTTTTTTTTTTTTCCTCATAAAATTTGTTCACTTTCTAAACTGGCATTTCTATGTGTCCTTGTATATCCTTTATTCTGATACACATGCTGGGATCTTCATTGGTTCAGTGGAAATGAGAAATATACACGCAGGGAACTGATGGTTTGGATACTTAGGGGGCCGATGTAACAGTGACAAGTAAACGTTAAGTCCCTGAGCTTTTTTCTTTTTAGGGAATTGCTCTAAGTTGTCTGATCTTGACACACTGTCCGTAAAGTAAAGAAAAGATCCATAGACGGTCTAGGATAATCAGCGTTTAGTCAAACCTATGAACAAAGGTCACCCTTAGGAAAGACTAAACATGACCTTTATTGACAGGTGGCCTCCATTCATAGGTCATTTTGTTTGAAAAAATAGATTACAGTTTTTCAAAGAATGGCATTAAACAGGTTGGCTTATATTTGCCTTATTTACGATCAAATGGCAAAACCTTTGTATATATCAGACATATTCAACTCTATTTCAAGGTCTCAAAACTTTTATTCAACCTTTTTATTAACCCTGCATAACTTTATGAATACCAATATTTTAACAAAACATGTAAGATTTCTGATGGTGTAATAATTGGCTTACAAATCTCACCAGTCATTATACACCAGTTTTTATACCTATCTGTCCTTTTGTAGAAAAATAATAGAAATTATAAAAGTAAGTATCTGGTGTATTGAATTTCAACCAATGAAATGATTAAATTTACTATTGGACATAAACTTGAGAAATTGGTTTTATTTCAGCAAATAATATTATGTTAAAAGATTATCCACCACTTTGTTATATCACATTATTTCATATTATTTCACAGTATAAAACAACTCCATGGACGAAACATGGATTACATGTAAATATGTGCATATTATAGTAACATACATTTTTAAATCTTGTAGGAAATTGTGACTGACTTAAATGAATGTGACAATTAACTGTATTAATATTACAGAAATATGGAGTTTAGATTAAACTAATGTCTAAGAACAGACTGAACAGAATAGTTAATTAATTGGTTTAAGTTCAGAAGAAGTGCTTACCGGTAATTGAACGACTGCACTCTTGTGAACTTCTTTATTTTTAGTACTTCATTATAATTTTGACAGCAAGTTATTGGATATTATTTTTCATTGTCAGTTTGTGATTATCAGCTGCTTAAAGTAATTCTAATATATAAACCATTTAGAAAATAAAAACTCTTGTTTATAAAGGATTGAAAATGGAAGACCTTAGAATTGCATGTTTAGGGTATTTATTGATTTTAGTTTGGTAAATAAATATCTTATGCTAAAAAAGCATAACTGCATAATTTGCTGTGCAGTTTATGGTTTGATAAAACTGCGGTATCAGATTTCATTAATGTTTCCACTCATAAAAAAAATTGATAAAAAAAATATTTTATAGCTTTATTTTGCATTTCCAAAGGAACTGTACTAAGGTACAATTTTATCAGGATTTTTTTTTATAAATATTTCGTCAAGTTATTGTAAATGCAGGGACATGAAATTTTCAGTTTGTTAAATAATGTTTCGTATCTCATATTTTATCAAAAACTTTGTTAGGATTACGAAAGAGTGAAATAAAACGGAATTATTCTGAAATGGATCAAAGAACTGCATAATTATTATGAGCGTAACGCAATTATGTTAATTGTTGCGGCTAGATTTTGATGTTGGATATATAGACAAACAGATCAACAGTGGATATTTATTTCTTTATTTTAGGCCTTAAAAATTCATTTGTTTCTGGTAACATTCTCATTAAAAAAAGGCAGGTAGGACGGTCCTTTTTTATTCGGCTCTTGAAAACGTGTGAGAAGGTAAAAAAAAGTTATAAAGTTGATTTTCTGTGCCTCTTAAGAAGTCTAAATTTGTCGGGAAAAATTAGAGTAGGACTAGTAACTAGATACAAACAATTCTTATTTTATGCCTATATATGCAAAAATATAAAATTTTCATTTTAGATGATAAAACACTAGGTTCTGTGCAATGGAAAATAATAATAGTGTGATGTTTTAATTTTCGTAAAAGTGAACAATAGATGGTGATTTGTATATCTGGATAAAATTACTGACTTACAGTTGGATAAAAAGTATGGAGTTCAGTCGCGCGAAGACTGATGGTGATTTTTTACACAAAAGGAAGGAGAATGTAGATTTTGCATATAAACATCTTACTTTAAGAAGGGTAAGTTTTCAAGCTGATATAAGGCTTGTCTTGTGAAATATTCATTCCTTTAATAATCTTATTTGTTTGATGACTGTTCAGACTTTCCAAAGTACATACTTAAATACATCTTCTTCTTTGTGAGTACTGCACTCCCTCATTACATTGTACATCATTAAGTTTAATGATACAATGAAATAAACATTAGTACTCTGCCACACAAATTCACAACAATAAAATAACTTTCATGATAAAATATCACACACATGACAGATTTACAAACTATTTTGAAATGACATAATACATGTACATATTTTCATACTGACGGCATCTTAATTTTTTTTAAAACTAAGCTAATTGGTTATACTACACTAAAGGGTGTGGTAAATAATTGATAATATAAAACCAGTTGCATAACTCTTGACATACAATTCAAAATCATACACCCACTTAAACATGTAGAGACATTTTACAACTCTGACCTTTAAGGGGAATTTCTGTCTGATTGCATTTTACATCTTTTTGTAAATATATGTAACTTATTGCCAGAGGGGCTAACAAGTTGAAGGGATCATGTGTATTTTGTTGTATTAAGGCCTATATAAGATTGCCGCATTGACCAAAATGCATTTATCATGACCAAGGACTTATATACATGTATGTATATAAGTCCTTGTCATGACTGTATAGAAATCTCCAAAAAAAATTAATGTAAACAGCTTTTTTTGTAATTATTGTCATATCATAGTAAAATTTTAATAAATATCGTATTTATAGACTCCATAAACAATATGTCACAAGATATCAAGTGATCTCCTGTTTGGTACTTCGAGAAAGATATTGTGTACCATTTTTATCTAATCATACCCTGATGAAGGCTAATTGTACAGCCGAAATGTTGGTAAAATAAATTAGAAAAACATATCTGTTGTTAGTCATTAGTTCCATACCCATCTTTATTGGTTTCAAATATCATATTTGTAAAAGTCAATGTATTTTCTTTCTCTATACTGACTCTAACTGTCCCAACCAATCCTTAACTTTTCCCAGCAACCCTAGACAACCCCAAAAATGGACGCTTGAGACTGGACATATAATTTGACTGATTGATCCTAGTTAAACTCATTTTGAGCACTTTGTGAGATGAGCTAAAAATAAGGAACTTCTGAATTCAAACATGTAATAAGGAACTGGCCGGGCCATTTGGGGAGGGGTACCATTATAACCAAAGATTGATGTAATTTATTTACTACTTGATTAATTTTGATGTAACATTGTGTAATGCATTTGTTGGATTGTTTGTATTTATACATGAAGGAATGATAAGCCCTGATATTGATCATTCATTGTTTCATTACAGCATGTTTAATATTCAAAATACGAGTAACATTCAGACTTTATATAAAGGCATTTGTTGAGCATTTACATTTGCATTTACAAAATATATTTTCTGTTCTCAATGCAGATTTTACTGATATTCCATTCTTTAAAAATCCTTATGATACTTCTTATACAAATATACAGGCAGAAAAAAAGACGTTATTTAAATACATAAAACTTAACATGTCGTATTGTGTAGCTGGTTTAAAAAAATCTTTATCAATATCTTTATTCATCATTCGATCAATTAAGCTATTCTTCAATATGTAACTTGAGACATCATTTGTATAGAAATGTCAAATATAACGATACAAAACATAAATGTCATTTACCTTATATTGAGCCGATAGCTTTTTGAAGTCCATAGTTACAGACATTTGTGCTTTTAAATTTTCAATACGCGGATAATTGGACCCTTTAACCAACGTAATTTTACTAACCTTCGAGGAATCATTACCGTTATTTAACATCTGGTGATGTCTGACATTTAAGTTCTTTACATATAATTAATTTTGTGAAGATTATTTGGAAACATGAATTCTGTACGGATTAGTTTGGATCTGGGCTAACAGTTACATGTTCTGATGGTCGGCGACATGTTGGCTTTTTAATAAATGATCTTAAATTGATAAAAACTCAATCGAGTTTGAAACTTTGGAAATTTGAAAAGTTATTTGAAGTGCTTCTGTTGATCGCGATTCTCTGTACAGGGGATTTGAATAACTTTGTATCCAAATAACTGGTATAATCTGACTGATTTAAAAAATGACAGAATGTCATATTTATAACATAGTGAGGGATATCATTTTGGATTTGATGATGTGCAGCATGGACATACAAGAGTATTAATTATGTCAATGTTTGAAAAAGTGTACAAATAGTGTCATTATATCAGAAATAAAAATGCAATAGAGAGATAACCAATAGGTGGAGTTAGAAAAAATGTAATTTATAAAAAATATTTTTTCAATATAAATTTTTCTGATTACTTCATGAAGCATTAGGCAGTGGTACAGTTTGTTATCTTATTCATTAAATAGATTTTCCAATTATTTACAATTAATTTTAAACAATGAAAGCTTATACATTTCATTCTTTCTTTTTCAATTTACCTCTTAAATATCAATTAAGTAATTGAATAATTGATTCTGACTGTAATTTTCTATTGCATATTTATTTAAAAAAAATATTGATTTAGTTTGTGACAGTTAAATATAACAAATCAGAATAATTAAAATGGGAACTATGGAAGAGAGTGAATACCCGAGGGTGTTCTCCCCTCATACAAAGGGGCCTATAACTCAGTTTGTACTTGAAGGGAAACAGGCCCTAAAATCTCCCGAAGTACCGCATAATGTAAGTACTAAGTTTATATCATTTGTAAAGTCTATTAAACATTGTTTGTTTTGCCAAATGATTGAATTTAAATATAACCATAATGATTGTTGTAAATGGAGTTAACATAATGTTATTATAATGATCAAACTGTCGAGCTTTGATATATAGATGTCAACAATTGGTTTTAAAAGATGTCAAGGTTGCTCACAAAGTATAAATTTGTTACATTTCTGAACGTTATAAGTATTGCATGCATTTCAAGTATGAATGAATTATCAAATTTTTATGCACCTAAAAAAATTACCCGTACTGTAATTATGAGTTAATTATCAAACACCTTAAATTGTAAAATCTAAAAATATTGAGTATTTGATCAGAAACCTGTCTCCAAAGTTTTCAAATTGTATAAATCTTGCATGAATTATGAAAGGTTTATAGTAGAATGAATTGGAATAAATTAATATAATCTTTATATTAGTATTGGAATAGATTAATGTATTTTCTAATATTGATATTAATCAAAATAATTATCTCTTTTATAATCAATGAATTTAATGTGAATTTGTACAAAAACAATTCTTCGGTAATTCTAATTATTCAAATTCTCTCATTAACATTGAGGTTTAAAGAAACAGATTTAAAAAATCATGCTTGATGTGACTTGACCAAAACAAATAGAGCAGACTGGTGATAAATTTCTTTTCTATTCTTCATCTAAACATACTTTTAGTTCTTTTCCTTTTAAAAGTAATTCATGAAAACATATATTTGTCATGAACTATTCTTACTTTCTTTATGAATAGTTCATGAATTATGACTAACTTGCGACAGGGGTAAATGGAAAACAGAAAACAGACAACAGTCTTTTTTCTGGCCCTTTAGTTATTACTGGCTACATGAAGATAAAAGGGGGAATGCATGATCCTGTGTTGTGGATCAAAAGATTATTGCGAATATAGATAAGAAATGATTCCTAGAAGAAATAAACCACATACAAAACATCCCACCTTCCCCAGAAATAGATCTTCCCACAAAGCCCCCACATCAAAACCAGCCCAACATGGGGCCATTTCAAAACCAGCCCAACATGGGGCCGTTCCAAAACCAACCCATCATAAGGCCATACAAAAACTTTAATTTGTTTGTTTCAGAGTAACGGCATGGACATGGTTTGCTTACAATAACTTCTTTGAGCATAATACCATCCGATATTATGTCTTAAGAATATGATTTGACTGTAAAAATATGTACATGTATGTATTGATCTTTTCAGTTACGTTCCATGTACAATAACAGTAGGCGTGAAGCTGACGAGTCAACTGATTTCAGTATAAATCCAGATCCTGTACCTTATCAGTCATCAAACTTCATGTAAGTTGTTTTCTTATAAAATATGAGTCAGCTTTCCATGCATTCTATTCACTATTTACCATCATGGTTGGAACCAAACACCTTATTGTCTCTTTATTTTCATTCTTATTAAAACGCTCTAATTCTATTAACTGTCCATTAAGACTGATATTGGTTTCAATGATTTGTCTAAACGTTTTACTGTTAATGTAAAAACAGTCAAACCTGTGAAGAAAGGCCACCCTTGGAAAAGATACAGTATGCACATGCCTTATTGACAGGTGGCCCTTATTTAGAGGATATTTTATTTTAAATAATCAATGACAGTTTAAAATAATGGCCTTCATTTACAGAGTGACCTTTATTACAAGTAAGCCCCTAACACAGGCTTGACTGTATCCGATTACTGGCCGGCATCCTTATTTGTTTACTTTTTTCAAAAGTCAATGTTCAGCTTCAGCCGTGTGTTCACATGTCCTCAAAACTTGACACTATTTTAATTTAACTTCTTTTATTCCTCTACATAATATATCATAATAGTGTTATAAATATTTCTTCAGTCTGAATCTTGATGTTTGCAGAGCACAAGAACTATAACTCAAGCCGAAGTTTTTTTTTTGTTATTTCCCCTTTTGAGAAAGACTTCTTCAGGGGCATAATTATGTGAATAACTATGACATCTTGTGCTTCTATGTTATTCTGTTAAGATAAGTGTCTGTCACAAGATTTGAATTCTTTTTAAATTTTATCAATTGACATGTCTGTGACTTTGTGTTAATGAATGTCTTGATTCAATAATGTGGTCTGTTCAAAGTCTTAAAGTCTTAACCTTGCTTTAAGAAGAACTTTTCAGTTGATTCTTTTATTAGTTTTTCAAAATTAAATGTTACGATAAATGAATGGTATGTATACAATGACACAAGAAAGGAGACTTTTTGCTCAGCCTTCATCAGCCTATATTAGGAATGCTTCATTATATTATATATTTTTTATTCAGCACAAAAAGCTCCCACACAATGTTTACATGTTTACATTTATAAATATTATGTTTTGCCTCAAGGTTAATTCTAAAATTCTTGAGTATGGTCTCCAAGCTCTTAAACAAGCTCCAAGCTCAGTTTGAGGCTAAGCTCAGAAATCTTGGAGCTTGTTATTTTGAATTCATGTCAATAATTTGTTAAGGGGACCTCCATGGTAAAGTCACATGGTTATTGTCTAGTCACTATGAGTTTGAAACCCACTTGGGACCACGGACCAAGAAAATGTGAGGAGGTTGTCCAGCTTGCTTATTAAAGATGGTTCTACTCAGGTTTAAGCCTGGAGTCATCTTCTGCTGTTAAAGCTGGGAAAGTCACCAAATGTGACCAACTGTGTGAGGCAGAAAAAATGTTTATGCTCCATTACAAACAAAACATGTACATGTAAAATTTTTATGTAACTTTATACCATCAGATATTGTCTCCATGATAGTTTGATTACTGTACCTATTAATACTGATACTTTATGGACATGATTGTCTCCTGGGTCCAAGGTTATAAACCTTGAGATCATTCTCAAAGCTTGCACATTCATATCTCAATATTTCATACCAAAAATGTGTAAGTAAATGTTTTGATTTATGATCTCCCATACTTCTATATAGTTTTGTATACTTGAGAATTGAGAAAATATAAAATTGAGACTTGAGCACAGTGACAGATCTCAAGATTTATATACTCAGACCCAGGATGAGATATTAATAATTTTGAGATTAGGCCATCCTTAAAAATATTATTTGGCAATTACACGGCCCAAACATTTATATTGGATTGGTTGGTAGGTATAGTCATTTCTTTGTTAAATCAAAATATTATGCTTGTACAGAAAGCGAAAGCTGAACTTCAGAATAAAGAATTTCATCAAAATTGCTTAAAAAATTGGGATAAGGGATTTTGAATGAATTGGTATACCAACAATATTTTTAAGGATATGGCTTTGTCTAGAGTTTACCAAAGTTATGCTACTTTGATTATGTAAATCAATTTATACCTGGCAACATGTCTGTAAGTCTAATAGTAGGATGACAACAACTAATAATCTGCTTGCATTAAGACTTACAGGCCACATCCCTTGTCTACATTGGATGATGCCTATCACCCATGTCTCACTTTTATATTTTATTATATCATTTTAACTTTATCAGGTATGAATTAATCATTTCTAATGACCTTAAATGTTGCCAACCATTTTAATGATTAGATAGATACATAAAAATGTATTTGGGGCTTATTTCAAAGACATTATCCTGGCTTAGATAGCAGTGTTTATAAATTTAATCAAAGTACTGAAAGTACTCATGCAAACTGAATTAACATAGACTTAATACATAGACTTACACAGCAGCGTAGTACGGGAACTACATGTACGTTTAACAGTTGCATGGCAGATGTAGAAAATCATAGTACTTTGGTTCACTTTAAAACTCGTGCGCTGAGCGAGGGACGGTTAGGGAAAGCTGAACAATCGTTCAATTTCCAAAAAAGCAGTTTGCTAATGGCTATATTATCTTGGATATGTCAATGAAACAGGCCCCAATTACATAATAATCAAACCATTACGCAGATATACATGTACATTGTTGTGCTGTATTTTGTTTAAGAGAAATCAACTTAAAACGATTAACAATGCATGACCATTAGCATTAAAAACAATTTAACCATTTTCTAACAAAAGAGCTGGTCGAAGTAGTCGACTTGATGGTGCAGAATTAAATCCCATGGCAACGTAAGTTATATAGTGTCGGGTTGCATGTGTGGTTGTCTGTCTGTAGTGTTAGTGGACGTAAATATCACAACTTTTATATGATAGTGCTTCTATATGTTAAAATGATTTACAAAAATATATGTTGCACAGCACTATTCAGAGACTAACAGTCTGTTTCCTGGATACATGGTCATTTGTGGTGTTCTCAAAAAAATGTCATATCTGTACATAGTTAAACATACATGTACATCAATACAATCAATGATGTGTTAACAGTCAAACCTGTGAACAAAGGCCACCTGCAGGAAGGACAAACTGTGGCCTTTCTTAGGAGGTCAATTTGTTCTGCATAATCAATGAAAGTTTTTAAAAGAATGGCCTTTATACACAGAGTGACCTTTATTGTAGCTGACTGCTAACACAGGATTGACTGTATCATTCATTATGTGGTTCACTTTGATCCCTACACTGACCAGTGCACTAGAACATACCGGTATTGCAATGAACAATCAATAATGCATTCAAGTCATCGCTAAATAAAAATAATCTTAACAAACACCCATTCACAAAGACACGTTACACTCTCATACACACTCTCACACAATGCGTGCATCAAACTTTGACACACGGACACACACACAAAACATTACAGTAACTGCTTTATGTAGTTCACCTAGTGATTTAAGTAAAAACATCATGATGATATTTGTGTGATGTATAAAACATTAGATGAATGAAGAGAATACACTCTTAGTTACTGTCATATATCAGTACAAAGGGGGCTGGTATACCGAGGGGATGGTGTATAAGATGTAAAAAATTGGTTATTTCTGTTTTTTATTCGGCCTGAGGCAAACTTTTTCACTTCTTTTACTTTTACAAGAAGAAGAATTTCCCTATTTTTGACGAGCATGAAACCAGAAACGGATTTTTTGTTTACACCTACAGTGTATATTAGCCATACCTAATAAAATCAAAGTACTGAAAGTACTCATGGAAACTGAACTTACATAGACTTGCACTGCAATATGGAACAGAAACTAGTTTAGCAATTGCATGGCAGATGTAGAAAAATGTAGTACATTGGTCCGAATAAAAATTTATACACTGTGAGTGATGTCTATGGAAAGCAGAACTATCATTTAGTTTCTAATTAATGTGTTTTTGGTCCATGTGGCCATTTTAGGCACGTAATGAATACATCATTTATACACCATCCTCAACTTACTGACCTCCTATGTATTAGCATGTATGTTTTATATGTTTGTTTTTGAATTAGCTTGTCATATAAACATTGGTTTGCCAGTGGAGTTTGTGTAACAGCATGGTAGATAGGGTTTTCAAAGTGTTCATAGTTTGATAGAGTATGAAACAAAACAAATGACAAACTCTAGTAGATTATCAGAATCGATACTCTTCTTTCTTCTTGCACTCCTGTCAAATTATTATTCATATTTCTTGAACTATTCATGAAGTATGTAAGAATACCTGTAGTTCAAGGAAAAGTAATGTTTTCATGAATTCTATTTGAAGGGGTCAGGTTATGTTGTTTAAAGCTAAATGCTGATGATTCTTATGAGATATTAAACAATTAGTGTCCAACATTTTGATAATATGATTTGTTGCTAAACATTACAGGATTTGAATTATGCAGTGTAATCTGGGAAAACTGAAAGAAAATTATTTTTTTTAAATTCTGAAATCAAGGTTAATTTCAATTGGTTGGTTGCTGGACCACATTATGCTGTGAATGTTGGCTTTGAGGTAACCAGCCAGTAGCCGGAAGGTTATTGTTGTAATGCCAAGATATACCAAATAATAAAATAAAATAAAAAATATTATTTGCATCAAAATATATAAATGTCAAGGATTGTATTAGAGAAATCATTTTATCATCATGTAATCATTCTGGATTTGTCCTAATTTGTTTTTTTCTAAGATTTTTTTGTCATTAAAACCGGATGGTTGGGTTGACTTTCCAACACTGTAGGGTTGCTTTCCAATACTAATCTATTGTAACAATTATATAGTAACTGCGCATTGTGAAAACAGAAGGATATTATATTTTTAAGTTATACTGATTGACATAAAAGGTTTTTCAAATGATATTCATTTTTTTTATATTATCATCTTATATTTTTGACTATGTTTTCCACATACAGTACAGGATCAACTACAATGTATGTTATTGCATGCTAGTGTGGCTTTCTTTGTTTGTGCGTAGATGAGTGTACATTATTGTTTGTAGGCGAGTGTTCATTAGCGTGTGTTTAGGTTTGAATTTGTTGCATGGAAATTAATCAGAGTTGTCATAACAGAATAAATGAAATTGATATAAGTTGATGTGACAAACCTATGTTCAATGACGCTTTACTTTGTATAAATTTGATAATGTTAACCTGTGTTATCTGTTATATATTTAAATATATTAGAACATTTTTTTCTCAGTGCTGATTGCTTGTTACGCAATGAGAGATAATGTTTGAAGAAAAAAGTATACAATTTTTTAAAATAAATTTTCATTTGACTTCTGTAAGGCCCTGATTTTCGCTAACCCTACAAGCCCTCTTTTCTGACGACCCTTGGCTCCACACAAAGATTGTATGACTTGATTTTTTTAAACATACATGTCATATTTTGCTGGTACAATTTTTTCCCAAATATTTTTGCTGTAAGAAGCATAAGGGTTGGCACAAAAAGCGTTGGTCGTGTAACAAGAAAACCTTTTTTTATTTATGTTAAATCCGTGATTTCTGTGACTGGTTCATTTTTGAAAGGTCATATACACATAAAATAAGTAAATAGTAAAAAGTTAAAAATATATCATACCCTTAACATTTAATTGTCCCATATTCAACTAGACATGGATTATTTAAGTAGGTCACTAATCTGTAAATCTAGCCTCTTGATCAAACTTTAATTCCATTATAAAATTTTCGATGAAAGATAATCTACTTAAAAGTCAATACAATGCAAATATAGCGTATGTATGTAATACGAACTAACACTTAATTTTTATGATTAAAACATTTTTATAATTTACATAGATTTGTTTATACATTGATAATGGAAGAAATCAGATATCATGAATATATTTGCATACATTAACAAGCACTTCTGATAAAAAAATGTTTGATTCTTAGCTGTGAACATTTTAGATAAACACAAGAAAATGCGTGAAATTTTTTAGAATAGTTTTATATTTGGTATAAAGTTGATTACAGTAGAAACTTGGTTATAGGGATTTCCTGGGGATCCTAAATGATTACAGTATAACCTCTGTAGAGCAACACCCTTTGGGAGCTGCAAATATTGGCCGTTGTTTAGAGGTTGTTGCTCTACAGAGGTTAAATTTATAGTAAAAATCAACTTAAGGAAAATTTGAAGGTGTTGTTATAGAGAGGTTGTTGCTCTACAGAGGGCCGCTCTGGAGAGGTTGTACTGTATTTTCATGATAATAGGCAGTGTTGTCTGCTTAAAATTGAACAAGTCACTCTTGTCTGAAGAATTTCCAGCTACAGCTGTTTTATCCATTCAATCAATGTTAGAATCCTGGTCACGACAGATTTTCCTCCATATTTGGAGAAGGTGTAGGCCCCTTTAACTTACGGAAATTGAATAAAACATTTTTTTCTTAACCGGTAACCATATAAATGAACTCTATCCTGTATGCTGGTACCTAGGTACAGAAAACTGATTTATTATCAAATAAGAGGTTTATATTGTACATTGAATTAGTTTAGTGTTTCACACTTTTATAAAAGATATAAATTAGGTCCCTGTAATATATAGATCTATAGTTTGACATATTTATCTCATCAAGTTTCTTGTTTTGGTGCCAAATGTTTGTTCCATAAAGACTCTTTTCAATGAATTTATCAGCATATTATGTTAAAACAATTACATATTATATATCGTTTCATGGGTATAAAGTGCGTTATCATAGTTTAGTATACTGGTATATATATTATCTTCATAGCTCTCTGTTTGACAGACCATTCATAAAATAAGAATAAAGTATTCAGTGATCGACCATTACAGATCTCTTGTTTGATATTTTTTACCTTGATAGGCGTTTCATTTAATGCATGTATCAGAAATAATCAATGAATACATAAACCAGGTAGACTTAGATAAATTCACGATACATTCATAATGACCTCCGTCGTGATTATTATGACCTCCATCATATGTTACGTAGAACCCTATTTTGTCCTCGTGTGTCAACTGTTTAGAGTTTGCACTTAAACTAGGGAACTTACTTACAATACTAAAATAAAAAATAGGATGTAAATTTATAGCTAACTCGAATATGAAATTAGATTAATTTGTTGCTGTTTTTGATAATAGTTATTACTTGCATGTATTATATATTGTATTATATTGTAATTTTTAAAATGTTAATTAGCTTTATACAAGTATTTGTTTGACTTTGGTATTATAAACATGTAATGTTGCTTTTATAAGATAATTTTCTATTAATGACAAATGTAAAAATTTGTTCTCATATATACAAGAACCTGAAAGCACATTATAAAACCCAAACCATGATTATATGTACAGAAAGGTAAGGATTAGGGGCTGTAAACTAAACAACCATCAGGGCAAAGACATAAAATAACAAAATACTTAATGCCATAGCATGGATGCATTAACACATAAATAATGTATAAATCTACAATGTCTGTTAAGTATAAATTATTTGAGGGCTCAGCACAACACTGTCATAACTTGTTCTTATTTCAATATGAGTTACAACACTGTTGCACTGAACCCTCGTAATGCATGTTTTTGCTGCTCATATTATAACTTGGCTGATGACAAGGGACATGATTATTCAGGTTATATCAATATAATACAATGTACCAGCAGGCAGTTAAGTATGGGGTAGGTGTTCCAGAACTGTGTCACATTTCTCTAATAGTTTAGTACAAGAAATAGTTACCCAGTTTATCGTTGTGTTTTATTGCAGTATTTTCTTTATTCAATTGTATGTTGTATAAAATTTGCTTGTTTTAATAAGTTTCTTTATGATTATAATTATTATATATTAAATTATAATATAGTTGAATTTAATGTGTAACTTGTTTCCTTTTATGTACAGTGGAACATGGTTATAGAGAATTCCTGCTGACCCAATTAATTACTTCATTATATTTATATTTCACTTCATGTATTTCCATAATTATTATGTAATTAAGAAATATGTTTTAGAGGAAGGAGTATTCCCTGTATATTGATTGTTTACTATATCTGAGTTCACAATAACCAGGTTTTACTGTATTTGGAATTTCCTCTTTTGTTGAAAATATAGACAAACTTGAGATGAAAGATGTTTATGATTTGGCTTCTTTTGAAGTTTGATTTGTAGGAGGAAATATAGGAATAATTTGAATCGGTCATTACTCAATATCATAGATAAATTTTCTTAAGATATAGACATGACAGTGAATTTGTAATTTTGAGGTATTTATGGATCATGTTCAAAATGTAAACATTGTGAAACATACAAAACCATTTTATTAGAGTGTTTCCTGTTGTATTTTAGCACAGAGAGTCATGAATCTTTTTATCTTAAATATATTAATATATACACCAGGTCGTCCACTATGATGAAAAAGGTTCCTGTTGCTCGGCGTCACTTCGACACTTTTGGAACTTACGACTTCATGGCGGGTATTGCCAAACGAGGCATGATGTTGCACACTGATAGATACCAGTGGGATCTAGCTAAGGCATTAGACGGGTGAGTTATACCATGTGGCATTTATTTGTCTGAAACTTTGAGGTTATAAACATTGAGATTGTTCTCCTTGCTTAAATCTCAATTTTGTGTTTTTGATATTCTCAGGCTAATTATGATAAGTTAATTCAATTAGAATTCTGTTTGCATGTCAATGACATGGTACTGGTAGTAAAAATATTTACTTCCACATACAGCAAAGTAGCAAATTAGCCTGATATGTTGAGAACTGGACTAACAATGAGGTGGTCTCCTATTTTGCTTATAATCAAGAGGATATACTGCAGTAACATATAATTTTGTTGGTATAAAATTTCGTGGATTTGCCTAAATAGGTAATTTCATAGGTACATAAATTTATGGATATTCAAATTTCAGATAGAAGAAGATATGTTTTCTGATACATTTGTAATTTTACGAACATCTTAAGTAACTCATTTATACATTTTACACTTGAATTCATTGATTAACTGACCCACAATATTCATCAAATTAAATTTTCCACAAACATTTGTGTAACAACATACCACAATATTAAAACCAGACTGAAAATAGATGGTTGTTATAAACAGAGGTTTTTATATTGAGTTGGTCACTATATGAGGTGTTATTGCTGTTGTAAGAAACCAAAGTCATTGTTTCCTATTCAAATATCATTTATAGTGTATGTCCTCATCACCAATACATAGTTCCCACATCTACAATATTTACCTCCCTTGGCGGCCATCTTGCTTGGCAAATTTCTTATGCGCTTAATAGAAAAAAATCAGAAAATTGGTTATTAAACAACTTAATGTATAAAAGATAACTTAATCATGAAGTCGTTACGGCCATAAGGACATCATGTTTAAGAAAATGTAGTTGTCACATATGAATATCCTATATTTAGAATTATCAAAACAAAAATATAAATATCTTCTATTAATGCTTGTTGAATTTGCCAAGCAAGATGGCCGCCAAGTGAGGTAAATATTGTAGATGTGGGAACTATGTATACTGAGCCCACTACTGTGTTTAGAAAATCACAGGAAGTGAGTAAGGCATGTATCAGTGCTTTACATCGGACACAATAAACAACCAGGAAAATTATTTGAAATAAGAGTTGGGATATAAATGCCCGGTTCTCCTGTATCTTCTCTCCCTCCCATCTCTCTGAGGTCTGCTCTGTAATGACCATAGCTAGCCATTGAATGGGCTGATAAACAACAGGTTAATTATGTGTGGGTATGCAAGGAAGATAACTCATCATTGAATTTGAGTTCTGAATTACGCAGTTATTTCCCTTACCAATACGTGGACTGACCAGGCAATGACCAGAATTAAAACCTTGTAATCCTTACAATGTAATATATAATTTTCATTAAGCTCAAAATAATGTTAAGCTGTTTGTCGATACATTATGTATAATTTTATTATAATTAAGATTTTGTGAGTTTTAAATGTGACTTTAGTTAAACATTAGTCGCAGCGTGATTGAGCTGACTTCTTAATGTCTGTTTTTAGGAGTATTACGTGGTGTTTAGGAAAATTATATGGATTTTTTAAATAATAGTCTCTTGATCATCATCATATGTTGGTTACAATGCTAAAGGTCATACTATGTGTATGTATCTGGCCTTGACTTCTTGTAGAACTGATTAATGTTGAGATTAGGATTTGTTTGAACTGCATGGATACGTCTTACTTAATTATGTTGATAAACATTGGAGATTAAATTGACAATGGTCAATCAGTGATTTTATAAAAAGATATTGAAAATACTAGAATGTGATAGTTGTGAAATTTATCTAATGAGACAATATGTTTCCGTAATTTAGATGTAATATATTTATACATATATATTTGTGATAAAAATGTATCGGTTTAACGCTAAAACCTGTACGTCTGACAGAACTTTACCTTTCATTTCTGATGGTAAAAACTTAGTACGGATGAATACTTGTCCTACTATTAGTTTGACTGAGAAATCTTACAAAAGCGAACCTACAATGAGTTTAATAGAGAAATCTTACAAAAGCGAACCTACAATGAGTTTAATAGAGAAATCTTATAAAAGGGAACCTACAATGAGTTTAATAGAGAAATCTTACAAAAGGGAACCTACAATGAGTTTAATAGAGAAATCTTATAAACGGGAACCTACAATGAGTTTAATAGAGAAATCTTATAAACGGGAACCTACAATGAGTTTAATAGAGAAATCTTACAAAAGCGAACCTACAATGAGTTTAATAGAGAAATCTTATAAAAGGGAACCTACAATGAGTTTAATAGAGAAATCTTACAAAAGGGAACCTACAATGAGTTTAATAGAGAAATCTTATAAACGGGAACCTACAATGAGTTTAACGGAGAAACCTTACAAAAGCGAACCTACAATGAGTTTAATAGAGAAATCTTATAAAAGGGAACCTACAATGAGTTTAATAGAGAAATCTTATAAAAGGGAACCTACAATGAGTTTAATAGAGAAATCTTATAAACGGGAACCTACAATGAGTTTAATAGAGAAATCTTACAAAAGGGAACCTACAATGAGTTTAATAGAGAAATCTTACAAAAGGGAACCTACAATGAGTTTAATAGAGAAATCTTACAAAAGCGAACCTACAATGAGTTTAATAGAGAAATCTTACAAAAGGGAACCTACAATGAGTTTAACAGAGAAATCTTATAAAAGGGAACCTACAATGAGTTTAATAGAGAAATCTTACAAAAGGGAACCTACAATGAGTTTAACAGAGAAATCTTATAAACGGGAACCTACAATGAGTTTAACGGAGAAACCTTACAAAAGCGAACCTACAATGAGTTTAATAGAGAAATCTTATAAAAGGGAACCTACAATGAGTTTAACAGAGAAATCTTATAAAAGGGAACCTACAATGAGTTTAACTGAGAAATCTTATAAAAGGGAACCTACAATGAGTTTAACAGAGAAAGCTTATAAACGAGAACCTACAATGAGTTTAACAGAGAAAGCTTATAAACCAGACTTTGATGTGGTGCAATATTACATACATAATCTCAACCGACTTTTATTTTATGAATCAAGATTAAGTCAGCGAGAGAGGCTCCAAGCCGAGCTTGAATATATGGAACGACTTCGTGGAATAAAACGAAGACGAGAAGTTCTACCTCATCGAGCCCAATTAGATCTTCTTATGGGAGGCAAAAAAGTTGAATTTAATGAAAGGTATGTTATATTATAATAACCGTTACATTGTTGTGACTTATATATAAATGAAATTATCATAAATAATAAAGTAATAATAATAAAGACTTTATTTAGTGGTTTCACACTTAGTTTCCCCATTCTTCCATGTTATGTTATTTCATATACAAGTTTAGAATGAAATCATTAATTGAAAATTAAAAGCAGATTTAAGTTGTTGTGTCTAGGGGTTAGTTATCAATATTATGTTGGGTCTGTATTTCCATACTACTGAAACAGTTTTCATTGATAATGTCAAAGTAACATAAAGTAATGTCTAGTCTAATTTTATATTTTAACTCATATTCAGTAGTTGATGTTTTGATCATTACAACTGCTTGTTGTATGTTCCCTTTGTATTGCAATAGAAGAAAAGGTGCATACACTGTGCTTAATAGACAACATATTACAACAACATTCTATATTGTTGCAATGATCCAAAGATCAAATGTGTATTGATTTGTGAGTTATACAAAAAAAACCAGAAGCAATAGTATTTAAATTATCATGTATGTATATATCATTATCGGCAGTCCGTACAGATGGTATGACAGTCATAATATTATATCTTCATACTATATTTGGTCTCCTTTGGTTCATTATTTTTTCTCATGTACACTCCCTACTAATTGTTCTTGTCATATACATTAGAATATCCTTGTATTTATCAGGTTTGAAATTCAGCGTGAGATACAGAAATTAAAGTCACTTATCTTGCCAGAACATGCAAAAGATCTCTTCCATGGTCGAGGATTTACCTTACCAGGGTAAGTTATGTTAATTTTGCCATCAATGGTGACTCTTCACAGTACTTGAGCTGTTGTAGTATTTGTCTGTCTGTCTGTCTTTCTGTCCTTAAATTGTTTGTCTCTGTTGTTTCATTTCCACTCAATGTTTGGAATATTTTGCATAATATTAATTATAATTAAATGATTTGATTACCCTTGACCTTTGCTCATCTTAGGTCAAAGGTCATAATGACTATATTTCGTGTGTCTTTCATTGCGGTGGAAAGATTTATTAGAAAGATGTATTGTGATGTTCTAAAACAATTTATTGTATCCATAAATAACAATCAAAACATCACCAAATTTATGCATAAAACATTTAACTACCTTAAATCTATCAAAGTTTTGATTTCCAATTTAATATCCTATGATTCACTTCATTTCAGAAATCACAATTCTTTGAAACCACGACGACCATTTGATCCAAATATGGATTTGGCAGATGAATGTAAGTATGGCATATTTAGCAATCAGTAAATATGTAACTATTTACATGTATATTTTGTCCCACATGGTGTATATTTCTGTACCGTTCTGTACTTCTCTGTGTGACCAATCAGTTACTGTACGCTCAAAGAGTTTGTGGTATGAAATACTAGGTATGTTATGTTCATGAAATTATTGAACAGTACTCATCTGAGGTTGAGTTCAGGGGTCACTGAAACCACATATATCTGATATTATTTGCTAGAACTGACCAATGATAAGGTTGTTTTCTTAATACAAATGTATACCCAGTTTTCCAAGCACAAAAAAGTAATAATTCTATTACTCGTATTATTATCCTATATAGCTACCATAATATGTCCACTGGTCTGATGTGTTTGCTCTGTTTTTAAGTATGACAATCTTTGTTTGATTTTAATACTGTTGGAAACACATTAGTTGTTAACTTCTGTTTTAAGAAATATCGCCCTGTAGGTTACTATTATTCTTGATTGTTATCATATATTTCATGGACATTTTCTTCAATCATTTTATTCATTCTGATTAAACCCTAGTGAGTATATGAAATGTCTATACAAATACTGCTGGTCTAAAAATGAAAAATAAAAAGTGAAATGTGATTCAAGGGAAGTTATTCATTTGTCAATGCTTATATATATATAGGATAATTTCCCTTTATTATTTTCACTAGTGTCATAATGTAACACAGTCTATGGTCTCACAAATTGTTCCTCAAATGATTTGAAGAATTCTGTTTTGTCATATCCAGAGTTTCAATTCTAATGAAGTAATTTAACTAATGCCGAGTTGTCTCCAGCTATGTATTCATGTTTTCTGTCCGACTGTATATGTATGTCTGTCTGTCTGTGTGTCTCCTACAATATACTGGTACAATGTATATAGTTTCATGTATGAGTGTTTTATGTGGTGCTGTTCATGTGGTAAATATTTTATGTGGTGCTGTTCATATGGTAAATATTTTATGTGGTGAAAGATGTACTGTATAATCATTTCTGGTTAAAGTTTTCTCAGAAAGCAATCCAACTATAGAGAATGTAATTATACGTTGTGTCTGGTTTGTGTGGTAAATGTTGTTATACATATATTGGCATTATGTGAATAGAATATAGGTCTTTAGTTATGTTTTGTTACAAACTAAGTATCAGTTAATTTAGCGCTAATAATAAATTGGTGTAAAGTAGTCTAGTATTGTTCTGCAAGATGGGAATTTATTAAGCTCAGTTCTTGTTCTAGATGTCTGAATTTGAAACAAATTCATTTCTAAGCTATAGCATTTGATTGGCTTGTTTTAAGAACATTTCAGATAGTTATCAAATAATTATCATGGCTGATGATATTAATCCAAACAGAGTTTTATAACCTTGGGTTCAATCTTAAAACTTGAGTTTAGTTTTTATACTTATTTTTGTAAAAAAATGACATAGTACATGTAGTTTAACTAGCTGTACTATTAAATTCATAATAATTGATATAAAAGTTTTTTGGGTTATTTTGTTATTTACTTCATATGACTGTTATTTTCATTTATACAAAAAAAGTTTTTTTATACATTTTATGGCTAGATTAGAGTAACTGAAAGTATAAGTTAAATATGTTAAGTTTCACAACCAGACTCCAAGACATTCTGTATACTGGTCACTTTGACTGTTGGTAGCTTAATAATTTCTATGTACTATTTTTATGGCGTAATAATTAATCTGTGTTATTTGGTTTATGTGATTATTTTACAGTAAGTAGTCCGTTCTCACCAGATAAGTATTCAATCAACCCAGAAACAGGGCGCGTACAACCCAAGAATCGGCAGTACCCTGTTGATCAATCTAGTTCTTTACCAAAGATAAATAACAAGGGATATTTACTAGGTACATGTTTTATAGTTAACCCTTCTTGCTTTTATCAGTGTAGTCCTTTCAAAATGGCTAACTTGTTTCAACTGTTTGATATGAAAATTGTTATTACATTTCTATTACAAGTGTTTTCCAATGGTCCCAGGTTTGTATAAAAAATACAAGCATAGTACCTGACCAGAACAATCAAACTTAAATAACTAAAATGACTTTAAGGTCAAACAATGAATATTTGATCACCTAAAAAAGGATGAATATTGAATTTACTGTGGTGTATTTTCTGATTTCATATCTGTAGAAACAAGTCAGCATTTTGACTGTGCTGCACTCAAGCTTCACACAATTTGTGGCAATAATACATAACCAGTCTGAAGCACTATGTTTAATTAACCATGTATATAACAGGTGTACAGTTCTAACTGTTTGTCTTTATATGTACATATAACATATAGTTATTATCCAGAAACTTTAATATTTTCTCAATCTGTAGGTACCCGTTCATACATATTTTTTTCAGTGGCAATTTAGGTCAGTTGCTAGATACAAAATTTTTGTAAATGTTCATAATTGATGTATTTACACTTTTGTTCTGCCCCGCCCCCTGAATTCTGTGTCAACCAGTGATATCATTAAGTCTGATAAATATTCATCTCTTTGTTTTAGCTAGGTAATTTAGCTGTTTAAAATTTCGCATGACTTGTTTATGTAGAACAGTTGGTCTAGAGTGTAGAATAGTTGGTCCTGAATTTTAATTACGCAGGTATGCAGTACACATTACTTTTAGTATCTTAGCCCCCCCCACCTCTGTGAGTTTGAACCCTTGGAATCAGTCATTTTTCATGCGTGAGGAATCTGTCTGACGTAGCTTACAGAAGGTGTACGAGTCTACCCAGGCATCAACCCTGGGGTCTATCAATTTGTGATGTTGAACCCCAGTGAAAATAATATTCATTGCAATCTAATGATCAGTCACTGAGTTGTCAATTAAGAAATAATTAAGTTAATATTATAGGATATAGATCTTTTGTGTAGTAGGATATGTTAATACTCAGGGCTATGTTAATTAATTGCTTCATTAACCATGTGACATCTTTGATACCTGTACAGTGCTTTATCCAAACACAAAAAAACATGCAGTTATCTCCCCTTTTTGTAAATATTGTATAGAGGAAGCTTGAAATATACTCATACTATCTATGCATGGATTTGAATCATATAATAATTCATTTTTGACCATCATTTTCTCATTACATCTTCACTTACGCCACAGAGTATTAAAATAATATTTAAGGTGCATGCTATATAAATATTTTAGATGTGTGGCATTAATCGAAAGAAATCATAATATTGTTGAATTTTGCTTTGGATACAATTTTAGCCCACAAAATGTCAACTGCAACATATATTGTGCAAATCTTCTGCTAATACTTTTAATACAATACTCAAGTGTTCGTGAACAAGGACTTATATACATGTATATAAGTCCTTGTCGTGAATGATTATTTAAATACAAATTATCAATTAAAAATAATTTTTTGCTTGAGGTTTAATGCCATAAATTGAAATATAATTATGGTCTGTATAAGTTGTAAATTATAGTAATACATAGTACATCATTATTTGCATGGTTGTCATGGTGACCACCTCCAAATATTGTAACTTTCGAAAGGGTCACCTTTATTCACAGACTTGACTGCACTGTCTGTATGATGTCCCTTAACAACATGATAAAACTATGATACAATGATTCTTACATGACTTTTTTATTAAATAGATACTATGTATTTTGTATATATGATGTATCTACCTCATTTTAGGCTATATATTAATTAGTGTTGTTTGTCCAAAAATCTACTTTTGAGTTGTTTTTTACTAACCAGCTTTTATAAATATATCATTTTCATTTTTTTTTCATAAAAATAATCTTTTTTTGCTGTCTTATTAATAAGATGTTAACTTCGCATTGATTTTAATTCTAATTTTTGATTCGTCGAGTCTGATCAATAGATTCTACCTAAATTCCTCAAAAGTAGATTTTTTGTATAAAATATGTCAGTGCTTGCACCTCCTGCATGAAGTTATCAACACATGGACTACTTATTTTCACTAAATTCACATTCAAATGTACTTGTATTTAATACTATAATGAATGAAATAATATTGATCTCATGTGAAAATGTCTGATACATGATTCATCATGCTTTTATTGTTGTAAACCAATTAATTAAGGATAGACTTTTAATTTTGTATTTGAATATACATGTAGATATATGACAAACGTATTCATAACAATGGATAATGACTGTGTACATGTACATACCAGTTGTTGGTTTCCCGTACACACTTAGACATATAATGATTCATTTCTTTTGTCGTTTGTTTGTAGATTAAGCTCCTCATCTATAACTACTGTTTTTCTTCTAGATATATTTCTATAAGTTGTGTATTTTTATTATTTTTATTTCCCCATTTTCTGTTTAGTTAAACAAATCTCTAGCATTTTCTGAGGTCTGAGGGATGTGTCCAAGAGTTGTTGCCCCTGTCTGATTCATGATTTAAGTTTATAGTGATCATTATTTTCACTACATCATATGAATAAACTGATTCCTTATGTTTCAAATCATTAGGGTGTACCTGTACTAAATGTATAAAATTTATATTAGTTTGACCTATAAGACTGTATCATTCATTTCTATATATTGATACAATTATATATCATTTTATTTTTTGCACTAGTACAGAGATGTGTAACAATTGATCTTCCATTTTATTTATAACAGGCCATGGGTCTCCAATCATACTTTCGAAGGAAAAACGCACTGTAGAGAGTATCAAAGCAAGACTAAGCATTCCTACCAGTATGATTATGATTTAAACAATACATGTCCTAACTATAATAGCATTTCTTACCTCCCTTGATTATGTAAAGTGTCGGTTCATTCATTTGGAAACTGAATGATAGTTCAGCTTTCTATAACCGTCACTTGCTCGGGGCACATGAATTTTGATGTGAACCAAAGTTTTACATCCACCAAGCAATTATTGTCTATGTAAGTTCAGTTTCTACAAGTGCTTTCAGTACTTTGATTATGTTTTTAATTCAATCAGTCTCTATACTGCCAGAAAGGTAGGAACAAATATGCTGTCTCATGTATTCTATAAATTGACCAAATTGTTTTCATAATTTGGACACATGAATCTAACTGCTCACAGTAAATTTTTATATTTAATCTGCTAATTAAATCTTTTGTAAATTGTTGAACAATTTGAAGCAGGTTCATGCAATAGTCTCAACACCCTAGCTACCAAATTGACATTAAAATAACTGTATTCTCAATTAATGTAGTGGGTAATACTATGAAATATTTACGAAATTATCTTGTATTGCTGATAAATGTCTTGGAGACTGCTTCCCTTAAATAACAAATAAAGTTGAATCTAGTAATCAGTGTAACACATATACCAGTACATGTAATAGAGCATTCAAATATCCCCCTCTTGTTTGATAACTGTTATAACTTTATGATCAAGATATGAGCTTTGGCTGTTTTGAATTTTGCTGATTTTTATTGAATATACATTGAATGTTTTACTGCATGGTGGTCCTGGTTAGATTTTTTTTTTAAAAGGATATTTTTTTTTTAAAAAAAAAAAGCAAAATTTGTATGGCACTTATAAATATGTATGATTTTTTTAAATATATCAACAAACATATTCTCCTTGTATTCCACTGAACTCAATAAGACACTTTGCATACATGAGGGATGTAGGAAATGGTTCTATATGTTGTATATGTGATAATGCATGTTGGTGTTATTGTATGATAACCTGCTTACATCCTGCATGGTGTAGTGATTGCTTTAGCTTCATATAAGCTTACTGCTGTGCTGATAATGGTTACCACAGGGAGATGATGTGAAATTCTAAATCAGTAAACTGTATGTATTATATAGAATACTGTCATATCCCTGTGGTGTATTCTGTGTCAGGCCCCTGTGGTCAAGACATATATTGCTGCTGTATTCTATAACATAGATAACAAGTGTGTTTTAACAGAGCTTGTAAAGGCATTTCAATATTGGTTGTTAGATACCAAATTGAGTTTTTCATTTACTTCCATATTTGGAATTTCTTTTCAAATTGAGTCTTTTTCTTTTGACTGGAAAGAAGTTCTTTAATATTGATATAGCTAGATTTTACCTTCAAGTTATTGATCACTTGTTCTTTATATATTTATTTGATGATCATTTTATAACATTGCAATATACAACAGTTTTTGTAATCTAACCAGTTAATCTCAGGTCAGCTGATATCATATACAATGTACATGTAAAATGGAATATTTATTCCACAGGATTTTGTGTGAAGTACCAATTTTATTGTAGAAAACAATTTGGTTTATTGACAATCACTTTTGATATGCCTGTGCTTAAGAATTTTATTGCTTGTTTGTATATTTACGAGATGGATTTTGTTGTTGATAAATATTTATATCTTTTGTCAGAGTCACATATATCTTATGTACGGTACTGATAATGATTGATTATTCAAATTTTTTTTTCACAAAATCACGCTATACATACTAGTAGTCTATTGCTTTCAAAAAATAATGTAGAAATTAGATGCTTGTATTGTTTTAAATATTTCTGGAAGGATTAATAATCATATTTGCAAAAGTTTGTAAGTAAGTGAATAATTTACCAAAGTCTGGTTCCTAGCTGTTCCATGTTAAGTATCATACCCTATGCTATCTGTAGAGCACTTCCGAGCCCAGAAAGGGGAACCGATACCGGTTCAAACACCAAACCCCTTCAGCATAGAAATGGAGGATACATGGACTCCATATGTCACTCGACAATCTACTTTGATGTCGCCGATACAACGGGCAGGGAGTAAATCACCGGCGGTTCCGTGGTCGCCACGACGATACTTACCAAAACCCAGTGAATCACCTGATTTGACTTTATATCCAGTTTCTCAAGGAATGTTGATGTCGCCTAGATACGGAACTGGCATAGGCGGTAGTCGTGGTTACATTAATTATCTCTCGTGAATATTAATGCATGAATGCATGAATTTAATAGCTTTAGTTGAAAAAAAAACATGGAATCTAATGTCATCAAAGCTACTTATAATTAATTGCTACACTCATATAAATTACATTAACATGAACAGTAAATGACAGATTGCCTTGAGTACAAGACTTGTTTGGAGCAATGTATAGCCATGTAAGCCTTTTGTGGGAACTTTGGGATAACTGCTACAATATCTTTAAGGTTATCGCTTTTTCAATTGTCCCTGAAATGACAAATGATTGCCTTTAGTAAGTTTGATAAAATAATATCTCTGTCTATTTGAAATAGACCATATCTTGTTATTTTTGTATATTTTTATGAGGATGCATTTTGCTGCATGGATGTTAAACTGTATTGAGTTTATTATATTTTGCATGGAGTGCATACAATTGCATTTATTACTTTGATATACATGACGGTATGACATCATATAACTTGCGTATTTTAGACTTCAGGGTATCTAAATTCTGTCAGTCAGTACTCATATTTTGTTTCATACATTTATCATTTTTCTCAGAAACTATCTGAAAACATTTTTCTCAAAAATTCCATTCATAGCTGCCCTTTATAAACCTGACAGTAACCTTATGTCCTTCCCTTTCTTCCATAAATGTTAAAGGCCCAGTATCTTGAACACTATCATATCTTTTCTCAAAGGACTTAAATTGATAAGTCCAATTAGTACACTGTTTTATTCATGCACCTAGCTTTTCTCTAGTGCAAATCAATGGCGAAAACTTGGTGATATTTACCTTTCTACTAAAAGAAAGAGTTATGTCCCCTTTATCGTTCCTTGGTTGTTTCATTTTATCTACACATCATAATATGTACTTGATGTCATATAATTCATTGTTGTATAAACTATATAAGGTTTGTTTCTTTCACAGGAGCACAAAGTAAAATCAGTTGAAGACTATTAAGTTTATGACTGCTTATAGAAAGCCTGATAGGCTGTTGTTGATTAATTTTTTATTTATATTTGTTGGCTGCTGATTGTCTTCTTCATAAAAGCATAATGTCTGATGATGGTTTGTGGCATTAATCTATTGACCAAATATCTTATGTGGTGATCACTTATTATCGAACAGTCTTATGTGACAATCACTCATTGCTGAACAGTCTTATGTGACAATCACTCATTGCTGAACAGTCTTTTGTGACAATCACTCATTGCTGAACAGTCTTTTGTGATGATCACTCAATGCTGAACAGTCTTTTGTGATGATCACTCAATGCTGAACAGTCTTTTGTGATGATCACTCATTGCTGAAAAGTCTTTTGTGATGATCACTCAATGCTGAACAGTCTTTTGTGATGATCACTCATTGCTGAACAGTCTTTTGTGATGATCACTCAATGCTGAACAGTCTTTTGTGATGATCACTCATTGCTGAACAGTCTTATGTGACAATCACTCAATGCTGAACAGTCTTATGTGACAATCACTCAATGCTGAACAGTCTTATGTGACAATCACTCAATGCTGAACAGTCTTTTGTGATGATCACTCAATGCTGAACAGTCTTATGTGACAATCACTCATTGCTGAACAGTCTTATGTGACAATCACTCAATGCTGAACAGTCTTATGTGACAATCACTCAATGCTGAACAGTCTTTTGTGATGATCACTCAATGCTGAACAGTCTTTTGTGACAATCACTCAATGCTGAACAGTCTTTTGTGATGATCACTCAATGCTGAACAGTCTTTTGTGATGATCACTCAATGCTGAAAAGTCTTTTGTGATGATCACTCAATGCTGAACAGTCTTTTGTGATGATCACTCAATGCTGAACAGTCTTTTGTGATGATCACTCAATGCTGAACAGTCTTTTGTGATGATCACTCAATGCTGAACAGTCTTTTGTGATGATCACTCAATGCTGAACAGTCTTTTGTGATGATCACTCATTGCTGAACAGTCTTTTGTGACAATCACTCATTGCTGAACAGTCTTTTGTGATGATCACTCAATGCTGAACAGTCTTTTGTGATGATCACTCAATGCTGAACAGTCTTTTGTGATGATCACTCAATGCTGAACAGTCTTTTGTGATGATCACTCATTGCTGAAAAGTCTTTTGTGATGATCACTCAATGCTGAACAGTCTTTTGTGATGATCACTCATTGCTGAACAGTCTTTTGTGATGATCACTCAATGCTGAACAGTCTTTTGTGATGATCACTCATTGCTGAACAGTCTTATGTGACAATCACTCAATGCTGAACAGTCTTATGTGACAATCACTCAATGCTGAACAGTCTTTTGTGATGATCACTCAATGCTGAAAAGTCTTTTGTGATGATCACTCAATGCTGAACAGTCTTTTGTGACAATCACTCATTGCTGAACAGTCTTTTGTGATGATCACTCATTGCTGAAAAGTCTTTTGTGATGATCACTCATTGCTGAACAGTCTTTTGTGATGATCACTCATTGCTGAACAGTCTTTTGTGATGATCACTCAATGCTGAAAAGTCTTTTGTGATGATCACTCATTGCTGAACAGTCTTTTGTGATGATCACTCAATGCTGAACAGTCTTTTGTGATGATCACTCATTGCTGAACAGTCTTATGTGACAATCACTCAATGCTGAACAGTCTTTTGTGATGATCACTCAATGCTGAACAGTCTTTTGTGATGATCACTCATTGCTGAACAGTCTTATGTGACAATCACTCAATGCTGAAAAGTCTTTTGTGATGATCACTCAATGCTGAACAGTCTTTTGTGACAATCACTCAATGCTGAACAGTCTTTTGTGATGATCACTCAATGCTGAAAAGTCTTTTGTGATGATCACTCATTGCTGAACAGTCTTTTGTGATGATCACTCAATGCTGAACAGTCTTATGTGACAATCACTCATTGCTGAACAGTCTTATGTGACAATCACTCAATGCTGAACAGTCTTATGTGATGATCACTCAATGCTGAAAAGTCTTTTGTGATGATCACTCAATGCTGAACAGTCTTTTGTGATGATCACTCAATGCTGAACAGTCTTTTGTGATGATCACTCAATGCTGAACAGTCTTTTGTGATGATCACTCAATGCTGAACAGTCTTTTGTGATGATCACTCAATGCTGAAAAGTCTTTTGTGATGATCACTCATTGCTGAAAAGTCTTTTGTGATGATCACTCATTGCTGAACAGTCTTTTGTGATGATCACTCATTACTGAATTATCTTATGTGACCTAGATTTATTGTTTATAATGGTCTTACCGGTATGTGAAACTTATTTATTTTTTAATTATAAAGTCTTACGTGATTTAGAATTATTGTCTGTTGAAATTTGATGGGCATGAGGCAACCATTGCTATTGTTTATGTATTTTCCTTTATGAATGTTTGTTGTATTATTTTATTATAAAAACATATTACCTCATCACAATAAAGTCACCGAAATATTTCCATTGTTCATTCTATATTGTCTGTTTAATAATAAGATGTTTCATTGAAAAAATATTTTCATATTACATTTCCTACATTAACAATTAATTTTGTTTAATTAGGCTCATTGTTTAAGTTTGTTCCTGGATATTTGTTTGTACATTCATCATGGAATAGTTCAATCAAGTTAATGATATCTTCTTAGTGTTTAATATCTACATTACATTAACAATAGGACTCTAATATTGTAAAAAATTAATAATTTGATTCTATTATATCGTAAATAATCTCAAATAAAGACAATTATTGATTAAACTAAAGGATGATCAATTTCAGTTAGCCGATAAAACCATACAGTTTTATTTTACTCCTTAAGTGTACATTATCAAACAGAAGATTGTATCGATTCCAGCGTCTAATGTTGTCCAATGATTCAAGTTTCAATTTATATCATTATTTATGTTTTACAAATATTTAGAATACGTCAGATCTATAGTAAAATGTTTGTTTTATGTGATATACGATTGGGAAATACGGGATTGTCACACAAATTGATATTACATTATTGTTTACCTGACTCTGTCTAGATCATTAAACTACTCTATAAAATCTATCAAACATAATAAATATGTAACAGTTTATCAAATATTTAATCCCAGCGCAGATTAAAGAAAAATCTCATTTCCAATAATCCGGACGTATTATTAATTTGGACTTGTGCTAAACAATTGGAAAGTGTTTTAAAGATCAATATGCATGATTGTATAACTTGGAACACAATATTTTATCAAGGGATAAACTATATCTAAATAATAACATGACTTTGTCTGGATAATGTTGTGTATGTGACATTCTAAGTGACTGACTGAGATTAGGAAGATGTACAAAATATTTGTGTTTTATTATCTGAAATTTATAGTTTTGGAATTTAGTAGATTCAGAAATGAGATTTGTCAAAAATGGATATAATTTGATGTGTACATGAGAAATATGGAAACTGTAAATGATTGATGCAATCTTTAAATTAAAGTTTATTCATTTTAAAACAAAACAATGGAAAGTTTAGATGTGAATGATATTCAACCGATACTTACGAATGTTGGACTTTCTGCGATAATGCTCAAACGTTTACTTGGTAAGGACAGTTTATTGTAGAAATCTCATTATACCAAACACTACATAATTGTGTGGATATTGAGTCCCTACATACAGAATCATTATCATGTGTTTGTTACGTGTGTACTGCACTTTTTTGTATTTTTTGTCGTATATTTTTTTTAATTATCCTTAATCAGGAAATGTATTTCTTTGTATAGTATTGTAAGGTATTAGTCAACATTTGACTAAACTCGTATTTTAATCATTTGCTCTGATTACGCTGAAATGACTTCCTACGTATCGATGCTTGAGTCGTGATTCTATATGTGTACGTCGTTACATGGTTCATCAGGTAATTATACGTACGAAAGATGTAGTCACAATAAACATGTGTGGTAAAAGAACATCGTATAACTAAATGTTTGATTATCTTTGTTACAAATGTTTACTATTGCCGTTATTTAACCAAGATATTGTTGAATAATAGCATTTCCATGAAATGACACACCACAAAGAATTATCAATAGATTTTTATATTTCATAAAAAAATGCATATCTTTAATTAATTTTTGTAGTTGCAACTCCTAACTCCCATCACAATTGTGATATAATTCAGATTTAACAAAACTCTAAATCTGGCATTCTGTGCCTTATAATGTTGTAACAATTATAATTAGACATCATAACTGTATTTACCTGTACACCCAGAATTTGATGATTTTTTTGTTTTTGTGTTGAAAAGATTTGGTTAGCTTATGTTTGACTCCTCACACGCTTTATACTGCACTAACAATTTAACCTAATATCACTCTATGGCACTCACTGATAACTTTTGTTTTTTATTTCACATATTTCCCCTAATGCATGTTTTACATTGACTATTCTGCATGTTTTGTGTTATTCAAGTGTTGTATATTAATTTGGTTAATTTTGTAGATTTGTTGAATTTTTCATTTTTAAAGTTTTTTGATTTACCGTACATTCTCATACATTTATACAGATCTTTATGAATGCATGTTACTATGATTTATTTCTTAATTTTACAAAATTAACCAAAAAATAATAACCAGTGTATGTATTATTGTGATGTAATATATATCCATAATGTGTATCATTTAACTATGTATACATGCATATTATGTAATTAATTAACTCACTGTATTAATTATAAAAAAATAATTTTGAAAATGATGAAATGATTTATATTTATCAGGTTTAGAAATGTCTTGTGGGGTTGAGATCTATTTTCAATGATCTAAGTTCTAATCAAGTTTAATCTTTCTTATGATAAAAAAATCGTAAATTGACAGATTGTGTTGGAATATTTTGCTTATCTTCTTCAAATTCAATTAAATAATTGTCAGTCTGTTTATACATGTATATGTATATATAAATTTATGAATTGGATATTCATCATTATACATGATTTAGCAAATTTTAATTTTCAAATTTCACTGCAAACATTGAGAAACTTGTTACCAAACAAAGAAGATCAATTTACAATTTTTGTGTCAAACTATCCTAAAAGAATCATATTTTTGTTAATTTGAGAATAAATGCATCGCTATGACAGCCAAACAAATCAATTGTCTAAAGCTCAGTATATAAAACTGTATGACACATTATTACATAAATTTATTTTCCTCCTGTTGTCCCTTGCTTCTGTTGCATATTTTGCCAGATTTTAGCTTTAGATAAATATTTCAGTATTCTCTTACTTTCCATTTCCATAGCTAACTTAGAGTCTTCTTTTTTACTAATAGGTTCATCGAGTCAGGCCTACATGACACGCTCTAAAACAAACGTCACCACAGTTGGTGCCACCAAACCCACAGGTATCGGAGGACGCAGTTTAACGGCACAACAGGCCAAGAAAGATGCCAGGTATTGTTGTATTGTTGAGAAGAATTTTGCTAATAAATATCGGATACCAATTTTAAAGCAATAGTTTATCATTACACGTATATCGGACACTGTCAGTGGTCATCTCACATGATATATCATACATTTATACTGGATGCATCATAACTTTCCAGCACTGAATTAGAGTATACATGTAGTTAAGTCAAAAAAGAAGTTATTAAATTGAAAAGATATAGAAGAGGACATAATGATATAAGATAAATGATTTAGTGTTTCCTTACATTGTTTTTTTTATGGAACAAATAATGTCAGAAACTATCATATGGCTTGATAATAAGAAACTGGAATATTTCTGATATAAACTTGCTAGAATTTTTTCGTGATTCTACACTTTCTGTTAGAATATTTCAAGATTCTGTGCATTATAGAGACATAGGTAATGAAGTATACAGTACTGATTCAGATTTCCCTGCTACATCAGGAATGCTTTGTGTTGTATAAGCTTCATCCCCTCCCTCGTCTCATACCCTGGTAGATGTAAAGGACCTGTGATGGTTGGTGAAATGTGATAAATTCTACCTAGAATTCCCAGATTGAACTTAACATTGCCTTAAATGGAATAGAAATATCCCGGAATGCAAACACTTTTAACTCAAGGTATCATTTTTTTCATTTAAGGTATTTTTGAGTTAATTTTGGTACTTTAAACAGAATTAACCATCACATGTCCTTTACTTCTGCCTGTGGAGTGTGGACTTATACCCTGCTTATAGGTTACATCAGTTAGTCATATACATAGGCTGCATCAGTTCTCTCCCCTGGTTATCTATCATTAGTACAACTGCTCGCTTATGACACCATATATGTAAACTGAACCTATGTTGTCCTGCTGCTATAGACTGATAGATTGTAGCATATTTTTACCTGCATGTTTTCCATATAGACACCCGGTCACAGCGCCAACTACAAAACCAGCACATGCACTACAAAAACCGGATATTACAATTCCGGTTAGTGTGCGAGAGCCAGATGATCCGGAAGATGTGTCACCGACTATTCCTAAATCAACACCTGCCACTAGCAAGAAGTAAGACGTGTCAATTTCTGTGATGTTTTTGTCTTGTGAAATTGTTTATGTTCATGTTATATGTCTGTTTACTTGTGAGCAGTATAAGTGCTAATGATTCAAGTTTTTTGATGATATATGTCACGTAATCAATTCCAAGGACTTATATACATACATATATGTATATAAGTCCTTGTCAATTCCAAATTCTTTAAACACCTTTAAAAGATGTAGTATCTATCATGGATTATAATTATTTTAATAAAAAAATAAAACTTTACAATGAAATTTTTTAAGGGCTCTCAAATCGTCCTCGCTAATTAATTAATTAAGTGGAAAGGATGCATGGGGGAAGAGGTTGGGGGTAATATAAATGTTGTTGATGTTAAACTCACTTAATTTTCAGAAATTTAGTATAATTACTTGTATGAATGAAGGTCTACTACAAGCAATTATGCATATGTTAATGAGTATATCTTCAGAAAACCCTGTAAGTTATGTAAGATTTCATACAGAGCTAGACTGTTTATTATGAACTTGTTGATTCTTGCCTACAGTGTAATGCTGGGGATTGGGTTTGAGCTGACTAGGTCCACTGTACCTGTGTATGAAGTACTATTGACCTAATACTATTTTAGACCTAAAACTTTCAATATAAGTGATAAATGAATAATTTTGTATTTAGAAGAAAAGCATTTGATTGAGATAATACTGTGGTGTATAGATTTATAATGTTCATTTATATGCAATGTTCACCCTGGTGTTACAGTGTGATAAAGGAAGAAACAGATGATATTGTTTTAGAAGAATGGTAAGATATGTCACACATGTATACCAATAGCTCACTGGTTTATAACTGACAAGTTTTGTGTGGCTTCTGGCTATGTGCACCATTTGTTCATTAAATATCACACAAGTATTGAAATTTGTAACATTTTTTAGAATGTATTATTTGTATATATGTCATAAAATGGCACTGTCTAATCATGAACCCTAGTTAATGTCCTTGTTTATAATAAATAGAACCTTATCCTTGTTGTTTTGTCACTACTGGTCATATAGGATATCACAACTTCATCTTTAAAATCAAAGTGTCACCATTAAAAAAATTTGTTCCTTATCAGTCTAACATGTTTTGGAAAGAATTATACGTCTTTAGCATATAAAAGCATGCAAGAGTTATCAAACTTTATCGATCAGTACATGAACATTATGTTCAAGGAGAGGTTTTACAATTAAAATGAATACATGTACTATGTTTAGATTACTGTAATATAAAAATAATGGACTACTTTTCTCGTGGTTCTTTCCTTGCTTTACCTTTTTCTTGGTTTTGAAATACAAACACCCATCCCCAATTTGATCTATCACATACCTTGTCGCTCCTTTAAACATTTTCCACAGCACATAATATTTTTTATTCCCAATTGAACCTTTTATCTACATGTACAAATTTAGCTAAGAGTGGATCCATAATATATAAAAGAGAGATTTTTTATGTCTAGATAAAGTAATTCATTTACAGATTATATCCTGAATCCTTATTGACAAGTACTCAATCAACTATCTTACAGGTGGGCAAGCAACATATAGGATTTAGATAAAAAAATCACAGTTAATCTTCCTTTATTATAGTGCTTATTTCAAGCATTTATTACGTCTTTCTTATCAGTAGTTTACTGTTATTCTTTTCAAGTTTTTTGTATTATATGTGTGTACAGTGAGTGAGTACTGCTAGTTTTATACATGTACAATGTTCGCCTTTGTCCTATGGCTGAATTTTCTGTCTTGCAAATCTGCTTACTCCAATAGGGAGAGTGTTTGGTCTATGCTGCACCCCTGTTAAATAGTTGTTTATAATTCACGAACTATTCATGAAGTATGCAAGAATAGTTCAAGTAAAATTCATGATCTCATGAAGTCTTTACGAAGGAGTGGACCTCGAGTTTATGAGTTCGAAGGAGTGGACCTCAAGTTCATGAGTTCGAAACCAGCGGTTATTTCAATGTCATTTGATTACAGGTCATTATTACATTACCTTCACATGATTGGCATTCAATTAACAGGGAACTTTAGACTTCCATTATTATGACTTAATGACTATATTCTTTGTCCATTGAGAAGTTAACAATAACAACAACAATTATAAATTCATTTGAAAAAGCTTACAGTGAGACTAAAATTGTATTGTAATTTTGATTAAGTTGATCATTACAATTTTATTTTTTTGTTATGATGAATCTGACTGTATTCATGTATTAATGACAGAACAAATTGTAGATTGTACTATTGCTAGTTATATCAAAATACAATCATAGGAGTTTTTTTGTAATTTGAGCATAAAACAGAAATAAGACTTTAGATTATCCAGTATTGGGTCACCTGACTGGAGGTCAAAGTAATGTCAAGAGACTTAAATCTTTGATTTACCTCTTCAGAACATAAAAATAGGTTAAATCATTTGATATAACTATATTAATGAGGATTAACTTCATTGAGTAATATAATAGATTTAAAACAAATTGATACTTTAGCATTCATGTGCAATCCAATTGTTGTACTATTAAGCTAATTTGATATTGAGTGCTAGCTGTTTTCAAAATATTTATCAGCTACATTTGAATTTGCATTCTGATACAAGTATCATAAAAAATAGTTGTCAAAATGGAATAAATATCGTACATTGTCAATAATCAGCAGTCCAAATTCATGAAGAAATCTGAAGGATAAGAATAATATTTTAGAAATACTAGTACCCGGTAATTAAAGAATAATTATCCCGAGACATTTTCTCACAGTATAGAAACTGCAGTATGTGCAACCTCTCCAGAGAGCCACCTCCCCCCCCCCCCCCCCTCTTGAGCAATGACCTCCTTTCAACAACAGCATGGATTTCTCCACTGCACAATTAACTATTAATTTAATCTCTCTAGAGCAACAACCACTCAACAACATAATTTTGCTTCTCCCAAAAGTGTGTTGCTATGGTGAGGTTGCACTGTACATGGTTTTAATCAACATGAATTTTAGATTTTTTATCACTCCATTTTTGATACTGGCACATTAGATTCCAGCACCCAATAGTGTAAACATTGATTTTAAGTCCAAGTTTCTGTTGTCAAGACCCATTCTTTGTCTGTTTTTCAATTGTAAAGGTTGTCTATGATCAGACCCAGTCACAGCAGGTTATACCTATTCTATGAACATTCCTTCACATGTGAAAAAAGTTGCCAGCTTCACTTGGAAGAGAATACAATCCCGGAATACTGGTAAAGTGAACCGAACACTGTATACAACTGATATACTGATGACATACAATGTCTAACCTACTGAAAAGAAAAAAGTTGTCTAGCATTTGATACAAAAAAAACAGTCTTCTTGTTTCTTGCTATCTTTTTGTTGACAGTTTATACAATTGGGTGCAGAAGCAACATATCACACAGATTATCAATATTATATATGCTTGATAGTGATACTATTATATTGTACATGTATTGTTTTACTATGTTTGCATTGGTTCCCTGTGTGTTAGTTATATATATTTTGTTACTTTTATCATGAAAAGTTAAATCTGTCCATTATATATACAATGTACAAGGTTTTGGATGATAATGCTGTTTGTTAATTCAGAACTCTTCTGTAATAAGCCAAACAGTACAGTACTGTATGTATTATGTGTTTTCAAATGTACAAAATGTATTTAGTTTGAATTTAGCTATAACTTTCATATTTTGAGATTAATACAAATTTGGCATTTCTGAAATGTATGTAACCCTTTAGGGTGACTATAACTTGCATTCATCACTAGGACTTTCCTGTTGTTTGCCTGATTTGTGGCCCTTAAATTTGATAGCTCAAAAAGCTCCTGTAAAATCTGATTTGTAATAACCTGTTATTCATATGTTTTAAATTTATCTATAAAAAGATATCCTTTGAATGGTGTATATGTTTTGAAGTTATATTCATACTAAACTTGTCATCTTTAACACAAAATTCATGATTTCTATCATTGAAATGAGTTCATTTTTATTAGAAACATATAATGGACATTTTAGATATACAAGAAGCTGATTATGGTTGCGTTTGTGAAAATAATTCATTTTCCCCCTAGTAAAGTATTATTTATTTATTTCAGGCCTGAGGTTGAAGAAACAACAGATATACCCACAGGAAATGAAACTAGAAATGATACGAGCCGACTATCGGCAGCACGATCAGTTACAAGCCCCACCAAAGCACCGACCCCTAATCCATTAAAGGTAACACAAGCATGACATCATTTATCTATTACCTTTAATTTTTTCTTTTGATATGATCAATAATCCTAGAATTTGAAAGTGATTTCAAGAATATAAAAGTTGATAAAGTTTTTAAGTTATTAAGCGAATGCATGATGTTGGACCATTTTGCCTGCTTGTCATGATTGTCAACAAGTCTTCAAACAAAGCTCTAACTTTGACCTACAGTTATTTCACCAGAACAAGCAAATAACCTTTTTTATGAAGTGTGAATCAGGCCTGTTGTATGGAATTTAATTACCATTACAGCTAAAATTATTGTGGGGGGGGGGAGGGCAATAATCTCCCCTGGTTCCTATATAATAATTACTTGCACAGTTTCAATAAGGTGGCTAATTGTGTGGTTAATCTCAGAACACTCAGTGTGTCGGTTGATACATGAACTTGTCACTCACCTATAAATGTGATCTTTATTACAACAGGCTGTTGAATTGGTGAAAACAATATCTGAAGATGAGCAAGCAAGACTAAAACAGACATTTAACAAACTTGATACAGATAAAGATGGGTAATTAATTAGCACTATTATTCATTTTTAGACATCAATTAGCTTTTTGAATACATATACAGTCAAACCTGTGATAGCAGTCTTCTCTGAATAAAGGCCACACTGTGAATAAAGGCCATTCACTTAAAAACTGTTATAGATTATTTAGAACAAAATGACCTCTGAATAAAGGCCAAATTTCATAACTATAAGAGGGAGCAACATGCAACTTCATATGTTGAGAGAACTCACTGAGGCGGTGAACTGATGAGCATTGGCACCGCTTGCGTTGCTTTTGTTTTCAAATATAACCCATATATATATGTTCAAATTATGCGACGAAACACTTTGTCCGTGATAGTACCATGAAAATGAGACAGAAGCTCAATGTTGATTACATTTGAATATCTTTTATCAGCTCAGGACATTGTATTTATTCTTTTACAGCCATATAATGTTCAGTCAGTTACAGACACAGTTACCTAAGCAGTTCTCTCAAGCACAGGAGAAATATATAAAACAAGTGAGTACTAACTCTGAGATTACAAATCTTGAGATCATTCTCAAAGCTCACATCTACAATATTCTTAAGTCAATTATGATGAGATTAGATAACTTTTCAAACAGTATTTCGCGTACCTGTTTGTACAAATTGCTCAAAATATTCACTATATACATATTGCAAACATGACATGACTTTGTATTGGCCCAAAATAAGTTGATAATGAAAATGAGATTTGAGCCTGGAGATCGATCTCTAGTTTTATAATGTTGGACCATGTTCAGTAGAATATTCTGAAATCATGTCAAACAATATTAGTTAATCCATTGTTTTTTCTATAATATTTTGCTATGTACACATAATATTTGTCTTAATTATCTGTCTGTCTGTTCACATTTTGTATGTCTTGACTTTTCTTTGATTGTTTTATGTTCCATGGTTAGACTTATCACATGAAGCGATGGGTCATGGTCATACAGTCCATTTTGAAGTTATGGCCCTTTGATTAAAGTACAGTACAACCTCTCCAGAGCGACCCTCTGTAGAGCAACAACCTCTCTATAACAACACCTTCAAAATTTCCCTATGCTGATATTTACTGTAAATTTAACCTCTGTAGAGCAACAACCTCTAAACAACGGCCAATATTTGCAGCTCCCACAGGGTGTTGCTCTACAGAGGTTGTACTGTAGATGTATATACTACATGTACATTATATTGATATTGTTATTGTATATGTATATCATTCTTTTGTTTGTTTTAGGTTTATGACATCACTAGTTCTAATACATTTTTTGGAGTGGATGAATTTATGACGATGTCATATTTAACGAGTGTTGTCACTAATCTTTCGTAAGTATTCTGAATTCAAACTCTTCCTATGAAAGTTTATTGAAATACAATTATGATGGAAGTGCAGCTTTTTCAAAATATTTGTGATTCTACGTAACAGATGTGCTTCCTTGCCTAGAAGAAGTCTGGGGCCCTTTATCAATCACTTCCCTTATTTACCATCATTATAATATACAGTCAATCCTGTGTTAGTGATCACCTCCGAATACAGCCAACCTGTACATAAAGGCCATTCTTTTAAAACCTGTATATTATGTCTTTCCCTAAGATGGTCTTAGTAAACAGGTTTGATTGTAGTCATCTAGGGTACTTTGTTATATTGTTGAATGAAATCAAATAACCACATTAACATCAGTGCTTGTTTGTATGATTGTACTTGGTACTAATTGGTACATTGTATATAATTATATTTTATTTCAGTGGTGAACCTAAAGATGCTTACAATAAACTAGAATTTTATGGTCTTAATGATGTTATATCAAAATATGTGGTAAGAATTTTTATATTTATATAAATTACCATTAGACCAACTGCATGTTGTTGAGAAATTGTCTTGATACATGTAGTAGTATAAAAATGTATATACCCCCGGTACAAAGACATGCCGTAATGATATTTCCCGTAAATTGAAATTAATGGACACTAACAAATACAGTGGTAAAATATGTGTTTTTAACTGAACTATTACATTAACTTTTACTAAATATTTAGGGAATGAAAAGTTCATATTATTTCATTTTAGGAATTATTCCAAATGGTAGATAGAAGTCATCGTGGGAAAATAGCCCTCTCATCCTTACAAGAAATTTTACATACAGCTTTATCTATAGACTTCAAGACAGAACCTCCGATATGGAACAAAATTGTTGATACAATTGAAACGGTATGTATGGACATACTGGTTTCCTGCTTATATTACAGAATGTATATAAATACAAAAAATGTATATGATATGTTCAAGAAGGCCGGGATACAGCTGGGGCTAAATTTCATAATATTACTAGTAATCAGAATATTGAATTTTGGGGGTTACTATAGTGACTGTTATTAACTACAAACAACACATATACAGTAAAATTTCACTCAAATACCATCTCTATATTAAGACCATCTCTCTATAATGACCACTTATTGACAGACTCGTTTTCAATATTCCCTCAATTCAAAGTAAAAATTTGACCATCTCATGATAATGACTCAGAGTGCACACTAGAGTTCAAAAGTTGAGGGTCAAATATGACACCTAGCAGAAAGAAATTTTTAAAATGACCCTTAGCAAATTTTAAAAGTCGACAAATTTTCCTACAAATGTTGTAGTAAATTTGACCCTTTGGTTCTCAATTCATAAGAGTCAAGGGCTTTTTTTTGCTAATTTCAAATGTCAAAATGCCATTTTAAAGTTCAAATGAAATTTTTAAGCCCTGCGATCACCTTTGGCTCAATAAACCAACTTAAATTTGAGAAAATTCAAAGTCTGAACTTTTTGGTTCAAAAGATGGTCATAAAAGTGAGGTGTTACTGTATTGTGTAATTGTTATTTTGTTTATATATATAATTATTATAATGCTCGTATCCTTGTGAATTAGGGAACTGAATAGTCATTTCATTACAAATATCGTACATGTCTATGTATTGTTTGTATTTAAAGGCTGACACGGATCTGATATCTTACTCTGAGTACATAGCTTACATTCCATATTTTGAAAGTATAAAAAACGTATGAAAGGTAAACATCATGAAAATGTTTGAGATCATAGTTTAATACAAGTTCACAGTTCATCAATGATAACTTACTCTAATTTATGCACACCATCTTTTCACTGTCTTTGATGTGTTCAATGTGAAACAAGACTTTCACTTTTTTCAAAATCTTTCTTGGTCTATGTTTACTTATATACAAATCATGCGAGGATCGAGTCTGTCAGCAATGTAACATCATGCCAGCCACATTGGATCAGGGCTTGACAAATTTTGTTCAGGTTATGGTACTTGTCTTAATTGCTTTACGTCAGCTTAGAATTTTAATCATAGTTCTATTGCAATTCCAATTCGTTTTGAGTTGAATTCTACTTGTAATTACGAGCAGATGAGTTGGTTCGTCAAGCCCTGTGGTACTCACTACTTTGTCGAGCCCTGTGGTACTCACTACTTTTATTTCCTTGACCATCTCACAAAAAAATGAAAACAACTTGCCTGATTCTTATTTTAGGCAAATTTTATTTTAATTTTTCAGTTTTATTAGCTTTGACATGAGAATAATTTTTACACAATGTATTACAGATATATGACTGTGTCAATATCTTTAATTGGTTGAAATTTGTTACCAGTTTATTATGTTTAAAGTTTAGTGAATTATTGTCAGTTAAATTAATTCAGAATGATTTCTAATGTCATACATTTTATTCTTTCTAGGACAAAGTGGTAGGTTTGACTAAGTTGTTTTGGATGTTTTGACCATTTTTTTCAAATTATATATAGTCAGTGGTGACATTACTTCACACCAAACTGAAAACCAGTCAAAATATCTTATAACACTTGAAAAATATTAATTGAACAAAGTTTTGCATGCTTTATAGTTCTCATGACATTATAGATTGTAACAATGTTGCTATAATATAACTATCATGTATCTCGTTGCTTGTGCTTGGTATGCGTAGCACCGGGTTGTGCTTAGTACATGTTTAATGTACATGACATTGTATTACATTTTGAACGGGGCTTTTGATGAATTTGTAATATCTAAACAATATTAACTGCTTACAAATTCAATACTTAACAAAGATAGATTAAGTTTATTTAATGAAAGAGGGGGGGGGGGGGATTAGATTAAAACACTAAAAAGTTTAAGTAAAAATTGAATATAACTGTAAAAACTTCTGTTTAACATTTTAACTTTAAAATAACCTAAAACGTGATTATATTCACCAGGTGATTTAAATAGAAAAATACAAGAACAATGTTGTTACTTTTAGTACTAGGAAATTATAGTTGCATAGAACTGTATTTTTGATTTATCTGAACCAATGGTTTGGGGAGAGCTGATTGGTATAGATCCATGTTGTGGTACCTACGAAACTATACTTGTCAGATTTTATTCAAACTTAGCTGGAAGTTTTATCCTTTAGTGCCTTTTAGGTGGGGCCATCATGGCCCTTTTGTTATATATGTGATTGAGGTGGAGCCATCTTGGCCTTCTGGTTATGAGTGTGATGGAGATGGGACAATCATGGCCCTCTTGTTATTTTCAATGGAGATGGGATAAACAATGCTTTGCTTTTGATTTGCTGACTTTGTTCATTTGTGAAATGTGGTAGATTTATTTTATAGAAAATATGAAACACAGTCATATCTAATATCAAAGGCCACTAAAATGCAAGAGAACATATGACATGTTTTATAGTTTGCCTGCATTTGCTCCATGAAAACAGTATTATGTGCTCTAAAGTGGCCATTCATATTGTTCACATGGTAACCTGTAGGCATGAGTGGCCATTCATTAGTTTTGACTGTCAGTATAAGTAATTGTAACTCATTGCAAAAACTATGTTTTTCCTATTTGTTTAGAAACAATTTTATTGAGTGAAGAATCCTGTATAAGATTTTGTAATTACTCATTTTGTATGACTAGGGAGATTCATATATTGAGAATGTATGGCACTTTTGAAAGATGGCTATTTTTTATTATTGAAACTAACAATCATATTGTATTAAGTAAAAACCCTAGAAAACTGGTCCTACTAAAAACTTTTAGCCAGTCCAGAAGGGGTCCAGTGTTCAGGGGTGTTACTGTATTTTGTTTTAATCATTGTGATAATTTCTTTTTCAGAATGAGCCAATGACCATTACAAAGATTGAGTTTTTAGCACACATACCATACTTCTTAACTTTGGAGAAGAGAAAATAAACTTAATTTGATCAGATTGTAATACACCATGCATCGTCATATTGCTATAAACACCTTGACCATCAGCATGTGAGACAAATATTGCTGTGCTGATCCAGTCATGGAAAGAGAATATAAAAGTGTTTTATTCTGAATATTGACAAATTTTCATCCAAAGTTTTAAGTGATTTGTAGGCTGATTTGGAAGATACAAGTACAAGTCTGGTGTCAACAAAACAGGAGATATTGTTTTGCTTTTTGAAGTTTGAAAATACTCCATGTTTAGCCTATAACATTTGAAAGTCACCATTCTATGTCATCAGCAATAGATTTGATAGATTTACTGCCAATATAAGGATATTTCATGTTGGAATGAGTTCGATATTTCACCAATGTCGCTCTTTTAAAAATCCTGTTCTTACATAAAAATATGATGAGTCTTTATAAAAATGTGCCAAAATACCTACAGTTTGTAGGAATTTACTGCTATTTGCTGTTTTGTGTATTACTAGCATTAGATGAGAGCTTGTTATTAAAATGATCGAGTTGCAGTCTATTCACATTGACAGTGTTATTACAGATCTAGGGACTTTGAGTTTTGTCACATTTTTTTCCCTTTCTCAGAGTTTTACATTTCGATCTTTTGTATCAATTTTTTATTGAAAGTAGAAGGAAAAGTTGCTGTGGCTGACACACATTATGAACTTTTGTAGAATTTTGAACTATAGAAGAATTTTGAATTTGCTTTCAAACTTCAATTGTAGAATGGTTAAATATGTTAATAGGATTAAGCGACAGATCAAGCATGCTTTATTGTGCTATTCATGTGCCATGAAAGTTTGTTTCTTTGAAATAAAAGTCCTTTAACCAAAACACTGATTACTAGCCATTGATCTGAACCAGCCAAGAAGTATATTTTGAATCTCTGTGTTATTAAAATGGATCAATTGTTTGTCAGTATCTAGTATGGCTAGGACACAATGAGACATATCTAGATCTAGGTTAATGGGGGTTACAACAAAATTGGAAGTCTCGATAGGGAATTGTCTTATCATTAAACTGATTCTTCACTCGCCCAATCTTTCTGCCTAGATAGACATTCAAGGGTTCAAGTTCAAAAGTAACTTAGCATTGAAGCTAAGTTTGCTCTTCTCCGCTTTGGCCTTGATATGAAGTGTTGTCCTCACGTAAGATTGTCAAGTTTGAATGTGCGGATTGTCCTGTGAGATGGCTGGCCTATGTACAGCTTTTTACATTGTACAATAACTGATGTTGTAAAGGTCGTTAAATCAGCTGCATTTAACCATTGGCTATAAAACCCATATTGACCTGGCCTCAGGGTTATAAAACTTGAGATTCAAATCTCAATTCCATTCTCAAAGCATTATCGTTGAAAATGTAGAGCTGACTAATGTTTAAATACACGGTCAGATCAATTATGCTACATGTATAAGACTAATGTATCAATAATATCATTATTGTCAGATCATAATTAACTTAGAAACATTAAAGAACAAGATATGAGATTTGAGTTCAAAGAGCGATCTAAAGTTTTATATCCTCGGGGCCTGATCTGGTTTCATTTCATTTTATCAGTGTTATGTATATTCGTCATCCTAAATTTCATATCAACACTACCCTTGTTATTTTAGGGTTCAGTTCTGTATAACACAGTCAAAATTAAATTATTTGTCATACAAACCTTTGCTGTGTTGTGAGATTTTGTGCAGATTTGGTTATTGCTAGGTTTGATGGATGAAGTCGCGACTTAGATATTAACATGAACAGCATAATGTATACAGGAAGATATTTATATTAACATAAGTTTATTCTGATTACAAATGTATATACATTTTGACTCACTCATTTTACTTTTTTTAAAATTCTTTAATACAAACTATTTGTACGTATCAATAAAACATGTAAATTTTACTTTTGAGTTAAAATTTATTTTTCTGAAGTTTTAAAATTAATCTAAAGAAAAAATGGCATCTTTTTTATAGAAAGAAATTAAATATCTCATAGCTTACATTTTCATATCTTACAATTATTTACATTCTGTTAAGTAAAAATAGGATACTGCCAATTTTTGTATATGTCCACAAATTGTCCTTTAGTATAAGTAAACGAAAGCTTTGGCTAGAATTAACTGTGTTGTCTCTTCACAGGAACCCAAAATTTTATCCATATAACAACAGTAGGCTCAAAAAAACATAATCTGAGCCCCGTTCATAGACTGCTGTATATATATTTTATATTATATCACTATTTTTTTAGCCTATTGTTGTTATATGGATAAACTATTTAGGTTCCTGTGGTCTCTTGTCAGGTACACAGAATCATGACTATATATCATTATTTAAAAATGTATAGTTTTAGTAAAGGTAACAAATGCATCAATTCACTGTACATGTATTTACTGTGTTGTTAAGTTTTATAATATTTTTGTATTTCTGTGTCATTTTGTATAAAAGTTTATGAAAAAATACTGTTTTATTAAAACTATCTTTTGTACCATTTCTGTCAGTTAATTATTTTGACCCTTCCCTTTAAACAATAGGCCAGAGTTTTTATTTTTCAGTGTACATCAGCACATCAGTACATCGCAATCCATTGCTCCTATTTCTGACAGTACCGGGGTAAATTCGATCATTCTATCTTATTTTTTTTCATTCCCTCCTGGTGTAAAATCCTGTAAAACTAATAATAAAACAAGAATGTCGCAAGCAGTGCCAATGCTTGTCTGTTCACTGCCTCAGTGAAATCTATCCACCTATGAAGTTTCATGTTGCTACCTCTTATAGTTTCTGAGTTATGAGCTACATCAAAGTTTTTGCATGATGCAGACACAGACACTGCAGTGATCACAATAGCTTCGATTCTGATCTGATATGAACAAACAAACTGAACCAGAAATGAACAATGATAAGTCAAAAATGAAAATACAATTGTATCGTTTTATTATATAAAATCCCAATCTAAACATTCCTGGTACAAAATCTAAATAAATACTACAAGCAAAACTTTAGCATCTGAAGATAAATCTTGTAATCAACAGATTTCTAAATGACATAGCTACAATTGTAATCATCAAAGTTATTCATAATTCACTTTTAACTCAGTTGACTGTAAATTGTATGACAATGATAAAAGTTACAAAAAAATTACAAAACATTGTAAATAAACACAGAATGGTAAAATTTGAGTCACACTGATCATGGAAGGAGAAATGTGAGAGTGAAATTGAAATGTATGAATATTTTAATGAAAGTATAATCCACTTATTTGATATCAAGAATTATTTCTACTGATATCTAGCATTTAACACACATGTAGGAGTAATCTAGTATTTATGTACCTTAAAATAATAACAAAAATCTGAAAAAGGGAAGTAACACAGACAATAATTGTAGCATGCTGTGATATGACACAAAAATAAGTGTACAAACAAAAAGTAAAGATAATTAGACACAAGGAAACAAATCATAGTTCAAGGTAGTTGCACTGCAAAAACTAATTTCTTAATATATGACACACAGCACCTTTTATTGCACAGTTATTTAGTTTAACTACAATGAAAAGATGACAAACAAAATGTTAACAGAAACTGGAAAAAAAGAACCAACTTGGTGCAAAATAATTTAAATATGTTTTCTGATATCTGTTTGGTCTATGTAAACATGTTAGCCTTGTTGAATACACAATTAAAACATAATGAGAATAGGTACAGGGTGTTTCATAAATTAATAAATGTTACACTTTCAAAGCGATGTAGCGCAAACACAAAGAATCAAATTGACTATATATTATAGCTCATATTAAAGGTCAGACAATGTAGTTTTTCTCTTTAACTTTTGTTCCGGAAAATGTTTACGTTGTGACGTCTATTATGACGTCAACAAATGTTGTATGTTTCCAACATGTTGCTTTCCAGAGGTCATGGTCAAAATGTGTTGTTTTATCTTTAGAAATACTATATCATAATAAGGTTTGAAAGTGTAACATATAGTATGAAACACCCTGTACATCTTTTATATTAATGGAGACTTATCTTTCAAATGATGAGAAAACTAATGCACTGTGCCCTGCGTGGTTACATGAATGAATTTTATCATCAATACAAAAATTGACCCAACAAGAAAATAAAAACACATTGGGTACAAAACACATGAAACAGTGTCTTTTTAATGAATGAGGATGGAAAATTCATACATACAAACAACACAACCCTTTCACACAATCTAAACTCTAAATAAGAGTATCGCGAGTGGTGCCAACGCTCATTTGTTCACCGCCTCAGTGTGATCTATCCACTTATTAAGTTTCATGTTGCTACCTCTTATAGTTTCTGATTTATGAGCTACATTACAGTATTTGCATGATGCAGTGATCACAATGGCTGGACTTTTTCTTTGAAAACAGACAAGCTAAAAATCTAACATTGTTAATTTGTTATTTCTAGGACCAAAATGATAAAAGCAATATCTTATATACAGCATGCAGACACATCACTCTCTTCATCCACAAAGAAACTAATATCTACAGAATTCTTACTATAAAACTTAGCTTTCCATTTAAAGAAAGACTTTCAAGCAGTTTTTTAAAATTCAAATTTTAGGGTAACACATAGTGACAAAAATTAAAATACCATTAGTCATTAGCTGAACACTCAATGTCAAACATACACAAGATATAGTATTTATCAAGGTATAAAACATTTAATGATAATAACAAAATCCTCAAAAAAATATTACTTGCAGTTACTCAACCCAAACTTTAACAGTGGGTGCATGGTATGTAGGCATTTTTTTTACTTGGTCGTTAAACAGCAAATCAAAATTCTTTGAAGGAAGGTAAAATATGAAGGAAAAAAACAGGTAGATGATTCTTTGTAATATCTTAACACAAGTTTTGTGTTTAACAAACTAACAATTAATTCTTACTTATAAATTCAACCATCACCATTTATATGGGTTAGACAAAATATCAACATTAGTACACATCATATAGAAAACAATTGTTTTTGATACCAAGTCAAAGTCACTGAAACTGAATGACTAGATTTTCATTATTTAAGTTTCTATCTTTGACAAAATATGCAACATTGTGCTAGCTGTCAGCTGAATCTTGAAGAAATATTGATAATTCATTATGACAAAATCACTCAGAAACACATAGGCATGACTATTAAATTTTATAGCCTGGAGATCATATCCTGACAGTATCATGACTGAAATCTTTAAACTGATACATTTAAATACCATTATCTGGTAATTTATCAAACACTTCATCTGTCCTAGTATTTACAATACTAACGTAACTACATGTATGTATCAAAATGACAAGACAGTAAGTCTAACTTGAGAAAAATCATTCAAGGCTTACTACATGAAAATAACATATTTACATGCAATTAACAATGAACTGTCATATCTTGACACCTTTTGTTGGTTTCAAAATGCTATGCTGAAGTTTGACATAAATAACAACTATAACTTCGGGCAATACTGTCACTTGATATAATACTTGGTAAGCAAATATTTATTATTGTCAATAAAAAAACTCCAACTAATTCTTTCAAGAATAAAGTTTAGTTTAAAACTCAATGTTGATTGATTTTTAACAAATAAAAGTTTGACTTCATCCTTTGTTATTATCTGATGTTTTTTGTCCCACATCGAAAACATATTGAGCAATTTATTCCTCCATATTGGCAAGGATGATTCAATTAAAAACAGAGAGACATTCATTGAATAAGTGATCCACTCTCCTTTCTGTTATGATAGCAAGATTCATTGAGTTAGTGATCTATTCTTGTGTGATAATAAAGACCAAAGGACATAGCCAGAGTCCATGCTGCACATATCCACCAGGTGAAGAATGATAACAGTCCTCGGTAAAACAAAGGTGTAAATACACTACGTAAATCTGTAAATGCTGTGGAGAAAGCTTCGGCTTTGTCTATGATTGTGTCCGTTTGATTCCCTGCAGCAGCTGTTGAGTTCAATGAACTAGGCAGAGATCTGAATGAGTTGACATAGTTTTCGGCTGTTTCACCAAAGGTTCCTGACCATGAATAATTTCCAAGTGTTTTATAAATGAGAGCCATAAACATAAGTATTATCACTGGTATTAAGTACTGAATTACTACGACAATTAAGAAGTAGGAAACACTGGCAACAAGTCTTTGAATGTCAACATTACTGATACGACCACTTTCTTTGCGTATGTTTTCTACTTTTTCATAGGCCAAGTTCAAATGTGACTGAATATGTGTAGTGAGAAGAGTTAGACGTACAAGACACAAGACGACAAATGCTACAATCCTGGCATTATCAAAGACTGGTTCACTGAGTACTTTAGTGGTTATCCTCCAGTTTAATCCACACAATATATCCCTGCCAAAAGGTTTCACCCAGAGAAGCAATACTATGTAAGGTAAAATGAAATTAACATGTAAGAGAACTTGTTTCGCAGGATTTTCTTTGCTATATTTCAAGGCATCTAGATGCAGTTTTGCCATTCTTAGGCCAGGAAAGGTAAGCAGAGCACCAGTGATTGCACACATAATGGCAAGTAATATTTTAAATGTTAGAAAGTGAACTGGCCCTGCTGATTCTACCCCTTGTTTTTGTAAAAGTAAGGTTGCACCATCAGAAAAGTTCTTGTATCCAGCTTCCAAACCAAACTCTAGTACGTTTTCATTGACAACAAGAACACCCATTGCCAAGACCAGACAGAAAAATCCAAATGTCACAATAAGAATTCTCTCCCCTCCGTCTTCAGCTTTAAAGTAAGCGCTTGAATGGCTTACAAGGATTCTAGCACAAAACCCAATGGCTAAGAGACACCATAACATACTAATGTTCATTTCATTAACATCTCCAAACAAATAATAAATCTCTGTCAGTATATATACAACCACAGCACACAGGGAAAAGTCAACAATCCACAGATATTCTCCATAGTAATGTAAGTGTAAAAGATCTAGAACTTCAACTTTTGCTGTATCTAAAGTTATTGGCGTACTTCGTGGAATAGTAAATGAATCATCTTTACTGTCCTTTCCATTTGCTACTTTTCGGGAATCACGTTTGTTTTTGCCTTTCACAGGGCCAGGAGGAGGAAGACCAGCAGCTTTACGCAATTCTTCATCAGAAGGATGTAAGTACCGAAGAAGACGTCCTGAAGGGTAATGAAACATTGTTTAATATGTATATATGCAGACTTTATAAAAGGAATCGTTTAATTCCTAAAGTTTTGCATTAAATAGATTCTATATTTGAAAATTGTCAAAAGTATGAATTGGATGATGTTTGTGGTTACTTATCATTTCTTTCCAACAAAGTTGAATTTGACTATGCAAGTTAAACTTTCCAGGCAACCCGCCTCCAGAAGAATATGTCTCACAGACTTCAATATACGATTTCTTTATGCAGGCTGCTGAACCCATACTGGTTGGCAAGACATGGCTAGATTGAATTTGAATACATATGAAATAAAATATTAACACCTTTTCCCATTAAAATCAAGGACACTACATTAATGTTATCAAGAGTCCCTGCTATAATCAAATACTTAATCATGAGTTACGTAAAAATATAATCAATTGTGAAAGGTTCTAATATTCAGGGATTTTTTTGGACGATTTTATAGCCGAAAATCGGTCATATTCCCAATGGAAAATAGTATCTTTTTTCCCCAATTTACAGACAAAAATTCCCAATCCCTCCCCCCAAAAATACTACTACTGTTCTATTGGAGAATAAGTAGAATAAGTTGTGCATTGCAAAAATTGTTGTTATACATTTTTTCCGAATTTTGATTAAAACACTGCAAAAATTCCCAATCCCAAAAAAGAAAACACCTGAATATGGGTAGATAACTATAAATACAAATGTAATCAAACTTACCTGCAAGAAGCCATCTACCAAAGGAATAGAAACAAGAGAGTTTCTGGAGAAAACTAAACACAATTAAACTGAAAACCAGCTGAGCACCAAGGATTGCCATTATACCAGTGACTTGCGAACCAAAGAACTAAGAAGCTGAAAACATGAATGCATCACATTAGAATAAGATGCAAAATAAGGGCAGGATAACAGAATAACCTATTAAGGTGACGACCAATCAAGTTTTAAAGCTTAAAATATCGACGTCTACCACCTATTTCACGGATATCATTGTTTTGAGGCATTTTTGTGTACATTCTTGCTGTGACGTCATAACCGCAACGCAACTGTGGGAAATTTTTCTTGTTGCTAGCTCTGTTGAGAAATATTTCTTGCATTCACAATATACTTAAACAGCTAAATACTTATTTTTTTATATTTGTATGAAAATGACTCGTTTTGACTCAAAATAAGATTTCTGTTGAAATTTTCTTGCCTACTTTTTTACATTCCAATAGATGGCTATGCAAACTGCATGCCCCAAATCAATCGGCCAAGTTAATCTTTTAAAAGGTTTATACTTACTACTGTTATTAGCTGCTATTTAGCTATTTTGTAAACAAGAGTATGAAATCCCATTGAATCATGTGTTATTATCGTGGGATTTGATTACTTTTAACTGTTAATACAGAAGTCGCGAATCCATGTATGTATAATTATATAATTCATTATTTATATTAAATTATAAGTCCTTGATGTTACTGTGACAGTTTGATCATTCCTTACATGTCCGCGAATCATGAGTAGACAAGGATATGTTTGCCTGTCTAAAAAGGAGAGATCGTGTTTGTATACAGGGGTTTTCATATGTAAATGAGTCCACCAGTTAACTAGTGGTGAATGGCTGATTATTTTTGTTCATTCATCCAATACTAGCAATAGACTGCGTGTGGTCTCTTTGAATATGAATAGGCGATACCTCCTATTTAAGGCTAAATTAACTAAAGTTGCCACTCTAAACAATACATGCACAAAAACATTCCTTTAATTAATAAAGCCTCTATGATCATTAATTTTTATTTCAACTAAATATATACCAAAATGTCCGAAATAGTGTTTATCCGAAAACGCTGATTGTCGAAAGTCACTGGATGGGTAAGTGGGGGTCAAAGACAAACGATTTAACAATAAAACAATTCAGACCGTACTGTCGGTATGAATGAGCACATCATATTGCAGTTTTCGATAAGTTTTCATGACTAAATTATTATTTGTAGCATGCAAAAACTCCCAATTAAAATTAAAATAAAAAGACGCACTTACCGGCTTTCCTCAACTTGGTTGGAGTTGTTTCCCTTGTCAAATCAAACGTCTACCACAAATAATATAAAGTAGCGTAAAGAAAAATAAAGTAGCGTAAAGGAATGTAACCAAAACACCAATATATATGCTACTGTTGTTAAATGATATTTGAAAATAATGTGGATAATGATTGACTCACACTGTTTTAGCCAGAGACGTATAATACAACGTCTCTGTTTTAGCTAATGACATTTGTAAATGATGCTGATTATTATTGTCTTAACCAGGGGTCTCTCTAATAGAAAGACCATGCATGTTTTAGCAAGCGATATTTGTAAATCATATTGATTATTGTTGTTTAGCAAACGATAATTGTAAATGATATTGGTTATCAATGTTTTTAGTAAACGATATATATGTTTACGATGTTGATGTTGGTTGTTGTTGACTGCGATATTGATAATTGGTTTTAATGATTTTTATTGTTCCTGCCACTAATACATGTAGTCATTGATTGTCCCTCACCGCTGTGAGTTCAAAACCAAACCGGAACCTGACAAAATAATATGTGGAAAAGCCGAAGGTCGGTGGTTAGATACCCAATTAAGTATACAACTGATGTCTTCGGTTTCATTCGCTGTTAACGATGCAACGATAAATCATAGAGAAAATATATGAAGTGGTCGGGTTGTTTTTGTATCTGCCTTATAAATTGGTTGCTAGCTGTAACTGCAGCTGTTGATTGTAGGTACCTGGGTTAGCTTTGATAAACATATTTCATGTATTAGTTCACACATGCTTAGATGAGAGATGTTTTCACAACAAACATCTTAATAAACCAAACGCATGCTTGCAATCCATGCTTATTTGTCATATCAGATTATATCATATTTCAATAAGTTTTTATAAAATGACTCAAAGAGAATAACTATATAGTACATTAATAGTTGACACACCATAGTCCGTGATCCTGCTCGTTAATACAGCATTAAATATATATTGTCTGATCATAATTTTCTGGTGCGTAACGATTTTGTGGCATTAATGATAAATAATTTATCCCTGTCACCGTAATTTAGTATGAATTAGAAACTGAGTATTGGTTTCCTAATGGTACTAAAACATTATTTGTAAATTATGCACGAGCAACTATTGCAGGAACCAGTTTTGATAGCTCTGACAAATACAGTGTACCCTCGGCAATAAGACCACCCTCGTTAATTGTTATATGATTGACACTCCATCCCCACCTCCAGCCCAACTCAAAAAGTAGCATTGGGATATCACACTTTTTCGAAACGAATTTTGCGGAAAAAGCATTGATTTATATAATGAGGTCGTTTGTACAGCATGGTCGGTGAATTCTTGTATGAAGTCGAGACAAGATGAAGGAAACTTTTAATGGTATTGAAACATTCATATTTTAAATGACAATCAAATCATGCGCATTGTTCCGTAAAACAAATGTATTCGGTTTCAGGGTTTTATAATTAAATTATCTGTTTTTCAAGGTTTAACCATTAAAAAAATGCGCGTGCGTACTCATTGATTTTATTGGCTATAAAAAAGAATACACGACGTTCCGCGTATATGTATGTGCCTTTGATTGAAATAAGGTTTGTCATATTATATTTACAAACTTAGTATTATCTGGGTTAAATTCAAATTAATTTGATTTTAAATAGTGTTTTTATTTCATTTTTCTACATCGAAAGATATTTTGTAGCACTGATATGTCATAAATAAAGTTACAATGAGTACATGCTATTCTATTTAAGAAAACTGCTAGCGTAGTGTAATAATCAAACGACTGAATGCTTCTAATATAATATATGACTGACAAAGATAAAAATTGCAGTTTGTGTGGCGTATATCAGATCAATTACTTACACTAGAAACTTAATCATTAAAATTCTCTAATTAACTGATATAAAATCAGACAGCAAAATTTAAAAAAAAAGAACTGGATTGTTATAATTTGCAGCAAAGCTGGAGATCAGAAGCACCGGGAGTACTTACATGTCCATGTAATTTTGATTTCTACAAATGATTATACTACACTCACTGATGTCCTTTGCCTGTATAGCTGGCATTGTTCTCCTGGTCGGAATGGAATGCTCATCAATGAAGCGGTTGTACCAAGGACCTTCTATGGCGACCTTGTATGATAAAGAGAATAACATCATAGATGAGATAAGTACCGTTAATGCAATGGCTTGTGCAGCCGTCTGTCTGCAGAGAGGATGCGAAGCGTTCTTATTCCGGGAAGCAGGTTTGTGATTGGTGTAAATGTCGTCTATATAACATTATTATACATATATATTATAGTATATATACAACTTTATTTCATTTCATTATATCTCACGTGATTTATTTACTATACATGTATAGTCTTTTGTGTCGTCAGAGGGTGACAATCCGTAATGTTACCCTCTGACATTACATTTCGCCCCGCTTGCCATAGCGAACCTGCCCTCACGCGCTCATGCAATATTAAAAGACGGTTCGTCTCAATTTCTGTTGTAAGTTTCGTTATCATTTTTAGCATGTTTGTTACATTTAGTGTCTTTCTTAATACTTTTTCAGTTCGGAATAATAAAATAAATACCATATCCCACAGAGGGTGATAGAACGTAATGTTCACCCTCGACAAAGTGATGTCAACCTCGGCCAACGGTGAACATTACGATATTTTACCCCTCACTTTTTTCGCAATGTTATTTTCCCATAGGCTAACCGGGAACATTTTTTTCTGTTACATTCATGGTACCACGTGACTGAACATTATTTACTGTCACTGGGTAAAAGAGAAATTTTAACAATATTTTTTACTGTCATAGGGTAATAATAAATTTAACAGTATATTTTACTCTCGCAGGGTGATAGTAAATTTGTAACAATATTTTCTTGAAAGAAAATGTTGGGGTAATAAAATGAAAAACACATAGTATAAGTTGTGGGTAACAGTAAATAATGTCATCCTGAGGAAAGTACTGTTACCCAAGGCCGATAGCTAGTGTTATCCACATTTATATACTATCACGCTCTATGTGATGTGATATTTTAACATTTTAATACAACCATATTATTACTTATATACATTAATATACATGTGTACGTATATACATTGTATTACATTATATTTATAATCATATTGTTACTTATATTCATTTATAAATTATATATACATAATATATGTAACATGTATATATATTACATTTTATTTATAATCATATCATCATTTATATGTGATATCATATAATAACATGTTTTCCTACGATTAAGCGGTTAACACCGTACAATCTGTGAACTCATCATGCGGGCATTATATTGCAGCATTGCAGTGCCAACTACTGACGATGACTTCTCCCAACATATTATGAATTTCTCTAGTGCACAACGGGACTGCAAAATCGCACGGGTCCACAAAACTTCGCACGGCTGAAATGAAATGGGGTTGTAAATCACATTTGTAAAGCTGTGATAACACTTTCCTTACACACATACTTGTTCTTTTTTAAACTAAGTTGACTAACCATCCTAGCATCTTGCAGGACAATCACTTACGTAAATAGTTTATTAATTTTAACATTTCAAGCAATAAACAAACTCCGCTCGCGACGTACGTCTACTTATAATAACAAGTAATGATGATAAGACAGGACGCAATGATCATCGTCTTAATATATTTTGTCTCCTGACACCCTGTACAGCGGAGGCGGTACGAAATTATAAAAAAATGTATCAGGGAAACAAGTTAAATCCCTATTTGCAATTAAAGCCACTCTGTATCAACTTTTTATACAATGTACTCAAAAATAAATGACATTTACATTCTGTGGGCAAAACTATATTACATGAAGTATGTTAAAATGGTATATGTTTTTGCATTAAGAACGCGGGTAATTACAAATCATCGAACTGTTAAACGCTCGTGCATTACGACATGAAATTAATCGACATTTGTTTTTTTTATTTATTTGTTTTTGCTTCCTTAATATACCAGTTCGATCATTATCATGAATGACAAATGATTAAATTATCAAAATACTTCAAATACCATGATAACGAGACATATAAAAGATCTGATATAGCTGGGTCTTAGATTCAGGCCTACAACTCATGTCGCATTTTTAGTAGCACTGTTTGCAAAGTCAAGGGTTAAATTACTCAGCTGACAGCAAGTGAAGAATATCTTCAAGTTGCTAACAATAATTACCCAATATATTTATTCTTACAACTAAATAACAACAACAAAAGGTCCTGATAAGCAGTGTTAAGCACTGTGGCTTTTTTGAATTGCACTCTCAGCAATTCCAAGTAAACTGTTACCTATCCAAAAGTAAAAGTTAAGAATAGCAAGCATTTACCTATTTAGATATGTTTTTCTTTTATACGTATCCGTTATCTGTGCAGTAACCAACGAACTATCCCCAATCATAGCGATCGGACAGTATTAAAATTTATTTGGGTTTAACAACAATTTTGGGTTTCAACAATATTTCAGTTTTAGGAACACCATACAATTTTTCCTAAACGATTTCTAACCAGTACTAACTTATCCTTCCACAAAGAGCCGGCATGCAACTTCTCCACATGCGGAGGAAAATCGACATTGTTGTCAAATAGGCAGCTAGTGTATATAGCCAGAATCATATCTATACTCTTCAGAATAATCTACCTGTTGGGGTAGCAACTCTTATTCAATTAACGATATAAAACAACTGTAACTCTAAAAAAACAGACTGTGATTCGTATCAAACTAACTCAACCATTCATAAATGATATTTTCATCTAAAATAAATATTAGTTTTGTATTTATCTTATTTTTTTTTGACATTGTAAATAGATTTGTTCCAACGTTATTACTATTACTAACACTAAATAGTAAGTTATGATGAAGAATGTACATTATTTCTATTACGGCGACATCACGATTGTTCCTAACGTAAATAATACATATTCATAACGATCTGTCCTCCAAATCGGTAATATCACGCTTCGTGATTTCAGTCAACGAATATCCCACTGAGAAATACAACTGAATCGCAAATTCACTGGAACTGTCTGATTGTTTTCTGCATGCGTGATGACACACAACCATTTGTTGATTATTTATTAAATATCAAGTGGAAGAGTTAGAAGAAAACGACACTCAATTAGCAAGAGTTGTCGGGAATACGAGTACAAAAATTCGACTAATACAGACAATACTTGAATATGAAACGAATATTAAATAGTTACATCTATTGTTATTAATAAATATAATATATTAATAAATTCACATTGGCCGAGTTGTTTGTCCTCGGTCTGCTGTTATGGCCTTCGTCCTAACGGGCTCAGACCAACACATCGAAGCTCGGACAAATAACTACAAATCTATTATTATTGCCTGGATGTTGGGTGTTTATAGCCAAACATTTGTTACCGATATGATACACTGAATGGCCTTATAAAAGTTTGCTGAAGGTCTCGATGTGTTTGCTTATGTGGAACATTAATGTTGAATGTATGGAATAAGTATCATGTTTCTTTGTGATTTTATAAACATTTTATTCAAATTTATTCAAACACACCCAGTAATAAGCAGAGCAATGTCACATCGAAATTTGCTTAATTTCCATCAGCACGTTCCGTCATAAAATAGGCGTAAATGTACATGCCTTTCGTTTAATTTAGAGTCTGATAATTTACAAGTCCATTAAATTATGCCGTATTGTTATTCATCCTTCAATTATTAATATGAATGTTTCTGTACATTAGTAAATTAGTATGATTGGCTTCATGGATTTAGTTAATTAGTATGATTACTTCTGTATTGCTTTTACGTTGCTTGTATACTATTTCAATGACATAAATATTGCATTTATGAATAAGACTTATTCACCCGGATTAAATCTACAACGGAGCTAAACTTTGTTTTAGAAACAGAAATCAAAAGGTTTATTTGCCGCTATGGTAACTTATTAACATGATAAGGGAGCTTGTGTGTATATAATCATGTTCCTAATTTACAGGCACTAGCGTGCAAGACGACCATTGCCATGTCCCGCCAAATGAGTACACCGGTTTCCTTACTACCACAGTCAATGGACGGACATGTCAACGATGGGACAGACAACATCCACACTCTCACACATACACTGTCGATACAATAGTTGGTGAAACTTCATTATATGATGCCCACAATTATTGTAGAAGATCAACAGATGTCAATTATGCCTGGTGTTACACAACGGACGCTAACGCAAGATGGGAACATTGTGATGTCGTAGATTGTATGGATCCTGGACGTAAGTAGGTCATGAACAGAATATTTGTCTATCAGTAAACTGCCTCTATTACATAGTGGATAATACTCATGTGCGTAGCATGCCTTAAAATAATGTTTATGCACCTTTTTATGGAGGTCCGGGGCATGCCCACACGAAAAAAATCACTGTAGATCACCGCGAAAACACACCTTATTTGAACTTGGTCAAAAGATCTAGGTATTCGGATCTTCTGTTCTCACGGCTCATACGGGTAACCCCCTTCATTTTGTTGCTTTTTTGTGAATTAAGTATTTTTTAATTTGTCAGAAAAAAGTGTAGGCACGAGTCTACAGTACCTAAAGGAAGCTACGTCAGTTGTAATAATTGGTAATTTCTAGAATAACGAGACTTAACCAAACCTTTCATGGACGTTTAATAAATTGTGTAAATATTTTGAAGCTCCTAAACCAAGCTCTTATATTGAAGTTAAATGGAGTCAATAAGTTGTGGTGAAATTATTTTTTTCCTACAGATAATTGTCGACTGTACAGTGTCAATTCAGCGCCATATAAATCCAGAAATGGTTTCAAGTATTTTGGAACGATGTAGATTATTGGATATGAAACAGACAAGGAGAAAACTCATAGTTACCTCCGGAAAATTTTGATGTTCATTTGAATTTATTAACCTAGCATACAGCAGTCGTTACATACTATTACTAGTATTGTAGATATACGTTACAATTCCGATAACTGTCTAGTTATGTCATTGGAATTACTTTTCCGTTTATACCACGATTTAATGAATATCTGAATGAAATAATTATCATTTATAAACGTTGAATGAATAAATCTTATAGGGCTATCACGTTGCAGGGTTAGTGTGTAATGTTGATTAAGGCCTACAATGGCAACACGGACTAGAAACACATTTATCATATACATGTATTATACAGTATGAAATAGTTACAACTTCCGAAATGACGGCTTCCGCACCAAGTTGGTTTAACACTACGTAACTTTTTAAAAAATCACTCAAATTTCTAATAATTGGTGTCTACAGATAGCTAACACATTATACTACAAAAACAACAAGTGTTTTGTCGAAAATATAAGCAGATAGATCTATTGAACCTTTTCCACCGAAAAATCGTGAATTTTGTTTAGTCCAGTGAGACCTTGAAACACAAAATCGGCCTGAATTACCTTACTAAATATATCATTGAATATAAGGGACATGAATGACAACGTAATTGACCGCATGCTTACCTCATATATCACTAACATGCACTGATTCAGCGCAAATAGTCCGGAAACGTTCTACTCACTTGCAATTAGTAATCAAAGCGCTGATAGCGCTGGAAGAACAGGGTTTGATCCTGAGGTTAGACAGTTGTATTATCAGCAACAGAGTGCCACACACACAGCCACGACCGTGGTCCATTGGTTTATTATTTATCACTGAAAATGTTTTAGGCAGTATGTTGATTATTGATATTTTTTTTATCAATTTTTATGAAAACTGCATATAATTGTTTTTTATTTCATTGAAATACATTTTTTAACACAACAGTTACTATACTTTTTCTTTGATATATTAGCTAATTATTTGAAAAAAAAATGTTCATATAAATAAAAAAAATATGCTACTACCGAGTATCGAACCTAGGACCTCTCACTCCGTAAGCGAGCATCCTTAACGCTGGACCACCAATCTCCATGCCATGAAAAAGTGCGTTTTTATGTACGTACATACCGGCTGTCAATAGTTCAGCTGCGCAGTAATCTCATCATGTTCGACTTTTGTTTTAACGTATTTCATTTGATTCCACTCATTAAGCAACACATATTACATTATAATCTTTACACCAAAGTCGTTTTATATAGATGGTGTAAACCAGATATGGCCGATTACCGTCTTCTCCTTGGAACTATTTTTTTGGCGTTTGGTGAAGAGCTTCTTTTTCAGTTGTGATAGGGGAAGCCATGAAATCTATTTTTAGATTCTGCTACAGATTTTGAGTCTGTGAGAGTCGAAAACTGGTAGTAACCAAGTACAAGGTTGCAAGCAAACCTGTTCAAAAATGGTCCACTACGTCATACATTTCCACCTTGCTACTCCGTTACGATTCTGAGTACACCAGCCAATGAAACGTCTGCATAAAACAACAGCTAGGGAAAAGGTCATAGAATCATAATATTTGAAAGTTTCAGTTAAAGCGACGATTTTGTTAATTGCATCAGAGCAGAACATTCCTTTAGTTTGGTTGACTGGTTATGTCAATAAATTCAAGACGTCTTTGCAATTTAGTTGACTGAATAGTGATACATGCTCGAGTACATATACTGACTTAGCGGTCTTTGACGAACGACGTTCCCAAATTCAGTCAGACCATCTGACATGTTTTATATGTCGTTTAACAACATGCAACTCCCCTAACATGTACTTTATTGACAAAACATGCAAAGGTATTTTAGATTGCTGAACAATGTACTTGAGTGTATAAAAAAATATAGTGTCATTATTATCGTTATTGTTTTTTTTTATCTTATTCATTATTCGGTATTTGTTATTTGAAAATGCGATACAGATTATATAACCGATAGCTGTCAAACATTAATTCGTCAGTTTTAATATTCTAAGAAGAGGTTACTTTAGTCATTTTACAAAATGTGAAATGCAAGAATTCCCGTATGAGCTATTCACCTAGTGTAATCCAATAGTTTACATAAAATCTACTTATAAAATGAAAACGTATCGGAACAAATTAAAAAAATTAAGTGTAAGTCACTCATTAGATATTTTTGATAAATTGATTTTAAAAAAATTACCCATTCTTAATTACGGGTGTGGGGTTTTTGTAATGCAGATACATTAGAAACTATTCATTTGCAATATTGTAAACAACTACTTAGAGTAAAAAGAAACACACACAAAAAACTCTGAATAATTATGTATATGGTGAATTAGTTAGAAAACCATTGAAAAAAAGTTCGATTAACATCATTCGTTTTTGGCTAAAAATAACTAGGGAAGAAAATTGTAAACTTACGAAACAAACATACAATCTCATGCTTAATGATATTAATAGAAATCCAAAACATTGTTAATTAGGTATCAAAAGTAAAGGCTATTCTTGAAAGCACTGGTTTTATCATGCTTGGTTAAACCAAGGCATTGAACATTGTAAATCATTCATTAATTTATTTTCACAAAGAATTAAATATATTTTTATTCAGCAATGGAACGTAGAAATCAATGAATCATCTAGTACATATTATTTATTCGCAAATTTTGTTTTCAAACCCTATCTTAAAATGAAATAATTAATACTCCAAAATACAGATAATTATGCTTTCTCGAAATTAATAATGTCAAATCATCGTTTAGAAATTGAAAGTGGAAGATGAAACACCTAGAAATGAAAGGAAATGTAAATTTTGCAAAACTCTTGAAGATGTATTTCAATTTGTTTTAGAATGTCAATTATATTCAAATATTCGAAAAAATATATTAGAAAATATTATTGGAATAGACCAAATATACCAAAATTTATCGAACTAATCTCATCTGAAAATGAAACAATAATTAAACAACTTTCGGTATATATTCATAAATGTTTCAAATTACGTGACGAAGCCCTGTATCTATAATCTAAAATGTTTTTAACACTTTTCTCTTATTTTTTTATTGCAATAAGGTTTAAATATTTATTTCTTGTTTTGTTCCGATAAGTTATCCATTAAAAAAGATCCGCCATTATAGCTTAATTACTACAGCTTAAAATTATTGATCTTTATAGAAATACATACTATGTTTTATTTGTTTAATCTATATATGTAATGTAAATTGTATATGTATTGTAAACTGTTGGGCTTTATGCCTTATATTGGAATAAATATCATAATCGAACAGTTTTCTGCTTATACCTATCGCATACTATGTGTTGATTGTACTAGCTTACCATTCTTGTCACATTTTCTTCTCCACGAAACATTTTTTTTTGCCTTACCTATAAATAATAGATGTATAAAACAATTCAGATCCAAAGACAACCCCCACACAAATTTCCCTCTCCGTTACGATGTATATGAATATGATAATACACTTTCATATTAGAGAATAATGAAAACGAGGCTAAGAATATGGCGGACATTTAAAGCGAAGAATAAAAACAAGCATGAAAACAGTGATATAACTTGTCTTAGTATGTTGTGTTGGAGTAAATTTTGATCCAAAATGAACAATGAACACTTATTGACGAATTCACATAATTACATTAATTGTTACATTAAGATGTCAAGTGGAAAATACATAAACATTGATCACAAAATGGCGGAGTCGACCAAATATTGGTGGATTAAACAGTTCAAACAACAATTGGAACTACGTATTGAATGGTGACTAGAACATGCTTTTATGTTGATCCAAACTTTTACTTGCCTCCGATGATGAATCAAACTGCACCACAATACTTCACTATTAATAACTCTAACATCTAATTTATCGATTATTCAAAGAAACTTTTCTATTTGATTCATGTTTTGTTAGTACGCCTTAAAATCTTCTCAGATATGTGATATGATTTTGAACTTGAAATAATAGACTCTTAGTTGAAACGAGAAGCTGGAATAAAGTAGAACTTTACGAACGTACATGCACCCTTTGCAATTATATAGATAGCATTGGTGATGAATTTCATTAAATTAAATTTAAGATCTTTCCGCCCAAAGAAAAAGGCATTTAGACATCCAATATTTAAGACGACCGAAGTCATGTCATTTTTAAATCGGTAATGAATACAACTACTAAACAGTTAGATAAATACAGGCACTTTTGTATGTTTGTAAAGAATATTATTATGAAATTTGATCAAGCTAACTTATGGTAACATGCTCATTTAAAATAGGGTAGGTAAGTCCTGGATTTTTTTGGCTCTTGAAGTGTGTGGTAATGTAAAAATGGGAGAAGTAGATGTACGGTTGTCGAACCGTAATTTTCAAACATTAGAATTCGTCACATGCGTGAAGAATTCGTTCGAATTCCTCATATGTGTGACAGGTACGTATCAATATGGCACAAGTAGGCATTGTGAAATTTTCGAGCCCCCCTTTTTGAACCACTTCTTAATACCTACGAAATTTTCACAGTACGCTTATCGTTTCTTTAATTAGCTCTTACGATTTGTTCCGCTATAATAAGGCACACGGGTTCAACATATAAAGTCGACGTGTCGCGTGCAACTCCCACGTTCCTACCTCGAATGTCAAGGTCACATTGCAAATTAGAAAGTAGCTTGATCCTGTATATATACACACCTTCGTGCCTGTACTATTTTTCTCTCATGCATTGGGAATAAACGAGCAACCTAAACACCAGACTTATATATTAATGAACATCAACTAAGTTCAAAAGTGCACTGTGACCTTGTCAGTCTATAATACCACCAATCGGAACTCCTCGGTGTTTGTCTAAAGAAAGTGCCTCGGACTTAATAGGCAGGCCGCCATTTTGCAAACTCCCCGCAGCGGTTACCTCCCTTGATCAGTATATAATAGCAAAGCGTGACGTAACCGGTGTGAGGAGTTTGGCCATTTTGTTGTAGTACTTAACGAGATACTTTCCGCCATGACTGACATTGGGAGTGCAACGATGGAAACAACACGCCTCTCTTTTCAAGGGAATATGATGACCATTTTATCAATCGCGAACGATAAACACGTTTGAAAGTCTGATATTTTACGAAAACGAATACTTAGTATAGAAAAAGTAGTTTCCATGATACCAAATACTAGTAACCAAAATTTGTAACCCTACACTTATGTACGAGGCGTATTTCTCGGTTAAGCATAGTCTATTTACACATACAGCTTTTGTTGATTGCACATGCTACATATATAGTCAGTCATTCTAAACAGATTTATGAATGCATTGAACTCAAACGTAAATTTGTTGATTATTCATAAGAGGTACTCTATTACCACAACTGTTATAACACATTAATTTATATTAACTAAAATGAAATGCATTTTGCTGTTACAACCTTTATAACCCAATGAGAACTACGCTCTGTGCAAGATACTTTATTTTCAGATCCATTAGGCCAACTCACCCATGAGGACAACAACATACAAAATTAATGTATTTACTAACATAATTATATGATATACATGCATAAAACATAACAATTTAATTCTATATTTTTTTTTCCATAAAATATTTTTTGATCAAACCATTTTTTTGAAATCACGACAAATATGGAACACAAGATGGTTAACTAGACGAATTAAAACAAATTGACGTTGCATTAGATTTATTAATCATTCTACATTATCAGAATCAACATTTGCGCATTTCGCATAGAAGTTGTTCAACTCAGCACTGGAGGCTCGTGAAATTGTCTGATAATCTTACGCCGGTGGAAACTGCGTTGAGTGACTACAAGGTTGGTGTTTTTTTCCCTTCAAAGTCTAGAAAAATGTTTGAGACAGGAACTATCGAACTATTTTTGTAAAAATTACACATTCTGACATGATACAATTTAACAAGATAAAATACGAAAAATTTACTTAAAATAGCGGAAATCCAAATTTTCATTTTTTCGTATTTCATTTTGTTTAATTGTATTATGTCAGAATGTGTATTTTTTACAAAAATAGTTCGTTAGTTCTTAAACTTATTTTTTTTATCTAAGAATTATCAGTGTATTAATAATTCTTATTGTCAGTTATATGGAGAGTGGACTGAAGAACGATAAATGATATAAATAAGGAATTGATTTGAAAAAAAAACAAAAAAACTTTTTTCTTTAACCAGGATGAAAATGTATTCAGTGATTGCAATGTGTGGTATAAGTATTGTAACATTCTTGACTGGGATGGCATGTGAAGTCATGAAGGGAATGTTCAAAGGGACAGACATAGGAACTCTACAATTACAAGCGTCTAACATCATTGATGAACTCCACACAGATAACGAAATACTGTGCGCACAAGCCTGTCTTCAGGACAACTGTGCCGCATTTATGTACAGAGAGTCAGGTTGATAAATGTTAAAATCAGATAAAATCCGAATTTATCTTTAAGCAATTTGTTATTTAAACCGTTCCGTGTAATAAGTGGCATTTTAGGGAAATGTTTTTCAGACGCTGTTTGATAAAATCACAGCAGGTCTCCTAATATCATGACCGCTTTAATACATTCATATAAGATATTGAAAATACTTTTTAAGATGTTACTGATACGTTTAAATATTGAATATTTGCATGCGGCACTAAAGGTTTCATGGTTTCCGCTAACCCGAACGATCCTGTTTAGTATTTCTAATACCGACCTAGACTTTTTTCGTTTTTGGGCATTCTTTTTCTTGTCGATACTTTCATTTTTACATAAGTACATCTCCGACCATGTCAGAAATTAATGTTTGAAAAGAAATTCTGCCGATTTGCAGAATTCAATCTGTTTAGGGATTTTAGCGGACATACACATTATTTCACAGGACAAAGTAGCAAGTATAAAAGTGACGAGGCTCGAGATAAGGCGTCTTGTCTGTAATTACTCTTGACATTTACTGGTTGTATATAAATATCTCAAGGCTTGATATATAATTTACAGAGTATGTAATAGCTGACGATCACTGTCATGATTCAGACTCGGCGAGTGGCTACAGTGGACGTATCAACACCACGGTAACCGGGAGGACCTGTCAAAGATGGGACAGACAATTTCCACACTTGCACATTTACCTAGCTGCCGGCCCAGAGAATTACTGTAGAAGTCCAAACCTTGATAATAATGCTTGGTGTTTCACAACAGACCTCTTAAAACGATGGGAGTACTGTGATGTGGTTAAATGCATGGACGCACGATGTAAGTATAATTCTTTTATGTTGAGATTTATGATAGATATATTTGTGCCAGGCTTCAACATATTCCATAGACACAATTTTTTGACATGTGCTGTCGAAAATCTAGCGAAACCGTGAATAAAATTGTTTGTTTCGTAAAAAAAATATTTTTACATAAAACATTGCTATGATACTTTTGCTCTATTTATTGGTGTTTCGATTCATTCTACGTACATATTGACGAGCACAGAACTTTATGTAATTATATAATTTAGTATATTGATATCAATACATATATTTCTGTAGATAACTGCCGTCTTTACAGCATGACTACAACGCCATACACTACAAGAAGCGGCATCAAGTATTTTGTGCGAGATACATCTGTTAACTAAGAGATGTTCGCAAGTTGTATATATATTCAGTTTTCTATCATGTTCATTCTAACAATGGATACTAAGATATTATTAAGTACAATTATTAAGACATGTTCTGTGTAGAAGAAAACTCAGAAAACTTCCATATTTTTGTCTTTACAAACCTTTCATATTTTGGGTGTGTGATTCGTATCCAGATATTTCAGACGAGCTCATTCATTTTGTGACTTCCATCGTCGTATTGTCTCGTGTTGTAGACATTTTTCGAGAATTGGACAAGGTAATTAAATGAATTCGTGCTTAAATGTATGTACATTAACAGTGATCTTCAAACGTTATTCATGTGTTAGACCATGCACCCCAGTGATCAGCTTATGACACCGTCCATATTGTACGCTCAATATTAAGCGTGCATATTTTCAAAGGCGTTACTTTGGTTGTTGTACAAAACACAGCATGAGAAACAATGTATCCAAAATGTGAAATATATGAACTCTTATGCAATTTAATATTTTACATATTGGACCGTTTTATGCTTATATCTATAACTTTCTGTATATTATATCAGCGTACTATTCCTATTTAATTTTCTTTCACACGATGCACTTTCATGTCTAACATACACCAGTGCATAGGAAAGCTTTATTTGACTGCAAATGTTACAGAAATAGTTCATCATTTCCTAATAAATTTATTACATTCAACTTTAAGCTAAGATTGTAATTGTTCATAATAGTTCTTCTGTTACCGTAGAATTAAAAAACATTTATGCATATATTTTGATATAACCAAAATATATTATAAGACACGCTTATTGTGAACACAGAAATAGTGATGCAGGTATATATTCCAAAGAGCACTATTTTGCTTTGAGGCAATGACGCTCAGTTATGTATTTGCATGTAGTCGAAAATCGTAAAAGGCATATATAGGCCTCGCTAATTAATTCCTAAAGCACGCCTACAAATCTATCGGTTAAATCGCATTCCGAAAGTCAAAATAAATGCATTCAATGCATGCTTAAAACTTATGAGTGGGTGTATGATAGCGAACATAGTCTTATGTCTACGGAGATATTGAACACAGACCATTCACGACACGAACCTTTCACAAATCAGTACTCATCCGACTAGACGAGACATGGCTGTAATGAAGTTCTGATTGAAGCATAATGTCGATTATTGTTATATTTTTACATTTGACATCGATAATAAGTGTTACTTTTACTTATGATTTGTACAAACACTTTATCAGTCAGTGATCAGAGTTTGTTTTTACTTTGGAGAAATTCTAGGAATCAAAATTTATCTTTTGATGAATTTTCCTTTTATGATTATCTCAATCGTAACAAATTCTTAATTCACATACGTTTGTCCATTTAGCGTTAGAAGCACATGCATGCATTAACACAACTATGCCTGTGATCGCAAGTTTTATCTATAGATAACTGAAAATGTACATTGTACCTAACGTTTAAAAAATAATTACTACGTAGCTCTTGTTAAATCGCTTAAATTGCCAAGTATTGTTTTTCTTTTGTTTACTGCATGTATTTAAGCTTATGTCTTCTTCTGTGTGTATACATTTGTGTATTTATAATTATGTTATGTTTTGTGTTACTGTATTCGACACTTAGACTGCCACGGGCTTTTTAGCTTTTATCTGTCGGTTGTTAATATGTATGTGGTATTCTAATAAAAATATCCTTTGATCTTGGCTTCAAATGAATTCTTTATAATTTTCTACAATTCATTTTGTGAACTGGTTATATATTTACAGCAATGAAAGACTGGTTTCTTGCAAGTTTGTCTGTTGATGGCAACTAAAAATGACACCAGATAATCAGATATCTAACATGGGATAACACTTTCATCATACACATCTAACTTGTTACACCATCATAACGCACACTTATAACATAATTCAAAGCTTCCGTGTTATGGACTAAGTATCTTTTTCATTGTTTACCTCAATTTAATGGTTAACAAGATAGAGCAAGGTAACTTCATAAATAACATTGTTATTAGATACAGACACTTAAAAATTAGAGGAGCAATTAACTGAGGATCAGAAGAAATTATGTCACAATGTTCGGTTGCTCACGAGATAGGTTATTTCGCATGTTACCATTTCTGAACATTTAACCGTTTCATCACATCTTGTCAAGGTCTATTTCGAATGCCATGATACAACTTTTACGTTCCTACACGATAACATGTATCACACAACAGTCATCACTTTTGGTTTTACTGCGCATTAAGTAAAGGGACGCAAATATGACTAAACATATCCGATAGGGCTATAACTTTAAAAACTGTTACCCTAGCGATTGCTTTTTTGTTTTAATACAAATATTCATTTCCCATCATTAAACTGTTTGTTTTCAATCAATATCTAAAATGAATAATTTATAAATCATCCACTACGAGCGGGTTCTTAATCGTGTAGTTTATAAACATGATATTAAAAATGCTATGATAATCATAGAAAAGGGAGAGTAATGTGAGTAATATTACCTCCCTTTATGATATAAGTCAATATAACTGATCCGGGCAAACATTTCAAAATTATGTATGCTTGAAAGTTAATTTCTTTAATCAGCCAGGTTTGAAGACCAAAATTGATAAGGATCATGTACCTCTAACATTTGTTTATAGTGATTTGCATTAGGGTCCGTTGATATTTTGTGGTCGAAGAATTTATATACATGTCAAATCTCTCATTCGTGGGTAAACAATTTGAAAAGAAATCATGTTAGATAAACATCCCGAAGAGTCCCAGTTCTACCACACTTAAATCATAATTGTAAAAAAATATTTATTCAAGAAAAAAGAGATATTGTTTATTTTCTTCATATATTTTTGTATTTACTGATTGTACACATATTCGAAGCCAATAGTGAATTATATATTCTTCATTAGAACATCATAATTAAGATGAGGGTATACATGAGGTTTGCGATTTGCAGAGATGAGGAAATATTTGTGGTCAATATCACTAAAATCCTTTAAGGTATTGGGATCCTATCTCCCATTTTCTGCTGTAATTGTTCAATGCTGCACACAAAAGATAATATCACAATAATAGTATTGCCCAATTGTCATTATTTCTTTGATAACTGTGAGGTTAATCAATTGGTACCAAATACTAAACGAATAAATTTCATTAATTTCAAACAAGGTTGAACACAATACGTATAACCAGTTTAGAAATTTCGTAATCTGTATCTTATAAAAAATGGGTCAAAATGGGCAATGGTCTTTTGAGCTAATGCCGATGGAAGAATTGCATTTTAGATAATTGATGGTGATGTTTTAGTTTTGTTCAGTGTATATACATGTGCGAGGAGTGTTCCAAACAAAATGCCATTTGTGCTACATAGTATTTCTTGGAAATCATGTGATGTGTACGCACAACCACCTCGTGTCGATAGAGAAATCACTTTTACTTACAATAAAATAAGCAAATATCTCGCTCACAATTTCACTGACCTTGATACAGTATACATTGCTCTATAGCTTATTCATTACACTACACAAATGACTGTCAAGAGAGCTGAAAATGGGCTTGAAATTAGGGCTTGTATAAAATGTAGGTTGCTTCTTGGCATGACATCTGTACATAATCATTGTGAGATGTGCGACATTCATGGGAAAAGTCAAATGTCTCGTAGGTCTATTTGTAGGTGTATGGCTCAATTCAGGACGAGACACCATCAGCTTAAAGATGATGTTCACACAGGTCGTCATGCAACAACGTCTTCGAAATTAACATCGAAAGAAGCCGAAATCTCCGAAAACAGATGCTTGATTCACCGTTAGGCAATTTGTCCAGGTGACAAATATGTCGTTAGCACGAGTTTATGGTATTTTGAAGAAACATCTAAAGCTTTGAAAAGAATTGCGAGATGGATACCTCATTTGTTAACAGATGAACAAAATAGCTCCCGTGTAGCAAAGGCAAAGGAACATAAAACTATACCCAAATTACAACAAAAAGGCTTTTTACAACATAGTTACTGGTGATGAGACTTTGGTTAACTATTTTTTACCAAAATAGTAAGTGCTCCAACCAAATTAGGATCATCTAAAAGTATTTATAGTTCCAAATGAATAAGCACCGTGTAAAGGCTTTGTATGTAATGTCCTTCGACAATATGGGTCCAGTCATGCTTGTTCCGATGCAAATAGGCAGTGGTTACAGGAAAGTTCTATAAAAAGGATGTTTTTAGAAAATGGAAGTATTACTACAGAATTCGTCGCCCCCAAAATGGAGATCAGTACCTCTGACTTTTGCATCTAATGCGCTTATTCACAAGACAAATTCGACTGAGGTCCGTCCTCCCTCATCGACCGTCTTTCACTTGGACTTGACCCCACACACCTATGTCCTGTTTCTAAAACTTTAATATAATCAATCAGGAAAGAAATACATTTCGATAATTGACTTTAAATATGCTACTTATCTGTATCTGAAAGGTGTCCCCATGGAAGAACTATGTCTCAAAAATGGACTGACCGGCTCAAATGTGTATTCAGATAGACGGGGAGTATTTCCGAAGTTTAAATGACTTGAGCATTTGCGAAACAATGCAAGTGACATTGGATTTGGAACATCACTCTTACACGTATCTTATTATCTATCTCAGCCAAAACAAAAATGTTCCTCAGAGTCCATTATTCGTTACTGAAATAGAACTAAACAGAAACATAATGTGCAATAAAACATTACTTATTCTCAGAGACCTGAATCGACTTGTCCTAACTAATTAACTGGTGACGGACGTTGATAAAGTTTGGTCAACGTACTATGTAAATCTTATTGTACTGATACATCAAAGGGAATTGTGGCTCACGTTTAAACCCTATAATAACTTCATTGAATATTAATGGTTGTACAATTTTAGAAATGACAAACATGGAACACAAGATCGCTGAAAAGATGAAAAGAAACAAGTTGACGATGTATATTTAAAGATTGATAAATTATTCAGACATTTTATAATTTATTAGAATTTAAGTTTACGCATTTCGCATATGAAGTTGTTCAACTCAGCACTGCAGGCTCGTGAAATTGTCAAACAAGTATATGCCTTCGGAATAATAAGGTTAGTTGAAATTTTCTTTAAAGATTTGCTGCATACTTATCCTTGTCCTCAGCCTGACCTGCTGATGGTTAATTCTCAGATGAACGGAACGTTCGTATATTTCTCAGCAAAAATGCCAGAATATTGGTAAATATATCATTTATATATTTTGTTTTTTAAAAATGAATTTTGATACACAAAATGTAAAATTTTCTCGGTACTTGCATTTGCAGACTTTAAAGTCTAGAAAACTTTTTGTGACTGGAACTATCGAACTATTTTTTTGTACGGAATACACATTCTGACATAATACACTTTAACAAAATAAAATACGGAAAATTGAAAATTTGCAAGTCCGCTTGCTTATGTTTATAGCTTGTCAGCTGTTTTATTTATAACTTCAATTTTCGTCTAAGAAATATTAGCATTTTTAATACTTTTTAGTACTACGGTAAAACCATAATTAATATGATATTAAGGAAAAATAATTTAATAAACATTTTTTTCTCAACCAGGATGGAAATGTATTCAGTGATTTCTATGTGTGGTATAACCATTGTAACATTCCTAGCTGGTATAGAATGTGAAGTCTTGAATAGTGCGTTCCAAGGGATCGGCATAGGAACGCTACCATTAGAAGCGTCTTACATCATTGATGAACTCCACACAGATAACGAAATACTGTGTTCACGAGTGTGTCTCAGTCAGCGTAAATGCGCCGCCTTTTTGTACAGAGCATCAGGTTGGTAAATGTTTTAATTAAATAAAATCCAATTTTTAAACTTGATATTTAAACATTTGCTTGTAACTCGGTTGAATTCGGTGGAGTTTTAGGGAAATGTTTTACTGACGTAGTTTGATAAAACAACAGCGCGTCTTCTAAAATTCCTGTCCGCTTTAATATACATGTATTTATATAAGATATTAATAATAAATTATAAGATGTACATGATACCTTTTAGCATTGAACAATTGCATTCGGCATTAAATAGTTCCTGGTTTCCGCTAACCCGACCGTTCTGTTTTCTATTTCTACTTCCTAACCTAGATATTTCCCGGTCTTGAGGTTTTTTTTCTTGTCGATATTTTCATTTTTACATAAAGTGCATCTCCGACCAAGATTAACCTACTTATCAGAAAAGAATATTTGAAAAGAAGCTGTGCTGATGTACGAAATTTAATCTGTTTGGGAACTTTAGCGGACATACATATTATTTCAGCGGACAAAGTAGCAAGTATAAAAGTAACGAGGCTCCATATGAGGCGTCTTGTCTGTAATTACTTTTGACATTTACTGACCGTGTATAACTGTTTTAAAGCTTGATGTATAATTTACAGATTCAGTAATAGTTGACAATGACTGTCATGATTCAGACACGGCCAGTGGCTACAGTGGCCGTATCAACACCACGGTAACTGGGAAGACCTGTCAGAGATGGGACAGTCAATATCCACACGTGCACTTTCCGAAGACTTCCCAGAGAATTACTGTAGGCTTAACCATGGTGATTATGTTTGGTGTTACACAACAGACATCTCACTCCGATGGGAGTATTGTGATGTGGTTAAATGCATGGACGCACGATGTAAGTTTTATTCTTCCATATAAAGACTTATAATAGATATATTTGTTCCAAGATTTAACCTCACACCGGCACATTTTTCGTCGAAAATCTGGCGAAACCGTGAATAAAAATCGTTTATTTCGTTATCTTTTTTTTTACTTTTTTAAATAAAGATTTTTTGACAATTTAGTGTGTTTCAATTCATTTTACGTACGTCTTGACAAGTACTGGACTAGATGTAATTAAATAATTTAGTATATTAATATTAATACATTTATTTCTGTAGATAACTGCCGTCTTTACAGCAGGGATACAGCACCATACACTACAAGAAGCGGCATCAAGTATTTTGTGCGAGATACATCTGATAACTAAGAGATGGTCGACAGTTGCATATACATCGAATTCTCTATCCCGTTCATTCTAACCATGGATACTGAGATATAATTATGTACAATTATTTAGATGTGAACTGAGTCGAAGAAAATGTAAATATGTTACTTCATGTTCGATTGGCTATTTGAGTTGTCATTTCAGGGTTTCTTGACAAAATATTGGGACAATCGAAAACTGATATTTTTGTCTTTACAAACCTTTTATATTTTGGATGTGTGACTCGTACCCAGATATTTCATACTAGCTCATTCGATTTGAAACTTCAATCGCCATTATTGCCTCGTGTTTTAAACATTTTTCGGCTAGGTAATTATATGAATTTGGGTTTAAATATATTTACATTTATAGAAATCTTCAAATCCATGCACGCTTATTACTAGTATAAGGAGTGTATATTTTAAAGGGCGTTACTTCGGTCGTTTTACACAATACAGCACCAGTAACAATGCATCCAAAATGTGAATTATATGAATTCTCTTCTGAGCTACGCGACTATGCAATCCAATATTCTATATATTAGACAGTTTGGCTTATCACATTCTGTACAATATATCAGCGTACAATTCCTACTTAATTTTCATCCACACGACACACTACACCAGTGGATAGGAAAGCTTTAGTTGACTGCAAATGGTATAGAGGTACAGAGATAGTTCACCATTTCCTGATAAAGTTATTGCAACATAAAGTTTAGATTGTAATTAATTATAATAGTTCTTCTGTTACCATAAACTTTAACGTAACAACACATTATTATATATATTTCAAAATTTGATGTATGTATTTTGCTGTCAGAACTTTTATTAGCCCATGAGAATTATATTCCGTAATAAGATATAACCACAATATACAATAGGACAAGCTTATTGTGAACACGGAAATATTAGGCATACCCCAAAGAACGCTATTTTATTTTAAGGCAATAACGCTCATTTGTTATCAATTCGAATGTGGTGGAAAATCGTGCAGGCGCTAATTAATTCCAAACGTCGCCTACAATTCCCTTTGGGAACATTAACCGATCGCAGTCCGAAAGTCCAAATCACTGAATTCATTGCATGCTAAAATTATGAATTGGTGTAAGATAGCGAACATCGTCTAATGTCTACGAAAGGTTTTAAACACAAACCGTTCGCGGAACGAACCTATCACAAATCAATACTCATTCGGCAGAGTTTTCGGCTAGACGAGACCTGACTGTAATGACGGTTTGATTAAGGCATAATGTCGATTTTGTTATATTTTTACATTTGACACCGATAATAGCTGTCGTATTTACTTATCATTTGTACAAATGCTGAATCAGTCAGCGATCAGAGTTTTTTTTACTTTTGCGAATTTCTAGGAATCGGAGTTTTTCATTTTATGATTATCTAAATATTAACACAACCATGTCTGCCACCGCATGTATATTTTATAGATGACTGTTGAAAATGAACATTGTACCTATCGTTTCAGAAATAATTACTACGCAATTCTTGTTAAATCGCTTAACGTATCTGGCTTGGATAAAATCGCTAAAATAACGTTAAATGATATTTTACGTTATTTACAAAGATTAAATATCATACTTTAATATTCAGCAACAAAAAAAAAATCTAACCGAACGCTCAAAAATGGTATTTTATTGCGATAAATACTGCACCCCTTTATTGACTTTATCAACGTTAAACATCTCTAACGTACTGTGCATTGTATTGGTACGATATGATACTATAAATTCATTAATGACAAAAAATTGTTATAAAATATCTTACTAGACATCAAACCTAGGCGTGGTATCAATTATTGAACCGTAAACATAAGCGATTTTGATTGGCTATAAAAATTGAATGGGGTGCGTCAAATTCGTTGATTTTATGAGACGATAATGATCTGAGACTTTTAATTGTTAATTGCTCTGCTTAAAAACACAGTAGGTGTCATTTTCGAATTAACATTGCCGTCTTATTTGATGACGGATTTCAAAGCGGTTTTCGGTATTTTGTAGCGGAGATGTTACCGTGCCTCAGACTTTTGATACGTGTTTTCATTTTTTTATCTATGGCGTAATAAACAGCGGGGTTTGGGTAAGGAATTTCTTTAAAGTCAAGTATCTAACGAACCGAGGACGTTATAAAAAAACTGAGACACGGTTCTCTACATTATATATTTATAGTAATTTTAAGGCTATTTGGTGCATATATATATATATATATATATATACAGAGTAGTTATCGTTGTTCAAAGATTTGTAAATTACGTGCGATTGGTATATAGAAGACCAATCAAATGTAATGCTAGTATTTAATTCAAATTACTTGCAATGCACTTTATACAGTGGGTTTATTTTAGTATATAATTATGGTGAAACTTGATTTGACCTGACATCCAAGCCAAATACCTTAAATTGCCAAGTATTTCTTGCTCATTTGTTTTCTGCATGTATACTAATTTTGTATTGTCTTATTTTGTATATATTTATTTTTCTAATTATGTTTTGTGTAACTGTATTTGTCTTTTCGACTGTCATGGACTTTTTGGCTTTTATCTGTCTGTTGCAAATATGTATGTGGTATTCTAATAAAAATGGCCTTTGACCTTGGCTTCAAATGAATTCTATACATTTTCTACAATCGATTTTGTGAACTGGTTATATATTTACAGTAATGCTAGAATGGTTTCTTGCAAGTTTGTCTGTTGATGGCAACTAAAAATGCCACCATCATCATATATATACGTTTGGACAACACTATCATTATCATCACACACATGTAACATGTGACAGAACCATCACGCACACTTCTAGCATAGTCCTTGGTGATTTTTTCTTTTATCTCGTTTTATTGGTTAACCAACGTGAATGTGGTTCAAATTAAATTATTTCATTTTTTTTGTTGTTCGGTAAGACCATTTTGGGAATTTTATCTACATACCAAAGAGCTTCCATTAACTTTCCGCCTACGAAAATGGTTTCAATTTTTCAATTCAATGGCATAAATACAAATAGTATGTGCTTTCAAATCAAAATCAGATGGCTATGCAAAATCGTAGACGAGCAATACAAAACAGTCGTAAATATTCTAAACAATCCTCTATCTCGGATAACTAAAATATTTACTATCAGTGCGCACATTTCAAGCAATGATGACGTCATAAATCACGTGCTGTAATTGCTAATCGATGAACTTCTTTTGGTGATCCGTTGGGAAAGTATGTACTGAAAGCACACAAAACAATTGCATTGCGGGTGTAGAAAAGCGTAGTTCTTTGGTCTGCATCAAAATTCATGTGCGACTAGCGAGTGAAGGCTGTGGAAAGCTGAACTATCGTTCAGTTGCACAAACTAATCCCGATACCTCACCCTAAAAAGGAATTCGAATTTCACTGCTTTTAGTTCAAAACAACAGCAGAACCTTCTGCGCTTTGATTTCTAAACGAGCCATCTGGCACTGTATGAAATATACAGATCTATTCTTAGAAAAACACACCATGACTTGTAATAAATAAACCTTCTTGCAAGTGACGAACTATCTATTGCTATGCATGAAGCAGTGTAAGTTTATTAATAACATTGTTGTTACCTATAGATACGTAAAATAATTTAGACGACCAGTTAACTGAGGACGTAAACAAATCATGTCACATAATTCGGTTGTTCACGAAAGCGTAAAATATAAACTAGATTTTATATTGCATGTTAACATTACATTTTTTGTTTCTGAGCATTCAATCGTTTCATCACATTTTGTCAAGGTCCAAATCCAATGTCATGATACTACTTGTACGTTCCTACACGATAACATGTATCACCCAACAGTAATCATTTTTGGTTTTAATGTGCATTAAATAAAGGGACGCAAATATAATTAAACAAATCCTATCTATTCAAAACATGGACACGGAGTTATCTCTCTGGACTTACTTCAAACTATATCAAACTTAGGCTGTTACACCAACGGTAACGTCTTTTTCTTTGTTTTACAGACTTTTGCTACAGAAAACTGTCATGATGTTTTAAAAACTTTGCATGCTCATAGCATAATGATAACAGAAACATTTTAAGCAAAAAAGCTCGTTTTTGAGTTATCTGCCCTTGGGTTTGAATCTTCATAACAACATCATATTTTTAATTATAATTAGGCCATACACGAGGTTCGCGATTTGCAAAGATGGGACAGGAAAAAGTATTCAACTGTATATAATTGTACTGAAAACAAATACATGTAGCTGGAATGAAATCCGACCGAAACTTGTTTAGTCAATGTCACTCAAAACCTTAAAGGTCTTTTTTTGGAAAGAGTAGACCTTGCAATCAACAGTTTCTTCAATTTCTTAAGAATAACACAAGAAGGTTAAAACAAGTATGTATAATTTTAATTGTTATACTAAAGTTTGCCGACGATGTCGGACTAGAAGCTGACACAATTAGTGGTCTACAAAAAGAACTTGATATCCTTCGTGAATTTTGTAATGACTATAAATCAAATGTAAATATAGAAAAAAATGGTGGTAACTTATATGCAAGAGAAAACTGGTTTCATAAAGGTGAACAAATATCTGTTGTTAAAAATTTCACCTATGTAGGTTCTTATTTACAAGCATATTATCCTTATATAAAATGGCTGAAGTTATGGCGGAAAAGGGGAAAATAGTTTTTCTTAACGTATCGGCATTGGATACAATCGCTAACATAACGTTAAATAATATTTTACGTTATTTTCAAAGATTAAATATCATACTTTAATACCAAGCAACAAAAAATTCTAACCGAACGCTCAAAAATTGTGTTTTATTGCGATAAATACTGCACCCCTTTTTCGACTTTTCCTTATCAGCGTTAAACATCTTTAACGTAATGTGCATTGTATTGATACGATATGATGCTATTAATTCATTAATGACAAACATTTGTTATAAAATCCTTTACTAGACATCAAACCTGGGTGTGGTTTCAATTATTAAACCGTAAACATTTACGATTTTGATTGGCTATAAAAATTGAATGGGGTGCGTAAAATTCGTTGATTTTATGAGTCGATAATGATCCGACACTTTAATTGTTAATTGCTCAGCTTAAAAAAAACAGTATGTTTTTTTTAGAATTAACATTGCCGTCTTAAAGCGGTTTTCGGTATTTTGTAGCGGAAATATTAATCTAGGGAACAGTGCCTCAGAATTCTGATACTTGTTTTCATTTTCTATTTATGGCGTATTACGTAATAAACAGCGGGGTTTTGTGTACGGAATTTCTTTAAGTCAAGTATCTAACGAACCGAGGACGTTATCAAAAAAACTGAGACAAGTGCGATATTGGTTTATAGAATACCAATCAAATGTAATATTTGTTTCAAATCACCTGCAATGCACTTTATACAGTGGATTTATTTTAGTATATAATTATGGTTTAGTTTTTAAATCTATAAATTCGCGAAACCTGATTAGGCCTTACATCCCAGCCCGTTACCTTAATGTTTTTGCATCTTTACATCTTTAGACAAATTAGGCTGTATTCCTTATTCCACATTTTTCAAAAGTTTTGACTCAATGATTGTAACAACCATGTTATATGGTCGGAGTTATGAGATTTGAAGAAAGTCTCTGAAATCGAAAATGTAATAACTTATGCTTGTAAAAGGTTTGTAGATGTAAATGTTAAAAGTTGCAACAATGCTGTACTCGGTGACCTTGGTCGATTTCCTTTATAATTTGCTTCCAAAAGATGTATTAAATATTGGTTACGAATTCTCTCATAGCATGTGCTTCAAAAACGGATATTTTTATAAAATGTGTTTACCTGACAGTGTTTAAACTTGAAATTGATCGATGGCTCTATAACGGATGTGTCGATGGCTCATATTTAACAAATCACAAATATGTGAAAGAGCCACCGTTTAGTAGGGGTGGATACACAGTAATAAATCGTATTATTACAAAACATTAAAGATTCTCGAAGTCTAATTCGAAGTGTAAAGATTCGTATTTTAAATATTGTCATTCTTTTGTATATTCATTAAGACATTTACAGGTGAATTTAAAAAAAAGTTTTACCGTCAGTTAAGAGAGTTTCAACCATCTTTATTCCTCTACCCCTAACGTTAAATAGTACCTCAAAATCAAATGAAGTCACCTTTATGAAAATTGACCAATCTCTCTAACAGATGATACAATAAATGCAAGAATGTTTATAAGTAACCAATGTTTAGTCAATTCAAATTGTTGATACGATGTTTGAAATTACTATGTTGCAGAAAAAGTGAAAAATGTAACCCAGCCACTTTAAGATTTAGTCAAGACGTTGGCCTTTTGCCAAAAAGTAACAAATTGAAAAAAATATCATAAAAAACTAAAGCAGGGCCACAGCTGAAATTTTCTCAAAATTAACTACTATGTGTGTATGATGTCTACACTAAATTTTAAAAAGTTTCACCGTCCAGTTTCGAAAAAAATGTGTCAGAAATCCATAGTTACATAGTGTACTTGATTTTCGTTAATCAACCATTGTATAAATTCCAATAAACTAGACAAAAAAAATTGGGATTAAATATTTTCGTCCATATTACTGTATAAATTCATGTTCTAAACATGACCTAAAAACTAAAAAAGAGAAAAAAGTATGGTCCCAGTGGGGTTTGAACCCATAACCCCACAGGAACATGTCAATAAGTCAGTAAAATTCATGAAATTGAGTACTCAACAAAATGGAGGTTTCGGATTAGAGATTGAAATCCTTAACAGCAAGATACAAACAATTGACTCAAATTTGAAAAAAACTCTGTCGCCTGATTTCAGTCATCCAAAACTTAGGTGGATCTTTAAGGCATACTTAGGTGCTTATTTTGCCTTGAAGCATAACTCATTTGTGAGAAATTAAGGTGGATTTCATGGTATTAAACCATCACAAAAACATCTGATGAATCATAACTCGAAAGAGTAGGGTGTTTTTGCATGTCGCAATAAGTCCCTCAGTGAAACCTCAAAACTACTGAATTCTTTCTGCCGTAACTGATTTAAGTACACCAATCGTCCCCTCGTCAGCATGTTATATTTAATAAATATTGTGTGACCGCGTGCAATAATCACAAATACAGTTCTTACGAACAGCTTGACAACCAAGGACATGGCATCTGCTACTGCACGCATGAATTATTTTATTTAAAATCGACATCTCAATTACTACGTCAGTTGAGCAATTTTATCTAGTATGTGCTCCAAAATATTCATTTCTCATAAGTAAATATGGATCAGAATGTTTATATTTCTTGAGAAGTGCGTAAGTAGTAATCAAATTTATTAATCTCGATCGACTGTCAGATAAAATGGTCGTTTAAAGGTTGATTACGGAGGAAAGTTACGGAGGACACTGGACCAGCCACCTTTTAACCCTTTCGGCGCCAAATATATTATAGAATGTACTTCCCAGCGCCACATTTATTTTTGGAATACATGTATATAAAAAAACACTGAAATGTTAAAATGACTATATCTGACTAAAGATAGAGACTTGAAATTTTCAGGACTGCTTACTTATATATCGTTCAATAATTTTACATCAAATTTGTCAAGAAGAAATACAGTTTGAGTATAATCCGTAAATCTTCTACTTATCTGTGTCTAAAACGTGTCTCCATTGAAGAGTATGAACTATGCTTAAAAAATAGACTGGCCGGCTCAAAATGTGTATTCAGATAGATTGGGTGTATTATCAATAAAACAATTTAAGCCTATTCTTTTGTACGGGTCAGTCTGAGATCTATGGTAATTTAGATGTTCTTGGAAGAGTTCAATTGCGATTTCTTAAATACATTTTAAAACACATAACTATAGTGTTTATGGAGAAAGTTGTTGGACATCCTTAAGTATTAATTTTGAACATAGAATGATATCTTTCTGGACTCGGTACTTTGTACAATTCATCTTGAAGATTTTCCTGTGAACTTGTCTTTATAGAAATTTGTATAAATAATCTTGACGTATAAAAAATTGCTGACTTAAAAAAGAAATTTCCGTGTTTTTATCAAATTAGACAAATAATAAGCCAATGTGGACTAATGAAATATGTGGAATAACGATATTTTTGTAAATTCCAATTGGCTGAAAGCAACTGTAAAAAAAAACTTAAAATCTATTTTTATCGGAATGATACTTTGACTTCGACAACTACATGAAAACAACTCTAACAAACCTACTTACATGTTTGATTTGATTTAGGACAAAAAATCATTGTTTTCCTGGCTTAAATCTGAAGTAATCTCATTAAATGTATTATATCATGAATAAGAAATTAACATGTTTGTAAATATAATAAATTTAAAATTATAATTACCGGTATGTATCATTGTATAATTATGTGAGTATATACGTACAGTATAAACAACCATGTACGTACATGTATGATAGTCTTTTTGCCCGCTGTCTGTGTTTGTCTACTATTATGCATCTTTGCGCCTAGTAATGGTCATTAAAATTAGTTTTGCTCTGTATTGAGAATTATGCGACTCTTCGGCAAAATAATAATAATAAATAAAAGAAACATTCTTTACCGTTCGTTATATTAGTCTAATCAGAAAGTGTGCTTAACTGAATTCGGTTATATTAGCCTACATGAAACGTAAATTACATGTCTTAGTGAACATGTATGTATATACATATATACAGTGTACATACGAGTATAATGTATTTTTAAGCTTCGTATTTGCATGAATGTGATTTTCTCATGTTTACATGTTTGTACTATGTATATTGCATGTATTGAGAGAAATAAAGGTATGTTATGTTATTAATATATAATTAGTCACGAAGTGTGACAATCTATAAAACAAATATGAACAAACCGATCAAATAAAAGTCAAATTAATGACATGAATCTAAAACATTCACATTTATGTTGATTTAATCAAAAGCTAATTCCAAATTTAATCTCTGTTGAAACCCCTGCGCTAAATAATTTTCATCATTTGATCCATTAAACTGGCTTAATTATGACAAGGATGATTTCATTCAACTTTGATTCTTGAATTTAAATGAATAATTTGGTGAATACAGAACAGAATATGTTTTTTCATGAATTTCAACATGTGTTCATCATCCAGAACATAATAGAACAAATCATATCAAGATCAAACAAATATAAGTTACAGAACGCAACACACAAACAAGATGTTGTAATTAGTACATGTGATCTAAAATCCATCCAACTATCCATTTAGGAATTATATTATGTCATTCATTATTCATTAAATTGTCTCTCATCTTGAAATCACGTAATAAATTTAAACCAATATTGTTCATGGTTTCTAGGTCCGGCGAGTCAGTGAATTTAAACATATATGAGGAATGGGAGTGAAAACACATTGTGAGCCTTCGTTCGTGCTCATAATGGATCATTCTTATCATAAAGAATGGGATATATAACCAAAGTGCTGTATACTAAAATGATTTTGATTTTTGTTAAGGTCAGTAGACTTTATCGGTTATTGAAGTGGCTAAGTAGCATCATATTCAAGCCGTTTAGATCTATGAAATCATGATGGTACCTCTAAACATGTCAAGTCAGTCTTAACGTCCATTGTAGAATTTAGGTTTAAAGTCTGCTTTAAAGTTTACCCACCTACTGTGTATTTACAGTTCATCGAGTATAACAACACCCTTTTGTCATACAAGTCGAAATACGTACGTGGCACTACATTTCATTTCATATAAGTTGAACACACCTCGTTCAATTAATCAGTGGTGTTACAAGTTTAGATTAGTAAACACATGGACTTTTAAAATGGCTTTCGAATTTAAATTCAGTTCTCAGTTGGTCCTCAATATTTTAAAACCGAGAAGAGCAAATGTTTCATTTGCCAGAGATTAAACTCGTATAAAAGGAGCAAGCTTAGATTATTATGATTTTCTTGCACGGAAATCCTTGCACTTCCTGTACCTCTTGACTTCTAGAAGAATTAACCATGGTGATGACATAGCTGCAACTCTCAGTGCAAATATAGCTAAATATCATCATATCAATAAGATTGTTGCATTCATCAAAGGTAAATTGGAACGCATGTAAAAGCACAAGACCCTTGCACATGAGGAAACACTTTTCGAACCTTCCAAAAAGAAGTACACCCGACTGTCTACATTGAATGGCACGACCCTTTACAGTCCAATGTTTTTTATGTGACCCCCCCCCCCCCCCAGACTGCTTAACAAATTTTAGACAATCTATGATTTTCAATTAAACGATCACTTAATGAATGTGCCAATAACATTTAAGATAATTCTTTATTGGCCAAACTCAGTGCCGGCTATATTGTTGCTCTGGAAATTAAATATCATTAAGATATGGTGGCTGATTACTGCCATTTCATATCTTCGTGTGTTCGCCCCCAAAAGCCGGAGCACGACGACACATACACTCAATAAATTGCTCATTTATCGTGTCTTCGCCTTCGACCTTAGAGGACGAATACACGAACACACGAACTATTGAAGGCTAAATAACGATATTTTGATAGGCGAACTAACGAAATCTTCTCTTGTATAGTTTCGTGTCGGCGGGTATGAAATCTTAGGTCAACTTACATGAACAGAACTCGATTAGAAACGTATCAACGCGGTAAGTAAGTCATATTGGCTTAATTATGAAAGATTTAAGCCATGTATTGTTTGCTGCATGTGCTTAAGACCCATTTCATTTAGCAAAGACTACACTTGATCATGAAAACAAATTCGATGGTACCAGAAAGTCAATTGAAGTCAATACTCAAACCACTTCTTGAATTAGTGAATAAAATACAATAGGAAGCAAATCTTAAAGTGCAGATGGACCAGTGCAACTGAAAGTCTTCTTTGATAATAACTCAATTACTTTAGTATAATTGTTATAGATGTGATTACCGTGTTCATCTTCATTCCAATACCAATGACTACCCATTTGCTATTTATGTTGTTGCTATTTACGTTGGCCTTTTGTTTTTGTGTGGATAAGGAAACGACATCTAATTGATGCCTTGGTAATAATGATTAGTAAGCGTAACCAGATGATTGTTTGAAATGATTTTTGACTTCGATTCCTAGAGAAATAGTGTTCTTACTGTACATTACAATTCCACCAGTGTTTCTCTTTGCCTTCCTGTGTTGCCACGCCACTGGTCCGTATGGACCGCCTGTGTAGATTCTATCAAATGCTAGTTTGTTGTACTTATCTTGTATTGCTTTATCAATTATTGGTACTAGTTTTTTACGATGCTCGACTATATCTGGTAGAAATTGATCATGCATGCATATTCCAGTTATTCTTGTGTTATTCTTTTAAATTATCTTTCAAATATTTAAAGGTTATAAGAATTTTGCGTGGTTTGATGCCTTTGTTTACAGCGATCCTCAGAACATTGTCTAATTGTATGCTGCTTGCTAGATCTTCGGTATTTCTATTTTTTTGTTACTTCCATTCTGTCGTTGATGGTTCCCAGTATTTATTTATGTTTTTTTGTAATATTTTCAAAATAAGAAATGAATAGTAATTCCTTAAAAAAATTTGGTACAGGACTACTCAAGACTTACCAAAGCCCCAGTGCCATATAAGCACTGATGAACTCGGCAGTTCCGGAAAGTGCCGGATCCCGCCGATTCAAGATCCGGGATGATCCATGCTCTTTTGGTTTCTTTAAGCGTTGTCGGTCGTCCAATGTCCATCGGACAATCAAGGCAGGTATATGGCAGTCCCCGGGGCCTACACGGTAGCAACACAGACCGCCCCGGATGTTTTGAACTGTCGTTCCAGGACCATAAGGAATCACCACGAAACTACACGGCGGTTAAACGGATCACACGCCGGGTCGTGCCAGATGTGCTCCGTGTTGATCCGGCGCCTAATTGGGACTGGGGCTTTACACGGAACACAAAATCGTTAAATAGATGAAATTAAACAAGTTGACGATGCATTGATTTATCAATTATTCATGCATTTTCTGATTTATTAGAATGAACATTTTACGCATTTCGCATTCGGACTTGTTCAGCTAAGCACTGCATGCTTATGAAATTGTCAAACAAGTATACACCGTCAGAAATTGTTTCGAGTTACTATAATGTTAGTTGAGTTTTTCTTTAAAGATTTGCTGCATTTCCTTGTCATCAGCTTGTTCTGTTGATGATTAATTGTGCATTTCTCAGTAAAATGCTGAATCAGAATGGTGGTAAATATATAATTCATATATTTTGATTCTTGATGCACAAATGTAATATTTTTCTCAGTGATTGCATTAGCAGACTTTAAAGTCTAGAAAAGTTTTTGTGATTAGAACTATCGAACTATTTTTGTAAAAAATACAGGTTCTGACATAATACAATTCAACAAAAGAAAATACGAAAATTTGAAAATTTGCAAGTCCGATGTTTTATTCATTCAACTTTTATTTTCGTATCCGAAGTATCAGTGTTTTAATAATTCTTATTATTATTCATATGGAAAGCGGACCGAAAAACGATAATTGATATGATAAGGAAAGATGATTTAATAAATATTTTTTCCTCAACCAGGATGAAAATGTATTCAGTGATTTCTATGTTTGGTATAACCATTGTAACATTCCTGGCTGGGATGGAATGTGAAGTCTTGATGAGAAAGTTTCAAGGGACCGCCAAAGGAACGCTACCATTAGAACCGTCTTATATAATTGAGGAACTCCACACGGATAACGAAATATTGTGCTCACGAGTTTGTCTCAGTCAGCGTAAATGTGCCGCATTTGTATACAGAAAATCAGAATCAGGTAGATACATTTTTTAATTATACAAAGTCTGAATTTTGTTTTTGTTATTATTATTATACATGTACTACATTTGTATGTGTTAATTATACCGTTCCGTGTAATCATGTTGTTGGGTTCAGTGGTGATTTAGGGAACTGTTTTACAGAGACGTAGTTTGATAAAACAACAGCAGGTCTTCTGAAATCCTATCCGCTTAAGATATCAATACTCATTTTAAAGATGTAATTGATACGTTTAAATATTGAATATTTGCATGCGACACTAAAATGTTCCTGGTTTCCGCTAACCTGAACGATCCTGTTTAGTATTTCTAATACCGACATAGACTTGTTTTCGTTTTGGGGCATTTTTTTTCTTGTCGATACTTTCATTTTTGCATAAAGTACATCTCAAACCAAGATTAAACTACTAATCAGAAATGAATGTTTGAATAGAAGTTCTGCCGAATTTAATACGTTTGGAGAGTTCAGCGGACATACACATTATTTCACCGGACAAAGTAACACGTATAAAAGTGACGAGGCTCGAGATGAGGCGTCTTTGTAATTACTCTCCGTATATATAACTGTCGAAGGTTTGATATATAATTTACAGGATCTGTATTAGCTGACGATCACTGTCATGATTCGGACAAGGCTAGTGGCTACAGTGGCCTTATCAACACCACGATGTACGGGAGGACCTGTCAGAGATGGGACAAACAAATTCCACATGGCCACACACACATAACCGAGCCGGAGAATTACTGTAGAAGTCCAAACCTTGATCCTAATGTTTGGTGTTACACAACAGAAATCTTACACCGATGGGAGTATTGTGATGTGGTCAAATGCATGGACGCACGATGTAAGTGTAATTCTTTAATGACATATTTATTTATTCCAGATTTCAACATGACACCTTTTTTAATTAGTGTCCTCGAAAATCTAATGAAACCGTGAATACAATTGTTTATTTCGTAATGCAGGCGTCACACTGTCCCGAAGTAGACACCAGATGGACACACGATTAAGGAAATGTTTAAATTCGGGTGTGATCGTGATAACATCGGGCTATTCGTGAGGACATCTTAAGCCATCGTATGACCGCCGGTTGAGTTTCTCAAGCTTCGGCACCAACTTCGTGAGCGGTGACAAAATCTTTGGCATGCCAAAAAATTGCCGAAGGTCCACGCGAAGTATCATGTTCGTGTTGAATTCGTGTGTTCATTTTGCCCTTCGTATTGCCATCGTGAGGGCATCTTGTTTAATCGTGTCATCATCGTATTTTCTTCGTGTAATCATCGGTGCCATCGGACATTTTTGCCATACGAAGACAATACGGACGAAACAAGATGCCGTCCGATTGTCTTAAGAAGGCATCACGACTACGTGAAGCCCTCGCAATTCCGTCGTGTAGCCATCGTATTATAGTACGATGACATCGAGATGGAACCACGGTGACGACGAAGACAGCCGAATTTGAGTTGCTCAAGCGTTTCACAAGTGTTATAGTAACGAGAATATAATTATAAAAAGCCGGTCATAGAGCACCTTCCTCAGTCAGTCCTGAGCAACTCTACAGAACAGAGGCATGTGTTACTCTCCAAGCTTCAATCACATTAATCCATAATTCACTTTCTGCAGAATGGCATACTTTGATGATGAGACAACCTTTTGATATATACCTTAGAAAACATGATGAACAACTCTGACAGGCCCAGTACCTCCTCTTAAGGAAACTTTTCTTATTTCTTTTTGTCATTTCTTGCTATTAGCCTTCCTTATGTGATAGGGTTATTTTATTATGTTATTATTACTAATTTATTAGTATTCTTATCATGACCACAAGTACATCATTTCATCATTATCATCACCAATACTAGCATTCTTTCAGTCCGGAAAAGTACGGTCATATCTATCTTGATAATATATGACCCAACTTATAGTTCACTTTTTTAGCACGCAATCGCCAATTTTACTTTCATAGCGTACATGTATACGCACAGGGTAGTAAATCTTATATACATAGTGAAAATCAAGGTAACTTTTGCATTGCGATCTACATACCATTTATTATTGACAGTTATTGTTTGATTAAATTTTATTTCAGAATCCCTGGATTAAACCCACGTAATACATCAATGGGTTCTTCGTAAACATTTAAAGGGTGACACTCGTATTAGATAATGTACTTATTTTAGGGTAGGTCGTATAGAAGAGAAGAACACATGGTACAGAAAGTCTCTCCCTCCCGGTTTCAACCTGTCTATCACCCTACAACATATGAAGTATGTGAAGCCGAGTTTTCTGCTGATGTGATCCAGTGTCCTACTACAACTGAAATATTGACCGCCATTGCTGAGTAGTTTGAGAAGAGATGACAATTTCCACACTGCTGTGGTGCTCTGGATGGCTCATGTGGTGGTCACCTGTCCTTGGAACGGTGGGTCTGTCTACATACACCACAAAGGCTTCTTCTCATTGTCCTCATGGCCCTGTTCGACGCAGAATACAAGTGTCTTTGCATTGATTTTATACCTCTCTCTTTGGTTGGAGGCTCAGTGAAGTCTACTCAGTTGCCTCTGCTTTCCTCTTCTGAACTCTGCATTTAGTGGGCAGCCTCCTACCCCTGTTTCTCTATGCCTTGGGTGGCATGTTAATTAAATTGACTTTAATTTGAATAAAGTAAATTTGTAATTTATACCATCGGGAGGTCACATGACGCCTTCGTGACCTTGTTTGAAGGCATCGTACTCTCAATACGACGCCGTGTAGCCTTCGTGTGTCCTTCGTGTGTCCTTCGGGTAAACATCTAAATAAAAATTCACATCTTCGTTCTGCCTTCGTGTGTGGTTCGGGTGCCATCGTGTGATCTTCGTAAGGCATCGTACTTGATTCGGCTGTTGATTTGGCTATTGACTAGGATCGGGGCCAATTTCGCGCGAAGTTCAAAATTCCACATTCGTGTGGACATCTGCTGTCAACTTCGGGACAGTGTGACGCCAGCATAAAAAATGTTTTTCCCTTTTAATAAAAAATTGGTGTGATTTTTTGGTCAATTTAGTGCTTCATTCTATGTACGTCTTGACAAGTACTGGACTTGATATAATTGAATAATTTAGTTTATTAATATTAATACATGTATTTCTGTAGATAACTGCCGTCTTTACGGCAGGGATACAACACCATACACTACAAGAAGCGGCATCAAGTATTTTGTGCGAGATCCACAAGTGCAAGCATCCTCCTCAAAGAATTAATCATATATATATATAGAAATAAGGAGCTGCGCACATTTCTCTTAATAACAAAATAACTAGACTAACAATCTGTAAGGTTAAAAAAGTTCAGTAATTTTTAATGTCTTACGCATTATTTGATATTATTTTCATGTATTCCAATTAATATTTAGATCGTCATAATTGCAGATATATTTCACCACCGTGACATTTTTCGAGATTTCGACAAGGTAATTATATGAATTCGGGTTTAAACATGTGTCCATTATTTTCCAGATTTCGGCTTTATATAAACAAATAAGTACATTAACAACAATCTTCAAACTTTATTCATGTCATAAACTACGCACCTCAGCCATCGACTAATTACACGCTATTCATGTACGCTTGATACTATGCGTGTTTATTTTCAATGGCATCACTTTGGTCATTTTACAAAACACAGCAAGAGAAATTCATGATCTTGACATTGTTTCATTCAAGTGCCTACCTTTGGTGTTCGTGCAAGACTAAAAGCTATGTTGATTTTATTGTGAATATATAACATCTTCTATAACCAAATCATTATTTTTTCCACTAAAATGTTCGAAATGTGAAATATATGAATTCCCTTCTGCGCTATGCACATTACGCAGTTCAATATTTTGCATACGGGACAGTTTTTGGCTTATTACTATTATATTATGTACAATATATCAGCGTATTATTCCTGTTAAATTTTCTCCTAGCGACACATTTCTTTGTTGTTCTTTAACGGAAGTGGATAGGAAAGCTTTAGTTGACTGCGAATGTTGCAGAAATCAATTATTTCATTGTTCCTAACAAATTTATTGATTCAACTTAAAGTTTAGATTGTTAATTATTCTTTATAGTTACTCTGCTACCATAAATGTAATCACACATTAATTTACATTCATTTTAAAATTTGATGCATGCATTTTGCTGTTACAATTCTGATACCACTAGAAGAAAAATACTCTATGATAAGATACAAACCGCAACATACAAGAGGACATGCTTATTGAAGAATCGAATATAGCAACTTCTTAGTTTTTGTTGTTCTGTATGAACTTAATGCCAATTCTCAAAATTCGATCAGGAATATTTTCTACATACCGAAGAGCTTCTATTAACCTTCCGCCAACGAAAATAGTTGCAATTCAATGGCTTAAAATTTTAAATGCACATTTAAATATTATGTGCATTCAAGTCAAAATCAGATGGATATGTAAAATCGTAAAAGGACGGTACCAAACAGTCGTACAAAATCTATACAATCCCCTTACCTCGGAATTCTACAATATTTACTATCAGTAAATACGTCATTCCAAGAAATGATGGCGTCGTACGTTATACATGACGCCATAATTCACGATATATATGCTATTTTCTGATCTGCTTTTATAATCAAAGTACTGAAAGTACATGGAACGGGAACAACTTTTACAACAGCAATGCGGATGTAGAAAAGCGTTAAGTCTGCATCAAAATCCATGCGCGCTGAACCTATACGGTTTCAAAAACTCAGTTCAATACGTAACCCTACAAAGAAATTCAACTTTTGACTGCTTTGTAGTTCCGAACAACTGCTGGGCCTTCAGAGCTTTGATTAATGTAGTGACATCTGTTATTAAGAATCCGGATGCAACCTTAGGATATCTTTTGGTTCCGTTGATTAATTCCAAACGGTCGCCTATAAAACCCTTTGCGAACCTTAACCGATCTCATTCCGAAAGTAAAATCACTGCATTCATTGCATGCTCAAAATTCATGATTGGGCTGAGGATAGCGAATTTTGAACACAACTCGCTTTCGGCTAGACGGGACAGGACTGTAATGGAGTGTTGATTGAAGTACTATGTTATATTTTCACATTTTGCGTAAATAATATACTTAATTTCTAAGGAATAGAGTTGATCTTGATCACTTGCTATGTATATTCATGTTATGATTATCTAAATCGTAACACAACGCTTAATTCACATACTTCTATGTATGTGTATATGTCTTCTTTTTATGTTTTTTTTGTAATTATGTTCTGTGAAATTGTATTTGTTCTGTTTGCATGTCATGATCTTTTTAGCCTTAATCGGTATGTTGTAACTATGTACTAGTATTTGGTATTGCAATAAAATATGTTCTTTGATCTTGGCTTTATGAATTTTATACATTTCTCTACAGCTAAATTATGATCTGGTTATATGTTTACAGCAATGCTAGTATGGTTTCTGGCAAGTTTGTCTGTTGATGGCAACTAAAATGTTAACAAAATTACTATCATGTGACATCGCTATCGTTAAACACGTAATATTGGACAACACCATCAGCACACACACACACATCTACTGTGTGACACCATCATCACTCAAACCTAACATGTTTTATTCAGGTGCACACCGAGGGTATTTCTCATCCGTTAAAGCTGAATCAGATCTAATGAAGTTTCTTTATTCAAAATTGTCAGATTGCAAATGCTTGTTTTATATCCAAACAACTTTAATGCATTCAAGTCAAGCGTAAATTTGTTAATTATTCATAATATGAACTCAGTTACCATAACTGTCATAACACATAAATTTATACCCACTTTGAAGTTTGACGCATGCATTTTGCTGTTAAAACTTTGGTAATCCAAGGTGACCGTTCCGTCACAAGATGTTAGCTACAAGATACGTTATTGTCAGATCAATTAGGCCAACATATTTACAAACACATATACTGACGTCCACAAAGAATACGTCATCATAAACGTGCGATTCAATTTCTTGGTCAGCAATGTTATTGTATATATGAAAGAACCCATTTGCAAAGGTAACACGAATACTATTGAAATATGCTATAGAGCAATATATGAATTAATATCATTGACCTCTGTGGCGCAATTGGTAAAGCATTCGTTTAGTGAATCTTGAGGACTGCGTCTGATGTTAGACATCGTTTTTGATTTTTAACTTTTTTCCTTTTTAATAAAAATAAACTTTACATATATCTATAAGAAAATATAAATTTATATTCATATTGGTTCGTGAAATTATAAAAAATAAAAATAACCTCACACGGATATTAAATTAGCATTTATATATTATTTTGATTGTGGTGTAATTGTATAATAAGTTGAAACCGGTTTAGATGTTTACTATAATTATTATAGTATTTGAAATTGTTTTTATATTCGGGATTTCGTGGAATAAAATGGATTCAAGAATCAAAAACAAATATATTTCTTTTTTCTCTCTTGAAATACAAAAGGTAATATTCAGCGTGTATACATACATGTAACAAGGACAAACATATTTCAATGAATAAATATAAAAAATAAATATACAATTGTATATAATAATTTAAAAAGAAAGTGCCTTTGACTGAGTTCGAACCACTCACATCTGCTCCATGTAAAAATGACGTGTATGTACATGCCACCTTATCCAATACACCAAGACTCCCGTTTACGTGATTGATACTTTTCCACGGATTTAAAATGATTTTGGCAATCAATTTACAGTGCTTACCTTTACAATGGTATAGTCCAAAATTCGACCTTGACTGTAAGAAAATCGAACATACAGTATAAAGTATGGACAATTGTTTAACGTAACGTTTTTTTATATATCTTTTTACTGTATAGAGAGAAAGGTCAACCCATACATCTACACAGCCTATTCAATATATCAACAAAATTTCCAAATATGACATCCTAATCAGGGAATAGCAAAAGAGATAATAACTTCATTCTTTTTGTTATTTTTCTTTATAAGCGTGTGCTCCTGTCAATATATAAAGAACATAATAAAGCTCTTTTCTATCACCATGGAGATTAAATGCTTCTTCAAACTGTTCGTTTGTTTGTCACTCAGTTTAAATCGAAACCAGTTTTAGTTCACTGTCTAACGTGTAACCAAACCTAAAGCCCAAACTGAAACCGGATCAACAAAAGCGCCCAAAATTACTCCAGGGAGAAGAACCCCGAGCCAGGCTCACGCTGTCCGTGACAAATTTGACTGAAGATATTACATCCGAAGTTAAATTGTCCTCCACCGCTAGTGTGGATATATGTGGGATAGCTTGATAGAAGCTTACGGATAGAATGTGGTTAGTACTGGTTAAGGCCTAAATGGAAAAGCTGGTTAGGATAACTGCCCGCCACGATATGACTGAAGTAATGTTGAAAATGACATTAAACCCGATGAAACAAACATAATTATTGACATTCGTACATTGAACGATCGCCAGTGAGCTAGCTAATTATTTTACGTCATTCTTGAAAAAGCCATCAATTCACGCAATCCAGTTGCATAGTGTGCATTATTGAATTCGATTTCGAATATAGAGTATTAAGTTAGTATTTGATGTATGTTATTTACTGACATTGTTGATTGTGATATATTCCCAGGCGTTTCAGTTATCTTCAAATATCACGGACTGGTTTATAAATATCTGATTATCCGGTCTTCAACAAATCTATCAACAGGACAAACCTCAATACAAACTGTAGCCAATTGTAGAAGAACTATTAACACCTTTGTAAGCTGATTTTCATTACAAATATTAGTATGCATTATTCAAATTTAGATTATTTCTAGACTTAGACAAACGATCGTTTTCAACTGGATGTCATAATTTTAATTAATTATTGTGTCGTGCATGCAATAAAACTGAATCTATTAACAGCTAGTTTTGTTCTTTTTTTTCACGTTATACATTGTAATTCAATTTACGAATAAGCAAATGCCCATTATAATTAAAACTGCGAGATGTTATTCTGTCAGTATTCTCATTTGCAAACACTGCATTAATTTGTTTATTGTGATTTCCTAAGGGAAAATGTTCATGCGAATCGTATTGATTACAAAGCTTACAAATGTTGTTTGTTGTGATGATACGCCAACGTCACATAGTTATACAAACAGGGCTACCTTAAGCAGATCTAGACAGTGTTTATATATCCCCTTTCCGTTGTGAACTGGAAACCATACCGGGTCAGAAAGAAATCATGGACGGCAGGTGTCCAGATGGTCAGTGATTCAGTCAGGAATACGCCTGGGATATTCCTCAATTGAGCTGAAAAGGTAGCTGTGTGACCCTGGACTTTTGAACGACTATAATCAATCGACACAAGCATTTGCCAGATTTTTCAAAAGGAATACAATTTGAATGTAAATTGACTTTAATTGCAAGATTTTAAATGTTAATAATGAGAAATCGTTCCATGTTTACGGCCATCCTTTTAACTTCCAGATCTTTTACTACAACACAATGGCAATTTCTCATGACATGACAATATCAAATTTGCATGCCATGAATCTCATTTACCATTCCAGAAAAGGTTTATAAAATATTTTTACGATGCTTTTAGTATCTTGTATAATTACAATTCATGTCTATTATATTTTCTATTTCAATAAAATTATTACTGACTGTGTTATAGCGTTGTTAAACCTTTATTGTAAGCACTATTGTGTGTTGTAAACATCCCACAGCATAGAACGCGCCCGGAAGTAAGAAGAGAAACACATTCTTGAAAATGCCACCAACAAGCAGACTTGTCATAGTATATCAAGTATTCAGTCCCTTGTGCTTTCTCCGAATGACTTAATACAATGTATATTAATACAATACCTTCGACTTCCAGCCGACAGAAAATTCATCAAAAACCTTATATAATGGTCACACGCACATTTTCACAACAGGCAATAGAGAACCTCACACAAGCCCCCATGCTCTTATCCGTGGCATCTAAGTTAAATTTATTAGTCAAATATTTAAAACATGTCCCTTAGGGGATGTTGATTGCTTCAACCAATATCATCTCATAATCTTGGTGCTGTTGGAGAATTAAGTTTTTGTTACTTACCTTTAAGCCCAGGAAATGTAGCCTATAGTTCTTCATGATCCTGAGGCGCGTCATGGTGATATTCCAGCATTACATGTTGATCTACGACTTAAACCAAAAATGATTTTTAAAAAAGTCATATATTGTTGTGGTAAAACGAACCAAGTCATTTCAACTGTTTTGATGGACTGTTTTGACAGACAGGAATCGTGTGTGCTACATGTAAATGACAATAAGCTGGTATGGTTATAGTTCTACTGTCAACCAGGAACACTTTCAGGTTACAACTAAAATTTGTCCAGGAAATTATAAACGATTTCCTAAAAGCTATATCTCATGGAAATAGTTTGACAAATTGAGACAGTCGTAACACTGGCATGTGTCGCTAAAAGCCCGTCTGATTACCATTATTATTTGATTAACTAAATAAATCATGGTAATTGGCTCGGAGGTCAAACTATACTATACTACCAGTTTGCCTAGGGGGCTTCCGAGCTTCACAAACACTTGTTTCTGTTTGATATGTACTGGTGTATTAGTAATCTCTTGCGCCCATAGCATTTACCGTAACCCATAAGATATCAATATTTAACTTAAAACCTTGCTATCGTCTGTTTGTGCCAAAATGCATCATCCTATTTTGGGGATCTATTGGGTGTCAGTTGTCAAAAGTTAATGTCTTAAGTAACACTATTAGATTTAAATCATGCTTGTATAAGATATTTAAAAGAAAGTGCCCCTCGTGAGAATCGTCCCAGTGGATGAGTTGCTTGTAGGAGGTAATGAGTTCAAGATTTACATTTAAAGTCATTCAACATTAATATATATCTAGGTAACACCATATTTTAAAATATGACAGCTACTAGTTGCTTGAAGTGGTACGCGTTGATAGTCTGTCTGGAACTTCTCGAGAACGACATGAAATACACGAAAACTGAAAAAAGAATGTCTAATTGATTCTGCATAATGTGCCTGTTGCATGTTTTGTATTTATTTGACCTTTTTACGGATCTCTTGTGTTAAGATGTTGTATATACTATTAGTATATTAACATACACAAATATGTTTTATATCATAGACAAGAATGTAAGGAAAATTGACAACTCCACAGGAATTACAGTGGTATTAATCTGTAATTTCATCATCAATGATAAATGCTTGTCATTATAAATAAGTTTGTGTTACCTTTTAAAGCATATCCAGTTCCCAGTTTCAAATTAATTCGGATATATAGGGCGATCTCACAATGTAAGGCAGGTAACTGTCACAACACTTGATATAATGATTCAATCCTGATTACTGTTATTTGTCAGTGTTCGTCCCACATTCTTATCCAATCAGTGACAAGGATCTTTTTTTAATAGTTGGCTTTCTTATCTTGACGGAATGAAAACAGGCGTTCTAACTTAAAAGAATAGCTATGAACACACTGCACATGCGGGGTATTAAGACGATTCGAATGCCTGTTTGGATGTTCTTCGTAATATCGCTAGCGCTCCTTTTAGCTTTCTTGCAAATGTTTTCTATTTTGTAGAAATTGAAATGTTCGTGCAGTACATCCATTTACATCTCTAAGACTTTGAAGAATGGACAGTAAAGTCAACTAAAATCGGCCTGTTTAGTTTAAGGTTTGATAATATTGTCATTAATGTGAGCTAAAGTGTTACTTAGCAAAAGAATACAGCATTCGAGTATGGAATATTTCAGTATAGATTCTCATTGGAGTGTTAAAACTGTTTTTCCCTACAGGGTTTTGATATCTGGTTGTTCCTGGGCGATTCAGTTTGCACACTGAGGTTTTTCAATGATACGACTGTGTTATGTACTCGTATACCATGATTGATACCATTGTACATGTACAAACATTCTATGTTCAATTCATTTGCTGCTTTCGTGGTCGCCAAATAAACACCGCACAGTCCGGTATTGCAACTAAGTGAAGTTGTTTGTGTTTGTTTGTAATATACAAGTAATGGTAAAGCAAAGACGTTACGCCCTTCACGATCAGTATTTTATCCGTGAACGGATCGTCACGCATCTATATCATCAAGTTTTAAACGTAACGGATAATATCGCAATTAGACTTATTGATGAAGTCCAAGCATCGAACAAGAAAATGGATAAGTGTGCATCACTGAAATGGTTTTCACGACTAAAACCTATGTGCATTCAGACAATCTGAGAGCTGTGTTGAGAATCAGTGTTGAATAATTGCTTAGCCGAGAAAAAGTCAAATTATCATATCGAAATAGCCAATCTATTAAGTACATTAATAACGTACAGATAAGCGAGGATGAAAGAATGTTTATTATACTTGGGGCATCCGTAATGTGTCCGTTAATGTTGACATGGTAAATTTCCTGAAGAAGCGGTGCAATAGAGATATGCAGTATTGTTAAGATGGATATGGCTGTGGATTTATATTACTTAGTTAATAGTAAGAGGTTTTGAAATAAGACATATAGTATAACCTCGTTAGGCGATCATTACAATATTGAATCAACCTCATGCATGCCCATGTTTACTTTTTATTCAACCAAGCCTCGGGGTAATAGAGTTGGAGAACTGTCTCCAAACAAGCATCTCAATTTCATTCTCAAAGTTCTTAGGTTTAAACGATGTCACTGTTTGATATTTCAGTACATATTCAGATAAAAAAGGCTCGTATAGAAAACATGTGATAAATAAAGATGCGATTACGTGGTAAATACCAAAATCGAGTGTACATACATGTTGTTATACTAAAAATATATGTGCAACACATATACAAGCGTCTGTAAGATCTGACTTGTGGAACAGAATGCAAAAGTGTCAAAATGCAGTATGTACCCGAAGCACATTGATCTTTGAGTCGCAATGGGAATGAAATCACTTTTAAGAAAATTAAATCTCAGGTAGCACATTACATTATAATTCAATTTTATTATGTTATTTTCATATAGTATTTTTCTTTTGATTCGTTTAAGCGTACAAGGACGGGACTGCCCAAACTTTAGTCGTCGACCTTTGATTTTTGGGTGTCAGTTCAGTGAATAACATACTTTATGTATTTATTTTGTTGTTTGATCTTCGGAAGCATATGCATTATTTATAACAATTATGTAAAAATACACCTGCTACATTTTTTTTTCGTATTTTTTCTATGAAATTGGATTTCAGAAAAGTGATGCAAAATTACGTAATTACATGTGCTAGTAATTGAATACAAAATCATATCCTCTACATTTTTAATGAAAGAAATTACGCTTCCCTAAACATTCAGTACAAATGTAAGGATTTCATTCATAAGTTTATTCAAAATGACATCTTGATTTATAAATAAAAAATATCATCTCAGCTGAAATGTTTATGAACAGAACAGAACATGACTTTATTATCTCTCGTTGCTTTACCAACACAAGAGAATACAATAACATAATACATGTTGTATATTGATACAAATCATGACATGGTATAATAATACATTATACAACTATTCAAATAATGACATGGTATGTAAAGAAAGTAAGTTTTTTTTTAAATAATGCACTTGGTGGGAGGGGAGGTGGTTAATAACCTATTGGTTTATCCGGTACATTGATTTTATTCTGAAGCAGGTTATAGGTATAGTCCGACGACTACCTGTGAATGATCATAGATCAGCTAAGTCCATTATGTAGGGTGAGTAGCATTTCGGAACGTTTCAATTGTTGCTATCATATGTATATAGCAGTTATTTGTCCAAATGATTTGTGAATATGTGCATAGCTGAGTTGGTAAAGACGCCATCCTTTTTTCTCAACATGCAGTCGGTCGGCCAAAATGTAACGGGGGTTCGAACCCCTAGTTACCTTTTTTAGATTTGTTTTTAATTGGCTTTTTTGTATTTTATTATTGCAAAATTACATAATAATTATTTGGAATATATTTCATGTACATGCTTATTTTATTTATTAAGTGTCAATCAAATTTCTCCTTCGCTAGCCGTTTCTGTATTGGACCCACTCTCTGAGACGAGGTCGATAGGCCCAGTAACTGCCTTCAACTGAGTGCTCATGCTGTATACACCTTGACCATTCCGTAAGACGTATGTTCTGTAGTCCTTCCTGGATTAGTCGCTTAACTGTCCCCAAACTAAATATTAGGTTCTTCCTCGATATGTACCCTGAAAAAAAAAAAAACACAAATAATTAACCTTTAACTTTTAAAATATTTCGTGCAGAATCTTTTTCATTTTTTCTATATAGTTTATCCTGCCACTTCTAATAATTGCAATAATCAGTATGAAAATGTTCCAGTGTCACCTACACAAAAAAGTATATGGTAACGAAGGAAATCATTTTAAACGTATTTCAAGCTATCTTAACATAAAAATATACCTTTTGAGGTTACCCCAGATCAACTCAATTGGGTTCAATTCAGCGTGGTAAGGGGATAGTCGAAGAGCCCAGTGTCCGTGTTCTGCCAGAATTTCGTCTACGATGTAAATTGGGTCCTTCCTGTGCTGCTTACAAAGCATAAGCAGTTCCGGTTTGAGCATATTCCCACTGAACTGTATGTTGTGACGGTCAAGCCAGCCCTGAATGTCTGCCTTCCGTGTTGCCATACTAGGACATCTCTCTACCTGAATGTTATGGTACGATGCGTTGTCCATAACTAGAACAGAGTTTGGAGGTAAATTGGGGATCAGTTTTTCAGTGAGCCACTTCATGAAGTTATGCTGGTTCATTTCGGAGTGGTAGTCGCCTGATGAACTGTGCGCCTTGAATACATGTTCCGCGCCAGGTATGAAGCCGCCATCGTAACCTGCGTGCAGTACGATAATCATGTCCAACTTTGGCGGACATGGCCTTATCGAGTATCTGATCAATTTTCAAGGGAAACAACTACAATTCAGGGGTTTATATACAGTCTACCTATTGTTACCCTCCTTGCTTGCGTTATGCTGACTTTATTAGGGGTCATAAAGTAATAAAGTCAGTCACGCGTAACAGATAAAATATGTTATCTTAATTGATCCAAAAATCGATATTTCACTGTATAACTTTTGGATTTCAAGAGCATGTCCCAACTATTATGTACGTCGTTAAAATGGACAGAAACGTATGATATTGACATTAATTTGTTTCATCAGTAAAATTAATTTTGCAAATGCGAATATTATGAAAAGACAAAATTCAAGAATACTAGTAATAATTTTGTTATTGTATGCACAGTCAAATAGTAATTTGATTCTATTCTGCATATAAACACATTAGCTTACAATACATTTATTCTCACTACTGAAACATGGCTGTATAATGTTTCATCCATAACTGAACATCAATGGTTAATAACAAAAACATCTTTCAGTTGTGCAGCATTTATTTCAAATTCATACAAATGCATTTTATTTTAAAGTTTACTGATATCATTTACTTCACTGAATTCATATTACCAAGGCCTGATACAATTGCATGTTTACTGGTAGTTTTAAAATAGCTTATACCTGTATTATACTCTATTCAACACACTGCACAAAAGAATAATTAAGTTATAATTGATGCTATACTAAATTCACTTGCATGCATGTGCTTTCAGCTGGAACAAACATCACAATATGGGCATTCACAACAAAAGTTATACAAGGTAATAAAGATTTAAGATTATACAGTTGTCCTTGGATTTCATGTTCATATCAAACATTAATACAGCAAAACAGTGGCTGAATATATTTACACCCAAAAGTGTTCATGTAAAGCAATGTTTATCTGTCTAAATGTTTATCACATCAAAATCACATTAATCACTGATATCTGTCTTACTAATGTCACCATAAATTGTTTAACGACAGAAAAGTGTTTAAAAGTTCATAATCCAAGAAATTAATCGATTAGAGTCCGGAATCTTCATAGATATAGAAAAATAATGAGTTCGACGAAGCACCCATTTTCGTTTTGTTTTTATCTAAGTTAAGACACCTCGTACCTTGACTAAACTTTAAGATAAAAATCGTCGATCTAAGGATTTTTCTAAGAATGTTTTTAACTCTAAGACGAAAGTTAAGAAAAATCTTACAAAGTTAGCAAAACTTGGCGAAAACTAAGATAATTTCGTGATTCTTAGATAATTTTTCATCTTAGTTGGTTTGTGAATACGGGCCCTGGTGTATATAAACAGTACAATCAATTTCTGCAATTTGATTGAAATGATATCTAACAAATATAATCGACGTGACCAATTGTTTGTGAGTCAATGTGAGATGCGTATAAAAATCAATAATCAGGTAAAGTTAGCAACCATATAAAGGGATCTCAAAAATATGATTTTATTATCCGTCCTTTGTTCACACATCATTGAAAAAATAGATATACAAAGTAGGTAATCTATATTATTTTATGACATGTTTTTATAAGTGACATGTGGACGTATGCCAAAATGATATATTTAGCATATAATTATATTATCAAAAATGAATTAATAATAAATTTCATTTAATGAAATGCCATCGTCTATTTAAGGTCAATTAGAACAATAGATGAAAACATTAGAACAATCGTAAAATATAAGAAATATATTACTTGAGCTGTAAAAATATTTGCATTATGCCTTCCATTAGGCATATCTCATAAAATAGTTGTCAGATGCCTTTTCTTATTTTTTGCAACATGATTAAAAAATACTGTGCTGTATTTCTATATATACTTTGTGATAAAAAAATTGGAACGTTTTTATTGCAAGTAAAAGTCAGTTTCACATCTGTCTAGGTAAAATAAGACCTACTTCAATTTTAACATCCAAAAAGCTAATTGGGCTTTAACAATAGTGAAAACCATTTTTTTATTTATGTTATTTTTTATAATATCAACAAATTTGGTTATAAATATCGATTTTGCTTTTATACGGAAGTAAAGTAAAATATTTCACATATTCTAATATTTTCATCCATATTGTAATATGTTTTAGCCTTCAACCTCAATTATCCTAAAACTTGATTCAACGCGTCCAATGTTTATTACCCTGTATAATACATCATGCTGTGGCTGTATATACATAGATACCTAATCAGCAGATATGATCATCGCCAAATGATCGTTGTTTCCGTAAACGTACGTAAATGTCCGAGCTTTGCCGAACGACTGACGAATTGAACTTAACACAATCTAAGGGGTAGTTTTAAAAATCATCAAAAGGGTCGAAGAAGATATTATTTGATTGTTTTCATATTTTACATGGTGAAAGAAATTAAATTTTCAAAACGAATGCAATGAGTACAAATTTGATCACATTTCCCCCCAAAAAGTTATGATGCTGAAAACATCAAATTTTCATTGAAAAATCTACCAATTTTACGCTTTTTACATTGAATATAGAGGGAATCGATAGGTGTCTTTTTCAAACGCAAAAGGGTCGAAGAAAGAATTAATTCAAAATAATAAAAAATACACCATTAGAAAGATAAAAGATTAATTAAATTTTTGTGATGAGTACAAATTTCGTATTTTAAATAGAATAAAAGTTATGACGATTATAGTGAAAACCCCTTTCTTTGTTTAATGTAATTTTTTTATCGATTTTCCTAATCAGCATGTCCGCGAAAGTTGGGTATGCCTGTCACATGGAAAGTAAAACATAAATCAAATTATAACAAGAGATTTATGTAAATAAAGATGTTTAATAAAATTGTTCATGAACAGTCTAGTAGATTTAAGTATCTGCATCTTTAGAAAATGGAATATTCAGCCCAGTATCCGCATCTTGCCAGCACTTCGGGACAGAGTGACTGCTGTGGACAAACGTTGTATACCATTGTGCAACCAGATTCCCGTAACTCCTTGATCTTTCTGAGATACTGTATTCGTTGTAAGACAATGTTCGTCCTCTCCATTAGGAACTTCCTATTACTCTTACACTTACGATACGAAAATCCAAGAGATTTCAGTTGTTTTCTAAGGTGCTCCCAGCTCCCAGAATAGCCAATGTTCTCTTTCAAAACATTCTGAATATTCTTCAGCGTTGGAAAAATCTTGTTATAAGTGAACATGGTGTTGATTGTCCTTCGTAAGACTCCACTGTCAAAATCGTCCAGTTTCACCTTTTCAACTCTAGGAATCAGTTCACTCCTCGGTTTCCTATACACTTCCTTCGTAATCCTGTTGATGGTGCTCTTGCTTACACCTGTAAGAGTTGAAGCCCTCTCCATACCTTTATTCAAATCAATTGAAAGTGCCCCAGCCTCCTTTTCCTTCTTGCAGAAATCATGAACATTCATAATAATCAGCGTCTTCGTTATAAGCCTGTACTAGCCTGCATAGTTAGGAATGTCATATATGAACAGAATTTGATTTGTGGTATATAAAGTACCCATGTTAGTAATAGATACAGTACGAGTTTTTCTTCAAAAGTGTCTAAATACGAGTACGTGTATCTGACTTATACGACGATAAAGGATTATGTCCACGTGAAAGTTGAGTTATTGAAAAGTGACTTCTTACAAACGTAAGAAGACTCTTTTTGAATAGCTCTGCTGGGGGTATAGTCGTATAAAAATAAATGCACGAAAATCACGAGCTAACATGATTAGAATAAAAATAAGATAGAGGCAACATAAGGTTACGAACACACACCATTCAGTTCATTCATATTAGAAATCATAGCGCGCAGTTTTCGCAGTTTACGTAGACATTTTACAACAGTGGCCTATAGATTTAATGTCATTTTGTCGTTATATTACTTACCCCTATTTTAAAGAGTGGAACAATCATTGACCTTTCGTTACGACTCACTGCTCGATATCTATCTATATGGACAATTTATAAATGCGTGGGCGGATCGACAGTTTGTAAACATTACGGGTAGCACAGCACGAGATTTTCGTGACTGTCCGTGTGTAGTAGCTAAATAGGATGAGATAAGACCACGTGCTATTTAATGAATGAGATATTACCCTAGTATAAACATATCACAATTTGGATTTACGTTGATAATAAAGTGAGCCGAATTCTAGGACAACAAATTTAAAAAGACATGGAACAATAAATGATCTCGTAGTTCGATTTTATTAAACTGTCAAAGCTGAATAATGACACGGTTGCTGGGTGCGATTATTTTTAGCTTCGTATCACAGTCGATAGTTTTAGTTTATTTTACCGTTATGGAATGTTCCAATCAACATGTTTATATAACGGTAAAACGAAAATTATCGTATAACTTACGAACGTAATCAAACCTCACCGAAGCTAAACATAAATGCAATCATTGACCGTATAATTATGCAGCATTGATACAATTAATAATATATGATAAAATCGGACTATATTACTTTATTAATTATAGTACATGTAATAATATTTGTGTGGAAGTTTTCTCAGGTGTGTCAGGATATGTATCTTATGAATTACAGGTTGATATTAAATAAGACTGCTATACAGTATATTGCTGTTTGAAATAAAATAGATGCACTGAGATCATTTTTGTTGAGCATATCATAACGAAATTAACAATAACACGTCTATACATAGGACATACAGTAAAACGCAACGCTTTAAATTATAGAATGAACAGTAAATTACGAAATTGTCTAGATGTCACCAGAACGCTCTTCTCAGGTGTAACACTGCTTTATTTGCCTTGGTAATATCTTTAATTCGTATAAATAAGTATTCACTTAATTAATTGTTTTTAATAGAAGCTTTATAAATTTGCAAGTTTTTCTTAAGTTGGACGTTTGAGGTAATTGTTATTAATTCTTTGAATTTCAGAATATTTGGTCTTGTTAAGTAATATTGTGGGATGTACTTCCTTCTTTCGTTATAAAAAAAGAACACTTTAACAAATAATGTGGTTCATCTCCTATGTCGTTTGAATCGCATAAAAACGATTGCGTTCATGAATATCTTGTCCAGTCCATCTAGCAGTTTCTACCGGGAAATGGTGAGTACCAGTCCTGAACTTAAGAATTCGTTTATTTAGTTTAGTGAAGTAGCTTTCAAGTTCAATGGATTCTTTGAATAAAGAATAGTTTATTCTTTTGCTTGAATTATCAAGGGAGGAATGCCAGTTTTGTAAGTTTTGATCAATTAGAACTTGTTTAACTATGTTTTTAAAAGAATTGTTTTGTGTGTTATCCTGCTGAAGCTATAGATCATATCTACCTACTTCATTAAATATATCTTTAATCTTAATCATCCATTTTGATTCAAAATTGTTTCTGCCTCTCATATACTGATAAAGTTTAAATGCAAGTTTATTTTGGCTTCCGGTAATAAGTCTATTCCAGTATCCAGCCATCCTACTTAACAATAATGTCAAGAGGATACCTTTTAGTTTCAGCATATAACATGTGCAATGGAGTACTTTTTTTAATGTAAGATTTTCTTTAAAAATTCACAGTGCACCTTTTCAATTAATGCTGCGCTTTCATAACCCCATATTTCGGCTGAGTACATTATATTAGGTAAAACAGTATGATCAAAGAGCTTAAATATCAGATCAGTAGGTAAATTAAGATTGTACATTCGTTTATATACTAGTTATATTCCCTTCCTTGCCTGTTCAACCAAATGTTTTCTTGTTGTTAAAAAACTTCCAGATTTACCAAATTTAAATATGTTCCAAGATATCTGTAAGATTGCACTATTTCTAAAGGTGTATCTCCAATTTTGAAGCTTAAATTATTATCATTTCTTGTACCCATTGCTAGAACTTTAGTTTTACTAATATCTATATTGAGTTTCCACATGTTACAATATTGTCATTCAAACACTCCTGTAGCTTCTTTGGGTCTTCAGATATCAAGACCGTGTCGTCAGCATACAATAACAGTAATATATTTAAGTAATTTACTAATTCCTTACTTTGGTCCACTAATTCTATACCAAAATTGCCTTTAAGTTCGAGATAATCTTCTAAGTCATTCAGAAATAATGCAAACAAGACTGGGGAGAGATTTCCTCTTGACGCACTCCACAATTACATTCAAAGAATTCTGATTTTATTCCATTTTGAGAGACACAAAACTTGGCATGTACATGTGCATTACGGAATAACCACTGGACTTATGTCATAAGAAAAGCAATATTAATTCAATATAGAGACAAAGAAACGCCAAAATCAAATTAAGAAAAATCCCGATGAACACACACACACCAAAATGACTTGAATCAAATACACGACAAATGCGGTGTCTACAATTATATTGTAAAGTTTTTTGCGAACAGAAAGCACAACACACAAAAAACTCAATCGGATAAAACACACAATACTTTATATACCATTATATATAATAAGAATACTGATACAATATGAACAAATGATAATATACGAATTTAGACAGTAGCGCTTATCATACGGTAACGCGTCTACATTGTTCTAACTTGGATTATGTTAATCAATATTATATATATTTTTTTATTTCGAAATTTGATACTTTTAACAACTTATATGTCATAACTATATCGTAATTATCTGCTATATTGTACAAAACATGACAAATACAATACAAAGAATAATACTTGGTCCATTGTGTGTTAAATATTGGAAGATAATTAAACAAAAGTGAACTGTCATTTTATATCATTGTATTGTAACATGAACAAACGATTTTCATCTTAAGCACTATCCCGCTTTGTGGGTTGCGATTTTCACGTACGTTTAACAATCCCTGTGTACAAAATGCGCATCTGGTAAACATTAACTATACAATTTTCAGCGTGAAAATCACTACAAACTCTGTCAGGAACAGTATTCAGTTCAATCTTTAAATAAGACGCGGAGTGCTTTTCATCTAAATCTACATATGTGTACCAACCCCCTTAGAAAGAACTTTTAAGTCCTGTTTTTCAGTCCGAAATTCCTTTTACACTTGTTTACCATTTTAGTTGATTTGACATTGAAAATGATAACAATTGCATTTAATAAAGTATCGGTTAATCAGTAATTCCTTGATAATACCCCGATAAGCTCCGCTTACATCAACGCTCTGGACTGATATAGATCTCGACATGCCATAACAAGGCAGTGGTGATAACAAATGTAATAAAACACCAATTGTTTTAGTTTCTTCTACACTGATATTCGATCTGTTCTGTATAGTATACATATGTATGCGCGGATTTATTTCCAAAAAGATGCAAGCTAATACTACCTTTATATCCAGATTAATATAAGAATCTACATGCAACCATGTCTCTTGTAGTAGAATCACGACATATTTTCCTAACAGTTCAATAAAGTCTAAATCATATATCTTACGAGTCCGTTAATGTTCCAAGATACTATGTTGAACTGTTCTTGGCTTTCCTAGTGCGAAGGGGTTTGCTTGTACGGTGGAGGGTTGATTGCTTTGCCATCGTTGTATACTGTCTTCAGTACATTGTTCACAAAAGGTTAAGTCAGTTTACACGCACTTTGTGTCCTTCGCTCTGTTCAAGTTTGATGATTTCGTATAATGCCTTATTTGCATCTTGCGCCCACTGTGGACGTTAAATTCCAATCCCGTAGTTACTAAGTTTCCGTATTTTTAACGTCTTTGTCACATGACTTCTCGTGTACTTCTTCCCATTCGTTGTAATAATGGAACTTTACTAGCTCTTAGGTATTTTGTTCTCTTATATCCAAGTCGATGAGCCCTGTCTATTGTCATGGCTTGACCATCTAGATCCTTTTTATCAGTGATAATTGGCTTGATGAAATGTTCATAATTCTCTGGATCTGTTGGTAACGGCTGTTCTGGTATGCCGTAGAAAATAAAATTCTCTCTCATTGAACGCGCTCTAAGTCAGTCAGTTTATTAAATTTGGTAATATCCGACTACTGTTTTTTTTGGTGAATTTGATTTGTTTTCAAGATTTTTGCAAACAGTTTGCAGTTTCTGAATACATCGTTTCGCAGTTAGCATGTCCGGTTTTGGGGTTTCGATCTCGCTATTCATGAATAGACAGGAGGTTTCTATATCATTACGTTTGAGTTTTCAATTAAGTTTTCAATCGAGATTCCATAGCCGTAACTTTCAAACTTATCAAGTGAGCAGTTTGTGTTACCTTTTCAGTCGATACTGTCTCGATTTGGTATCATCTATCAAGGTAGATGCCAATATAGGGTACGTAATTGTACCATAGGTGACAACGCCTGTATTGATTTTATAGCTGTCTGAAAACCGAAGGATGATTGCGACATATTGCCAACTGGTGAAGTCATGTACATCATTTGTGTATTGGTGTAAAGTTTGTAAACATACCTTAACCATTTGGATACACAATGAATGGGTGATCAGTTAGAACCGGTTTTGCACGTGTTTTGGTTGACTGATTTTCCCTGAATGTGTCCTCTACCGGAGAATGAGCTTTTCCTGTTTTTATTTGTATTCGGTAGATCTTTTATGTCCGACATGAGTAATTATTAGTAATGTGGGTAATACACCCATAACTTTCTGCATAATTCGTCATAAAACTCAATTTAAATCCAATTTACTTCCCTCGATAAATTTCACGTCCAGCAATTATCACGTGACATACATACGTTATTCGACATTGTTCGCATGCGACTTAAGACATTTGGGGCAAAATGATTTTTGTTGTTGTCTTATCACTGTCCGTAGCAAACTTTGTATTAATGCATTTTATAGGTCGTTCAGTGCAAACCTTAAGACTAAGTTTGTTTGTTTCTTGTTTGCTTCTGGTTACATGCTCATCAGAAATAGGGTAGGTAGGTCCGGGCTTTTTTGGCTCTTGAGGAAATACAAACATGGGAGAAATGGATGTACCGTTCCTAATTAAACGGAGCGCTGGAAAATATGAGGATGAGTCGGGCAACAATCATTTAAGCATTGTCTATTTAAATGACTTTAGATGATATTACAGACAAAGTCGATTATTTTCAGACAGTGCATGTAACCCGAACGTGAATTTGTTAATTATTCATAATAAGTACTCTGTTACCATAAATGTTATCACACATGAATTATATTAATTAAACATTTTATGCGTGTATTTTGCTGGTACAACTTTGATTACCCCAAGAGAACTACACTCGGTTATACTTAATAAGGCCATGATATAGTAGAAAATCGTGAAGACATCTTTTGGCCCCGTTAATTAATTCCAAACGCTTGCCTACCAATCCCTCTGCGAACCTTAACCTAAAAATAGAAATTGCAGCATTCTTTAAAATTTGTTAGGGGATAGCGAACATCGACTTTAGTCGAGCAAATGCTCACAAACCGTTCGCGGATTTAACCTTTCACGAATAGGTACAAAATCATTGAATTGTTCGGCTATGAGGGGCAATGTTGTTATGAGGTATTAATTATAACTCACCTTCAGTTGTTATATTGATATAATGTACATTTAGTACACATACGTATGTATATCATAACTGTTCTTTTACTAATTATTGGCACAATCATATTTGTTCAATCAGTGATCAGCGGTTTTTACTTCAGACAAATTTGTTGGGTAGGGCGTATCACTTTTTAACGAACATTTTATCTTATAGTTATTTATATCGTAACAAAATGTTTAATTTACATAATTTTGTACACTTGGCTGTAAAAAGGTGTGTGCTCTTCTCAATGATTTTTGTGAACTTGTTATATTTTTTACAGCAATGCTGGTATCGTTTCTTGCAAGTTTGTCTGTTGAGGGCAGCTTAATGTGATAACAACGCATAATATCTCAAAGTGACACCATCATAATGAATGATTAAATATCTATTATGCGATACCACCATCACTTACACACATATAACCTGTTCACAATCATCATCGTCACCCGTCTATCCAACCTGTTACACCATCATTTAAACATCTAATATGTACAACCACAATCATACACACACGTAACTTGTTATACCTTCATCATCTTCATCAAACTACCCGACATGTTTACATCATCATCACTTACCTTACATTTGATACCTTTATTGTGCAGCTATGCAGTAAATATGACATAATTTAGTTGGCCTATGCACTTGGGACGTAATAAAATAGTATGCCACGTAATTCGGATACTCACGAATGTGTCAGAATACGAATTAGAATTTATTTCAAATGTTACGGGAATAAAACTCGAATCAAATATGATTTACAAATAAAACTTAATATCTTCTCGAAGAAATCTAACCGACTTACATTAAAAAATAATTGGTAACGGACATTTATATAGTTTAGGCACCGAGTTGTGTAAGGAGAGCATTCTCATTCTTGACACATCGAAGTAAAGTGTGACTCGCGTTTTATTAATTTTTGATTTAATGCAACATCAATTTCATTGAATAACCATTGATGGTTGTATAATGGTGATAATAAAACATGGAACACACGATCGTTGCAACAAGAGGGTGATTTACTAGTTTACTAATTTATCAATTATTCAGATATATTCTTATTTACTGGAATTGACGCATGCTGAGTTGTTCAAGATCATCAATCCACACGCTTAGTCAAGTACAAACTGTCATAGTGAAAATAAAACTAAACACAAACATGATGTACAAATAAAACATGACTTCTTCTCGGACGATCTGAACCGACTTACCGTAACTAATTAACTGGTGACGGAGGTTGGTGAAGTTTGGTCCGTGTACGTATTATTCATTTCCAGCCCTCTCATTCTTATGATACTGAAGTATCAAAGGGAATTGTGGCTTGCGTTTTATAACTCTTGATTTAATACTACAATAATTTCGTTGAATAACCAATTAATGGTTACATAATAGAAACGATAAACATGGAACACAAGATCGTTAAACAGATGGAAAGAAACAAGTTAACGATTAATTAGATTGATCAATTATTCAAACATTTTCTAATTTATTAGAATAAACACTTACGCATTTCGCATATGAACTTGATCAATGCAGCACTGCAGACAGGCTAGTAAAATAGTCTTACAAGTATACGCCGTCGGAAATTGTTTTGAGTGATCATAAGGTTAGTTTTCTTTTTCTTAAATGATTTGTTGCATTTGTTGCCCCTTCCGCTTGACCTATTGGTGATTAATTCTCGGATGTACGTTGAACTTCGTGTATTTCTTAGTAAGAATGCTAGTAAACTATGTCAATTCATCGGAGTAATGGTAAATATAACGTTAATTGAGTTTGATTCTTCAAATTGAATTTTGATAATGCAAAGTTCTCCCCAGTTCTTGCATTTGCAGGCTATAAAGGCTAGAAAACTGTTCTACTTTTTGTGACTATGGAAATCGAACTACTTTTTGACATAAAAATGACAGAAGAAAATACTCAAAGGAAGAAATTTACAAGTCCTCTGTTTATTTCATTTAACTTGATTTTTCTTTTAAGAAATGTCAGCGCACCAATATAGAAAGCAGACTGAAAACCAGAATATGATAAGGTAATGATTTAATAAAAACCTTTTTTCCTCAACCAGGATGAAAATGTATTCAGTGATTGCAATGTGGGGTGTAACTATTGTCACATTTCTGGCTGGGATGGAATGTGAAGTCATGAAGGGAATGTTCCAAGGGACAGACATAGGAACTCTACAATCACAAGCGTCTAACATCATTGATGAACTCCACACAGATAACGAAATACTGTGCGCACAAGCCTGCCTTCAGGACAACTGTGCCGCCTTTATGTACAGAGAATCAGGTTGATAAATGTTTCGATTTTTTTGTTATTTAAATCGTTCCTAGAAAGTACAAAATGTATGTTGTTGAATACAGTGGTGTAAAAGGGAAATGCTATTTTACAGACGTGGTTCAATAAAGCCACAATAGGTCTTCTAAAATAATTACCGCTTTAATGCATTCATATAAGTTTCAATTATAAGATGTAAATGGTACGATTAGTATTGAACATCTGCAATCGGCATTAAAAAGTTCTGTTTTCTTTTCTATTTCTAATACCGACCCTAGACATCTAACGGTCTTGGGCTATATTTTCTTGTGGATATTTTCATGTTACTTGAAGTGCATCTCCTATTAATACTAAAATATTTAAATTAATATTTGAAAAGAAGTTCTGCCGATCTACAGAATTTACGAATATAGCGGCCAAACACATTATTTCACCTGAGAAAGTAGCAAGTATAAAAGTGACGAGGTCCCAGATTAGGCGTCTTGTCTGTAAAAATCCTTGATATTTTCTGTCCATATAAAGCAACCAGATGAGACGTCTTGTCTGTAATTATGTTTGATATTGTCTGTCATATATAGTTGCTGCAAGGTTTAATATATAAATGACAGTTTTAGGACTTGATATATAATTTACAGATACAGTAATAGTTGACGATCACTGCCATGATTCAGACGCGGCTAGTGGCTACAGTGGACGTATCAACACCACGGTAACTGGGAAGACCTGTCAGAGATGGGACAGTCAATATCCACACGACCACAATTTCACAGCCCTAGAATTTATAAATGACGTCTCTTTAAAGGACGCTGAAAATTACTGTAGAAGTCCAGATTTGGATGATTTTGCATGGTGTTTCACAACAGTCATCGCAGAACGGTGGGAGCATTGTGATGTGGTTAAATGCATGGACGCGCAATGTAAGTGTAATTCTTTCATTTGGAGATTCATGATAGATATTTTTGTTCCAGGCCTCACAACATAGGCCCTTTTTAATAAGTATTGTCGAAAATCTGGCGAAACGGTGAATAAAATTGTTTATTTCTTAAAAAATATCTTTTTAAATAAAAATGCTTTGCTTTTTTGGTCAATTAAGTGCGTACGTCTTGACAAGTACTGGACTTTTTGTAATTGAATAATTTGGTTCTTAAAGTAATACATTTATTTTTGTAGATAACTGCCGTCTTTACAACATGACGACAACACCATACACTACAAGAAGCGGCATCAAGTATTTTGTGCGAGATACATCTGTTAACTAGGAGATGGTCGCCAGTTGAAATTCGTCCAGTTCTTTATCCTGTTCAACTTACCTTGGATACTGAGATATAATTATGTACAATTATTAAGACGTGTTCTGTGCCTAAGAAAAAACTCAGATATGTTACTTCATATTGGATATACTGTATGAGTTATCATTTTAGGGTTATTTGACAAACAATTTAGGCTTTTATATTTTTTTCTTAACAAATTTTCATTGTTTTGATGTATGATTCGTACCGAGATATTTCATACGAGCTCATTCGATTTAAAACTTCCATTGCCGTTTTGTCTCGTGTTTTAAACATTTTCCGAGATTGCGATGAAATCATGTTTATTGACAGTTATCAACCAAGTACGCTCAATATTAGGCGAGTGTATTTTCAAAGGCGTTACTTTGGTTGTTCCACAAAACACTGCAAAAAAAAAAACAACAATGTTTTCAAAATGTGACATTTATGAATTCTCTTTTGCGCTACGCGACTCATGCAATAACATTTTACGTATTGGACAGTTTTTGGCTTATCACATTCTGTAAAGTATATCAGCGTACTTTTTCTATTTAATTTTCTTCCACACGACGCATTTCAATGACTAACATACACCAGTAGATAGGAAAGATTTAGTTGACTGCAAATGTTACAGAGTTAGTTGATCATTTCATAATACTTTTATTGCATTCGACTTAAAGTTAAGATTGTAATTATTCATAATATTTCTTCTGTTACCATAAAATTTACGAGAATTGGCTCGTAACGTAATAAATTTATCTTATCACTTTTGATGAATTTTCATTTAACGATTATCTAAATCGTAACAAAATTCTCAAGGCACATACTTTTGTGCACTTGGCATATGAAGACTATGCATATATTAACGCAGCTATGTCTGTCATCACAAGTATAATTTATAGATAACTGTTGAAAATTTACATCGTAGCTAACCTCTTAGAAATAACTTCTACGCACTTCTTGTTAAATCGCTTAAATTGCAAAGTATTATTTTTTCTTTTGTTTTTCTGCATTTTTAAGCATTTGTCTTCTTTTGTATGTATATTCATAATTATGTTTTGTGTAACTGTATTTGTCTTTTTTGACTGCCATTGGCTTTCTTAGCTTTTTAGCTCACCAGAGCACGAATGTGCTCAGGGTGAGCTTTTGTGATCGCCCTGCGTCCATCGTGCGTCGTTCGTCGTGAAGTGGCGTCCATATTTACTTAAAACAACATCTCGACCTACACCGCTATGCCAATTGCAACCAAACTTTGCTGTAATGATCCTTGGGTGGTCCCCTTTCAAAGTTGTTCAAAAAATAAAATTTCATTAAAAACTCTGGTTGCTATGGCAACAATGAGAAAAAACTTAAAAAATCATCTTGTCCGAAACCACAGGGCCTAGAGCTGACATACTTGGTATGTAGCATTATCTAATGGAACTCTACAAAGTTTGTTCAAATTATTCCCATGGGGTCAAAATTGGCTCCGCCCCGGGGGTAATTTGATTTTACATAGACTTATATAGGAAATTAAAAAAATCTTCTTGTCAAAAACTGAAATGCCTAGAGCTTTGATATTTGGTGCGTAGCATTGTCTAGTGGACCTCTACCAAGTTTGTTCAAATTATTACCCTAGGGTCAAAATTGGCCCCGCCCCGGGGGTCACTTGATTTATATAGATTTGTATAGGAAAATTTAAAAAATCTTCTTCTCCGAAACCTCAAAGCCCAGAGCTTAGATATTTTGTATGTGGCTTTGTCTAGTGGACCTCTACCAAGTTTGTTCGAGTTATGGCCCCGGGGTAAAAATTGGCCCTGCCCTGAGGTTTATTCTATTTTATATAGGAAATTTGAAAACTCTTCTTCTCCTAAACCAGACGACCTAGAGCTAAGATATTTGGTATGTAACATTTTCTAGTGGACTTTACCAAGTTTGTTCAAATGATTGCACTAGGGTCAAAATTGGCCCCGCCCCGCGGGTCACTTGATTTATATAGGCTTATGTAGGAAAATTTAAAAAATCTTCTTCTCCGAAACCACAAGTCCTAGAGTTAAGACATTTTGTATGTAGTATTGTCTAGCAGACCTCTTCCAAATTTGTTCATATTATGGCCCTGGGGTAAAAATTGGCCCTGACCTTAGGGTCACTTAATTTTACTTGGACTCGTGTAGAAGTATTTTAACAATGTTCGTCTCCAAATGACCTTTTTTCCTGGTGAGCATTTACAGGGCCATCATGGCCCTTTTGTATCTGTCTGTTGTAGATATATGTTTGTGCTATGCATATAAAATTGTCCTTTGATCTTGGCTTCAAATAAATTCTATGCATTTTTCTACAATTAATTTTGTGAAGTGGTTATACAGTACTGCAAGAATGATTACTTGTAAGTTTCTATGTTGATAGCATCTAAAGATAGCACCATCATCAGATACGGGACAACACTATCATCACAAACATCTAACATGTGACAGCACCGTCAAGCACACTAAAAACATAATTCAAAGCTCCCGTGATATGGCCTTAATGACATTTTTATTCAATCAATGTAAATGTACATGAAATGAAATTATGTTATTTTTTTAAAGGAGCCATTCGGAACTGTATGAAATATACAGATCTATCTGAACGAAAACACACGCTGACTTGGAATTAATAAACCTTCTTGTTAGTGACGAACTATCTATCGCCGTGCGTGAAGCAAGGTTAGTTCATAAGTAACATTGTTGTTACCAACAGATACTTAACTAATTTAGAGGACCAATTAACTGAGGACCTAAACAAACCATGTCACATCACATAGTTCGGTTGCTCACGGATGTGTCACAATATAAAGCAGATTATATTTCGAATGTTAACATTGCATTTTGTGTTTTCTGAACATTCAACCGTTTCATCATATTTTGTCAAGGTCTATTTCTACTGTCTTGATACTACTTATTTGTTATTACACGACAACTTACTGTTTATAAGATAAAGGGACGCAAATGTGGCTAAACAAATCCGAACTATTCAAAACATGAACACGAAGTTGTCTACCTAGACTTAGTTCCAACTATAACTTTTAAAGAACTCGATTCCGTGATTTTTATACCCGTGTAGACATCAATAAAACTCATCAAACAACGCAAATCTGTCAAAAGAAAAATCTTTATTTACACCAATGTTAATCTTTGTTTTAAGATTACATTTCCTAATACAGGCATTCATTTCTAACCATTTAACTATCGCTTATTTTCAATCAATATCTAGAATGAATCATTTATGAACGAGCGGTTTCTTAATTGTGTGTTTTTTGGAATTTATAAACATGAAATAAACAATGACATGATAATCATAGAAACGGGAGAGTATTGTTAGTAATATTACCTCCCTTTATGATATACGAGCTAGTTAAATATAACTGACCCGGGCAAACATTTCAAAATAGTGAGTGCTTGAAATGTAATATTTAATCATTTGGGTTTAGATGTCACAAGTGATATGGATTGTGTTTCTCTTACATTTGTTCATAGTCATTAAAGTCCGTTATATCACATTAATTGTGATATTTTGAAAACGAAGAATTTATATACAAAATGTCATGTCATTTCTATCATTCGTGGGTTGATAATTAAAAAACATACCGAAGTATTCGTGTTCCACCACAAATCAAATCTTAATCCTAGAAAGATTTATTGTTGAAAGAAAGAAAATTGTCCAATATATATTCATCGTACATTTTTGTATTTACGGATATGTACACATATACGATGCCAATGTTGAATTATGTATTCTTCATAAAAACATCATAATCATGAGGGGTTTGTGGTTAGCAGAGATGAGACAGGAAAACGTATTCAACTGTATATGCTTGTACTGACAACAAAACAAATACCTGGAATGAAATTCGATCGAAATAGTTTTGGTCAATATCACTCAAAACCTTTAAGGACTTTTTCGAAAGAGTACGTCGTTGTTTGCAATCAGTAAATTCTTAAGGATAATACAAAGGTTAAAACAATTATTTATATTTTTTTTCTGTAGAATTCACAAAATACCCTAAAAAATAAAAAAAAACTCAGTGCCGATAAATCACATTTTAGATAGTGGAAGGGGATGTATTTATTTTGTTCAGTAGATCTCTCTCTCTCTCTCTATATATATATATATATGCGAGGGGTGTTCTTACCATCATTTCGGTGCTTTGTTTCTTGGAATTTGATATGTCAAAATCAGAGGCTATGCAAAATCGTGAACGAGCAATACAAAACAGTCATAAAAATTCTAAGCAATCCTCGGAATACTTCAATATTTACTATCAGTAAGCATATATCAATGTTGGATGACGTCATAATTGACGTCCTGCATATGCTTATATTCTCCTAAATGCATATATATTGAAGTATGGCATCATTGAATTCATGGACAATGCAATGATAATAGTAAGTCAACCAGATATTTAAGAAAGGGGTTCATCAGGAATTGTGTATTATTTAGTCGATTAACATACATTTAATGCTTATAACGTATAATTTCATAAGTTGAGTAGGCTTCGGACAAATATCAAGATAGTGTAATTTCGGATAGTTGCTGAAGCTGGACATATCGTCATTGTAAAATGAGTAAATTTAATTATTGTCACTATTGGAAATATGCCCAGTTGGTTGATAAATTTGTCATTAGCTCGAGCCAATGATATTTTTAGCTTAGAAAATAAATGCAAGATAGAAACCCCATTTGTTAACAGATGAACAAAATAGCGCCCGTGTAGCAAAGGCGAAAGAACTTCAGAAAATATGCCCAAAATATAACAGAAAGGCTTCTGACAATTCAGTTACTGGTGATGAAACCTTGGTTTACTATTTTTGAACCAACGTGGAAGTGTTCAAACCGAATTAGGGTCATCTAAACGTGCGACACGTCCAAGGACAATATATTACTAGTTCCAAAATAATAAGCTCTGTGTATAAGGCTTTGTATGTAATGTTCGTCGACAATTTGGGTCCAGTCAGCTTATTCCAATGCAAAACGGCAAAGCGGTCACAAAAATGTTCTACAGAAAAAGTTGTTCACAGAAAATTAGAAAACTTAAGGACTACTACAAAATTCGCCGCCACAAAAATGGACTCTTGCGTGATTACGCGCCTGCTCATATGACAAGTATTTTGATTGAGATTTAAGAGTCTGGAAAGTGTCCCTCCTCATCGGCCGTTTCCCACTTGAAGTTGGCCTCATGCAACTATGTCCTGTTTCCAAAACTTAAATATTATCAATCTGGAAAGAAATACAATTCGAGAATTGCCTTTAATTCTGCAACTTATCAGTATCTGAAAGGTATCCCCAGAAGAGTATGAACTATGTTTCCAAAAAAAAAAAAAAAAAAAAACTGACCGGCTCAAAATGTTATGAGAACCAGTGCAAGTGATATGGCTTTTGGAACAGCCCAATTACATGTGTCTTCTCATCCAAACTAATTAACAGGTGACGCACGTTGATGAGGCTTGATCAACGAGCTACATACGTCTTGTGATATTGATATATCAAAGGAAATGTGACTTGCGTTTTATAACTCATGAATTATTTATATAATAATTTCATTGAATATTAACCCTTAATGGTTATACAACAGAACAAACAGAACAAACATTGAACACAAGATCGTTAAACTATGGTGGCTGATTTCTGCCATTTCATATCTTCGTGTGTTCGCCCCTAATAGTCGAAGCACGACGACACGAACACACGACCAATTGCTCATTTATCGTATCTTCGCCTTCGACCTTAGAGGGCGAATACACGAACACGCGAAATATTGAAGGCGAAATAACAATAATTTGATAGGCGAACACATGAAATCTTCTCTTGTATAGTTTCGTATCGGCGGGTATGAAATCTTCGTATTGGCGCCCTATATTTGTCGTGTGTTCGTGTCTTCGCCTCAAAAGGCGAAAGGCGAAGACACGAAAATTGGCCAATTTTCGTATCATCATGCCGTCGTGCTTCGCACCGAAGGACGAAGACACGAACGCACGATATTGTATAATGTTTCGTGTCGTCGTGTCTTCGCCTTCCGGTAGACATGCGCAGAACCATTACACATATTATTGAATTGCAAAACTATTACACTATGGATCTGATATATGGTTCTGCGCATGTCTACCGGAAGGCGAAGACACGACGACACGAAACATTGCAGATTATCGTGAGTTCGTGTGTTTGTCCTTCGGGGCGAAGCACGACGACACGATAATTAGCCAATTGTTTTGTCTTCGCCTTTCGCCTGTCTAGGCGAAGACACGAACACACGACAAATATAGGGCGCCGATACGAAGATTTCATACCCGCCGACACGAAACTATAAAAGAGAAGATTTCGTGTGTTCGCCTATCAAATGATCGTTAATTTCGTGTATATCTCTAAGGTCGAAGGCGAAGACACGATAAATGAGCAATTTGTCGTGTGTTCGTGTCGTCGTGCTTCGACCTTTTAGGGGCGAACACACGAATATATGAAATGGCAGAAATCAGCCACCATATTTAACAGATGAAAAGAATCAAGTTGGCGATTAATTAGAGATAATCGTTATTTAGACATTTTCTAATCTATTAAAATTAACATTTACGCATTTCACATAAAAAGTTTTCGAACTCATCACTGCAGGCTCGTGAAATTATTAAGCGAGTATACGCCGTCGGAAGTTGTGTCGAGTGACTATTAGGTTAGTTGTATTTTTCTGTCAAGTTTTGTTGCATTTCCTTTTCTTCCGCTTGGCCTGTTGATTATTTATCTAATGAACGGAACGTTCGTGTATATCTCAGTAAATAAACTAAACTATATTTTTTACCAAAATTTTGGTAAATATATCTTTCATATATTTTGATTCTTTGACGAATTTTGATACACCGAATGTAATAATTTCCCCAGTACATACATTCGTAGACTTTAAAGTGACCCGTCTAGAAAACTGCGCTGCTTTTTGTGAATAAGAAAATCGAATAATTTTGGACGTAAACTAATTTGACAAAAGAAAATACTCAAAAGAGAAAAGTTATTTTCTTCTAAGAAATGTCAACGTATTATACTAATTCATTTTTGGAAAGCGTACCGAAGAACGATAATTGATATGATAAGGGGAAAAAATTAAAAAAGTCTTTTTTCCTCAACAGGATGAAAATGTATTCAGTGATTTCTATGTGTGGTATAAGTATTGTAACATTCCTGACTGGGATGGCATGTGAAGTCATGAAGGGAATGTTCCAAGGGACAGACATAGGAACCCTACAATTACAAGCGTCTAACATCATTGATGAACTCCTCACAGATAACGAAATACTGTGCGCACAAGCCTGTCTTCAGAACAACTGTGCCGCCTTTATGTACAGAGAATCAGGTAGATAAATCTTTTAGTCATAAAAATACTCATATTTCGTTAACTTGTTGTAAACTGATCCCATGGTAACTGATATTGCTGGTAGTATTCAATGGTGTTTTAGAGATTTCATTTTTGGACTTGATTTTTATCAAAATCAAGTCCTTTGTAATCATTGACTTATGTTTGGCGCTGGACTCCATAACAGCTTGGTTAAAAGAATGCCATATAAAGGAAATAGTGCGCAACTAAATGGTATGTTTATATGGAAGTATCTGGAATCTTTCCCCAATCAAGTGTGTCAGATCTAAATACATTTCAAATCATTCTATTGTAACTACATGGAAAGAGTCATGTATCTAAATAAGTGCTTGTCGGTAGATACATGAGATTTTCAAATGCGTAGAATTAAAACCGCGTATTCACTGTCCAATAAAATATCTTGCCGTAAAAGTAGTTCTACTTTCGGTCTTCGTTCGATAGTTCAGAAAAATCTCCACGGACGTATTCATGCATTTGCAACAATCTACCATCGATGTGTGTGTTTTGTGCCTTTCTAACATTTCTTAATATTACAAAGCCAATTCTCATTTAATCGTATTTCGTGGTATTCACACCAACTAGTGTTATTTTGATGACGGAATCGCTATTTATAGACTCACTCCCCGCAGTGGCTAGTAGCAAAGCGTAACCGGTGTGGGGAGTTTGATTTATCGAAGGTTGAATGTTAAAACTGCGGCTTAAGAATAATAATTCGAGTCGCTAAATACGAACGTAAATTACTGGATACGTGCTTTTAAAATTTACTGTTTAAGAGTTCCTTTTACGCCAGATTATTTAGAATTACATAATCACGTCTGAATTTCATGCAACATCGGGTTAACTATAGGTCATATAGGTCTTACTCTACTGTGTCAGGACCTTTTTGATTTGAGTGACCCTGAATGTGTTCAATGCGACGATGTTCTGTTGTGTTAAAACCAGAAGAATCAATGTTTGTATTAACTGTTAGTGAAGTGTTGTTTACTAGTTTTGTACAATAAAGAGTTTTTAATGCAATTAAATTGTCCTCAATTATTGTGCTAATCATTAAACTTTCCAATATCAGGCTTTTTCATTTTAAAATTTTAGCAAAGGGACTATAGTAAAGCCCTAGCTTATGTCATTTACCTATATGCATATGACCTGCATTACAATATGAATGAAAAATCGGTCCGTAATTTTAAATGTTGAAATATTTGTATGGGCTCGAACGATGTGGGTACACATTTCTCTCTTTTGTCTCGTATGGTAAAAATCAAGTCCGACAGTACTTTCAGTACTTTGATTGTTATTATTGGCTTAAGCCAGAATAGGTGTTCTAAAAATACATATTTATATTTAAGATTATGACCAACCATAAGATGTAAATGGTAATCTTTCGTGTGGAACATTTGCATTCGGCATATAGCGGAGTAAATAACGAAACAATAGTGCTTAATGCTTATTGTCATTAAGCACCAATTTTTGCACAAATGTTGGGAATGACTTGTAGAAACCATTTACCATGTAGGGTGCCTCGATTCAAGATGGCCGCCAAATATTCTAAAATGTCACTAGTTTTTATTATCATAGATCATGCCCCCCCCCCCCTAATAGAAATCATATATAAAACGTGATTTTTCCCTTTTATGCAGATTTTAGGCTTACCATAAGTTAACCGTTAATGTTCCAGGATAAAAGTCATCCGAAATTAGGGGTCGGGGGTGAATAACTAAATAGATGAAGCAGCATGTGACCTCATCTAATGCATTGCAAGTTTTTTGTCCTTTCAACGGAAAACAGACACGGTGTCACACAATATAAATGCGTTGAAAAATGGAAGAACCTTAACAATTCCATGCACTGGATACCAACTGAAGTATTTTGCTTTACCCAAATAGGGTCAATATTGATTTCTTTGAAAACTTTCAAAGAACTATAATGTCCGTGTCAAAACCCTTTACCATGTGCTTTTTTCAAGCCATTATCCACAGCGTGTTTCATATGCAAAATATCCTGATGCCAGCTTCTTCATGAGTGCAGGGGGTCAATATAGTTATGTTGTATTTAGTGTTACTTAGCACATCTTGGTATTTCGTCCCAAATGTAGTAGCAGGTGCTTTAATCTGTAACAAAATTGATTAACTCCGTTTTATTATTATATTAACTACCTTTAAAATGTTATGTCATTTGCTTGAAATTCTGTTCGAATCCATTACTAACAACTGTCTTATATCTAATCAACGAGCCGTTCTTGCCATTGCATTTAAATTAGGAAGATAAAGATCGAACACATTCTATCCGAGAGTGTCTTAGAAAGCAGCAACCAGGAATTGGTACTAAACATCTGTCATATAGCCATTCACCAAAGGTATTGATATTTATAAATTACCCGCCGTCAATAATCAGCAAGAGGTTCGTCTATTGGGGATGTCACGTTTTGTCTGAGGACTTGAACGAGTTGCGACGTTCGTAGTTCCAGCATTCAAAATGCCATTGTTTGAATGTGAAGAATGCTAATGTTGGACTTAAGATTTCAGACCCCTGATGTGATGTTTTGACTTTCTACTAAATAAATACTCCTTGCGTGTTTATTGGAAGACATAGCCATATCACGTGAATGAATAAGCATCGAAACGAACATAATTTATATGGTCTAATGCAAAAATGTTTGTTTAAAACTTTCTGGTACAGTTCAAATTTGCTTCTTTATACGATTGGACAAATATAAGCGTCATTGTCTAGTGTGCAAAACTTGGTTACAAAACTGAAACTGATCACTTGTCCTTTTTCGCCTGTCAGACCAGTCTTCAGTCGAGAGATATATGCATATGCACCAGATTTTTATTCATATAGAGCACACGATGTGGTCTGGTGGGAAGTCGTGTTCTAGAAACATTGGATGCCAAAAAGGATGATTCATGGTAGCGATATTAGCCACCGTAAAATTACCGAAAACCGCACATGCTTTTTTGAATCTGCAGGTGTTTACGAGCTTAAACTTGCAACACCACTCTGATTAATTGAACTTATTCAACTTATATTAGATGACGTGAAGTGCCACGTAGTAAAGGCGTGGGTATTGTGACTTGTATGGACAACGGATGTAATATACTCGATGAACTGTAAACATTAAAGCAGACTTTGTACCTAATGTCCACAATGGACATTGAAGCTGACTTGTCGTGTTTAGAGGCACCATCAGGGTTGAAAATGATAAACTCAACCTTCAGAATTTAGCCGATCCAATAACCTATATATTCCATTGACCTAAACAACTGCCAAACAATTATTCTAGTATACAAGATTTTGGTTAAACCCTCATTCATTACGGTAAGAATTATATCATGAGTATATAAACGATGGCTGACAATGTGTTTTCACTCCTTATATGCACGTCATATAGCCTGAAAACAGGGGGTTCGAATCCTAGTGTCACCAGAGCGTTACTGACCAGGTACACACATGGCACATGGTTTTAAATTAACCCAGACACATGTAGGAATCATCATACCAAGTTTGGTGGTTGTATGAAAATTTGCACTATTTTGCCGAAAAGCAGATTTTATTTATCCCGCTAATAAAGAATTTAAACCCAACCGACCGATCCTTTTTTAATGCAGACCATACTTTTAATGCATACCCTTCTTTACTGCCGAACCTTTTTGTACACCAAACCCCCCTTTTAAAGCAGACCCCACTTTCACTTCCAACCATATTTTTTTCTGCAGATCCTATTTTTACTACCGACCCTAGACTTTTTTCGGTCACGCGGATTTTAATGCCGACAATTTATTTTCATTTCATATGAGCTACAACTCCTTATACATAGTTTTTCATACAATGTGTTGGTACTGGACGTACTAACACGTATAAAAGTAAGGATACTTGTGGGTGAGGCATCTTGTCTGTCTTGTTACTTACTACTCTTATTACTCTTCACATTTGACTATTCTAAGGCTTGATATATAATTTACAGATTCCGTAATAGTTGACGATCACTGCCATGATTCAGACACGGCTAGTGGCTACAGTGGACGTATCAACACCACAGTAACTGGGAAGACCTGTCAGAGATGGGATAGCGATTATCCATACGTGCACAATTTCACAGCCCTGGATTTTATGAATGACTCTTCTTTAAAGGATGCTGAGAATTACTGTAGAAGTCCAGACAATGATGATTTTGTATGGTGTTTCACAACTGCCACCACCATTGAGTGGCAGTATTGTGATGTGGTTAAATGCATGGACGCACAATGTAAGTGTAATCCTTCCATGTAGAGCTTTGTACTGAATATGTTTGCACCAGGCTACATAACTACACTTTGTACATATGTTTCGTAAATAGTGACATGTCGAAGCCGTGAATAAAATTATCATGTTTCGTTTGAAACATATTTTGTAACTAAATAGCATGCAGATTTATGGTCACTATAAATCTCTCATCATGCCATTTGTAACCCGACGTAAATTATTGTTGTCGACTTCATATAAAACTAGAATACACTGATTATTAACCTCTTGGTAAAATTATACGCATTGAGTTAGAATATACATGTATAAACTTTGAAATTATATGTATGCCATTTTTTTCTAATTCTCGACTCTCGGAACTCTATATGTCGATTACATTTCTTCATCAAAGTAACCTGAAGATTGAAGAGACCATTTTGTTTTAATAGACATAATGTTGTTTGGGTCCAAGGCCGTCTGGTTGACCATAGGAGCTCGAAGTCAGGAATTGTTTTTTTTCGGCAATTTTGCACTTTTCACATGTAATATTAACCAAACTTTAATAACTCGGTCGTATTTTGTCCAAATATTGACTTTTGAAAATTACTTGAAAACGGGTCGGGTAATCTGAAAAAAGTATGAATCAAATACAGTAAAACCCCGATTATCCGAAGTCGTCGGGACCGAAAAATTACTTCGGATAATCCGGGGTTTCGGATAATCCAGGGTAAGGGAAATCTAGACAAGTGCAAGAAAATAAAGGGAGATCACTCCCATATATATGGCGTACATGTATAGGTATAATGACAACAAAGTTAATGCGTTATATTTCATAATTTATTTACGAAAAAATACATTTTACGACAAACATGTGTATGTTTAAGGTAAAACAAATGTATGAGTAGTTTGTGAGTTTGTACCATTATTAATTCGTCAAAGTCATGAGGAATCCAAAGTGAAACTACCAATACAAATGAATACCCAAACGGTAGCACATGTCATGTTAAAAGCACATTAATCCATCGATAAAATGATACCGTGAAATGAAATATACACGGGATGTAGAAAAAGACACTGTTTAAATAAATTATAAACTGTATTAAAATAAAAATCCAACACGGAGTTTCATTTTCGATAAAATGATACCGTGAAATGAAATATACACGGGATGTAGAAAAAGACACTGTTTAAATAAATTATAAACTGAATTAAAATAAAAATCCAACGCGGAGTTTCATTTTATTGCTACAGTCACAAACACCACGAGCGTCACACAAAATCGTTGTCGTCCTAAGAATCGTGTTCGTATTCATTTTCCGAAAATGGAATAATTTTGAAATCGAGTGCCGGTAATTTATATTGGTCATGTGTATTGTTTGTCAATATAACAAACTTCGAAAAATAAAATGAACATTTTTAATGTTGGTTGCTTTTTCAAGTGAAATTATGATGCAATTCATAAATCAAAGGAAAAATAAAAGGTGAATGATCTAGCTAACCCAGTCCGTATCGTAATAGGCTAATTGTGTTCCCATTACTGCAAACAATGATCCAAACCAACAATCCATTGTTCTCAGTGGTTTGATAATTTGTTGTTTACACCTTTTGACATGTTAAAGAAATCCTACAATGAACTTCTCTGATCGATCAGAGTTAATTGTCGACTTCGGATAATAGGTGCGAAAATACGCGTTCGGATAATTGTGGGGACCTGTTTATCACTTCGGATAAGCCATGGTATTCGGATAAGACGATTCGGATAATCGAGGTTTATTTACATTGAAATATATAGAGGGAAATTCAGGACCGAAATTTCACTTCGGATAAGACCAGGTTTTCGGATAATCCGAGTTCGGATAACCGAGGTTTTACTGTAGCTGTCAAATCTTACACCATTTATATATATTAGGTAAACGTCCCATGCCAGCTCCAGAAAAATGACCGTTTGGGCCCGTTTTCAAGGTCCCGTTTTCAAGGTCCCACCGCATTTTGATTACAATTACCTGGTTTCCGGTACAATATTGCGCTGCGTTGTGACTGGGAGAACCAGCGGGGTAGATAAAAATCTAGCCGCGTCAAGGGGAGTCACTCTTAGCGGTTGTTGCGGATATCATGGCGTATGTCACTTCTTCTCTTTTTTCAGATTACCATACCCGTTTTCAAGTAATTTACATAAGTCAATATTTGGACAAAATACGACCGAGTTATTAAAGTTTGGGTAATATTACATGTGAAAAGTGCAATATTGCCGAAAAAAAAACAATTCCTGACTTCGAGCTCCTATGTGGTTGACTGGATAACGTTGAAATGCTTTTGTTTTAAATTACTGTAACAGTTGTAATCTCAATTCATTGTACTTCAGTTCATGCTACATACGTCTGGACAGACACCAAACATTTGTTCGTTGTGGTTTATTTGTATATACATATTTTATATTTGTAGATAACTGCCGTCTTTACAACATGACTACAGCACCATACACTACAAGAAGCGGCATCAAGTATTTTGTGCGAGATACACCTGGTGTCGCCGAATAAAGTTCATCCAAACTATGGAGACTGAGCTACAATCTATAACACATTTTTGCAATTATTCATCACGTGGTCCGTGTCAAAGATCTAGCAGGGTTGGCGAGCATTTTTTATGGTTACTTGACAAAAAGTGTAGGGTTATCGAAATGGTTTCTATTCTTTTCTTAACACACCTTATTCGTACCCAAATACTTTCGTACTTCTGATGTTGTTGTTAGAAGCATTAATGTTGGTGAAACAGAAATAGCGTCGCTTGGATGTCCATAAAATTGACTCTTTTGTGGCCTTTTTATGATAAGTGAAAATGTATCATTCGGAACACTTTGGTCGTTTTCGTATCTACATCTAACCTCAGATAGGTTGATATGCGTCAACATCATACATTTATGATTTGGCTATAGATTTACTGCTAAGGAAATATTACCCCTAATCAACTAAGATTGTCCTCGAATCTCTTGATGTCTACATTACATAGTTACAAATAGCAGTTTGTAAAGAAAGGAATAAACCGTGCCGGCGTTTCTTTCACTGAGGCCAGCAATTGTGTCAGTTTTACACTTGGAAGCGGGACTAATTTTGACCCAAACGCCACGATCTTGGTAGAGGTCCACTGCACAATGTTTCATGCCAAATATCTTAAGTTTCAGAGATTTTTGAAGTTTTTAACATATACATGATGTATACATAAGGAAAACCTAACCTTGGTAGAGGTTAACTGGACAGTATTTCATGCTCTAGCACTCGCAGTTTTAGGGAAGAAGAGTTTATTCTTTTTAAAAGTCTTCCCGTTGCCATGTCAATCGGATAATCAGGAATGATATTCTTCTAACAGCTTTGAAAGAGCTTCATGTTTACAGAAGTAAGAAGACACTTTTTGAATATCTCTGCTGGGTGTACAGATCTTGGCATGTTCCGTCCAATATTAATCGTGTATATTTTACTGAGGCGTTACTTCGGAGATTTTGCAAAACACAGCACGAAAAATTCATGGACATCGTTTCATTCAAGAGACCAACTTTGGAGTTCGTGCAAGATTGGAAGCTGTTTTGGTGTAGTGTTTCAATTTGACATCTTCTATCACCAATTCATCACTTTCCATCAAACGTCTGCGCAACGCTTCTCATATTGGACAGATTCTGTCACATATTGTACATAATGTTAGAATATCATCTGTGTGAAATATCTTCTACATAACACAATTTATTGTCTAACACAAGTAAATCAGAAAACAAATTAAAATCCATTAGCAAAAATGAAGAACCCTGAATACGAGAATATCTCTCCATACTATCATTATAACTTAAATACAAAAATGTTTCTACACGTATGTAATTGTTGTTAAATTTTGTATTAATGTTGTTTCATTTCTTTTCTTAAACATAAAAAAGCGTATCACCATTTTTGTAATTATCTATTTTTGTTTGTCCATACTTATGTGCATGTTGTGTTACTCTAATAAAATATGTATCGTGTTATGTTATGTACATGCATTATGTAAATGCACAAATATTTAATCATAACATGTTATTTCAGACGGATGTTAATAGTATCTGTATGTATTATAGTAAAATGTTCGGATATTTATAGTAAAATGACCACGACCGTAGCCTAGTGGAGGTCACTTCAGACATACGTGATATCTTACAGCTGAAAAGATCGCCAAATATATTGGCTGTTGGTGCGACTTTTTAGCTGAGTGAAAAAGAATCCTATCTGTTAGTAAGTTACAGGATACAGTCATAATCTACATCTTTTGACATTTAGTGCAGAAAATATTTTTTCCGTTGTATTATTTCATTTGTAGCAAGGTTTGTATTAATGCATTTTATACGTTTCTCAGTGCAAACACATCCTTTAGTTGACATCACATGTTTCAGAGATAGTCTTTGAGATCATTTCCAGACAACTTTAATGCATTCAACTCAAGGTTTGAATTGTTAATTATTCATAATAGAAACTCTGTCATCATAATTGTTATCAAACATAAATTTATATTCATTTTAAAATTTGATGCGTGCATTTTGCTGTTACAACATTTATAACCCCAGGAAAATTGTTATGTGGTAAGATATAATGACACTATACAACAGGACACACTAATTGTGAACTCAGACATAATGAAGAATCGATAATAGTAAAATAAATAGACCCCCCAACAATGTTTGTTTTAATCCAGTGACGCCTAATATCATGAGATATCCTTTGGTGCTTATAATTAATTCCAAAGTATGTCTATCGGTTCATCTGTGAATCTTAACCGAGGGCATTCCGAAGTTCGATTTTAGAGGGATTGGAGAGTAGCGCACATCGTCGGATGTCTACGGAAAGATGCGAACACCAGCCGTTTGCAGAATGAATAGGTACAAATTCGATGCAGTTTTCGGGGAGGTGGGATAGTGTACGAGTAGTTATACAGTGTCGATTAAAGCACAGTTTCGATTGTTGGTATTTTTTATATTTTTTACTTTTATTATTAATAATAAATGTTATTTTCCTTACGATTGGCACACATATACATATTTAGCAACCAATGATCAGCGGTTTTCAGCGTGTTGGTCGTATCACTTTATTTTCTTTTTTAATCACAAAGTACATATAGAAATTCAGCACAGTATTTTTCTAATGATATTGCAAAAAATCAGAAAAGCATCTGACAACTTTTTTCATAAGATGTGGCTAAAGGAAAGCATTATGTAAATATTACTTTAGAGCGAATAAAATATATCTATTATCATTTATCTATTGTTCTGTATTGCTAAAACAAAAAAAATAATGGGTCTTTAAATATATATGCCTCTTATAAAAACATGTCATGAAATAACATAAATTAACTACTTTTATACGCATCTCACATTAAATCATCAACAATTGGGCACACCGAGTTATAGTTTTTTAGATATTATTTCATTTTCTTATAATTAATTAATTCAAATAAATTAATTGAAAAAGTTCATCTTAAATTTTGTAAACAACTCCTTGGGTGTAGAATCACTTGATTTATACAGGCTGTAATACAGGGATTTTTCAAAAAATCTTCCTGTCCAAAACCACAAGACCTAGAACTTAGATTGTTAGTGTGTAGCATTGTCTAGTGAACCTCTACCAAGTTTGTTCACATTATTGCCCTGTGGTATAAATTGGCTCTCCCCCGGGGTCACTTGATTTTACATAGGCGAATATAGGTAAAAAAGAAAAAAAGGTTTTCTGGTGAGCGATATAGGGCCATCATGGCCCCCTAGGAACGGAATAACCCTTTCACTTATTTACCATCCCATAGCTCTCAAGAGCCTAATAAAGCTATACCTACATACCCTGCTTTTAATAAGAAAAAAATGTTTACGCCTAAGTGGAATCATGCTAAATTAATGCTGATTTCAGTAGTGAAAATAATATTAATATAAGTTAGTGTGATTATGTGCAGAATAGAATCAAATCGTTGAGAATACAATAATAGAATTTATACTAGGATTCTTGAAGTTCGTCTTTTTGTGAAATACGTATAATTTGCAAAATGAATGTTACTGATGAAACAAATCAATGTCCATACCAGAGACGTAAACTTATACGTCTCTATTCATATGAATCAAGTAAAACGTACATAATTGTTGGGACTTGCTCAAGTCTTATCATGCAGAGGTACAAAGGTAATACAGTGAAAAATCGATTTTCGGATCAATTGAGATGATTGACTTTATTTATTCATAACTCCTAATAAAGTCAGTATAACGCAAGCAAGGAGGATAACAATAGGTAGACCGCATGTAAACCCCTGAATTGTAGTTGTTTCCTTGAAAATTGATCAGATGCCCAAATAAGGCAATAGCCGGCAAAGTTGGACCTGTATATGCCAAAATCTAATAGATATTTCTTTATTATATAAACACGATATCGCCCGAGCTCTCCTTAAATTGCGCAAGTAGGTGTTCTTGTTTTTTGGCTTGGAGCTACGGCTCCAAGCCTATGTATTGTTTTCGGTTACGTTTGTTCCCTAGATGCTGGTAGATGCAATGCGAAAGCTGGGTACAAGTGCACAAAAATGTTAAGAGTCCGGCGATTGGTTGAGAGCTATATGTTAACAGTCCGGTGATTGGTTTACGCTTACTGTGTGAATCGGTATCACATGACTTGAGTGTACCAACATCACTGTGCTAGTCTATTATGAAATCAGGGTGTTTCACTAAAGATCGGTTTGATCTATTAACATTAATTACACGTTAAGGTACACATTTTAAAACTGTCTATTTTTTCTGTTACTATGTACAATATATTTAAATCAATTATTTTAATCATTACTGAAATACATATTAGCGGAGGATTGTTCAAGAGAATTTAAGGAAGCCCCTTCTATAATGAAACCTGCGAAACGCTATTGCCGCCAATAATTTTGTCACGTGATCTTGATGTACACATTTGCGATTTCATTGTAAAATCGGGGTGTTTCACTATAAATCGGCATGTTCCATCAACCGTTAAGGCACGAAAAGATAAGATATATTAACGCAATCTCAATTATTTTTACTTTACTAGCTCTTTGTTTAATTATCAACATAATTGCTGAAGGTAATAAGCGGAGGATTAATAAATTAATGAAATACACCCCTACTATAATTTAACTTGCGAAACGCTTTCTCTGATGCAATTTAAAACTTGTGTACAGTACGATGAATTATAGGAAAATCTATAAATAGAAAAATATACCGATGTTTCAGACTACCTGTTGACTTTGAAAGAGGACAATTCCATAACTAAAATGGTCAACAAGACGAAATAAAATGAACCAATTTAGGTACGGTATCAGAACTAACTTTTATCAGCAACAACCAGCCAAGCCTTTCCTTTTTAAAAGGAAACTTTATTTAACTTCTAACATATATTTACAAAATCTTAAATGAAGCTTTTCGGCATGGTCAAAGCAAAGACCTATTATATATAGTATAGGTATAGTATATTTGGTCAAAGTTATAAACTCCCCACGCACGAAATAAAGGGATGCAAATCTGACAAGGAAAACGGAACTATTCAATACAAGAACACTAAGTTATCCCCCTTAGCATTTAAACGATTGACTGTTTCTGCAGCTACCTACACTACCATTAAGGAGTGTTTCTTAGTTTTAATACAACGTTGATATTTTGAGGAAGAAGAATTTATATGCTTGATAATTCTCCCAACTTATTCAGCCCAGTTTAGATTAGATGAGATAATCCACCCACATGTGCATGAGTCAAGTACAAACTGTCATAGAGAAGAGAAAACTAAACACAAACATGATGTACAAATAAAACTTAACTTCTTCTCGGATGATCTGAACCGACTTTGCCTAACTAATTAACTGGTGACTGAAGTTGATGAATTTTGGTCCGTGTAGGGAATATTTATTTTAAGCCATCTCATTCTTATGATACTGAAGTATCAAAGGGAATTGTGGCTTGCGTTTTATAACTCTTGATTTAATACTACAATAATTTCGTTGAATAACCAATTAATGGTTACATAATAACAACGATAAACATGGAACACAAGATCGTAAAATAGATAATAAGAAACAAATTGACGATTAATTAGATTATCAATTATTCAAACATTTTCTAATTTATTAGAATTAACACTTACGCAGTTCGCATATGAACTTGATCAACGCAGCACTGTAGGTACGTGAAATTGTCTGACAAATACGTGCCGTTTGAAATCGTGTTGACTGACTATAAGGTTAGTTGTATTTTTCTTTATACTCAATCGGATATGTTGATGCTTAATTCGCTGCACGGAACTTATTTCTAAAATATCGTTTAACTATATTCATAGTAAAGGTGAAATAATTATCATTAACGTATTTTGAGATTTCAAAATGAATTCGACACAAAAATTGAAATCATTAGAGGCTTTGTGCCAAGTACATTCGCTTTGATTTATTTACATAAAAAACAACGAAAAAATGAAAAAAAAATCAAGAAAAAAAAACAACAACACGAAAATGAAGCACTGTTATTACATTTGCAGTTTTTAAAGTTTAGAAAACTAACTGATCATGGCTTTTGAAAATTTACAAGACCGCTGTTGTTGTCTTTTAAATACTTTAATTTTCTTCTAAGAAACATAAGCGTATTAATGATTCTTATTTGGAAAGCGGACCGAAAACTATTATTGATATGATACAGAAAATGATTATTTTCCCACATCCAGGATGGAAATGTATTCAGTGATTTCTATGTGTGGTATAATTAGTGCTGTATTCCTGGCTGGGATGGCATGTGAAGTCATGAAGGGAATGTTCCAAGGGACAGACATAGGAACTCTACAATTACAAGCGTCTAACATCATTGATGAACTCCACACAGATAACGAAATACTGTGCGCACAAACTTGTCTTCAGAACAACTGTGCCGCCTTTATGTACAGAGAATCAGGTAGATAGATGTTTTAGTCATATGTTGGTCTAGTTACCTTTACTAAATTGGCATTTTTTTTCGTCTTGTTGGCCATTTTAGTTATTTATTTCACTGGAATCAACACCATTTTCAACATTATTTCAGTTATATCGTGGCGGGCAGTTATCCTAACCAGGTTCCCTGGATTTCATTTAGGCCTTGACTGTGGTACCTACCACATTCTATTGGCAAGCTACTGCCAAGCTATCCCACATAAATAAGAGTGATAAGGTTTGCAAATTGTCTGTAGATGAACTTCGGGAAATATTTGAGCAATTGTTTGTACACATACCCCTTTTGATCATCTATCAATAGATAGGGTATCCAAATGGCACTAATTTTTCGTACTTTCAAAATACGCCTCAGAATGAATTGTGAATTGTTCTTTCAATAATGACATATCAACAATTTGGCAATATCGCAAATCGTATATCTGCCGTCAGTTTTAATTTCTGTGAGCTTGGAGACACTATAGTTTAGCCTGTTGCAGTCAGTCACCTGTCGTCCTGATTTTGCACAAATTTAAATGACTTCGTAGCAACAACAAAACACCTTTTCCACCTAAGAACGGTCATGTAAGATAAAATAAGGGACCCTATAAACTTCACCCAATTCATTTGCTTCAATTAATGACCGAGTTTTTATATATCTTTTTATATAAGCTCTAATGCCTTTTCTAAATTCGCAACACGCTTTTTTCAACAGTGGTCAACGAATTGCTCTCTTAAAGAGTTTTGACAATTTTTAACTAAAGCTATGTAAAGCTATACCATTGTACATAAAAGTATTGAATAGAGCTATCCAGACGTATCAATATTAGTGAAATCGTACATAATTGTTTCCGTGCTTAGTAGTACAATACACATTTAAATTTTACATATCGAACATCCCTCGTGTCTGTATGCATACAAGATAATAATAATAAGAATGATGTAACATATGATGTAGTGATACTCTCTTACCAAATCTAATGGATTTAAATGAACTTTTGGAAATAAGCTCTGCCAACCTGCTCATCATAACCTTTTTTGGGGATTTTAACGGACTTGAAATTCTAGCAAGTATTCTAGTTAAAGTGACGAGGCAACCAGATGAGGCGTCTTGTCTGAAGTCATGTTTTATATTTTCTGGTCATACATAGCTGGTGCAAGGTTTGATATATAAATAACAGATTTAAGGCTTGATATATAATTTACAGATTCTGTAATAGTTGACGATCACTGCCATGATTCAGACACGGCTAGTGGCTACAGTGGACGTATCAACACCACAGTAACTGGGAAGACCTGTCAAAGATGGGACAGTCAATATCCACACGACCATAATTTCACAGCCCCGGAATTAATAAATGACGCTGAGAATTATTGTAGATGTCCAGATATTCATGATTTCGTTTGGTGTTACACAACAGACCCAGACAGCCGGTGGGAAAATTGTGACGTGGTAAAATGCATGGACGCACAATGTGAGTGTTGTTTTTTCATGTAGAGATTTGTGATGAACCTGTTGACGCAAATTACACGGGAACGACCTTGTTATTATAAACAAGTTTAACGAAAACCTGGCGGGCCGTGAACAGAACTGTCATGTTTCGTACAAAATATCTTTTTTAAAAAGGGCGTATATATTTTAGGCCACCACAAATCCCCATCGTATCCTTTGTACGTTATTTATTAATATCATTCCATCACTAACATTTGATGTGAAAATTCTACAAGGAGCATTTGCATGTACAATTGCAACCTTTCCAAAGCAACATCTGTAGTAGTAGCAAAATTATGTTGTTGTTGAGATGTTATTGTTTTAGAAGGTTAAACTTCAAAGTAAAATCATGCAGTGGAAAAATGAAAGGAGGTTGCTGCGCAATATAGGGCCGCTCTTGAGAAGTTCCACTGTACATGTAATTAGTTAATGTCCGTTTCTTGTGTAATTACATTGCGCTTACTATTAACCTTAAGGTAAAATGAAACAAATTGAATATAGAAATGTTAACCTTGACAATTATAAGTCGCTAAGAGTTGAGTGTGGTAGTTAGTATAAGCCTGAAGTAGATCCTTATCATGGTCAAAATGTAACATTATGCGACACTCTAGAGGATGAATTTCATTTTTATTAGAATGCCCTCTGTACACTGAAATTAGGAAGATATATTATCTGTATCATATATTTTGCAATATTTTTGGAAGAATCCCATTTATGATATATTTGTTATGGCCAATTTATTGTGATTCAGTTCATTATACGACTTATGTAGTTCAATAATTTGATTTATTTTGATATTTTTATGTATCTATTTCTATAGACAACTGTCGTCTTTACAACATGACTACAACACCATACACTACAAGAAGCGGCATCAAGTATTTTGTGCGAGATACATCTGATCTCTAAGAGATACTCGCCAGTTGTAAAGTAAAAGTTTATGTAGAACTCTATCCTGTTCATCCAAACCATGTGGACTGAGATACAATTGAAAACAAATAATGTGATTTTTTGCACGTATTCTTAATCAACGTACACACAGAAGCTTTTCTTTATAGACACTTTTAGACAGTTTAGACAGTCTATTTTTAATCAAAACCGGAAGGGCATATACCCATGCGGTCACATATTTACAATTTACAATAGGATGTCATGTTTGTGAAATTGTCATTTTATGATATACATGTAATATATTAGTTGTGTTAATTGTACGTGAGTAACATATATTTCCTGGTTCATTCTTTTGCGCAAGATCTTTGCATTTAAGTTTTGTCAATCCAGTACCTGATGTTTTCAATATTTGCTTCATTGCTTTTTAATTGGACACACAGAATACTAGTGTAGTATAAGGTATCAGTTATCCTTAAATACTAGTTATTGTTTTTGTCTTACACATAAAAATAAAACTGAAAGGAAATTAACAACCCAAACAAAGGCAATTAACATCGATTCACGAATACTTCTGAAAACTATTATATTTCGAATGTTATATTATTAAACAAGGCTTCAATGATAAATGTTCTGTTAACTTATGATTGGCACAAATATCAAAATTTTATTCAAACAGTGATCAGCGGGTTTCAACTTAACATATTTGATCATATCACTTTTAAATGAACTTTTCGTGTTACAATTATTTAAATGATTGATTTATATATATATATATTATGTTTGCACCTGGCTTCAAATAAATTTTACACGGTTCTTTTCAATGCGTTTTCGTGAACTAGTTATGACAACAGCAATGAGTACGGTTTCTAGCCAGGCCATGTGTTTATGGCATCTTAAGCGTGATAACGATACCTCATCAATCTTATATTTGTCACAAAATCACACACGTCTAAGATTTAACATCATCATTACACGACTAAGATGTGACACAATCAGTACACACATATAATGTGACACCATTATTACACACCTAACATATAACACCATTATTACAAGTAAACATATGACACCATCATTACACACCTAATATGAAACTGAATTAGTACACACCTAATATGTGACACAATAAGTACACACCTAATACTAGTATATGACACAATTAGAAAACACATAATATGTGACACAATTAGTACACACCTAATACGTTACACCATTATAAAAAACCTAATACGTTACACCATTATAACACACCTATTACGTTACACCATTACTACACACCTAACATGTGATACCATTATTACTTACCTAACACGTTACGCCACATTATTAACGCTACACGTTACACCATTACTACACACCTAACATGGTAGTTACACCATTACTACACTTCTAACATTAGACATCATTATTACATATCTAACATGTGACATCATTATTACACATCTAACATGTGACACCATTATTACACATCTAACATTTGCCATCATTATAACACACCTAATACATTGCACTTTTCCATTATTACACACCTAACACGTTACACCATTACTACATACCTTACATGTGACACCATTATTACACATCTAACATGTGACACCATAACTAAGCACCTTACACGTGACACTATTATTACACACCTAACATGTGACGCCATTATTTCGCATCTAACATGTGTCACCATTATTACACATCTGACATTTGCCATCATTATTACACACCTAACACGTTGCACTATTATAGCACACCTAACACGTTACACCATTACTACACCCCTAACATGTGACGTCATTATTACACATCTAACATGTGTCATCATTATTACACATCTGACATTTCCCATCATTATTACACACCTAACATGTTGCACAATTATTACACACCTAACACGTTACCCATTACTACACACCTTAGATGTGGCGCCATTATTACACATCTATGTTGTTACACCATTACTACGCACCATACATGTGACACTATTATCACATTCCTAATACGTTACACCATTACTACACATCTAACACGTTACTACATTACTACACACCTAACACGTTACACCATTATTACACATCTGACATTAGCCATCATTATTACACACCTAACATGTCACACCATTATTACACACCTAACATGTTACACCATTATTACACACTAAACATGTTACACCATTATTACACACTTAACATGTTACACCATTATTACACACTTAACATGTCACACCATTATTACACACCTAACATGTCACACCATTATTACACACCTAACATGTTACACCATTATTACACACTTAACATGTTACACCATTATCACACATCTGACATGTGCCATCATTATTTCACACCTAACATGTCACACCATTATTACACACCTAACATGTCACACCATTATTACACACCTAACATGTCACACCATTATTACACACCTAACATGTTACATCATTATTACACACCTAACACGTCACACCATTATTACATACCTAACACGTCACACCATTATTACATACCTAACACGTCACACCATTATTACATACCTAACACGTCACACCATTATTACACACCTAACACGTCACACCATTATTACATACCTAACACGTCACACCATTATTACACACCTAACACGTCACACCATTATTACACACCTAACACGTCACACCATTATTACATACCTAACACGTCACACCATTATTACATACCTAACACGTCACACCATTATTACATACCTAACACGTCACACCATTATTACACACCTAACACGTCACACCATTATTACATACCTAACACGTCACACCATTATTACATACCTAACACGTCACACCATTATTACATACCTAACACGTCACACCATTATTACAAACCTAATACGTTACACAATTATTACACATTTGACATTTGCCATCATTATTACACACCTAACATGTCACATCATTATTACACACCTAAAACGTCACACCATTATTACACATCTAACACATTACACCATTATTACACACCTAACACGGTACAATATTATTACATATCGACATTTGCCATCATTATTACACACCTAACATGTGACACTATTATTACACATCTGACATTTGCCATCATTATTAAACATCTTACACGCTACACCATTATTACACACCTAACACGTTACACCATTATTACACACCTAACACGTCATACCATTATTACATACCTAACATGTGACACCATTATTACACATCTGACATTTGCCATCATTATTACACACCTAAACGTCACACCATTATTACACATTTGACAAGTTACACCATAATTACACACCTAACATGTGACACCATTACTACACATCTAACATGTGACAGCAGTATTACACATCTAATATGTGACACCATTATTACACATCTGACAGGTGCGATCATTATTACTTACCTATCACGTTACACAATTATTACACACCGAAATACCCATTTTGAAAATATTTTTGAATACCAGACACTTTCATATTGTTCAAATATTTGAAAGACCCTGCTTTCGATAAGTGCTTATCAGACAGTATCCCAAGAGTACCTCTTTTTTTTACCTGGCGATTCTCTAACATATTCTTTATTTCTGCAATTTTGTACACATATACGAAGCCAGTAATATATTACATATTTCTTACGGAACGAACATCATAACTACACAACTTTAACACGGGTAAGCTAGGTTTACATTTGTTTTCATATTATAGTACTGGAAAAAAGTTCGAACGAACCATTTGTTGTTGAAGTCACTAAAAATATTTGTCGTCGGAGGGATTTTTGAATGGGAAGGTCACGTAATTGCAAATCAACGTTTTTGTTCACCTGAGCCAGCTCATGGTGAGGTGTTAGTATGTAATTTGTCCGTAGTCCGTCCACAATTGTTCGAACGGCTTTTCCTCTGAAACGGTTATGTCAAATTTGAAAAAAAAAACCACAGGAATGATCTTTGGGTGGTCCTTCACAAAGTATCTAAAACGTGTCATTTCATGGCGAACTCTGGTTTCCATGGGAACCAAAATGAAAGCATGTAGCAGTAAGTAGAGCTCTAACAAAATTGCTAAAATCATATTCCTCCAATATTTTGTTCTTTCTACAGCGCAAATTAAAATCGAATTCGTAAGTGATATTGCCATAGCTATTTTTTCCAGGTGATCACCCTTTTTGTTTTAAGGATGGCATAAGTAGGCTAAATATATTGTATGTATTTATTGTATAATATTTTACAGACATTGCATTTAACATTCACAAAAGACAAAAAAAAACTTTCACAAAGGAGTAGGGGAATCTTTGCAGTGAATAAAACTCATAAACCACGTATGATTGTATGTTAGGTTAATTACGAATGTTATTTATTTCTAGATATCTCATTCTTGGGATATTGATTCATCAAATGAAGTGTGGCTTGGGTTTTATAACTCTGATAAAGTTCTACAATAACTTCGTTGAATAAATAATATTAGTTACATAACAGAAATGACAAACATGGAAGCAAAATCGTTAAATAGATGAAAACAAACATACGAAAGACCGGTGGTGACATTTCAACTTCAAGATTTCACATTTTCAAAACATGAAATAATGAAGTTGAAATCGTGAAATAGTGAAATCGTGAATTTCTGAAGAAAAATCATGAAATCGCGAAATCGTGAAATTGTGAATTTCACGATTTCATCATTTCACGATTTCATCTTTTCACGATTTCACGATTTTTCTTTAAGAATTCACGATTTCATAATTTCACGATTTCACAATTTCACGATTTCACGATTTTTCTTTCAAAATTCACGATTTCACAATTTCACGATTTCACAAATTCACGATTTCACAATTTCACAATTTCACGATTTTTCTTAAAAAATTCCCGACTTCACAAATTCACGATTTCACAATTTCACGATTTCAACTTCATTATTTCATGTTTTGAAATTGTGAAATCTTGAAGTTGAAATGTCACCACCGGTCTTTCGTACAAACAAGTTGACAACTGAAAAGGTTCATCAATTATTTAGACATTTTCTGATTTATTAGAATTAACGTTTACACATTTCACATATGAACTTGCTCGACTTATAAGCACTGCGGGCTCGTGGAATTGTCTAGTTACCAAACACCGTCGGTAATCGTGTTGAGTGACTACAAGGTTAGTGTTATTTTTCTTTAATGTTTTGTTGCATTTCTTTGTTAGCAGCTTGACCTGTTGATGAATAATTCGCTGAACTGAACTTATTTCTAAGTTCTAATTAATAATCCATCAGAATATAGATAAAATATCGTTTACATATTTCGATATTTCAAAATGAATTTGATAGTATCCTCACTTCTTGCATCTAGAAAAATGATCTACTTAAGTTTTGTACCAAGTGCATGCACATCGAACTATTTTGTGAATATGATACATGAAGAAAACATCAAGAAAAAAAACACACAAAAGAAACGAACCTCGGTTATGCATTTGCAGATTTTAGAGTAAAGAAAACTGATATTTTTTGTGACTAAGAAAATCGAATTACTTTTGTGAAAATAATACTATCATACATAAAAACCCCGAAAACTGAAACTTGATTAATTTTACAAGACTAGGTGATTTTTTATTATTTAACTTAATTTCTTTTAAAAACAGCGTAGTACTAATTCTCATTTGGAAAGCGGACCGAAAAAAATAATAACTAGTATGATAAGGAAAATTAGTTAAAAACCTTTTTCCTCAAACAGAATGGAAATGTATTCAGTGATTTCTATGTGTGTTATAAGTATTGTAACATTCCTGACTGGGATGGCACGTGAAGTCATGAAGGGAATGTTCCAAGGGACAGACATATGAACTCTACAATTACAAGCGTCTAACATCATTGATGAACTCCACACAGATAACGAAATACTGTGCGCACAAGCCTGTCTTCAGAACAACTGTGCCGCCTTTATGTACAGAGAATCAGGTAGATAAATGTTTTAGTAAAATATTTCTAGGTTTTAATTGGTATTTTTATTTCGTCTTGTTGGCCATTTTAGTTATTTATTTCATCGGAATCAAGACCATTTTCAACATGATTTCAGTTACATCGTGGCGGGTAGTTATCCTAACCAGCTTCCCTGCACTTCATTTAGTACCTTCCACATTCCATTGGCAAGCTATTGCCAAGCTACCCCACATAATTTAGAGGTTTGAGACGCTTTAACGAATGATGTCATATCATCTGTTTGCTCTATTCGCCGAACACATAAAATCAATTTAATTGTAATGATGATAAATTCGCCGTATATACAAACACGTGACGACTAGTTATACATCTGCGATCCAATAGCCATGTTGTAATGCGATTTTCTGTTGGTCTTGCTGGTAAACAGGCTGTCTTTCTGTCTGTCTGTCTGTTGTACAGGACAATATAATATGACATCTTGAAGTTGTTTCAGTTCATTCAATCATTATGGGGTTAAAAGTTGTATTCTGGGGGTACGAAGTATATTATGGGAAATCTCTAGCATATTATTAAAAAGATAAAATAAGGCCTGTAAGAAAGTTTTATAGTAAGAAATTGTTAAACATGTACATGTATATATTCTTAATCAAACCTGTTTGTAATCATTGGCATACACGAACAGGTCTTGCTCAACCATTCGGCCAAGTGACTCAGCCAAGTAATTAGTTTTTGTTAATATCATTTTTTCTCAAATCTGTATTTGACTTTGCACATAAATATTATGCTTTTTTCCGTAAAAAGCTCCCTAATTTAAAGAGTGTCATACACCGAATAGAGCTGCCCAGAGGAGCTGTATTCGGAAGGATCCCATAGGGTGTGACAACTGTCACTTCATCCTTCGACTAATTCATTCATTATTAATAATTATATAAAAATGTATAATACAAATTTATTCCAAAAGTAGTCGTATACTGATTCCGTGTTAACTGATATTGCTGGTATGGTATAGTGATATTACTGAATTAAGTGGTGTTATAGAGATTGGTCATTTTTGTCATTGTTTAAATGGAAGAGGTTTGAATGAACCAGAGCTGTTCTTCTAAATATACGAGTACTGTTCGATATGTTCGGAAAAATTAACCTAATTCTCATCACCAGTGATAATGTTTGCAAATTGTCTGTAGATGAACTTCGGGAAATATTTGATCAATTGTTTGTACGCGTACCCCTTTTTGATCATCTGTCAATAGATAAGGTATCAAAATGGCAATATTTTTTATACTTTCAAAATGTACTTCAGAATGAAGTGTACTCTCAATATAATAGTGATATATCAACAATTTTGGCAATATCGCGAATCGTATATCTGCTATCCGTTTAAATAATTTCTCTGACCTTTGAGACATTAGTTTAGCCTGTTGCAGTCACCAGTCGTCAAGAGTTTGCACGAATTTAAATGGCTCCGTACCAACAACAAAACATTTTTTTCCACCTACAAACTGTCATATAGAATAACATAAGGGGCACATAAACTTCCCCCAATTCAGTAAAGATTTGCTTCAATGAATGACAGAGTTTTTTACGAATTTTTATGTAAGCTCTTATGCCTTTTCTAAATTCGCAACACGCTGTCAAACCATTTTTTAACAGTGGTCAAGGAATTGCTTTCTTGAAGAGTTTGGACAATTTCGTGTTGAACTAAAGCTTATGTATCAGTATATACATTATACGATTGTAAAAGTATTGAATAGAGCTATCCAGACGTATCAATATTAGTGAAATTGTGTATACTGCTTTGGGCTTAGTAGTGCAATACACATTACATATCGAACATCCCTCGTGTCTGTATGTATATAAGATGATAATAATAAGAATGATGTAGCATATGATGTAATGATACTCTCTTACCAAATCTAATGGATTGAAATGGTTTTTTTGGAAAGAGCTTCTGCCGACCTAAACCTTTTTGGGGGATTTTAACGGACTTGAAATACTTGCAAGTATTCTAGTAAAAGTGACGAGGCAACCATATGAGGCTTCCAGTCTGTACTCATGTTTGATATTTTCTGGTCATATATAGCTGGTGCAAGGTTTGATATATAAATCACAGTTTTAAGGCTTGATTGTACGGCGGCGGAAGCCCGCCGTACACTCTGGTATGCTTATTTTTAAGTGGCAATGCAAAATCGCAACTTCTTGCGCGAAGCAGATTACTGACAGTGCCCGAAATATTCCGAAATATCCGCAATGGTCATCACGTGATATAAACAAAACAGAAATAGAGCGAGGTCACGTGTTACTCACACCAACTAGTGTTAGCTTGATGACGCAGTCGCTATTTATAGTCTCAGAATTGAGCGAGCTCGATAAACAACGACGGGAATGAATCTGCCCATCTGTCAATAAATGCAGCCGAAACTCTTTATATCAAAGGACTTAGGAAAAATTATTCGATCTAAATGAACTTCGATGTATAAATTATTAGAGAAATTCGCTGTGTTTATTATCGGTGTGTTGTAATAATCATTTAATTGTGTTATAAGATACGGAACACGGTATTTATACGTTTCGATGTATTTAAAACATTATAAACATATTCACACAGACTAATTTTATAATCGCGAGCGTGGATACTGACTTGTTTACGCAATTGTCGTTAATTAAATATCGATTTCGGAGCTCAATACAAAAAATGTCCGATCAGGTGAGAAATGATGACTTAATTGGTTCGACATAGACGGTCACTTTATGGTTCGATATAGATGGTCACTTTACAGTTGAAAATCTATGTTTGGGACCGTTATACCAGGTTTTTACGACAACGTACCCTCAGACAACGGAGTATGTTATTTTTGGAGACTTTATTTAAATATTTTATATGCATTCCAGCAGATATTGCAACGTCTGATACATCGAGGTGATAGTTTCCCCTGATTTTAATTTTAGGGTGGAAACAGGGACTACATATAGAGTACCTCGTGAACTGTAGAACCATATGACCAGATTCATGAGATTCATGAAACATCAACGGCTTGTATTTTTGATGGAGTAGATGATCACTTTAGTTTCGGGATCAGTTAAGTCAAAATAACAAATTCGTTTGATCTGAAACTTCGCACATCCTGATAAAAAAATGCTACATAGGCCACATTCTAGTATTGAATTGCCGGATGCGATTTTGCGCCGTACAAACATTTAACTTGTATATAATTTACAGATTCTGTAATAGCTGACCATCACTGTCATGATTCAGACACGGCTAGTGGCTACAGTGGACGTATCAACACCACGGTAACTGGGAAGACCTGTCAGAGATGGGACAGTCAATATCCACACGACCATAATTTCACAGCCCCGGAATTAATAAATGACGCTGAGAATTATTGTAGATGTCCAGATATTCATGATTTCGTTTGGTGTTACACAATAGACCCAGACCGCCGGTGGGAAAAATGTGACGTGGTAAAATGCATGGACGCACAATGTAAGTGTTGTACTTTCATGTAGAGATTGGAATATTTTTGATGTACATGCCAGTCTACAAAATTACACGGAACCACTTTGTTATTAGTAACAACGAAAACCTTGCGGGTCGTGAACAGAACTGTCATATTTCGTATGAAATACCTTTTATTAAATGGCGTATAGATTTTAGGCTACCACAAATCCTCATCGTATCCTTCGTACGTTATTTATCAATATCATTCCATCACTAACATTTGATGTGAAAATTCTACAAGGAGCATTTGCATGTACAATTGCAACCTTTCCAAAGCAACATCTTTAGTTGTAGCAAACTTATGTTGTTGTTGAGAAGTTATTGCTTTAGAAAAATGAAAGGAGGTTGTTGCGCAATATAGGGCCGCTCTTGAGAAGTTCCACTGTACATGTAATTAGTTAATGTCCGTTTCTAGTGTAATTACATTGCGCTTACTATTAACCTTAAGGTAAAATGAAACAAATTGAATATAGAAATGTTAACCTTGACAATTATAAGTCGCTAAGAGTTGAGTGTGGTAGTTAGTATAAGCCTGAAGTAGATCCTTATCATGGTCAAAATGTAACATTATGCGACACTCTAGAGGATGAATTTCATTTTTATTAGAATGCCCTCTGTACACTGAAATTAGGAAGATATATTATTTGTATCATATATTTTGCAATATTTTTGGAAGAATCCCATTTATGATATATTTGTTATGGCCAATTTATTGTGATTCAGTTCATTATACGACTTATGTAGTTCAATAATTTGATTTATTTTGATATTTTTATGTATCTATTTCTATAGACAACTGCCGTCTTTACAACATGACTACAACACCATACACTACAAGAAGCGGCATCAAGTATTTTGTGCGAGATACATCTGACCTCTAAGAGATACTCGCCAGTTGTAAAGTAAAAGTTTATGTAGAACTCTATCCTGTTCATCCAAACCATGTGGACTGAGATACAATTGAAAACAAATAATGTGATTATTTGCACGTATTCTTAATCAACGTACACACAGAAGCTTTTCTTTATAGACACTTTTAGACAGTTTAGACAGTCTATTTTTAATCAAAACCGGAAGGGCATATACCCATGCGGTCACATATTTACAATTTACAATAGGATGTCATGTTTGTGAAATTGTCATTTTATGATATACATGTAATATATTAGTTGTGTTAATTGTACGTGAGTAACATATATTTCCTGGTTCATTCTTTTGCGCAAGATCTTTGCATTTAAGTTTTGTCAATCCAGTACCTGATGTTTTCAATATTTGCTTCATTGCTTTTTAATTGGACACACAGAATACTAGTGTAGTATAAGGTATCAGTTATCCTTAAATACTAGTTATTGTTTTTGTCTTACACATAAAAATAAAACTGAAAGGAAATTAACAACCCAAACAAAGGCAATTAACAACGATTCACGAATACTTCTGAAAACTATTATATTTCGAATGTTATATTATTAAACAAGGCTTCAATGATAAATGTTCTGTTAACTTATGATTGGCACAAATATCAAAATTTTATTCAAACAGTGATCAGCGGGTTTCAACTTAACATATTTGATCATATCACTTTTTAATGAACTTTTCGTGTTACAATTATTTAAATGATTGATTTATATATATATATATATATATATATTATGTTTGCACCTGGCTTCAAATAAATTTTACACGGTTCTTTTCAATGCGTTTTCGTGAACTAGTTATGACAACAGCAATGAGTACGGTTTCTAGCCAGGCCATGTGTTTATGGCATCTTAAGCGTGATAACGATACCTCATCAAACTTATATTTGTCACAAAATCACACACGTCTAAGATTTAACATCATCATTACACGACTAAGATGTGACACTATCAGTACACACATATAATGTGACACCATTATTACACACCTAACATATAACACCATTATTACAAACTAAACATATGAAACCATCATTACACACCTAATATGAAACAGAATTAGTACACACCTAATATGTGACACAATAAGTACACACCTAATACTAGTATATGACACAATTAGAAAACACATAATATGTGACACAATTAGTACACACCTAATACGTTATACCATTATAAAAAACCTAATACGTTACACCATTATAACACACCTATTACGTTACACCATTACTACACACCTAACATGTGATACCATTATTACTTACCTAACACGTTACGCCACATTATTAACGCTACATGTTACACCATTACTACACACCTAACATGTTAGTTACACCATTACTACACTTCTAACATTTGACATCATTATTACATATCTAACATGTGACATCATTATTACACATCTAACATGTGACACCATTATTACACATCTAACATTTGCCATCATTATTACACACCTAATACATTGCACTTTTCCATTATTACACACCTAACACGTTACACCATTACTACATACCTTACATGTGACACCATTATTACACATTTAACATGTGACACCATAACTAAGCACCTTACACGTGACACAATTATTACACACCTAACACGTTACATGATTACTACACACCTAACACGTCACACCATTATTACACACCTAACACGTTACACCATTACTACATACCTAACCTGCGACAGCAGTATTTCACATCTAACATGTGTCACCATTATTACACATCTGACATTTGCCATCATTATTACACACCCAACACGCTGCACTATTATAGCACCCTAACACATTACACCATTACTACACACCTAACATGTGACGTCATTATTACACATCTAACATGTGTCATCACTATTACACATCTGACATTTCCCATAATTATTACACACCTAACATGTTGCACAATTATTACACACCTAAAACGTTACACCATTACTACACACCTTAGATGTGGCGCCATTATTACACATCTATGTTGTTACACCATTACTACGCACCATACATGTGACACTATTATCACATTCCTAATACTCTACACCATTACTACACATCTAACACGTTACTACATTACTACACACCTAACACGTTACACCATTATTACACATCTGACATTAGCCATCATTATTACACACCTAATATGTCACACCATTATTACACACCTAACATGTTACACCATTATTACACACTTAACATGTTACACCATTATCACACATCTGACATTTGCCATCATTATTACACACCTAACATGTCACATCATTATAACACACCTAACACGATACAATATTATTACATATCGACATTTGCCATCATTATTACACACCTCAAACGTCACACCATTATTACACATCTAACACGTCACACCATTATTACACATCTAACACGTTACACCATTATTACACATCTAACACGTCACACCATTATTACACACCTAACACGTCACACCATTATTACACATCTAACACGTTACACCATTGTTATACATCTAACACGTCACACCATTATTACACACCTAACACGTTACACCATTATTACACACCTAACACGTTACATCATTATTACACACCTAACATGTGACACCATTATTACACATCTGACATTAGCCATCATTATTACACACCTAACATGTCACACCATTATTACACATCTTATACGTTACACAATTATTACACATCTGACATTTGCCATCATTATTACACACCTAACATGTCACATCATTATTACACACCTAACACGATACAATATTATTACATATCGACATTTGCCATCATTATTACACACCTCAAACGTCACGCCATTATTACACATCTAACACGTTACACCATTATTACACACCTAACACGATACAATATTATTACAAATCGACATTTGCCATCATTATTACACACCTAACACGTCACACCATTATTCAAACCTAACACGTCACACCATTATTACACATCTAACACGTTATACCATTATTACACACCTAACACGTTACACCATTACTACACACCTAACACGTTACATCATTATTACACACCTAACATGTGACACTATTATTACACATCTGACATTAGCCATCATTATTACACACCTAACATGTCACACCATTATTACACATCTTATACGTTACACAATTATTACACATCTGACATTTGCCATCATTATTACACACCTAACATGTCACATCATTATTACACACCTAACACGATACAATATTATTACATATCGACATTTGCCTTCATTATTACACACCTCAAACGTCACACCATTATTACACATCTAACACGTCACACCATTATTACACACCTAACACGATACAATATTATTACAAATCGACATTTGCCATCATTATTACACACCTAACACGTCACACCATTATTCCAACCTAACACGTCGCACCATTATTACACATCTAACACGTTACACCATTATTACACACCTAACACGTTACACCATTATTACACACCTAACACGTTACATCATTATTACACACCTAACATGTGACACTATTATTACACATCTTACATTTGCCATCATTATTAAACATCTTACACGCTACACCATTATTACACACCTAACACTTTACAGCATTATTACACACCTAACACGTCACACCATTATTACACACCTAACACGTCACACCATTATTACATACCTAACATGTGACACCATTTTTACACACCTAACACGTCACACCATTATTACACATCTGACACGTTACATCATTACTACACACCTAACACGCTACACCATTATTATATATCTAACATGTGACACCATTATAACACACCTAAGACGTTACACCATTATTACACACCTAACATGTGACACCATTATTACACATCTGACATTTGCCATCATTATTACACACCTAAACGTCGCACCATTATTACACATTTGACAAGTTACACCATTACTACACATCTAACATGCGACAGCAGTATTACACATCTAATATGTGACACCATTATTACACATCTGACAGGTGCGATCATTATTACTTACCTATCACATTACACAATTATTACACACCGAAATACCCATTTTGAAAATATTTTTGAATACCAGACACTTCCATATTGTTCAAATATTTGAAAGACCCTTCTTTCGATAAGTGCTTATCAGACAGTATTCTAAGAGTACCTCTTTTTCACCTGGCGATTCTCTAACATATTCTTCATTTCTGCAATTTTGTACACATATACGAAGCCAGTAATATATTACATATTTCTTATGGAACGAACATCATAATTACACAACTTTAACACGGGTAAGCTAGATTTACATTTGTTTTAATATTATAGTACTGGAAAAAAAATCGAACGAACCTTTTGTTGTTGAAGTCACTAAAAATATTTGTCGTCGGAGGGATTTTTGAATGGGAAGGTCGCGTAATTGCAATTCAACATTTTTGTCCACCTGAGCCAGCTCATGGTGAGGTGTTAGTATGTAATTTGTTCGTAGTCCGTTTACAATTGTTCACACGGCTTTTTCTCTGAAACGGTTACGTCAAGTTTGAAAAAAAAATCCACAGGAATGATCTTTGGGTGGTCCTTTACAAAGTATCTAAAACGTGTCATTTCATGGCGAACTCTGGTTTCCATGGGAACCAAAATGAAAGCATGTAGCAGTAAGTAGAGCTCTAACAAAATTGCTAAAATCATATTCCTGAGGTCTATTTTCCAGTATTTTGTTCTTTCTACAGCGCAAATTAAAATCGAATTCGTAAGTGATATTGCCATGATAGTTATTTTTCCGGGTGAGCACCCTTTTTGTTTTAAGGATGGCATAAGTAGGCTAAATATATTGTATGTATTTATTGTATAATATTATAATATTCTACAGACACTGCATTAAACATTCACAAAAGACAAAAAAAACTTTCCCAAAGGAGTCGGGAAGCTTGGCATTGAATAAAACTCATAAACCGCGTATGATTGTATGTTAGGTTAATTATGAATGTTATTTATTTCTAGTCATTTCATTCTTTGGATATTGATGCGTCAAAGGAAGTGTGGCTTGGGTTTTATAACTCTTGATAAAGTTCTACAATAACTTCGTTGAATAAATAATATTGGTTACATAATAGAAATGACAAACATGGAAACAAAATCGTTAAATAGATGAAAAGAAACAAGTTGACAACTCTAAAGGTTCATCAATTATTTAGACATTTTCTGATTTTTCAGAATTAACGTTACAAATTTCACATATGAACTTGCTCGACTTATAAGCACTGTGGGCTTGTGGAATTGTCTAGTTACCAAACACCGTCGGTAATCGTGTTGAGTGACTACAAGGTTAGTGTTATTTTTCTTTAATGTTTTGTTGCATTTCTTTGTCAGCAAAAATAAAACACAAAAGAAACGAACCTCGGTTATGCATTTGCAGTTTTTAGAGTATAGAAAACTGATCTTTTTTGTGACTAAGAAAATCGAATTACTTTTGTGAAAATAATACTATCATACATAAAAAACACGAAAACTGAAACTTGATTAATTTTACATGACTAGGTAATTTTTTATTATTTAACTTAATTTCTTTTAAAAACAGCGTAGTACTAATTCTCATTTGGAAAGCGGACCGAAAAATAATAACTGATATGATAAGGAAAATTAGTTAAAAACCTTTTTCCTCAAACAGAATGAAAATGTATTCAGTGATTTCTATGTGTGGTATAAGTATTGTAACATTCCTGGCTGGGATAGAATGTGAAGTCATGAAGGGAATGTTCCAAGGGACAGACATAGGAACCCTACAATTACAAGCGTCTAACATCATTGATGAACTCCACACAGATAACGAAATACTGTGCGCACAAACCTGTCTTCAGAACAACTGTGCCGCCTTTATGTACAGAGAATCAGGTAGATAAATGTTTTAGTAAAATATTTCTAGGTTTGAATTGGTATTTTTATTTCGTCTTGTTGGCCATTTTAGTTATCTATTTCATCAGAATCAAGACCATTTTCAACATGATTTCAGTTATATCGTGGCGGGTAGTTATCCTAACCAGCTTCCCTGCACTTCATTTAGTACCTTCCACATTCCATTGGCAAGCTATTGTCAAGCTACCCCACATAATTTAGAGGTTTGAGACACTTTAACGAATGATGTCATATCATCTGTGTGCTCTATTCGCCGAACACATAAAATCAATTTAATTGTAATGATGATAAACTCGCCGTATATACAAACACGTGACGACAATTTATACATCTGCGATCCAATAGCCATGTTGTAATGCGATTTTCTGTTGGTCTTGCTGGTAAACAGTTTGTCTTTCTGTCTGTCTGTCTGTCTGTCTATATGTCTGTTGTACAGGACATTATAATATGACATCTTGAAGTTGTTTCAGTTCATTCAATCATTATGGGGTTAAAAGTTGTATTCTGGGGGTACGAAGTATATTGTGGGAAAATTTTAGTATATTATTAAAAAGATAAAATAAGGCCTGTAAGAAAGCTTTATAGTAAGAAATTGTTATACATGTACATGTATATATTCTTAATCAAACCTGTTTGCAATCATTGGCATACACGAACAGGTCTTGCTCAACCATTCGGCCAAGTGACTCAGCCAAGTAACTAGTTTTTGTTAACATCATTTTTTCTCAAATCTGTATTTGACTTTGCACATACATATGCTTTTTTCCGTAAAAAGCTCCCTAATTTAAAGAGTGTCATACACCGAATAGAGCTGCCCAGAGGAGTTATATTCGGAAGGATCCCATAGGGTGTGACAACTGTCACTTCATCCTTCGACTAATTCATTCATTATTAATAATGTATAAAGATAATGTATAATACAAATTTATTCCACAAGTAGTCGTAAACTGATTCCGTGTTAACTGATATTGCTGGTATGGTATAGTGATATTACTGAATTAACTGGTGTTATAGAGAAATGTCATTTTTTGTCATTGTTTAAATGGAAGAGGTTTGAATGAACCAGAGCTGTTCTTCTAAATATACGAGTAATGTTCGATATGTTCGGAAAAATTAACCTAATTCTCATCACCAGTGATAATGTTTGCAAATTGTCTGTAGATGAACTTCGGGAAATATTTGAGCAATTGTTTGCACGCGTACCCCTTTTTGATCATCTGTCAATAGATAAGGTATCCAAATGGCACTATTTCTTTATACTTTCAAAATGTACTTCAGAATGAAGTGAACTCACAATATAATAGTGATATATCAACAATTTTGGCAATATCGCGAATCGTATATCTGCTATCCGTTTTAATAATTTCTCTGACCTTGGAGACATTAGTTTAGCCTGTTGCAGTCACCAGTCGTCAAGAGTTTGCACGAATTTAAATGGCTCCGTACCAAGAACAAAACATTTTTTTCCACCTACAAACTGTCATATAGAATAACATAAGGGGCACATAAACTTCCCCCAATTCAGTAAAGATTTGCTTCAATGAATGACAGAGTTTTTTACGAATTTTTATGTAAGCTCCAATGCCTTTTCTAAATTCGCAACACGCTGTCAAACCATTTTTTAACAGTGGTCAAGGAATTGCTTTCTTGAAGAGTTTGGACAATTTCGTGTTGAACTAAAGCTTATGTATCAGTATATACATTATACGATTGTAAAAGTATTGAATAGAGCTATCCAGACGTATCAATATTAGTGAAATTGTGTATACTGCTTTGGGCTTAGTAGTGCAATACACATTACATATCGAACATCCCTCGTGTCTGTATGTATATAAGATGATAATAATAAGAATGATGTAACATATGATGTAATGATACTCTCTTACCAAATCTAATGGATTGAAATGGTTTTTTTGGAAAGAGCTTCTGCCGACCTAAACCTTTTTGGGGGATTTTAACGGACTTGAAATACTTGCAAGTATTCTAGTAAAAGTGACGAGGCAACCATATGAGGCTTCCAGTCTGTACTCATGTTTGATATTTTCTGGTCATATATAGCTGGTGCAAGGTTTGATATATAAATCACAGTTTTAAGGCTTGATTGTACGGCGGCGGAAGCCCGCCGTACACTCTGGTATGCTTATTTTTAAGTGGCAATGCAAAATCGCAACTTCTTGCGCGAAGCAGATTACTGATAGTGCCCGAAATATTCCGAAATATCCGCAATGGTCATCACGTGATATAAACAAAACAGAAATAGAGCGAGGTCACGTGTTACTCACACCAACTAGTGTTAGCTTGATGACGCAGTCGCTATTTATAGTCTCAGAATTGAGCGAGCTCGATAAACAACGACGGGAATGAATCTGCCCATCTGTCAATAAATGCAGCCGAAACTCTTTATATCAAAGGACTTAGGAAAAATTATTCGATCTAAATGAACTTCGATGTATAAATTATTAGAGAAATTCGCTGTGTTTATTATCGGTGTGTTGTAATAATCATTTAATTGTGTTATAAGATACGGAACACGGTATTTATACGTTTCGATGTATTTAAAACATTATAAACATATTCACACAGACTAATTTTATAATCGCGAGCGTGGATACTGACTTGTTTACGCAATTGTCGTTAATTAAATATCGATTTCGGAGCTCAATACAAAAAATGTCCGATCAGGTGAGAAATGATGACTTAATTGGTTCGACATAGACGGTCACTTTATGGTTCGATATAGATGGTCACTTTACAGTTGAAAATCTATGTTTGGGACCGTTATACCAGGTTTTTACGACAACGTACCCTCAGACAACGGAGTATGTTATTTTTGGAGACTTTATTTAAATATTTTATATGCATTCCAGCAGATATTGCAACGTCTGATACATCGAGGTGATAGTTTCCCCTGATTTTAATTTTAGGGTGGAAACAGGGACTACATATAGAGTACCTCGTGAACTGTAGAACCATATGACCAGATTCATGAGATTCATGAAACATCAACGGCTTGTATTTTTGATGGAGTAGATGATCACTTTAGTTTCGGGATCAGTTAAGTCAAAATAACAAATTCGTTTGATCTGAAACTTCGCACATCCTGATAAAAAAATGCTACATAGGCCACATTCTAGTATTGAATTGCCGGATGCGATTTTGCGCCGTACAAACATTTAACTTGTATATAATTTACAGATTCTGTAATAGCTGACCATCACTGTCATGATTCAGACACGGCTAGTGGCTACAGTGGACGTATCAACACCACGGTATCTGGGAAGACCTGTCAGAGATGGGACAGTCAATATCCACACAAGCACGAGTACACAGCTCCTGAATTAATAAATGTCGCTGAGAACTATTGTAGAAGTCCAGCTACTCATGAGTTTGTTTGGTGTCACACAATAGACCCAGACCGCCGGTGGGAAAAATGTGACGTGGTAAAATGCATGGACGCACAATGTAAGTGTTGTACTTTCGTGTAGAGATTGGAATATTTTTGATGTACATGCCAGTCTACAAAATTACACGGAACCACTTTGTTATTAGTAACAACGAAAACCTGGCGGGTCGTGAACAGAACTGTCATATTTCGTATGAAATACCTTTTTTTAAATGGCGTATAGATTTTAGGCTACCACAAATCCTCATCGTATCCTTCGTACGTTATTTATCAATATCATTCCATCACTAACATTTGATGTGAAAATTCTACAAGGAGCATTTGCATGTACAATTGCAACCTTTCCAAAGCAACATCTTTAGTAGTAGCAAACTTATGTTGTTGTTGAGAAGTTATTGCTTTAGAAGGTTAAACTTCAAAGTTAAATCGTGCAGTGGAAAAATGAAAGGAGGTTGTTGCGCAATATAGGGCCGCTCTTGAGAAGTTCCACTGTACATGTAATTAGTTAATGTCCGTTTCTAGTGTAATTACATTGCGCTTACTATTAACCTTAAGGTAAAATGAAACAAATTGAATATAGAAATGTTAACCTTGACAATTATAAGTCGCTAAGAGTTGAGTGTGGTAGTTAGTATAAGCCTGAAGTAGATCCTTATCATGGTCAAAATGTAACATTATGCGACACTCTAGAGGATGAATTTCATTTTTATTAGAATGCCCTCTGTACACTGAAATTAGGAAGATATATTATCTGTATCATATATTTTGCAATATTTTTGGTAGAATCCCATTTATGATATATTTGTTATGGCCAACTTATTGTGATTCAGTTCATTATACGACTTATGTAGTTCAATAATTTGATTTATTTTGATATTTTTATGTATCTATTTCTATAGACAACTGCCGTCTTTACAACATGACTACAACACCATACACTACAAGAAGCGGCATCAAGTATTTTGTGCGAGATACATCTGATCTCTAAGAGATACTCGCCAGTTGTAAAGTAAAAGTTTATGTAGAACTCTATCCTGTTCATCCAAACCATGTGGACTGAGATACAATTGAAAACAAATAATGTGATTATTTGCACGTATTCTTAATCAACGTACACACAGAAGCTTTTATTTATAGACACTTTTAGACAGTTTAGACAGTTTATTTTTAATCAAAACCGGAAGGGCATATACCCATGCGGTCACATATTTACAATTTACAATAGGATGTCATGTTTGTGAAATTGTCATTTTATGATATACATGTAATATATTAGTTGTGTTAATTGTACGTGAGTAACATATATTTCCTGGTTCATTCTTTTGCGCAAGATCTTTGCATTTAAGTTTTGTCAATCCAGTACCTGATGTTTTCAATATTTGCTTCATTGCTTTTTAATTGGACACACAGAATACTAGTGTAGTATAAGGTATCAGTTATCCTTAAATACTAGTTATTGTTTTTGTCTTACACATAAAAATAAAACTGAAAGGAAATTAACAACCCAAACAAAGGCAATTAACAACGATTCACGAATACTTCTGAAAACTATTATATTTCGAATGTTATATTATTAAACAAGGCTTCAATGATAAATGTTCTGTTAACTTATGATTGGCACAAATATCAAAATTTTATTCAAACAGTGATCAGCGGGTTTCAACTTAACATATTTGATCATATCACTTTTTAATGAACTTTTCGTGTTACAATTATTTAAATGATTGATTTAGATATATATATTTATTTGAAGCCAGGTGCAAACATATATATATATATTATGTTTGCACCTGGCTTCAAATAAATTTTACACGGTTCTTTTCAATGCGTTTTCGTGAACTAGTTATGACAACAGCAATGAGTACGGTTTCTAGCCAGGCCATGTGTTTATGGCATCTTCAGCGTGATAACGATACCTAATCAAACTTATATTTGTCACAAAATCACACATGTCTAAGATTTAACATCATCATTACACGACTAAGATGTGACACTATCAGTACACACATATAATGTGACACCATTATTACACACCTAACATATAACACCATTATTACAAACTAAACATATGAAACCATCATTACACACCTAATATGAAACAGAATTAGTACACACCTAATATGTGACACAATAAGTACACACCTAATACTAGTATATGACACAATTAGAAAACACATAATATGTGACACAATTAGTACACACCTAATACGTTATACCATTATAAAAAACCTAATACGTTACACCATTATAACACACCTATTACGTTACACCATTACTACACACCTAACATGTGATACCATTATTACTTACCTAACACGTTTCGCCACATTATTAACGCTACACGTTACACCATTACTACACACCTAACATGTTAGTTACACCATTACTACACTTCTAACATTAGACATCATTATTACATATCTAACATGTGACATCATTGTTACACATCTAACATGTGACACCATTATTACACATCTAACATTTGCCATCATTATTACACACCTAATACATTGCACTTTTCCATTATTACACACCTAACACGTTACACCATTACTACATACCTTACATGTGACACCATTATTACACACCTAACACGTTACATGATTACTACACACCTAACACGTCACACCATTATTACACACCTAACACGTTACACCATTACTACACACCTAACCTGCGACAGCAGTATTTCACATCTAACATGTGTCACCATTATTACATATCTGACATTTGCCATCATTATTACACACCCAACACGCTGCACTATTATAGCACCCTAACACAGTACACCATTACTACACACCTAACATGTGACGTCATTATTACACATCTAACATGTGTCATCACTATTACACATCTGACATTTCCCATCATTATTACACACCTAACATGTTGCACAATTATTACACACCTAAAACGTTACACCATTACTACACACCTTAGATGTGGCGCCATTATTACACATCTATGTTGTTACACCATTACTACGCACCATACATGTGACACTATTATCACATTCCTAATACTCTACACCATTACTACACATCTAACACGTTACTACATTACTACGCACCTAACACGTTACACCATTATTATACATCTGACATTAGCCATCATTATTACACACCTAACATATCACACCATTATTACACACCTAACATGTTACACCATTATTACACACTTAACATGTTACACCATTATCACACATCTGACATTTGCCATCATTATTACACACCTAACATGTCACATCATTATTACACACCTAACACGATACAATATTATTACATATCGACATTTGCCATCATTATTACACACCTCAAACGTCACACCATTATTACACATCTAACACGTCACACCATTATTACACACCTAACACGATACAATATTATTACAAATCGACATTTGCCATCATTATTACACACCTAACACGTCACACCATTATTCAAACCTAACACGTCACACCATTATTACACACCTAACACGTCACACCATTATTACACATCTAACTTGTTACACCATTATTACACACCTAACACGTTACACCATTATTACACATCTAACACGTTACACCATTATTACACATCTAACACGTTACACCATTATTACACACCTAACACGTTACATCATTATTACACACCTAACACGTTACACCATTATTACACACCTAACACGTTACACCATTATTACACACCTAACACGTTACACCATTATTACACACCTAACACGTTACACCATTATTACACACCTAACACGTTACACCATTATTACACATCTAACACGTTACACCATTATTACACACCTAACACGTTACACCATTATTACACATCTGACATTAGCCATCATTATTACACACCTAACATGTCACACCATTATTACACATCTTATACGTTACACAATTATTACACATCTGACATTTGCCATCATTATTACACACCTAACATGTCACATCATTATTACACACCTAACACGATACAATATTATTACATATCGACATTTGCCATCATTATTACACACCTCAAACGTCACACCATTATTACACATCTAACACGTCACTACATTATTACACACCTAACACGATACAATATTATTACAAATCGACATTTGCCATCATTATTACACACCTAACACGTCACACCATTATTCAAACCTAACACGTCACACCATTATTACACACCTAACACGTCACACCATTATTACACATCTAACACGTTACACCATTATTACACACCTAACACGTTACACCATTATTACACACCTAACACGTTACATCATTATTACACACCTAACATGTGACACTATTATTACACATCTGACATTTGCCATCATTATTAAACATCTTACACGCTACACCATTATTACACACCTAACACTTTACAGCATTATTACACACCTAACACGTTACACCATTATTACACACCTAACACGTCACACCATTATTACATACCTAACATGTGACACCATTATTACACACCTAACACGTTACACCATTATTACACACCTAACACGTTACATCATTATTACACACCTAACATGTGACACTATTATTACACATCTGACATTTGCCATCATTATTAAACATCTTACACGCTACACCATTATTACACACCTAACACGTTACACCATTTTTACACACCTAACACGTCACACCATTATTACATACCTAACATGTGACACCATTTTTACACACCTAACACGTCACACCATTATTACATACCTAACATGTGACACCATTTTTACACACCTAACACGTCACACCATTGTTATACACCTAACACGTTACACCATTATTACACATCTGACACGTTACATCATTACTACACACCTAACACGCTACACCATTATTATATATCTAACATGTGACACCATTATAACACACCTAAGACGTTACACCATTATTACACACCTAACATGTGACACCATTATTACACATCTGACATTTGCCATCATTATTACACACCTAAACGTCACACCATTATTACACATTTGACAAGTTACACCATTATTACACACCTAACATGTGACACCATTACTACACATCTAACATGCGACAGCAGTATTACACATCTAATATGTGACACCATTATTACACATCTGACAGGTGCGATCATTATTACTTACCTATCACGTTACACATTTATTACACACCGAAATACCCATTTTGAAAATATTTTTGAATACCAGACACTTCCATATTGTTCAAATATTTGAAAGACCCTTCTTTCGATAAGTGCTTATCAGACAGTATTCTAAGAGTACCTCTTTTTCACCTGGCGATTCTCTAACATATTCTTCATTTCTGCAATTTTGTACACATATACGAAGCCAGTAATATATTACATATTTCTTATGGAACGAACATCATAATTACACAACTTTAACACGGGTAAGCTAGATTTACATTTGTTTTAATATTATAGTACTGGAAAAAAAATCGAACGAACCTTTTGTTGTTGAAGTCACTAAAAATATTTGTCGTCGGAGGGATTTTTGAATGGGAAGGTCGCGTAATTGCAATTCAACATGTTTGTCCACCTGAGCCAGCTCATGGTGAGGTGTTAGTATGTAATTTGTTCGTAGTCCGTTTACAATTGTTCACACGGCTTTTCCTCTGAAACGGTTACGTCAAGTTTGAAAAAAAAATCCACAGGAATGATCTTTGGGTGGTCCTTTACAAAGTATCTAAAACGTGTCATTTCATGGCGAACTCTGGTTTCCATGGGAACCAAAATGAAAGCATGTAGCAGTAAGTAGAGCTCTAACAAAATTGCTAAAATCATATTCCTGAGGTCTATTTTCCAGTATTTTGTTCTTTCTACAGCGCAAATTAAAATCGAATTCGTAAGTGATATTGCCATGATAGTTATTTTTCCGGGTGAGCACCCTTTTTGTTTTAAGGATGGCATAAGTAGGCTAAATATATTGTATGTATTTATTGTATAATATTATAATATTCTACAGACACTGCATTAAACATTCACAAAAGACAAAAAAAAACTTTCCCAAAGGAGTAGGGAAGCTTGGCATTGAATAAAACTCATAAACCGCGTATGATTGTATGTTAGGTTAATTATGAATGTTATTTATTTCTAGTCATTTCATTCTTTGGATATTGATGCGTCAAAGGAAGTGTGGCTTGGGTTTTATAACTCTTGATAAAGTTCTACAATAACTTCGTTGAATAAATAATATTGGTTACATAATAGAAATGACAAACATGGAAACAAAATCGTTAAATAGATGAAAAGAAACAAGTTGACAACTCTAAAGGTTCATCAATTATTTAGACATTTTCTGATTTTTCAGAATTAACGTTACAAATTTTACATATGAACTTGCTCGACTTATAAGCACTGTGGGCTCGTGGAATTGTCTAGTTACCAAACACCGTCGGTAATCGTGTTGAGTGACTACAAGGTTAGTGTTATTTTTCTTTAATGTTTTGTTGCATTTCTTTGTCAGCAAAAATAAAACACAAAAGAAACGAACCTCGGTTATGCATTTGCAGATTTTAGAGTATAGAAAACTGATCTTTTTTGTGACTAAGAAAATCGAATTACTTTTGTGAAAATAATACTATCATACATAAAAAACACGAAAACTGAAACTTGATTAATTTTACAAGACTAGGTGATTTTTTATTATTTAACTTTAATTCTTTTAAAAAAGCGCAGTACTAATTCTCATTTGGAAAGCGGACCGAAAAATAATAACTGATATGATAAGGAAAATTAGTTAAAAACCTTTTTCCTCAAACAGAATGGAAATGTATTCAGTGATTTCTATGTGTGGTATAAGTATTGTAACATTCCTGACTGGGATGGCATGTGAAGTCTTGAAGGGAATGTTCCAAGGGACAGACATAGGAACTCTACAATTACAAGCGTCTAACATCATTGATGAACTCCACACAGATAACGAAATACAGTGCGCACAAACTTGTCTTCAGGACAACTGTGCCGCCTTTATGTACAGAGAGTCAGGTAGATAAATGTTTTAGTAAAATATTTCTAGGTTTGAATTGGTATTTTTATTTCGTCTTGTTGGCCATTTTAGTTATTTATTTCATCGGAATCAAGACCATTTTCATGATTTCAGTTATATCGTGGCGGGTAGTTATCCTAACCAGCTTCCCTGCACTTCATTTAGTACCTTCCACATTCCATTGGCAAGCTATTGCCAAGCTACCCCACATAGTTTAGAGGTTTGAGACACTTTAACGAATGATGTCATATCATCTGTGTGCTCTATTCGCCGAACACATAAAATCAATTTAATTGTAATGATGATAAATTCGCCGTATAAACAAACACGTGACGACAAGTTATACATCTGCGATCCAATAGCCATGTTGTAATGCGATTTTCTGTTGGTCTTGCTGGTAAACAGGTTGTCTTTCTGTCTGTCTGTCTGTCTGTTATACAGGACAATATAATATGACATCTTGAGGTTGTTTCAGTTCATTCAATCATTATGGGGTTAAAAGTTGTATTCTGGGGGTACGAAGTATATTGTGGGAAAATTTTAGTATATTATTAAAAAGATAAAACAAGGCCTGTAAGAAAGCTTTGTAGTAAGAAATTATTATACATGTACATGCATATATTCTTAATCAAACCTGTTTGCAATCATTGGCATACACGAACAGGTCTTGCTCAACCATTCGGCCAAGTGACTCAGCCAAGTAACTAGTTTTTGTTAACATCATTTTTTCTCAAATCTGTATTTGACTTTGCACATACATATGCTTTTTTTCGTAAAAAAGTCCCTAATTTAAAGAGTGTCATACACCGAATAGAGCTGCCCAGAGGAGCTATATTCGAAAGGATCCCATAGGGTGTGACAACTGTCACTTCATCCTTCGACTAATTCATTCATTATTAATAATGTATAAAAAAATATATAATACAAATTGATTCCGTGTTAACTGATATTGCTGGTATGGTATAGTGATATTACTGAATTAACTGGTGTTATAGAGAAATGTCATTTTTTGTCATTGTTTAAATGGAAGAGGTTTGAATGAACCAGAGCTGTTCTTCTAAATATACGAGTAATGTTCGATATGTTCGGAAAAATTAACCTAATTCTCATCACCAGTGATAATGTTTGCAAATTGTCTGTAGATGAACTTCGGGAAATATTTGAGCAATTGTTTGTACGCGTACCCCTTTTTGATCATCTGTCAATAAATAAGGTATCCAAATGGCACTATTTTTTTATACTTTCAAAATGTACTTCAGCATGAAGTGTACTCTCAATATAAAAGTGATATATCAACAATTTTGGCAATATCGCGAATCGTATATCTGCTATCAGTTTTAATAATTTCTCTGACCTTGGAGTCATTAGTTTAGCCTGTTGCAGTCACCAGTCGTCAAGAGTTTGCACAAATTTAAATGGCTCCGTACCAACAACAAAACATTTTTTTCCACCTACAAACTGTCATATAGAATGACATAAGGGGCACATAAACTCCCCCAATTCAGTAAAGATTTGCTTCAATGAATGACAGAGTTTTTTACGAATTTTTATGTAAGCTCTAATGCCTTTTCTAAATTCGCAACACGCTGTCCAACCATTTTTTATCAGTGGTCAACGAATTGCTTTCTTGAAGAGTTTGGACAATTTCGTGTTGAACTAAAGCTTATGTACCAGTATATACATTATACGATTGTAAAAGTATTTAATAGAGCTATCCAGACGTATCAATATTAGTGAAATTGTGTATACTGCTTTGGGCTTAGTAGTGCAATACACATTACATATCGATCATCCCTCGTGTCTGTATGTATATAAGATGATAATAATAAGAATGACGTAACATATGATGTAATGATACTCTCTTACCAAATCTAATGGATTGAAATGATTTTTTTGGAAAGAGCTTCTGCCGACCTAAACCTTTTTGGGGGATTTTAACGGACTTGAAATACTTGCAAGTATTCTAGTAAAAGTGACGAGGCAACCAGATGAGGCTTCCAGTCTGTACTCATGTTTGATATTTTCTGGTCATATATATAGCTGGTGCAAGGTTTGATATATAAATCAATTACAGTTTTAAGGCTTGATATATAATTTACAGATTCTGTAATAGTTGACGATCACTGCCATGATTCAGACACGGCTAGTGGCTACAGTGGACGTATCAACACCACGGTAACTGGGAAGACCTGTCAGAGATGGGACAGTCAATATCCACACCACCACAATTTCACAGCCCTTGAATTAATAAATGACGCTGAGAATTATTGTAGAAGTCCAGCTACTCATAAGTTTGCTTGGTGTTACACAACAGACCCAGACAGCCGGTGGGAAAATTGTGACGTGGTAAAATGCATGGACGCACAATGTAAGTGTTGTGCTGTCATGTAGAGATTCTAATATTTTTGATGTACATGCCAATCTACAAAATTACACGGAACCACTTTGTTATTAGTAATAACGAAAACCTGGCGGGCCGTGAACAGAACTGTCATATTTCGTATGAAATACCTTTTATTAAATGGCGTATAGATTTTAGGCTACCACAAATCCTCATCGTATCCTTCGTACGTTATTTATCAATATCATTCCATCACTAACATTTGATGTGAAAATTCTACAAGGAGCATTTGCATGTACAATTGCAACCTTTCCAAAGCAACATCTGTAGTAGTAGCAAACTTATGTTGTTGTTGAGAAGTTATTGCTCTAGAAACTTCAAAGTTAAATCGTGCAGTGGAAAAATGAAAGGAGGTTGTTGCGCAATATAGGGCCGCTCTTGAGAAGTTCCACTGTACATGTAATTAGTTAATGTCAGCTTCTAGTGAAATTAGAATGCACTTATTATTAATCTTAAGGTAAAATGAAAGAAATTGATTATAAGAATGTTAACCTTGACAATTATAAGTTGCTAAGAGTTGAAATTGGGAGTTGGTATATCCTTATCATGGTCAAAATGTAACATTATGCGACACTCTAGAGGATGAATTTCATTTTTATTAGAATGCCCTCTGTACACTGAAATTACAAAGATATATTATCTGTATTATATATTTTGCAATATTTTTGGAAGAATCCCATTTATGATATATAGTTGTTATGGCCAATTTATTGTGATTCAATTCATTCTACGACGGTCTTAGCATACTCTGAAGATTATGTAATTCACTAATTTGATTAATTTTGATATTTTCATTTATCTGTTTCTATAGATAACTGTCGTCTTTACAACATGACTACAATACCATACACTACAAGAAGCGGCATCAAGTATTTTGTGCGAGATACATCTGATGTCTAAGAGATACTCGCCAGTTGTAAACGTTTATGTAGAACTTTATCCTGTTCATCCAAACCATGTGGACTGAGATACAATTGAAAACAAATAATGTGATTATTTGCACGTATTCTTAATCAACGTACACACAACTTTTTTCTTTATACTAGGGTATCCTTTTTGTGAAATTGTCCTTTTATCATGTACATGTATACTATTATGTATATAATATTTGTCTTAATGGGGCGTAAGTAAACATTTCTGGATCATTGTTTTGCGCAGGATGAGTCTGTACATTCCAGTGATATTTGCGGGTAGGAAGTGGTTGCCCTTCAAGTACCTGGTGTTTTAAGGGATATTTAGTATAGTAATTCCGGCTAATTTTTGTGTCGTGATAAAGATGTAATATCTGCTTCTTTGTTGTTTTTAATTTGACAAAATACTTATTGTTTATGTGTAGTATAATGTATCAGTTATCCTCAGATACTAGTTAAAAGAAGTTTGAGTGATTTTTGTCTTACACATAAAACTAAAACTAAAAAGAAATTAACAACTCAAAGAAAGGCAATGAACATCGATTTCGCGAATACTTCTGGTAACTATTATATTTCGAATGTTATATTATTAAATCAGGCTTCAATAATAATTGTTATATTAACTTATGATTGGCACAAATCTTTAAAAAATCAATTATCAGCGGTTTTTAACTTAGGATAAATTTCAGGTATCATATTTGATCATATCACTTTTTAATGAACATTTCGTGTTACAATTATTTTCAATCGTAGCAAAATGCTTTATTTATATATATGTGTGCATTTGGCTTCAAATAAATTTTAAATCTTTCTTTTCAATGCGTTTATGCGAACTGATAATGATAACAGCAATGAACACGGTTTCTTGCTAATTCGTGTGTTTATGGCAACTGAAGCGTGATAACGACACAAATCTTAAAATGTCTTAAAATGACACCACAATCATACAAATCTAACATGTGACACCACAATCACACACATCTAACAAGTGACACCATAATCATACACATCTAACAAGTGACACCACAATCATACAAATCTAACATGTGACACCACAATCACACACATCTAACATGTGACACCATCATCACACAGATCTAACAAGTGACACCACAATCATACAAATCTAACATGTGACACCACAATCACACACATCTAACATGTGACACCATCATCACACACATCTAACAAGTGACACCACAATCATACACATCTAACATGTGACACCATCATCAAACACATCTAACATGTGACACCAGCATCACACACATCTAACAAGTGACACCACAATCATACAAATCTAACATGTGACACCATCATCACACACATCTAACAAGTGACACCACAATCATACAAATCTAACATGTGACACCATCATCACACACATCTAACAAGTGACACCACAATCATACAAATCTAACATGTGACACCACCATCACACACATCTAACAAGTGACACCACAATCATACAAATCTAACATGTGACACCATCATCACACACATCTAACAAGTGACACCACAATCATACAAATCTAACATGTGACACCAGCATCACACACATCTAACAAGTGACACCACAATCATACAAATCTAACATGTGACACCATCATCACACACATCTAACAAGTGACACCACAGTCATACACATCTAACACGTGACACCATCATCTCACACATCTAACAAGTGACACCACAATCATACACATCTAACATGTGACACCATCATCACACACATCTAAAATATGACACAACCATCACACACATCTCAGTAACATATGACACCATCATCACACACATCTAACAAGTGACACCATCATCACACACATATAACATGTGACACCATCATCACACACATCTAACATGTGACACCATCATCACACACATCTAACATGTGACACCATCATCACACATTCTAATATATGACACCACAATCATATACATCTAACATATGACACCACCATCACACACATCTAACATGTGACACCATCATCACACATATCTAACATGTGACACATCCATCACAGACATCTAACATGTGACACCACCAGCACGCACATCTAACATATGACACCATCATCACACACATCTTACATGTGACACTATCATCACACACATCTAACATGTGACTATATCATCTCACATATCTAATATATGACATCACAATCATATACATCTAACATATGACACCCCCATCAAACACATCTAACATGTGACACCATCATCACACACATCTAACATATGACACCATCATCACACACATCTAACATATGACACCCCCACCAAACACATCTAACATGTGACACCCCCATCGCACACATCTAACATGTGACACCATCATCACACACATCTAACATATGACACCATCATCACACACATCTAACATGTGACACCATCATCACACATATCTAACATATGACACCCCCATCACACACATCTAACATGTGACACCATCATCACACACATCTAACATGTGACACCATCATCACACACATCTAACATATGACACCATCATCACACTCATCTAACATATGACACCCCCATCAAACACATCTAACATGTGACACCCCCATCACACACATCTAACATGTGACACCATCAGCACACACATCTAACATATGACACCATCATCACACACATCTAACATGTGACACCATCATCACACACATCTAACATGTGACTATATCATCACACATTCTAATATATGACACCACAATCATATACATCTAACATATGACACCACCATCACACACATCTAACATGTGACAACATCATCACACATATCTAACATGTGACACATCCATCACAGACATCTAACATGTGACACCACCAGCACGCACATCTGACATATGACACCATCATCACACACATCTAACATGTGACATCATCATCACACACATCTAACATGTGACTATATCATCTCACATATCTAATATATGACATCACAATCATACAAATCTAACATGTGACACCATCATCACACACATCTAACAAGTGACACCACAGTCATACACATCTAACACGTGACACCATCATCTCACACATCTAACAAGTGACACCACAATCATACACATCTAACATGTGACACCATCATCACACACATCTAAAATATGACACAACCATCACACACATCTCAGTAACATATGACACCATCATCACACACATCTAACAAGTGACACCATCATCACACACATATAACATGTGACACCATCATCACACACATCTAACATGTGACACCATCATCACACACATCTAACATGTGACACCATCATCACACATTCTAATATATGACACCACAATCATATACATCTAACATATGACACCACCATCACACACATCTAACATGTGACACCATCATCACAGATATCTAACATGTGACACATCCATCACAGACATCTAACATGTGACACCACCAGCACGCACATCTAACATATGACACCATCATCACACACATCTTACATGTGACACTATCATCACACACATCTAACATGTGACTATATCATCTCACATATCTAATATATGACATCACAATCATATACATCTAACATATGACACCCCCATCAAACACATCTAACATGTGACACCATCATAACACACATCTAACATATGACACCATCATCACACACATCTAACATATGACACCCCCATCAAACACATCTAACATGTGACACCCCCATCGCACGCATCTAACATGTGACACCATCATCACACACATCTAACATATGACACCATCATCACACACATCTAACATGTGACACCATCATCACACATATCTAACATATGACACCCCCATCACACACATCTAACATGTGACACCATCATCACACACATCTAACATGTGACACCATCATCACACACATCTAACATATGACACCATCATCACACTCATCTAACATATGACACCCCCATCAAACACATCTAACATGTGACACCCCCATCACACACATCTAACATGTGACACCATCAGCACACACATCTAACATATGACACCATCATCACACACATCTAACATGTGACACCATCATCACACACATCTAACATGTGACTATATCATCACACATTCTAATATATGACACCACAATCATATACATCTAACATATGACACCACCATCACACACATCTAACATGTGACAACATCATCACACATATCTAACATGTGACACATCCATCACAGACATCTAACATGTGACACCACCAGCACGCACATCTGACATATGACACCATCATCACACACATCTAACATGTGACATCATCATCACACACATCTAACATGTGACTATATCATCTCACATATCTAATATATGACATCACAATCATATACATCTAACATATGACACCCCCATCACACACATCTAACATGTGACACCATCATCACACACATCTAACATGTGACACAACCATCACATACATCTAACATATGACACCACCAGCACACATCTAACATATAACACTACCAGCACATACATCTAACTTGTGACACCATCATCACACACATCTAACATGTGACACCATCATCACACACATCTAACATGTGACACAACCATTTCATACATCTAACATATGACACCACCAGCACACATCTAACATATAACACTACCAGCACATACATCTAACTTGTGACACCATCATCACACACATCTAACATGTGACACCATCATCACACACATATAACATGTGACACAACCATCACATACATCTAACATATGACACCACCAGCACACATCTAACATATAACACTACCAGCACACACATCTTACATGTGACACCATCACCACACACATCTAAGATGTGTCACCACAATCACTCACATTTAACATATGACACTACCATCACACACATCTAACATGTGACACTACCATCACACACATCTTACATGTGACCCTAACACAACACATATCTAATATGTGATTCCATCACCACACACATCTAACATGTGACACCATCGTCACACACATCTAACATGTGATTCCATCATCACACACATCTAACATGTGACATCATCACCACACATATATATCATATGACACCACAATCACACACATATTACATGTGACCCTACCATCACACATATCTAATATGTGATTCCATCATCACACACATCTAACATGTGACACCATCACCACACACATCTAACGTATGACACGATTATCACACACATCTTACATGTGACACCATCATCACGCACAATTTACTTCTGACACCATTATCACATACATCTAACATGTGACACCACAACCACACACATTTAACATGTTACACCATCATCACACACATTTAACATGTGACACCATTAGTACAAACCTAACATGTGACACCATTATTACAAACCTAACATGTGACACCATCATTACAGACATTTAACATGTGACATCATTATTACATACCTAACATGTGACACCACTATCGCGCACATTTAACATGTGACACCATTTTTACACACGTAACATGTGACGCCATTATTACAAACCTAACATATCACACCATTATTACACACCTAACATGTGACGCCATTATTTGCACACCTAACATGTGACGCCATTATTACACACCTAACATGTGACGCCATTATTACAAACCTAACATATCACACCATTATTACACACCTAACATTTGACGCCATTATTGCACATCTAACATGTGACGCCATTATTACACACCTAACATGTGACGCCATTATTACACACCTAACATGTGACACCATTATTACACACCTAACATGTGACGCCATTATTACAAACCTAACATGTGTCACCATCATAAAAACGTAATTAAAGATCAAAATCTTCTGTTGTGAAGGTAATAATGATTTGTATTTACTGATCGCTTTTGTCGATGATTTCCACAGACAGTATTCCCAATGTTTCACCACATGAAATAACGACAAACAAGAAATTAAAACTTTAACGTATACAATGTCAACCTAAACCGGTTTTGATCCAGAAAGTCGCGTCAAAGGACATTTAAACGACCTTTTACAAAACACGTGGTCGGGACAAAAACTGTGCATATTTACACGAAGTCTAATTAATATGTGCGTAAACTGAATCAGCGCGCTGTATTATCGAAAATCTATCAGCCTTGTTAAAGGTAATATTATACTCAAAGTTGAGCGTTAAAGTTAGCCCATTGTAGTGTATATATAAACATGCTGGGTTAAAATACCACACCTTTACGTTTCTGTCATGCTTCACACGTCCATGCTCCTTTGGTGTTTCTTTTATTCTCTTAACCCTCAAATATGTAGGATACAAAGAGCCTATTTATGTTTTTAATGGTATATAAAACTGTTGAAATGCCAGTTTGAATACGGGCCGATGATTTTCATATGAAATACGACCAACCCTGTGTCCAGAATAAAAGCTATGACTGCAATAAGCGTTGTAAACAAACCGTGAGACGGTTTTATAGTAAACCAAGATTTAACGAAGATCAAACCATGTATCATCTGTAGCGTTAACTTCAACTATTTCATCAATACGGGTTACATCAACTTTTTGTGGTAGGTTTATCTGATTTAAACTTAAGAGGGAAAACTTTGTAATTTAAATCTGATTCAGAAACGACCGACTGAATGTTAATATTAGGCGGACAGTCGAAGTAGGAACTAATTGGGACTTAGATGTATAACCAAATGCGGGATTAACCAAGCTTATCCTTTGACTAAGTTCAAATTAGGATTTTAAACGGACTGAATTTATATAAGTGAGGACGTATAAAAAACACACAGAAGTTTTACTATACGGTGAAGGTAAATAACCGGCTCTCATTCAAAAACAGAGTTAATAAGTTACGCACACTGGAAGTTAAATATAAAATATTATTCATGGTTCAGTTTCGTGACTACTCTATTTGTGTTGGAATTACACTAAATTAAAACCTGTGATAAAGTGATTTTTGGCACATTCATACAAAAAAGGTAAGGTCTAATTGATTATCATTGCGCTGTGATTACGTGTATTGTATTTTATATCATTGTCTGTAAAGATTAACACACAATTCATTTATATTGATCAATCTTTCGCAAGTAGTGCATTACTGATTTATCACCAACATGTGCGCCTTTAATGGCATTAACTAATTCTACTGTAAAATGTAAATATGAATGCGTAAGTTATATCTAAGAACGTTTCATATCAACACAAGGGCCTTTAGATTATCCTGGCACAATATGTAATTAGCTTACAAAAATACGGACAGTCTTCCTGGGAAACGCCTATTAGCACACGAAAACGCCAGTTAAGTACTTACATCAATGATATGTTGCAAATTATGCTGTATTAATTAATTTGTAATTAAAACGTGTTAACGAAGTTCCTCGATTGTGTATATAATTAAGCAGAGCATTCTTCTCCTATATATCAAGCTTAATGCTTATGAACCTTTGTCTTATGGTCAAAAATATCTATATTGACGCGTAAACAATTTAGCTCCAATGTTTAAATCTCCTTTGTTTTTTCGAGGATTGTATTATTCGCTAATTAGTTAATAATGGCATGATTGCAAAGAATATAAATGAGTCCTGACTGAATTAATCAATTACTATGATAATTTAATGACTAATTGATGCATTTATGTTAAAGATATATGTGTTTAAGAGTTTATTAACTTATATAATGTATCAATGATGAGTCATCACTCATATACAACAGATAGCGTATGTATTAAGGATAAATTTCAACATACTTTTATTAAATATTTATCTGCCTTGTAAACAAATTACAGCATGACATCATAGTTACTTCATTAACATATATAATATGTATAAATAGATACATGGAAAATTACGTATTTATCTGATTGTATGAAAACTAATGTAAGGAACTTAATAATGTTATATTGGTATCATATATCTCGTACTGTTAATGACACACACCCAACATATTATAGAACGTGTTAGATGATATCTAACTTGTAGAAGGTTATAAGACTAGCCTGCATGAAACGTTTTTCAAGGTCTAACCATATTAAGGATTATTTTTTTATTATGTATGAATTAATTTACTAAAAGGACAACTTCATGTCTCATCCAGTACTTCCGTGCAACAAAGAGCTTGTTTAGTTGATTATTCATGTCTACGTAGTACGTACTACAGTTTAAACTGTGTTTTAAGTCACCTCCGAATAAATGCCACTCGGTGAATAAAGCTATTCTTTGAACACAATAAACCGTCACTAAATATTTAGAACAAATAACTGACCATCTGTCAATAAACGTCATGTGTAAATAAAGGCAGCCTTTTATCTTTTTCAAGGGTGGCCTTTGTTCACAGGTTTGACTGTACTTGTGGTAGGATTTTCCTTTTTGTTGTCCCTATCAAATACATAATCTATCATTTTACCCCCGTTATTGTCAGCCTGGTCCATGAATGCATTAAAATGATTTAGATTTCTCAGAAATACCACAGGATTGGTGTTTATTTTCTACTTTTTATTTTAGTCATTTATAAATCTACGTGAAATCACATGCGTGCATTAAAATAATTTCATCAAATTTATTTTAGTGAATGATAAGTATATCTAGTGATTGTTTAACTACAAGATATGCCTATTTATATTTCTTACTGATATTTGATACATAGATGTGCAGAAGTTAGATATGTATTTCTGAAACGCACCATTATATATCAGATCCAAGCCTTGGCGTAATCTTGATTCTTGCAGTAGCAGATGGCTAGCTAGTCATGATTTCTGTGATGAACAAAACTGTATAAATCACAGGAATCTTCTACGTATGTGTTCTCCTTTCTATCAAAACTACATGAGATTATCTTGTGTCTTAGTCATGTGGCTTCCTGTTTGAATAGCGTGCGGTATATTTAGTAACATTAAAAACTTGCACAACAAGTTTAAAGAAGACTGTATTGTCAAAACTAAAATACATTGGAAATAAAACTACACTTATTTAAAATTTATTTACGCAGACACTTAAATAGCTAGTGAGTTCCATAGTTTGTTTGTGCATTCATGCGTAGTATCGTTGTTAAACATTCCTTTGTTAAATACATTCATTTATTTCATACATTGTCACTGTCTGTCAACGTAACATTCAATATCTTCATCATTATTACCCTTAACAACATCAACATTATTATCATCCGTATAATCGTCGCCAACATAACCATCCCCAACATCATCATCATCGTCATCATCACTATCAATACCACCATCATCACCATTATCGTGATCTTCATCATCATCCCCACCACCACCAGAAACATTATATCATTCAACAACACCATTTTCATCATCACTACTATCATCAACATCATCATTAATATCTGTATAAGCAGCACCATTAGTTCTTGTCAAATGCAAAGACAATTTGTTTTACCCAGTGTTTTAGTTATAACCTATGAAAAAGCATCAGCCTTTTACGTTTTATTTCTCATCAAAATGTGAAAAAAAAACATGAAATGAAACTTAACTCGAATTTGTAATAAATGATAAATATTTCACCGCACCTTGAAAAGTAGATATGTTGTGTAATTATAGAGGAAAGTTCCGTGGGATAAGATTTTATCTAAGCTCATAGAGAAATTTGTAACCCTAGAAAACTATCTTCAGTTAGAAATTGTTTAAATTTAGATTTTAGATGTTTCATTAGATAAAATCACCTAAAGAAAATATTGTGTTATATCTCATTTAGTATCTGAAATGACCACAGCTGTCGAACTAGCCGTGAAACAACATATAAATAAATATACATGTATCTTATATATGAGAATGAGAAAAGACCAATATCCCACTCCTGGTTAAATCTACGGTTTAACATTGTATAAAGACAATCATTATAACTATGAATGAATCATTTGGTAAAACCACATACTTAATTTCGTATATTTGAGATCATTCATCAATGGTATGAATGAACTACCAACAATGAAGATTGATTCACTTACAGTTAAACTCATTGTCAGGACACATAAAACATGACAATTAATGATCCTTTTATTTTTACTATCCAAGCCGGAGTCGGAGCAAGAAGGAACCTATCGCCGTGTTTGTCAAATGAAGAAAGGTCATTTTTACACCTTATTTTCTTTATAATTTCCATGTGTATTATTTCTAAACTCAATATAAATTATTGCTTACTACCACCATGAATTAAAAAGAACCATAGAGGTATAAGCTAAAAAGTATTGCTTGTTTCTGTATCTCATAAATTGTATTATATATTATACGAGTATTGATAGTTAATGGTAATTCTTGCTAGATAGATAGGTTTAAACTAAAACAACACTATTTTCTTATCATAATCAATGTTAAACCTCGAAACACCCCTCATACGTTTCCTGTGATATTCTTACCACAGTAGTTAGCTCGGCAGTTAACACCATAGGGGACTGACGTTAAACAAAATTCGAAAAAAAGTGTCTAAGCATATATATACATGTAGACATATAATTAAAAGGAAAAATGTTCCGAGTTCTTTGTTAACTTTATTTTTAATAAGTTTTAATAAAAAATCAATATAGTTGTTTAAAACATGTTTCTTTTAAATTAATGAACCCCTTTTATATAGATATCTATATACAAATGCATATGCTAAGACACTTTTTTTCGATCGTTTTTGTGTCAGTCCCCTATGGTTAACACAGGGACACTAAAACAGAAACATCCTTGATATGTTGAAAGGCGGAGCCTAGATTAGAACCCACAACCTTTAAGAGTCCAGCACGTTTCCCCTAGATCATCGATCACCCTTTTTGTTACCTTTTTAGTACATGTACCTCCAATAACACCAATCGTACATCGTCAGTAAGAAAAAAGTAAATCCTTAATATTAAGACTTCCTCCATCATTACTGTCTGATGGGTTTTCAATAATGCCTCTAAATTTTAAGTTGATAATAATACGACCATCATATTGATTTAACTTAATCTCAAAGATGGTCTTAAGGTTGGTGTTAGACTGTATTGTTAATTGTTTTATGTTTCAAAACCCACACGTAGTGGGTATATCTTTGTCGTATATGTACAATGCATACTTTTATATAGAGTTCATTCAAAGTCGACTAAGGTAACAGACAATGGTATTAAGCTGTGAATAACTTGTGACTGTTTAAAGTTTGACTTGACCGAATTCTTTTCAAAGAACTGATCGTTTCATGGGTGAGGAATTTAGACTTGATTCAACTTTAAGTACACTAGAATAAACCGTGATACATTGCAATGGTAAACTGGATCTTAACTCCGCCACTTCAACCACCACTACTAACACCAAACCCACTACCACAAACCCAGTCACAGCCTCAAACCCAACACCACCATAATTATCAGTCTGAGCCCAAAACCCAACACCACCATAACATTATCAGTCCGAGCCCAAAACCGAACACCACCACCGAAACCACCAACACTAACACCGGCCCACTACCACCACTATCAGCCTCGGTACCACCAACACTAACGCCGACCCCACTACTACCACTATCAGCCTCAGTACCACCAACACTAACACCGACCCCACTACTACCACTATCAGCCTCAGTACCATCAACACTAACACCGACCCCACTACTACCACTATCAGCCTCAGTACCATCAACACTAACACTGACCCCACTACTACCACTGTCAACCTTGGTACCACCAACACTAACACCGACCCCACTACTACCACTATCAGCCTCAGTACCATCAACACTAACACCGAACCCACTACTACCACTATCAGCCTCAGTACCATCAACACTAACACCGACCCCACTACTACCACTGTCAGCCTCAGTACCACCAACACTAACACCGACCCCACTACTACCACTATCAGCCTCAGTACCATCAACACTAACACCGACCCCACTACTACCACTATCAGCCTCAGTACCATCAACACTAACACCGACCCCACTACTACCACTATCAGCCTCAGTACCATCAACACTAACACCGACCCCACTACTACCACTATCAGCCTCAGTACCACCAACACTAACACCGGCCCACTACCACCACTATCAGCCTCGGTACCACCAACACTAACGCCGACCCCACTACTACCACTATCAGCCTCAGTACCACCAACACTAACACCGACCCCACTACTACCACTATCAGCCTCAGTACCATCAACACTAACACCGACCCCACTACTACCACTATCAGCCTCAGTACCATCAACACTAACACCGACCCCACTACTACCACTGTCAGCCTCAGTACCACCAACACTAACACCGACCCCACTACTACCACTATCAGCCTCAGTACCACCAACACTAACACCGACCCCACTACTACCACTATCAGCCTCAGTACCACCAACACTAACACCGACCCCACTACTACCACTATCAGCCTCAGTACCATCAACGCAAACACCGACCCCACTACTACCACTATCAGCCTCAGTACCATCAACACTAACACCGACCCCACTACTACCACTATCAGCCTCAGTACCATCAACACTAACACCGACCCCACTACTACCACTATCAGCCTCGGTATCACCAACACTAACACCGACCCCACTACTACCACTATCAGCCTCAGTACCATCAACACTAACACCGACCCCACTATTACCACTATCAGCCTCAGTACCATCAACACTAACACCGACCCCACTACTACCACTATCAGCCTCAGTACCACCAACACTAACACCGGCCCACTACCACCACTATCAGCCTCGGTACCACCAACACTAACGCCGACCCCACTACTACCACTATCAGCCTTAGTACCACCAACACTAACACCGACCCCACTACTACCACTATCAGCCTCAGTACCATCAACACTAACACCGACCCCACTACTACCACTATCAGCCTCAGTACCATCAACACTAACACCGACCCCACTACTACCACTGTCAGCCTCAGTACCACCAACACTAACACCGACCCCACTACTACCACTATCAGCCTGAGTACCACCAACACTAACACCGACCCCACTACTACCACTATCAGCCTCAGTACCACCAACACTAACACCGACCCCACTACTACCACTATCAGCCTCAGTACCATCAACGCTAACACCGACCCCACTACTACCACTATCAGCCTCAGTACCATCAACACTAACACCGACCCCACTACTACCACTATCAGCCTCAGTATCATCAACACTAACACCGACCCCACTACTACCACTATCAGCCTCGGTATCACCAACACTAACACCGACCCCACTACTACCACTATCAGCCTCAGTACCATCAACACTAACACCGACCCCACTACTACCACTATCAGCCTCAGTACCACCAACACTAACACCGACCCCACTACTACCACTATCAGCCTCAGTACCACCAACACTAACACCGACCCCACTACTACCACTATCAGCCTCAGTACCACCAACACTAACACCGACCCCACTACTACCACTAAAGCCTCAGTACCACCAACACTAACACCGACCCCACTACTACCACTATCAGCCTCAGTACCACCAACACTAACACCGACCCCACTACTACCACTATCAGCCTCAGTACCACCAACACTAACACCGACCCCACTACTACCACTAAAGCCTCAGTACCACCAACACTAACACCGACCCCACTACTACCACTATCAGCCTCAGTACCACCAACACTAACACCGACCCCACTACTACCACTATCAGCCTCAGTACCACCAACACTAACGCCGACCCCACTATTACCACTATCAGCCTCAGTACCACCAACACTAACACCGACCCCACTACTACCACTATCAGCCTCAGTACCATCAACACTAACACCGACCCCACTACTACCACTATCAGCCTCAGTACCACCAACACTAACACCGACCCCACTACTACCACTATCAGCCTCAGTACCATCAACACTAACACCGACCCCACTACTACCACTATCAGCCTCAGTACCACCAACACTAACACCGACCCCACTACTACCACTATCAGCCTCAGTACCATCAACGCTAACACCGACCCCACTACTACCACTATCAGCCTCAGTTCCATCAACACTAACACCGACCCCACTACTACCACTGTCAGCCTCAGTACCATCAACGCTAACACCGACCCCACTACTACCACTATCAGCCTCAGTACCATCAACACTAACACCGACCCCACTACCACCATTGTCAGCCTCAGTACCATCAACACTAACACCGACCCACTACCACCATTGTCAGCCTCAGTACCAACAACACTAACACCGACCCCACTTCCACCACTATCAGCCTCAGTACCACCAACCCTAACACCGACCCCACTACCACCATTGTCAGCCTCGGTACCATCAACACTAACACCGACCCCACTACTACCACTATCAGCCTGAGTACCATCAACACTAACACCGACCCCACTACCACCATTGTCAGCCTCAGTACCACCAACACTAACACCGACCCCACTTCCACCACTATCAGCCTCAGTACCACCAACCCTAACACCGACCCCACTACCACCATTGTCAGCCTCAGTACCATCAACACTAACACCGACCCCACTACTACCATTATCAGCATGAGTACCATCAACACTAACACCGACCCCACTACCACCATTGTCAGCCTCAATACCACCAACACTAACACCGACCCAACTACCACCATTGTCAGCCTCAGTACCATCAACACTAACACCGACCCCACTACTACCACTATCAGCCTCAGTACCACCAACACTAACACCGACCCCACTACTACCACTATCAGCCTCAGTACCACCAACACTAACACCGACCCCACTACCACCATTGTCAGCCTCAGTACCATCAACACTAACACCGACCCCACTACCACCATTGTCAGCCTCAGTATCACCAACACTAACACCGACCCCACTACCACCATTGTCAGCCTCAGTACCACCAACACTAACACCGACCCCACTACCACCATTGTCAGCCTCAGTACCATCAACACTAACACCGACCCCACTACTACCACTATCAGCCTCAGTACCACCAACACTAACACCGACCCCACTACCACCATTGTCAGCCTCAGTACCATCAACACTAACACCGACCCCACTACCACCACTATCAGCCTCAGCACCACCAACATCACCATCATTACTACCACTGCCACCACAGCAACAACAACATCAATATAATATACTATAGTCACCGATACAGATGTCTACGTTAGATATACAGGAGACATTGCCTTGAGGTATTTTGTTCCAATGGTTATTTGAATAACCGTATATAAAGCCTTAAATTAAATAAACACTATGTTTCATTTAACGCACTGTTGAGTCCATTTTAAACTTTGTCTGTATAACCTTCTTTCAATTCGTAAATTACTGACCAGCTATTGTATAGTGACCACTTCAAAATTGTTTTATTACGAGATTTTCACATTGTAATATTCGTGTAGGATAATGATATACATTAAAGGTTTCAACAACAAGTACCTACCTTACAGCTTTGATAGGATACTATTGAAGAAGAACGTATTTGTGTCTCGTTTTGTCGCAGCTACGAGGATAACATAGGACTGGTCAAAGTAGTGCAAGCGGCAACTTCAGAATTAAGACCACCCTCTGAATAAAGGTTATTCTTTTCAAACCCGTCATCGGTTATTTAGATCAAAATGACCCCAGAATAAAGGACGCCTGTCAATACAAGTCATGTTTTGTCTTTATAATTAGATACTTATTCTAACATTTCGAAGTACATGTTTTTTTGTGTGGTTTACTGAATTCTCAAATTATTAAAATAGAAAAAAAACGAGTTTTCTCGATACGAGCTTAATATAGAGACTGGCCATTTACGTGACGAAGTTACACGGAAATTGCCGGAGTCTTACGAATACAATTACCTGACTGAATATTTGATTTCCTAGTAAGAACAGATTTGTAAGAGTAATATGACCATGCTGGTGTCGTAAATATCTAACACTTTATGGGAGTAAATACAGACAGTTTTATGTAATTTAAGTCACGAAATATCTATATAATTCTTCTTAAAAGATGAGATTTTTATTTAAATACAATCACGCAACTTTAATGACAGGAAAGTTTTAACTGCGAGAAGCTGATGTCTTTTAAGAATTTGAAAAAAAATAATATCACATAAAACGATTGATGGTACAGTAACTGTATTAAGTGTATACATTATTAAAATACAGTACAGCAGTTCGAAACATATCATATAAAATAAATACAAAAAATCGTAACTTAAACTGGCGATATTAGGCCACATTTTATCTGGAAGAATAGAACAGAACAGTACTATATTAAATACATGTACAAGGCATATAGTCATAAAAATGTAAAAAACATGAATAATAAACATCAAGGTTTAAGTTTTAACTCACCTTACCTAAAATATATTTTTTAAAAACTTCAATATCTTGCTACTCATTGTCTGTAAAAACAAAGTGGGCTGTATTTTAATCTGTTGGCTGTAACTATTTGAAATGTGTACATCGTTAGAATGATTCCTCTCCCATTTGATAACGATTGCTAAACTCTAATGAACGAGCCATTATTTACTGATTCAATCTTCTTCAGAACAAATTTTTGATACTCATATATGCATAGAAAAAAATAATTTTTTTCGATCAAAAATGATTGTTGAACAAACATATACAGTCATTTCTCACGTATAAATGTTTTTTTTACTCATTTACACTGTAGGTAAGTGTGTTTTGTCATTTGTAAAAAATCTGTTATCTATTGAATGTCTTTACAAATATACATTAATTTATACAAATACATGATCAACTATCTCTTAACATTAACACGGGTATAATACTGCCTCTGGGATGCAGAAATGCATTTAGATTTCAATTCGTGTAAAAAATTGTTGCCTTTCTAATCAATTTACTATCAACATGTGCACCTCGGGCGTGTGAAATATAGCGATGTAGGCTTTTAAATGTTGTTATTTTTGTATTAATTTAATCGATGCATGCTAAACGCCCTACCCTTTTAATGGTTATCATTTCTATCAGATAGAAACTTTCTTCAACTTTGAATGAGTACCTGATAATATTTAATACGCATTTTAAAGTTTCACTTTTTGTCCGTCAAGTATGGAGTCCAAGCAGCAGTAAATAGGATTTTAATCAGGAAATGACTGATTCGAAAACGCTAGAAAACAACAACACTATTTGTTAATACAGTACAACCTCTCTTGAGCAACAACCTCCCTTTAACAACAGCATGTTTTTTTCCACTGCATGATTTAACTATAAATAGCAACAACCTCTCAACAACAACATACTGTTTTTGCTACTCCCAAATAATGTTGCTTTGGAGTAGTTGCACAGTACATGTACTTGGTGTTAACGGATAAAAAACGCCTATAAGTCATTTTCTACATAGGACCGTTTATTATGTAAAAACATTAAAAAGAATTGTCTTTTTTAACTGGTCCCCTGTATAAACGTAGAAGTTTTCCCGTAAAGCCAAGCTTAACTTAGTGTTTGTATGAATTCCGTTATTGACAGGTGGTCGTTATTCGGAGGTCATTTTATTCTAAATGATCAATGACAGTTAAAAAGAACAACCTTTATTCAGATGCTGGCCTTTGTTCGGGGATGGCCACTATAATACAGGTTTGACTGTATACACAATAAAGTAATCCCTAGGCTACTAGACATTCTTTAATTCTAGCACCGAGTCTAATTATTTATAGTTAAATTATTTTAAAGATCAGATTATTGAAGCGAGCTTCAGAACATAACCCAACTGCTTAGGCGGGATAATCTACGTATTTAAACTTCGTTGTTGACAAGTCTCCTAATTGATTTAAATGGATCGAGCCTGACTGAATTGTAAGGGCCACTTAATCCCTTAAAACCTTTATAACAAGAGATAACTCGGTTGTTATATACAGGCTGTGCACTTTACAAGTACGCTGTCTCCGTCCAGGTGATATCAGCCTCTAGGCTTTCAAATCTGTAGTTAACCGTTTTAATTGTGAATAACGTAACCACTGTCAAACAATCAATCATATTTCATGAACTATTCATGAACTTTTCAAGAAAAGTTCAAGAAAAATGAATTCTATTCAAAGGGGAATCTCTCACAATTTGTATGATTAGTACAGCTTTGTTATTTGAAACAGGACGTTTAACGATTGTAAAGGTAGCATACTCGGATGTATATGATAAAAACACGTCACCGTTCACATAACAAAACGATAGACTATTTTCCGTCATTGTTAATAGCAAACCAAGCGTTTGTATGTTTCAGATTAAATCTAGACACATCTTATACATCAACATTGTACACTTGATTTATCAACACGTTCTAATATACAGAGTGTTTGATGTCGTAAGAATAGTAAAAACATGATCATTTATCCATCATGTATATTTTAGTGATCGTCTAGTTTTTAACCAACCATTTAATAAGCCTCGAAAATAAAATCATGTACGAATCGTGCCAAAAAGTAGTTTCGTGCTTTTTTATTTTGTTGGTAGAAACTTATGGCACTGGAGCCACAAAAAGGGCAGGGTGGGTACCTGTTAATACTGCTATTCTTCTTCTGGTCCTATCGTTTGTAAATAGATGACAACAAACAAAGAAAACGACATTTAAGAAATTAATCATAATTAAAATTAAGGTAAATAGAGAATTGTTGCGGACATGGACAAGACCCTTATTAGATTTTGCGTCCTTAAAAAAACATAAAAAATAAATGAAAAAATCATGAAAAATTAAAAGGAGTTGCCATCCATTTGGTGCCACAGATTATATAGGGATAACGGGGTTTCGTCGTAAGATATTATATAGAAAATTGCTTTGTTTAGTAAGTTTAACGCTATTCAAGTTCCGACGATATTTCAGTAATATACGGCGGTCGGTTCATCGGTTTTCCTGGACTGTATTCAAACCAATACTAACAAACCTTTTACTCCCTTCAGCAACTTATCCATGTTATGAAGAAAATCGACATTTTTGTCAATTTCTCTTAGAAGGGTATGACTTGCGCGACCGAGGTTCAAACCCAAATCGTCGGGTTACAAGTCGAGCACACATACCACTGGATCATGACCGCGGCTTGTATCGAGAAGAAGTAAACATACAATGTTCGAGCATCATCCGTTCACTGCCTCAATATCGACTATAGTTAAAATAGGGTACAGGCTTACAGTTAGTTCGCAGCGTTGTTAGAAATGGTGTTTTGTGTTCACTTTATGCGCTTGATAGGCGCATGAATATTTATAGGTTATTATGAACTGTCAAAACAAGTTAAGTATAAGCTCCTTTATAAATTGTCAGCATTGTAAAACATTATTCCGGCGTTCTGTGGGTCGTAATTGATTATCTATTTCATTTAAACGAGGAAAATTATACGGCTGTAACCGTATGCACTCAGGATAATGATATAACAATAAAACAGTTGTAAACGCCGAACGAGGAATAAAATCAATCAATTCAAACGAACATTAAAATTAAGCACATGCGCAAACAATACGGTCGAGTTTCAAAGGAAGCTTTTGTTCAAGAATTGAGTACAAGTTATATAATCATTCCATACATAATGAAAAGAATGAAACATGAAATATTTTATTCATATTTAATACTGTGTGTGTAGCTGAACAAACTCTTCCTGGTTAGTTTGTGTGGTGTTTTGTCTGAGTGGGGTAGTTAAATGTTTGTACAATTAACACTTAACGAAACTATATAATTAATACAATAGATATTTTCCTTATAATGCATTTTGTTAACTGCGCATTTAGATGTACATGGTACCTTTTTCTTTATGGTAACCGTATACTAGTATTCACAATATAACATGCTAGTACTGACACCGCCCACCCTGTTAGCTTAAAGGTTAGAGCGTTGGTCTACTGATCAAGAGGTTGCGAGTTTGATTCCCAGGCGAGGCTCACATTGTCCGTACCATGATGGCATTATAGTAGGTACCATGCCCACCATACCCCTAGAAAATCATAGATCAGTGGGAAATGACACTAATACTGGATATCTATTACACGTAGTTAAAATTGGAATTAAATCAGTACATCTCAATATTCATTATTTATACCCCAAACATTCAGTGAAATTCAATATTTAATTGTTGAAAATAATGATTTTGATATCATGCGCTTTAATGAAACATTTTTAATGAATAGTTTAGTACCACTGAATTTAAATTAAACGGATATCAAATGTTTCGGAAAGACCGCATATCCAATGGCAGAGGTCTGTTTGTTGATGTTATATATAATTAACCTTCCCAGTATCAGACGTCTAGAACTAGAAAATGACAATTTTGAATCATTAAGGCTTGAAATTGCGAATGTTGGTAACTACGCAATAGAATCTCTTATAAATGAAAACGAAATAATTTCTAAGATGCTAATTGCGATATTAGTTCATACGCTTAGTTTATTATTCATGAAAACAACACAACAGAACAGAATATTTATTAATTGTTAAGCGTTAAGCTCACAGTCATTATATAGAAAGTATATCAACATACAATATTAAACAAACACCTCCTAACCAGGAGGTTGTTGGTTCGAATCCCGTCAGTGGCGGACTTTGACCAAGACCTTCACAATCCCTTCTTTCGGCGCGAGTAGTGGTCAGAAAACAGGAAGCAGTCATCGAGAGTAGGTAATATAAGTTGTAAGAATCGATGCGAAATAAATAAGTTTAAACTAGACGAATGTTATACAAACACATGCATGCAACAAATGGTAACAGATGTCAATGTTCGCACGCACGTTTTGTAGGACATTAGTTTTTACCTATGTTAAATTTATTCTGAATAAAAAATGAATCTCTTCAAGCTAGCAATTATTATTTGGGTGTGTCATCCATATCTTCATCAACAGGAAAATAAAAATTTAATCGTATACTATTATTAACTACTTAAATATGACATTGGGTGGTGTCGAGCCATTACGCGATAAACGTATATACAATATTTAATTATTTTGCTAAACATATGACATATGTCTTTCTCGAAACATTTCATAGCATTTTAATTGTTTAATTTGACTAAAATATTCGCTGACTCTGTACGCTAATATTTAAAAACTACTGAATGAAAAATTCGCTTTGCATTTTTGAATATTTTACCATAATTGTACCAATTTAACGTTGCAGTGTTGTCGACATTTCAATGGCTTCATTTGCTATGCAACTTTTGTAAAAAAACAACATAAGCTATAATGATCTTTAACATGGTCGTATTGCCTCCAAAATATCACAAAAAGTTTTTTAACATTAAAATGAGTGAATAACTAGATGTTGAAGGTCTGCAATTTAATATACCAACTCCCAAAATTATTTCCTCAAAATTGGGCGGACAGATATTGAAAATATTAATAATTTTTATAGGTTCCCATGATGGAAACTGATTTGCCATGACATTTTTCAAAAACCGCACTATGATTACTTTCCTTTGATTGATCTTCCCTTTGAGGTCTATCCAATAGAAGAAACACCTTTTCAGAGATTAAAGAACAAAGTACATACATTTAAATGAAAACTATTGGTAAAAGATGCAATATCACATTATCAATTTAATTTGATAAAGAAAATATTAGTGCAATATCTACAGAATTCATTTTTTGATATTTTTAACAAGGGCAACAACTCTTACAAAAGAATAAAAATGTTCGTAAAATAAATGGTTGCATCCGAGGTAACTTTCAAAGAAATGATGATAGTTCGGCAATACTACTTTTGCACTTTCAACTTTTTTATTTAGCATTGAGATACGCTAGAAAGTACAGTATTTATGATATATAACACCTTAAGTCAATTTCGATAGAAATTTCGGTTATTTGTATACAATGAATTTCCTATTATAAATGAAGTAAAGCAATGGAATGGTTTGGAAATGTTTTAAAAATATTATGTACACCGTATATACGTCTTATATCTATTGTTATGTAGTTACATTGTAGGAAGTAATTTGAGTTGTATTTTAAAAACCGCACGCTGCATGAATGATATATTATCATCCTGTTTAAAATTCAGTTCTCTAATTACAAGTTTCAACTCTTACAACAAATTGTTGAATTAATCACCATGGCGAATACAAAATTCTTGATATTATTCTGAAGGGTGTGGTTGTTGTATTTTATCCATGATATCAAGAGCGACAGTGACCCACTAACTATTCAGAGTTATTTTTAATACTTTATGCTATCTTTACCTGTTGCTTTTTAAGTGTGCGTCATATAAACAGGGGATACTTGTAGAAACATTAACGTCATACCCATTGAATTTTTTTCTATGAAACTTCAGTTTACAAGAATTAAATCCAAGATTTATGTATCAGAAGTATTTTCTTTTCAATCAGTATCTTCAGGACCGTTTATCTCCGACGTTTGATACGGGTATCACAAACTTTCAATTTCTGACATTTAACTGATAAGCCATGATCTCGTGGATTAATTATGGTGATAAATAGTAAGCTGATGAGATCTTCTTCTTTTCATGGGAGATTAATGTTTAAGATTCCTTGACGACTTAGGAATTTCAGCATGTCTTCACGAGCCCCCGGTCTGTGTCCGGCATATCTTAAACGACACCATACTTTACACTGTATTATCGTTTAAAGAGATTATAAAAAGCTTAAAGTGAAAGTACGTCAATATTTCTACTCGTATTTAATGAAACGTTCTTAAATTGGAATCTCCTTTGTACAAATATTAGCTTTGTAGTAATGAACCGTAAACTATTAGTTTACAAGTATTGTACACATTTTGTTAAGGCATAATGCATTAAATGTCAAGGTTAGAAATCTAAAACTTCTTATCTGATACTGTAGTCTCTTTTTTATCAGCTTGACTTTTTTTGTCGCAAATAACAATTGTTATATCTTGGCACTGATCTACCACAATATTGCAAGTTTTTAACCACTGTCTTATTTCACTTCTGAGTTATGTTTATGTTCTGTTCAGCAGAACAAGATCCGAGGTTATATAGCATGAGATTGATCTTTAATCTCAAATCTCGAATTTTCATTCTTTTTTATTCTCAAGCTAATTATAAATAAATCTTATTGCATTCGAAGAAATATTTTGTAAACAACTTACTTGATCAAGAGGTTATTACATTTAGTGCATACTTCATATGGGTAAAAAAATGATTCAGAACGAAAATGAAATTTGAGTCCGGACATCGATCTCAAGTTTGATAAATTCGGACCTAGCTTATTTCAGTATAAGATACTGGTTTAGTTTTATCGTCTTTGTAAATCTTATCTTAAACAACAAAATGCATTCATACATTGAATTAAAAAAATGATATAAAGCTAGGATCGAGTGGGTTTCGCCGAACGTATATAATGATGTATTCGGCATAATATCACGTTATGATATACAAATTTTGTTCCTAATCACACGAATTTAGCAGGCCGACTGGTAATATCTTTCCAAGATGCCTGAAAGGATTTGTCAGAAATATTGTCATAGACTTTGTTTTAAGAAATCAATATGTGTACATGTATATTTCTTTACATATGTACGTAATTTATACACACTGACTTATAAGTAAATACAAACATAATCTTGTGTTGGTGATATATAAAATTCTCACGACGTGTTCAACCGTCAAAAGATCTGTAGATAGTTGTTGTCTTTTTTGTTATTATTAAATTTATAAAATAAACTCACACATATCAATTGCACATATGATGAAAATATTTTGACTAAATTACACGGCTCATGTACTAGTATGATAAATTAGATGTGAAGCTAAGCGAGTACCCCATTATATTGACTGTATGATATACAATGTAGATTTTTACGCTCCTAAACAGAGCAGAGCCGAACGGTACAGAACACAATAGAACACAAACGAAATATAAAAGTGTGAATGATTTTTTTTAAAAATGAGGGGGTTTAAATGTTTCAATTTTCGTTTTCTACCACAGATTTCCAGGTCGTTCTTGTTATTTGAAAGACCTACGTAATATAAGCAGTAATATTACCTTGATTATGATCTGTAGTAAAACTTCATGGGGTTTGGTGGGCCCAACTTTGTGTTTATGCTATATCTGACACAAAGTTTCCCACAGCAGTTTGTTTTACTAAACTTATCCCCGTTGACTGTGTCTGTACAAAACCCTTTGTATAGTATGGAGTTACCTGCCACTGACCCTACTTTCAGAACCAAAGAAGACAGGGACACAGACCAAGCCCCTTAAATTGGTCTACAGCAACATGGAACGGGAACCAGTTTAATTGTTTACCGTCAAACTCACTAATTCAGTTTACATTTGATTCTGTCTCTAATATTTCTGGTAGTTCACTATCCGTATCAGTTGTCGTTTTGTCTACTATCATATCACCTGATATTTACGATTGAATCTAGTAAATAAAGCGACGCAATAACTTAGTCTTACTAAGAGTTCGCCCCGTCATGGATACCATCAAAGGTGTTGAAATTATATATTTGCCAATAATAATATAAATGTACACTCCCGGGGATGTTTCTTTATTTACCTAACATCGTGTTCTATAATTATTTCCTTAGATTACGAGCTTTATTAAGACGTCCGTTCAGAAGCTCCGCCTTACAGAGTGTCAAATGCATGAATTCGATATAGAAATAAATATTTATATAACCGAAATTTGTTTTACATTACAAGTATAGCCTTTAGTCAGTACGAGGCACGCCATTTTGATTGTGTTTCAGAAACCTTACGTGAAATGTCAGTAATTTAACGATTTCAGTTTCATCATTACTGACCTCTATACTTATTTCAAATGTTTTCGTAATAAAACTTACATATACAGTCAAACATGTGTAAGTGGCCGCCTCCTAATGAAGGCCACCCTGTGAATAAAGTTCAATCTAATAAAAAGCGTCATTCATCATTTAGAACAAAATGACCTGTGACTAAATAAAGGCCACCTTTCAATGAAGGCCACGTTGTGTTTTTCGCAAGGATGGCCTATAAACACAGGTTTTACTGTGCTCGTATAAATGTAGATAACACACACAATTGCATGTATTAAATGTATCTTCTGACATAAAGAATATCGGGGGTGGGGGTGGGGGGCACTTCCCTTTTTCCATGCAGAGTCCATTTATAAGGTTTAGTGTCGGTGACCATTTTGTTAATAAGAGATAAGTTCTCAGATTATATGCCTGCAGACCAATTTTGCGTCGTTACATAAACTATACATACATACTCTGATATCGCGGCTTATGTCGTGGGCATCAGTGGTCCAGTGGTCATGGTTTCTGTCTAGTAATCACTAGTCCCTTATAGCAGTGAGTTCAAATCCCACTCGCGGAACCGAACCACATTTAAGGAAGCAGTTGAACTAGCTTAGGGAAGGTCGGTGATTCAACTCAGGTGTGTGCCTTGGTCCTTCCGCCACTGTTACAGTAGGGGAAAGTCGTCAAATTACCCTGGGTACGTTAAATTCCCAGAGAAATCAGTTCAGTGTTATATAAGATGGATTAGTCAGACACTGGCTTATATCGAACTGTTCAGCTATTGGTTCAGCTTAAATTGCCACATCAAATCCAGCAGCCTGTCCCTCTAGTTTTAGCTTACGTACATTGTATTATAGGGATAAAACTATTTTAAACGCCTCGCCTACTGTAACTAAACGTTGTTGGTGATAAAATGCAATTTTCTTTAACACGGATGGCTTGATTCTTTCATTGTAATAACAAATATGTTTTAAAAAATCTACATAATACATATATCAACGCCCTGTTTATATTCGACATTCAAACTCACGTTTTACACCCGATGATATCGTTAGTATGATTCGGTCTTTGTTAGCTGTAAATAAATCAACAGGATAGTATATCTTGTTCTTTACCAGTAACTTACAAGAGTTTTCGAGCGAATATGAAATACTGACGTAAAAATTGATTTAAAAATAACTAACAACAAAAATGAAACAAATTGATGTAATTATTCCGTTATTTTAGGAAAATATGATACATATAAATTGTTATAGGAAGAAAAGAATGGGCCGCTATATCATGGTACTTTTAAATTGACTTTTCACCCTCTCTAACAGAGGACTATTATAGGCCTTTTCCCAATTATTTTTTTCCTAAAAATCAGGCAGTTTTCCCAAAAATCCAAACTTAACCAGCTATTTTATTTCCCAAATCAGCAATTTTAGCGATTATTTTTAAGATTAGTTCCCAAAATCAACAAGCTAGGGCCTCTTCCACTTGAAGAGAGAAAAAACACTGTTTTATCATCATGTTGAATTTCAGAGGAAAATAAGAAAACCAATATTAAACTTTTTGGTCGTTTTAATGAGACAGTCCTATAATTGAAATGGTCTCATTGTGAAGTCGAAATATGGAGAATATGTATACCGTTCTGACAATATGTGGTCTTCATAATGTGATGGTCTAGATAGTTAGAAGGTCGCTAGGTGAGGTGTCACTGTATCTTGTCAACTCAATAATCTAAATATCGATTTAAACAAATACATTGTTAAACAATACATACGTCGGAGTTTCAAAATATCGGGAATGTGGTTTCCGGACCTGACGCAATGTTGTTAAAATCATTCAGTCAATTAATATATGACTTAATTACATAGTATTTCATAAACGAACAATCTATTAACATAGTCAAATTGTTATTCTCATACAAAATGTATGTATATTACGTAATAACGACATCGTTAATATTTATTGAAACCATAAACTGAGAGCGCAAGAAGTGTCAAAACGGTATAATTTGTGATACTAAAATCATTCATACATTAAAATGAAAATTTGATTAAATGTGTCACTAGATAAATTTTATTGAAAGCTTGATCGTATATCAAGACACACAACGGCTGGTTTTATTTCTTTGCCTCGTATCACAATATATTTTAAGTAACTATTGGCATCCACTACGTACCCAAAAGTCAACTATAGCGCGTGGTTAAATTTTAAGAAACTGTGTAACCTCCATGAATGTTCATCTCACAACAGCTGCCACCTTTCTGTTACTGTCGACGTAATATAAAACCCGAATTGACGCTTTACACTATTTTTACTCTCTCAACAACAGCCACCTCCTTACAGCAGCCATTCGTGTCCTTCCCTTTGATGGCTATTGTAGGGAGGTTATACTGTAACTCTCGACAACTGCTTTCTTTGGACGAGCGATTGGTGCGTCATATTTACATTTCTTTTTGTATTTCCATTTTAAATGAACTTTATAGTCCCATGGCGTGGATCAATACAACTTGATAAACGTTTAATATGCTATATGACTTTCTGTCCGATTGTGTGAAATCGATATACCTTCCTTCAAAGAAAGAGAGTAAATTGGTTCTTTAAACGACAAATGTACTGAAATGATTATGCGATGGAATTCAGAACTCTGTATACATACGTATTGATAAATACAACAAGTTTTATATTTCCATATTATTAGAACCCTGCATGATTGATTATTTAATGTAGTTCAATAAGACATTTCAATAAATTCTAGATCCTTTTGACATTTAGCGAGAGATTTGAATGATAACATATTCTTGTGTTAGGTGTGAAATATAAGATATTTACGTTTTAAATGTGATGGTACGATTAACTGGCAGCCGTGAACGCAGATTGATCAAGGCTTACGTGTGGATTAATCCGAAGGTTGACTGTTTTATTGTACTTAATTCTAAACTGACGCCAAGATATGCGTGTGTGTTTATCACGAATTACATCATGTGTTTCAACATAACGTCTACAAAATAATAAACCAGGATTCTATTACCACATTAAGATGTGACACTTACGAATAAAATATGAAATGGATACCATAAGGTGTTTATGAGGATTTAGGGCTATTCGCTATGTCGTTAAAGGAGTCCCCTTTCCAGACTGGTCGCTTCCGGTTTAGAAACAGGGGACATGAGAACTACACCCGGTTGGATCCAATAAACCGAAAGTACAGATCTGAAAGAAAAAAATCTTTGGTGAAGGGAAAAATATTTCTTAAAACTCCAAATGACATTTACAAACATCATCCGGATGATCCTAGAGACGTGACATCTTCATATCAAAGGAATATTTACGAGCCGACAGGATCTGTCGGTGTCAAATCCGACGGTGGACGTAAAATTGTGTTTGAAAAAGCGATGTTCTCCAGTCATGATACCGGACATGGACGAAAGGCGGTGAAGAAAGGAATGATTATTGGTGAAAGTCCGTCGCTATGGAACGTAGAACCTGTTAGCCCCGAGTTACCAGGAAACCTTTTTACTGATAATTTACGTCATCAGACGGTAGACTGGAGGAAATATGACTCCGTTAAATGGAGTGACATCTTAGGGTCACATGTGAAAGATGTGGAATCACGGAAGGTTTACACTCAAACATTACCACAGAAAGAAGCCTGGTTGGCCAGCATTGACTCAAGAGTTCGATACTCAAGACTCAGACCTGATCGTAACTTACCAAATATTTCTCCAAGACTGTTTAACAATAAGCCAGCACCGCCCAAACCGCCAGTTAGTACAAGATATGTGTCTAAAGATAAATACGGTAATGTATTTTATGTTTGTGGACCTAGCGACGTCACGAAGAAAGAATATAGGCCATTTGTGCTTCCAGAAATTTCAAAGACGCCAACCACGCCGAGAAAAGAGCTTGATTTTTAGCTTGGAATTGATGGAGAATGATAGTTGGTGTGACTTATGTTAAAAACCATTACCCAAGAGTCTAAAATTCAAGCAGTCGATAGCAATGTCTAATTCTAGTATAAGGACCATAGATTTTTTTGTTGGAAAATGATGACATCCTAATACCTCGTTATGATAAAGTGTCGAGGGAGAATGATACTGTTCTGTGATATTTATGCTTAAATCTCATTTTTATCATCATTCATTTGATTTAATGACAGTGTCGTGATTTGGTTAAAGATATCTAAGTAAATTACAGTTTATTCATGAAAGTGTTGATTGAGTAACAATATTTTAATCCAGTCAGTTTGCAGTACATGATGTGTAGAATAAGACAGTATCTTGTGTAGGACAAGGTTAGTACTGGTACAGATGCCAGGAAACTTGTAAGACTAGCCATCCACCGATACATAACAGAAATAGTGTTGAAACACCAGCGAAAACCGTATAAAAATACGAACACAATTATATTTATTTTGTGGTACATGAAAAATCGATTTTTGTAAACTATAATTTGGCAACCGACTGAATTTAGATCTAATTTTATTAAACGGTTATTGACATTATATTGATCTTAATTTGGTGGACTTTTCCTGTAAGTCATATTGATTGAAATAGTTTGTATAGATACATGTATACAATCACTCTTATAGCATATGATTCATCTTGTGTGACCATTTTCAACATGTACAGTTTGTACTTTGAATAAATTATCTTGATTGTTATTTTATATTTCTATTATGTGGTTTTGTGGCAATTTTATTCACAATGGAGTTACAAGTATTGATTTACTGCTTCTGCTAATAAGCTATACGTTTAATTAAAATGATTTCATGGTTTTAAAAACATTATATTGCTATAAATAACATAATAAATTATTAACAAACATTATGTTATGTTATGCAATAAATACACTCATCTATAAATATAATTACGATGTTTAAATAATGTTTATGTCAAAACTTTGTTTTAAAGATGGTGTCAGTTTGCAACTAATCAATACTTTTATTTTTTTTTCATTATTTTTGTTGTTGCCCATCATAATTATATATTTTACCATAGTTTGTCTAGTCTACAGTGAAAACGTGGCATTCATATAAAATTCTGTTCTGATCATTAAAGCAATTTATTCAACTGCTGATTCACGTCAACTCTATTCACGTGAAAAACGTCTTTCATTTATTCAACGTTTAATTAACGTCAAGTTTATGCACGTGAAAAGCATATTTCATTTTTTAACGTTTTAACATCAAGTCTATGCACGTGAAAAGCATAATTCAATTATTTAACGTTTTAGCATCAAGTCTATGCACGTGAAAGGCATATTTCATCTATTTAACATTTTAACATAAATTATATGCACGTGAAAATCATATTTCATTTATTTAACGTTTAAACGTCAAATCTATGAACGTAAAAAGCATAATTATTTCATTTATTTAACGTTTTAGTCTATGCACGTGATAAGCGTCCTTCATTTATCTAATGGTTGATTAATGTTAAGGCTATGCACGTGGAAAACGTCTTTCATTTATATTTTTTGTATGTCTGTAGTGTGGAATATTATTACATACAATTTCATTATATTCATTATTTATTTTTGTTCGTTAAAGAAATCTTAGACAATAAAAACGTACTGAACGGATGACTGATTTTTGTTTGAAGTTTAATAACAAAAAAAAAAAAAAAAAAAGTAAATTGGACGCATTCAAACGTGCGAGTTTTGGTTCATCGTTTGGTGATAAAACTTGTAAATGAGTGCTTATAATAAGTACGACCCTGTGATTTAGTGCGGGTGACTTGTGATGCGGCGATCCGGGTTAGAATACCGGCCGCGGCAGGTCTTGCATTCATAAAATGCCAATTTTCCTCAATGTGTGGAGAAGTTGTCAGTGCCTTGTAGAACACTGATTAGGTGTACCAGCCGCTGTATATAGCTGAAATATCGTTAAAACGGCGGCGTTAACGCTGCTGATACGAGAACCGCATTTAAATAATACAGTATGTTTAGTAATACACTCTGACTGATATCATAAAGTAATAATTCCTCCATCCCCCGGGCAAACCTTTCAGTTATTCATTGTGACAGATTAAGCAGTGATAGTTATGAAGAAATTATCTGTTTTTTAAGAATTCTCATTAACCGTATCGTACTGTAAATCAAATCTGATTGAAAGTGATTTTAAAGGATAATGTGGTTCAGTGGTTATAGTCTCTACTAATTACCAACCTCTAACTGTTGTGAATTCGCATCTCACTCGGGACAAGACAAAATCCACATGTAAGGTTGCTGCATAAATTAATAGGAAATTATAATATTGCTCAATCCTAACACATAAAGCGGTTAGGGGCCACCTCCGAATAAAGCCATATTGAGAATAAAGGATATTCTTTAAAAAATAGTCTTTTATTATTTAGAAAAAAAACTCCGAAAAAGACCACCGGTCAATAAAGGCCACATTATGTCTTTCCACGGGTGACCCTTGTTCACACAGGTTTAACAGAACAAATATGTCTTTATATTAGCTTCATCATAGCTAACATTAGATGAATGAAATTTTAGGATTTCTAAATATGAATCATACATCTAGTGTCTTGTATTTTTAATGACAGTTACGTAACAAACTGATAATATCATTAATTAAACGTATCTAAATGGTTAGTAATGTTCAAGAACAAAACACGTGTACTATAATTTAACCTGAGTCCATCTTTTATACAATAGTCCCAGATATCAAACAATACTTGCTCAAGAAGTAAAAAAGTAAATATTGAAGAAAATATACTCGTATTATTTTGCAAAAAAAAAATTGTTTAAACTCGCACAATTTTCATTTAATACTGTCTGTAACTACTTTTCAAATATAAAATTACATTTTCAAGTCCTGGTCTGAGGTATGTTCGTGCATTTTGAGTATTAAGTTTATCATTTAATCAGGCAGACTTTTTGTAAAGACTTTTCATAATATAATGGAGAGATATGAAATGAAGTGTCGAATAACAAGATAACAGATCTAATACAGTAAAATTTCATGATTCTCATTGGAGTAAATTTCCTATTATGAAATACGTTGTCATTCAATGTGAATATTGTAACGTTGATGTGTGTAATATATTGCTACACACTTGCTGTGTAATTTAATATGTCATGCGTTTATAGTAGAAATACTAGCGAACTAAGGACATGCATACTCACGAAATATCAACCAGGGCCCAAGATGATAAAACGTGTGATCAGTCTCCAAGTTCAAATCTCACTTTTTGTCGCTTGTTGTCAAAAAAAACCCCAAAACAATTAGAGCAAAATAATAAAACATGTTTCTGTTATCATATGCTCTGATTATGCAAAATATCACGAAAGAGTTTTTCCTATATGTCTATTTGCAAAAAATTGGAAACTGTAACAGATGTCTTTTTAAGCTCTAAAGCAATTCCATTTTACCCAGCATAATGACGTCACGGACTACTTTTCTTTGTACAGAAGAGTTAAATCTTAAAGCGGACGTAAAACGTAGTTCGTGTTACTCTTGAAAAATTAAGTGTATTACAAAAATACTGCGTATTCGTAAATGAATTCTTACAAAGTTACAAGTAGAACCCCTTGCCATACTTTAACAACAAATAAAACATAGCAACTAATAATTCATGATTTATACTAGTATTCGGAATCAGCTAGTTATATAGTTACATGTTACTTTATTCATTTATTAATGTGGATTTAACAAAAAAACACGTATACATTAATGAACTGTATAATATATTTTTCTATTTATTTATGAAATACATCATAAGGTTTTTAAATCACCAACATTTTACTATGATTTCATGTTAAACACGATCAATTTTATCTAGAACATTCAACACGTCACGTTGTGTAAACATCGATTTATGAGCACAAAATGCATCTGAAAAAAAGGTTCTTTGATAGCAACATCTCTTTTACTCCTTCATCATGTTTCATGTTTTGATTTATTAATTGGGAAACTTTCTTCACTGACTACCATTCTTGGGTTGTTTTTGCGTATAAGCACCACGTACTTGCATGGTTTATTATCATGTTTCTTGTTTATTTCTCACGGAATCAAAATAACATATTCCTTCCAACATTCTTTCGTGCTTAAAGTTTTGCCGTTCAAAAACTCTTAGTCAGTGTTATGAAATATGGTCGGTCTGATGACTATAAATACAGCTATTTTTACTGGCCTTCTGTGTAGCGTTACATACTTAAATTCACTTCTATCCAGCTCACAAAAATGCTAATTAGAATTATAATCAATGTGTTTAAAGCTTCATTTCAATAGCAGCCGTATACATAACCATCAACTATTTATATGGCATATTTATGATGTATGAAATATAACTGTTATAATATGTGTTATATTACGATCATCATAATGTCATGAACCTGTTATAACTGATCAATTATTCAAACAACAAAATGCCAAATTTACATGTTTTTAAACACTCTGGCTGGTCGCACGTTCGTACACAACACGCTGTTTTATCCGTGAAACAAATGAGAAATACGTGTACTTGTACGTGCATTTATGTTCACATAACTTACCATGAGTACAAAATTCAATTACTCTATTTTGTTAATAAGTGTGCCATCTTACTCGCTTATTGAATTAAGGCGTAAACAAGTATTTGTTTCTGTTTACCCTAACCTTATTTTCTCCAGCGACCCTAGACTTTTTATTAGGCCCGAGGAACGGTACGTCCACTTTCTCACTTGTTTACCTTTCCGCTTGTATTCAAAAGGCAAGAAAAAATATCCCCACCTACCAATCCTAGTTTTAATTAGCATTTATACAGGGGCCTATATAAATACAAGACAGAAAAAACTACTTACATATTATCAAGTAATATACAGATGAATGTATATTTATCTACGCGTGTATTCATTTGTACCTCAAAAAGATTTCAGTTTGACGTACAATATACAAATATGATAAAGTACAACATAAATTAACGGTCTGTTTGAAAAACACATACTTGATCGTTCAACCATTTAACCTTGTTATGTAAGGTTGTGATACTTCCATTAATCAGCAACACGTTTAGCTAACAACCTGGCACGGTGAGAGATTCCGATTATACAGTATTATACGATCATAAACGACAGGTTCGTTAGGTTATAATGAATCATGTAAGTTACATTATTAGGTTATAATGAATCATGTAAGTCAGTCAGGTAGGTTATAATGAATCATGTAAGTCAGTCAGTTATGTTATAATGAATCATGTAAGTCAGTCAATTAGGTTATAATGAATCATGTAAGTCAGTCAGTTAGGTTATAATGAATCATGTAAGTTAGTCAGGTAGGTTATAATGAATCATGTAAGTCAGTCAGGTAGGTTATAATGAATCATGTAAGTCAGTCAGTTAGGTTATAATGAATAGTGTAAGTTAGTCAGTTAGGTTATAATGAATCATGTAAGTCAGTCAGGTAGGTTATAATGAATCATGTTAGCCAGTCAGGTAGGTTATAATGAATCATGTAAGTCAGTCAGGTAGGTTATAATGAATCATGTAAGTCAGTCAGGTAGGTTATAATGAATCATGTAAGTCAGTCAGGTAGGTTATAATGAATCATGTAAGTCAGTCAGGTAGGTTATAATGAATCATGTAAGTCAGTCAGGTAGGTTATAATGAATCATGTAAGTCAGTCAGGTAGGTTATAATGAATCATGTAAGTCAGTCAGTTAGGTTATAATGAATCATGTAAGTCAGTCAGTTAGGTTATAATGAATCATGTAAGTCAGTCAGTTAGGTTATAATGAATAATGTAAGTCAGTCAGGTAGGTTATAATGAATCATGTAAGTCAGTCAGTTAGGTTATAATGAATCATGTAAGTCAGTCAATTAGGTTATAATGAATCATGTAAGTCAGTCAGTTAGGTTATAATGAATCATGTAAGTCAGTCAGTTAGGTTATAATGAATCATGTAAGTCAGTCAGTTAGGTTATAATGAATCATGTAAGTCAGTCAGTTAGGTTATAATGAATAATGTAAGTCAGTCAGGTAGGTTATAATGAATCATGTAAGTCAGTCAGTTAGGTTATAATGAATCATGTAAGTCAGTCAATTAGGTTATAATGAATCATGTAAGTCAGTCAGCTAGGTTATAATGAATCATATAAGTCAGTCAATTAGGTTATAATGAATCATGTAAGTCAGTCAGTTAGGTTATAATGAATCATGTAAGTCAGTCAGTTAGGTTATAATGAATAGTGTAAGTTAGTCAGTTAGGTTATAATGAATCATGTAAGTCAGTCAGTTAGGTTATAATGAATCATGTTAGCCAGTCAGGTAGGTTATAATGAATCATGTAAGTCAGTCAGGTAGGTTATAATGAATCATGTAAGTCAGTCAGGTAGGTTATAATGAATCATGTAAGTCAGTCAGGTAGGTTATAATGAATCATGCAAGTCAGTCAGTTAGATTATAATGAATAATGTAAGTCAGTCAGTTAGGTTATAATGAATCATGTAAGTCAGTCAGTTAGGTTATAATGAATCATGTAAGTCAGTCAGGAAGGTTATAATGAATACTGTAAGGGCGTCTTTCATGTTATGATGATTATTATGTTTGTTAGGTTAGGGTAAGCCTCCCTATCCCAATTTCCTACGCCCCTGTGTTGTTATTGTTTAATAATATATATTGACTTGACATCTTAAAATCAAGTTAATGCATTTGTCTGAGTACTGTTGTTCAGTTCTATTTAATATAGTCAATACCATCCTGAATGAAATATTGACACGTGACACATCAGCAGTGTTTGTTTGACAATACAGTAATCTAATGCCTAAACAAATTGTTAAAACGTCCTGTAATAATATATCCTATACGAACAGAGTTTGACAGATCGAAAGATAATGAAACAGAAAATAATATTTCTTTTTTGTTGAGAGTCAAGTGAACCATGACTGAGTGTTTAATGTTGTATGATACATTGTGATGACGAGTTATTCTGTTTGTTGTTCATTATCGCAAGTGTTTGTGGAATTCAATCGTGATTTAATGCTATACGTATATGAGTCCTATTTACCGGAATCATAACAGTATTTATTGATTCCAAAACAAATGAGTCTGAGTAGAATCCAGTTTAAGCTATTACAGAGCTCTTTTATTTGTTCCACAAGCGCTCATTTCTCATATCTGTTGTACAGAAATGTTGCACGTAAAATGAATAAAATCCTTTAAAAATATGTTTTCTTTATAAATTTTATAAACCATTCCTTTAGTGTACATGAAAACATGCAGCAGTCATCTATTAAACGGCTATTATGAATTTTCTTCCACAAAGGATTTTTTAAAATAAGAATTCTGATGCCGGGTCTATATTATTCAGGTCCAACGGAACAGATGTTGTGTACGTGCACCTGTACGCTAAACAGCCTCATTTTAATCAATACGATGATGTTGTATAGATCCAAAACATGTCATTTTATCCCTGATATATTCTCATACATACAATAAAACTGTCAGAATGTGAATTTGTGAGATACTATAAAACTATATCACACAGGTGGTCGTACATGTGTGATATACAGTACATTACCGTTATAGTGTTCTCGATTTTAGCGAAACATCGGATCTAGTCATGTATTTCTTTTCCCATGAATATGCCCCTCTTTTCCCCCTAGATTTGGATATTGTGCAGTATTAATAAAATGAAGAATTACTCGGGGTCCTATGAATTCACAATTACCATTCTGCTAGATTATTCTCGAACTTTTTACATATGACGATGAAATGAGGTATTCAACAGTTCCGTACACTGTAGAACACAGCTTTAATGATTTCCAGGAGCTCGAATAAATGCTTCTTTATAACGATTCTTAACTACATTCATAACAATTATCGGAGAGTTCAAGCGAGAAAGAAATGTCATTGTAACCGTGCTTTACTGTACTGTAATGCTATTACGATTAAACTGCTTAGAAGGTCGATTCGTAGCAAGGTGACTGTATTGATAAAATGTCCTACATATAAACATGTAAACAGTCAAACCTGTGTTAGCGGCCAACCTCCAAACAAAAGTCATCTAGTGAATTGAGGCAATTATTTTAAAAAAGCTTCATTAAAATAATAATAACAAGTGATCGCTAATTCAAGGTCACATTTTTTCTTTCCCGAGAGTGGCCATAGCTAACAGGTTTGACTGTAATGACGCTATGAAAGGAGCGATTTTAGGGGTTCAATATATTGTCACCTGACTGGAGTGAGATAAAATGTAAACACTTTCAGAACCTAGTACATTAACACACATATACATAGATATTACTCTATTAATTATCAAGGTGTACATAGCCAACACATCGTACGAGCATTGATGGTTATGTAAAATTCAAATGACAATATCAATTATATATGCATGTTTTGTAATTATCCTAGCAGCCTAAGACTATGGTACAGTATTGATAAAGTTAACCATTTGGCTATAACGTCGGATAAAATGGTTGTGTTTATTGTTACCCGGCCGGCCCTATGTTTTGGAGCCGATCCTAAAGTCCCATACTGAAAAAAGTCCAAAATATGAACCGATTTGGGGACGACTCGGTCCTTCCAAGTACAAAAGGCACTTTTAAAAATAGAAATTATTTCAACATACCTACCCATTCTTTTGTCTAGTAACCTCAGATAGGATTTTTTCATACGTAATATGAAAAAATACAAGAATTCTTCAGATTATATTGTTCAGTATTGATGTAAATGTTTGTTGTATTTCAGATATTGGTACAAAAAAACTGAAGTAGACAGACAGGCATGCTCATCACAAGATGACAATAACACATCGAAACCTAGCAACCATTTTGTTGATCATTTTCCTGACGCCGCCAATCATAGGTAGATTAAATAGATTTCATACAAATTCAGTGGGTGTAAGCTACATACGATGCAACCAGTTTTCCAGGACCGTATTCGAACCAGTTCATAACTTACACTTCCACAATGAACCGGCAACTTCTTTACATAAATAGGAAGATCGACATTTTTTGTCAAATTATCATGGAACGGTATGAACTGTCACGACTGGAATTTGAACAAAGATAGCCGGATAACAAGTCCTCTGTCGGCGCGCATGAATTTTAATATGGACCAAAGTACTTCGTTTTTTATATCCGCCATGCAATTGTCAAACTAGTTCCCTTCCATGTTCCAGTGCAGATCGATTAAGTACAGTTTCCATAAGTATTTTTAGATTTTTGGATAAATATTCTTATCAAAAATGACTACATAAGTTTAATGTTATTATTGTCTACTTGTATCTTATTTCAGAAGGAGACGTTGGAGATAACTGTGAGAGTATTAATTGCGTGCCTGAGAAGGAAGTATGTAACAACACATCGGTTTGTGAATGCAGTGTTGGCTTTGAAGTCATTACAACCACTTGTGTAAAAGGTAAAGTACATGTATTGTTTAGTAGATTCAAAGATGCATAAGAGTTCTGGATCTTTACTCAATAACCTTATTTGGTTTAAGTTAATGATTTTAATAATATCTTTTTTTTTTTAATCTAACTGATGTAATTCATTGGCGATCACCACATTTCTCTTAAGTGTTCGTTCTTTATAACAATTTCGCCACGACTATAATGATTACAGTCATAATCAAATCCAAAATTCAAATTGATTCATTATTCGAAATTTTACAACAAACATGTGTTGGTTAATCTGAATTGCTTAAATTTCAAGGTTGCATAAAATTGGAATGCATTCCGCAATTCGAACCGGAGACTACGTGCAGGAACGGAGCTCGTGATTCGAATTGCGAACTGTGAACTGCGCTCTGACTCAATGTTCGTTGATTTCAAACATAAGTTTTCAACAGAATCAATGCTTGCCTCTCTTTCACATTTCAAGGCTGCCCAGAGGCCCCACAGATACAAAATGGAAATGTTGAAGTCGTGGGTAACACGGCTAGTTTGACAATAGAAGCTGTGTATTCATGCGTGGATGGTTATGATTTAATTGGTAACCCTAAACTTGTGTGTGATGCGCAGGGAAACTGGACAGGAGATCCTCCAACTTGTGTGGCCACAGGTACTTGCTTTCCTCCCTCTTATAAGATCTTTCCAGATCGGTCAGGTTGTAATATATATTAACCATATCATTAAATATTCATATCTTTATTTCATTTATTGAAACAAGACGAGTGTAGTGTAAGGGTCGATCAGAAATCGTGATTCTAAACGGTCAGCAAAAAATTGTATGATTATTGTAAATTATAATCATTGGGTGTAATTCGAACTTGGGTTAAAAATTGAGTTTAAATGTATATAATGTGGAAAGACAAGATAGAAATTAGAGTCTGTCGATGTTTATGATGTTAACGTGATATTTGTACAGATCCCTGCGAACCAAATCCATGTCCAGTCATTAATGAAGAACAGGTGCCCTGTGCAGCTAATGTGTCTGGAGATGGCCATGTATGTATATGTCCCAATGGAACTAAAGGTCCAGAGTGTTCAATTGGTAAGTACATACATAACTATGCATCTGTCATGTTTAACATAATGTGATATAGTAATCAGTGATGTGTTTTCAGCAATGTTTTAATAGCCCGGAATGATTCACGAATTGTTTTACGCAAAGTATTCTACAATGTTGGGACAGTACACATAACACTTCTTTGTCCGTATAAGGCACGTGATCTTGGATAAACCAACGTGATAGAGTTCTGTGAAGTTACTTCTCTAGTTGGCTTGTAGACCTCGACCAGATTTGTATTACAGCATTTCTCGACTTTAACATATTGACAAATTGAAGTTTATTTTATACCTGTTTGTTCTTATTCAGAAGATAACCCTATCGTATGCGCAAAGAAAAACAGACACATACGATTTGAACGAAATCCGGATGAACAGAACAGAACAGTCTGTGTTGTTAAAAGAGACACAAATGAAACATTTGCTTGTTATCCTGGGGATGAAGGGGAGACAATTCAATATACGTTTGATCCTTCAGGATATGATATAAGTGTTGAAGATAAAGTTGGTAAATTTTGTCTGACATATAGGTCACCTTCTGATGTACCGTCTTTATGTGTAAGTACAATATAACACAATTATAATTACTTCATTGATTTGGCGGCAAACATTACGAATACATGTACTTGTAACGACGTCCAACGCCTTCTGTGCACCTCCGTGCATTTTTATACAAATTGTACCATAAAAAATACAACAAAATGTATCCGCTTAATTGTTTATTTCAAAAGCGCTGTAGGTACTGACAGGGGTTGCTTTGGTAACTCGTACCAATGGATTTCAGTTATTGCCATGACAATTGTTATTTAATAGCATCGCATCAAGATGGCCCAAAATAGTTAGGTTGTCCATGAACTTTATGTATGACCCTCTTATATCCATATCACATTATATCGACATTATATAAAGAAACAAATATAATCGTAGGAAAATAATGTCTGCGCTTCATTCCGATACATTCCGATACATCATTATATCCGAGTTTCCTATCTATTTTAACTGTGACTGTTTTAAGCCAAGCAGATTGTGTTTTCATGTCAATTTTATAGGAATGTTTTTCTCCATGTCGAATAATTCTGTGCACTACTTAATTTTATCCCATATTTATTTTCCTCTGGGATTTTACCAGTTGTATTTTTTCAGTAGGATCTGTACGAGAAAAAAACCCTCAGGTGTACACCTTTGAAGACTCACCGACCTTCCATAATTCAGTTGTATACTGTCCTCATTCGTGACTATTTTTTTGGTATTGGAAGGGATTACATTTTCAAGTGCTATAGCAGTATTTTTTCATTTAATTAACAGGTAAATGTCACAGCACATGAATACAACGACTTCCAGTACCGTCCCTGGTTAAACGATACGCTGGAAATATGTTTTATATTCAACAGAATACCAAACGTAAAACATATACCAAACGAATATCTTAGATTTAACGTCGTTGATATGGACGCGGAAGCAATTGTTCCTTTGGAAACAGGGGACCAGGCCGATAACCAGACGACAACCTGGTCTGTTACAGGTACGTTATGTCAAACTTTAGGAATTTCTGCACATTCAACTGACAATACTCAGTCCTATCTCGAGTGTTGACGAACATGAATTGTTTGGAATCGTTTCCAAAATCAATCAGGACACTATTTCTGCAAGCCTGTATCTGTCGACCCGCTCAAAAAATGTTCGAACTTTAAGCCTCTTTCTTCAACATGTAATGATCCATGTTTTATTTTTTTTCACTTCTTAAAGACACAAAAGTATACATTTGAACTCGACACAATATTCAGCACATACAGGTGCATTTAACGCGCTTGTTTTTTTTTTCACTTATCCGTACTGACTAGACTTATTAGGTAGACAGGCGGCAGTTTCTAACGTATTTGCTAAGTTCCCATTTGCTCTTCATCAGTTTTTGACGGGAGTGTTTTGTCACTGAATGGTACTCTTGTTGTATTCGGAATGTTGCTTACTCTCTTGTAGTTTACCCTGATGAAAGAAGTTCATTCTTCAATATAGATGGTGAGAATCTGACCGTTTCCAATCCAATAAGTACACAGACCGACCCGAATGATACTATCTACAACAGTCCAACTACCATAGAATTAACGGTAAGTCAACGATTAAATTGTAATTTCGACAGTTGAACATGTTTATAGCGATTTTCGGAGACCTATATTATTACTGATAAGATTAAAAAACACATCACTGTATCCGATTACTCGCTATATCCGATTTCAATACATTCTAATCTATTGTATTTTGACTAGTGGTTTCGGAAGTGTCGGTAACATCCACTGTCAGAATATGTTGTTCAACGACCTATTCAACTATGATGATTTCAGAGCTGCCCCAGAGAGAGAGAGAGAGAGAGAGAGAGAGAGAGAGAGAGAGAGAGAGGGGGGGGGGGGGGGGTAAGATAGAGGAGAACCGGGCATTTGTATCCCTTCTCTTTTCGAATAGTCTTTCCTGACTTTATCCTGCCCGGTGTAAAGTACGCCTCGCCCCATTTCCTGTGACTTTTTAGATACAGTACTTGGTGGCTTGGTAGTTGGGATTGGGACACTAAAAAAGCGTATCTGAAAAATTCGAAAAGCCGGAGCCATGAACCGAACCCGCGATCTCTCGTTCATTAGCTACCACTCGACCACCGACCATCCTTTGAATTAAATTCTGAAGTTACCGATCACGTGGCATGATTAAAAAATAAGCCAATAAGTATTTTTCAAGGATGATGTAAAATGGCTGAATATTTACATGTATGTATATCAAAACAGGCAACAGACAATGGTATACCTGTACTGGATGATGTAAGGAACTTCACAGTTGTGTTTAAATATTTGGAGTTTGTCTGTAGTCCAGATAAGGAGTTATACCTGCAACATCTTGATCCAATACCTGACAATGATGTAACACTAGGAGTCATAGAATGTTCAGTGACAACAAATCAACTTTCAGATTATGTGTATGATATAACAAGTATGAACATTTATTTCCGTATTTTTCTGTATATTTTATAATTGTAAAGTTAGTTAATCTTTTTTATTAAAAACTCAAATCTTACCAAAGCTTATTTAGAAGATTTGCAATACAAATAATGGTTATTGGTTCAATTTCATTAAATCAGAGTTTTCTTTTGTTGCAATGCCAAGTCATCCATTTCGACAGAAGCGTGATGTGATATTTGGGACAAACATTTTTACAAAGTATACATTTAACACGTGCTGCCTATGTTTCTGTCAAGTGTATGTGGCTACACGTTCATACCTACAGACGTAGAAGACATAGAGCAATTGTCTAGAAGATATTGTTTCTATTCAATCATAAAGGCTAATAATAGTTTATAAGTCATAACAGCCTGCTTTCAGTACGATACACGAGACTGGAACAATAAAGTAACTTCTTTTTCATTGTGTTTACTCGATAAAAAAATTGTATTGGTACATTTTAATAAAATTATATACTATTGTCCAATTAAATTAGGTGAACCAGGGCCGGTTATCGTTGCAAGCGACGGAGATATTCAGTACGATCCAGCAGCCACAGACAACCAAGGGACGTTTAGTATTACTGTAGAAATATCGGCGACAGTTTCGAATTTTAATGTCACTTCTAATGTCGAATTCGTAGTAGTGGCGGGTGAGTGTATTTCATGAATACATCCATTTACAATGTGTACCTTACTGAAGTTGGAATGCAATATATATTTTGTCCGGCATTTGAGTAGCCTGTAATTCTATTATTCTCATTGACTGAGCGTGCGAGTGACCGTTTAGTATCTTTTTAGCATATTCTTAAATTGATCAATTTTCGCTTAGATAAACGTGTAAATATTCAAGCGTTTGCCATACCTATGGTGTAACATAACAATTGTACATATATGTTAGATTGTTCATTGTGATCTTACTCATGTAGTTCTATCAGATAATCTATATTTATAACTTTATACGCAAGTTGTTAAACAGTTTGAACGTTAACCAATCTTTACAGTCATCTTATTCTCTTTCTCGCTGACTTCAAATGAAAATATTTCTGGCGATTCAAATAATCTTAAAGCAAACACACTATAATTATAAACCTATTACGTAATGAGATACAATCAACTTTTTCAGATAATCTTCAGCCGACATGTACACAATCAGAAAACGTAGCAACATTTAGCGAGAAAGCAAACGTAGATGCGTGTTCTGATGTCTTATATACATGCGATGATCCAGGAAACTTGACCAAATCTTGTAGCGACTTGTCGAACAGCTTCAATGTAACTTGTGACGTAGACGAGTCGAACAACGCCGTGAATGTTTATCTTTGTTTTGGAGAATCGATCGATTTCGACGGAAATACAACTGAAACGGTAAATACACCCAAAATAAATGAGTTCATTTTCTATATTTATAGTTCCATATTTTGATGCCGATAAATGACTTTATTTCATGTAGATATAAAGTATACACTTTTGAAGCGATAAAAGAGTAACATTGAAGAATTATAATTGTCAAACAATTGTCAAGTTCTTAAAATAATTTCAAATAATTACACCTTACCTCAACATAGGACCAACTATCCACCTTTTTTAAGTAACATCCTGTTCCTACAGTTAGTGACCATAATAAAACACGGTTAAGATTAATTCGGTGGGGGGGGGGGGGAGAGAATAAAGTAGAACTCGTAATTTCCTTGATTATGCCTCTCTTTATTTCTTTGTAATACAAACAGTGAAACATCGAACTCTTGTTCTATTAAGGTATTTATAACCGTCTCCAATGACTACGGCGAGGATGTTATAAGTTCTGACGTGACTATAGAGAATGTGAATGATCCACCTGTAATCATGCCGCAAGATTCGCCAATCAATTTAACCATTGAAGAAGATAGACAAGTCAATGATGTCTTGGTTACAATACCAGTTGCCGACCCTGATATAGACTCAGATTCCATTTCGGAAAGTTTAGTAGCCAAACTGACAGGTATATTCAAGAAGTTTATAACTGAATACTTACAGACGATTATTTCAGATTCCAATAGGATTTTAGATTATTTATTAAGAAATTTGACATTACTAAGCGACTGCGAAATTATCAAACACTTTGAACATACATGAGCTGGACACCAATTTTTTATACTAGTTCATGTATATACAAACATATTTTTCATGTTAGACTTCTAATCTTACTGAAGGAATGAAATCATTTCTCCCCAGGCGTTCAATTATCAAGTTCCTGGAAATAGTTCTACATTTGTACTCTTTCACAGTTTGATCACATGAACATGTCAACATTAAATGATTATATAAATGTTATTATTCTTGTTTGTTTCAGATCTATCTAACACGGGGCAAGATTTACCATTTGAAGTAAACGTTAGCGCCTTTGGCAATGCTGTTAATTTGATTTTAAAGAACGCCTTGGACGGAGCTGTGAGAAGTTCTTACAACTTGAAAGTCACGGTGTGTGGTCTAAACTTTTCACTGATATCATAAACAAATAAAGTACTTCTGTATCAAACTTTCCGATTAATAATTCCACTGTGTCAAATTCTTTACTTGCGATCACAAAAACATGTGTACCGAAAAATATGCTAGAGACGATAGTTAATGACTGTCGAGCATGTATATTGGTATCTATTGCAACAAAGACGACAAATCTCATCTCAATATTGTCTGACAATACTAACTGGCTTACAGTTGGTAAGAGTCATGGTTAAACAACGCCGTGAAAACTAAAATATACCTAGTTATAATAATTACTTTCTTTCTATTTTTTACAGTTATCGCTAAGACATCTGGATTCTTTTTGGACGACTTTATATTAACTAACCTAGTAAAGCGCTTTTTCTGTTCAGGTTGAAGACTTAGCTCTGGCGTCTGATAGTGTTAATGTGAACATTGCCGTACAAGACATTAACGAGGTTCCTGTATGTGACCCAGAATTTATCACTGCTCAAGCCACAGTACGGGATAAAATTGGTGCTGTTGTCACACAGCTGACATGTGTTGATGAAGATTTTAATACTACCTTTAGTTCTTTGACTTACACAATTCAAAACTCCAATGCTGGTAAATAACCCCTAAACCTTTTTTAAATGTTTTTTATCGGTTTTATAGTCCAGTCGAGCAGCCTGTTACTAGTTTCCTATTATGACGGAAGTCTGTTGAGAGACACCTTTGGCTAAATATTGCTGAATTGTATATACTTTTCAAAAATAAATTAAATACAAAATGTACATATGAAATGAAATTAGTCAGACTTACTTGGATTTTACAATGGTATTTAAAAAAGCAACATAATGATTCATAGGAAACAGACACAAATTATTCCACATCCAAAAATATTACTTTATATTATATCTCTCAACTTAAAAACCACCGAACGCATATGACCACGAAAAAAATGGCAGAAAAAAGACGATATTTAGCAAGGCAGCATGTAAAACTCATGTAAGGCCTCAGTCTGACTCATAGGAACCATTACCTTGACGTTTTGTAAGTTTAAAATTATTATGAGATAAAATAAATCCTGCCGAAGTTGAGTTCCTTCAACAGTAACACTTGTCTTTTATATTCCAGCTGATTATTTCCAAGTCGACGGCACTGGGATCATCACTCTGGTAAATAGTTTAGCAGATGTTATCGATGGTCTTCTATCAATTACTGTGGATGTTGTAGACGGTGGAAGTCTAAGCACTTCTGTTGACGTAGAAGTCAATGTCACAAGTCAGTATCAAATTTTCATACGTTTTTGTTATTTAATGTATTTTAATGATAAACACAACTTTAAACGTGAACATTTCTGTGTTTAATTATTGTATTTTCTTCTAAGCCGTGTATTAATTTCGGTCCAGTTAATACAATTAAGTCCAGATCATTTTTGATAATCCCTCGTATGATATCTTAAATTGCTATACAACATTGGAGGAAATAAAGATTATAATAACAGTTAATTTTTATGATTTTACACAAGTCTGGTGAATAAATATCTGCGTGAAACATCTTTAGTGTATTGCATTACTCCTTGAATAAATAGTATTATTTTCTTTGTCTTGAGGTTGTTATTACGAACTAGTAAATATGCTATAGCTATTGACGTTGTATGACACAAGTCACACGTCCATTCAAGGTCTCATATAATACAAATTGTATATACTTAGTTTAGTTGTATCACTATTATTTTTTCAACGATGTTCATTTGTAAACGGTGACCGGTTCACCCAACCAATTGTCTTAGAATTTATTCTTACCCTTACAAAAGGAACCGGCTACTACTCCTTATAAGGAGACACTTCGGCATTTTTGTAATATTTTCATAGAAGGGTATGACCTTCCACGACCGGCATTCGAGCCCTGATCGCCAGGTTACAAAACCAGCGCACTAACCATTGGGCCATAGCCACGGCCATAAATTTTGCTGCTTTAGTTTTCTATATAATGTTCTCATCTCAGTGTAAAATATAATTCAACATTAATTACTTGATGTAATCACAGGTAACTATCCACCTAGTTGTGACAGTGCTTCTTTATCTGAGACGGTACCAGAAATTTCAGCTGGCTGTTTGGATGTCTCCATACCATGCGTTGATGATGTTAACAGCACTGGTCTGTTACAATTTATTGTCAATTCTGGAAATGGTAGTCAAGTGTTTGATCTCCCAGAAACCGAAGTGAATAATCAAATCTTATCATTCTGTCCTAATACAGAACTACAAGGACTTGTTGGGAAATATGTTGTAAGTACAAGTATTTATATGCATCATAGACCACATTAAAGCTTACTCTAATGAAGCTTTCAAAATTGGACACGTACACTAGAATTTATTCGATTCTGTGTATTTAAAGAATTGTTCGCAAAGTTGAAATCATTGATAGGGATTTCATTTTCAAAATGATTGGTCGGAACAAATATTCATCATTAACAATAATTTTGAGCAGTGTTTGACCTCAAATAGTCTTCCCGTGATATAGTACATGTACTTTGGGGCTCATCAATTTTGTTTATAACGGATATTTATTGTTATGTCTGAATAAGTCCATCATGAACCTTGCTCGGTTCTCTTAACACATAATGCACCGAGATGAATACCCCAAACTTGTGTCTTCTTGTGATCCAATACAATGTACTGAAAAATTTAAGAATCATGGAATATATTTGCTTATTTTTTAACAAACCATTTATATAATTATTGCAGTTCGTTGGTGTGGTACGCTCGCAATATGGAGACACAGATATACAAGTTGTAATAGATGTTGAAGATGTAAATCAGCCCCCAGAATGCACTGTCGTGGAAGTTTCCGAAATGGTTGATGTTACACAACCTGTAGATCACGTGATCACGTCACTGTCTTGTAGCGATGTTGATGTAACACTTGATTTTAAGACATTGACTTATTCCATCACTGATGATCCTGATGGTAATAATTCATCCTCTGATTTGATTACATATGTGTTTAATACTGTACATGTCACACCTCTTGATGCTTAGAATTTCAATCTTAGATAGATCTACTCAATGTCTATCACATTATTGTACATAGTTTGCATATGTTCTGCATACTTTACTTTTTCCATGATGGTAACCATGCTTTTTATGTATGTGTTTGTTTAAATGTATTAAATGTTGTCTTGGGTGTTAGCCCTGAAGTCAATTTAACTTTCTAGCTTAACGATTTACAGGTTATTTTGCTGTTAGTACCAATGGTGAGGTGTCACTTGCACGTCGGCTAATTGACATCACAGTTTCCGGGACAGTGTTATCATTCAATATTGAAGTGTCGGACAATGGGGGTCTCGAAGTGATAATTCCTGCACAAGTTACAGTTGGTGGTATGTTATTACTGATTTGAATTAAATTGATACAGCCAGATGTTGCTGTGGTCTTATTACTGTTTCTGTGTTCCAATTCAGTACGCGTCTATTTATTGGTTATAACTTGGGTTGTTTTTAGGAAAGTAGTATTTTAGGGAAGGTGTGATTTTTTGCAAGTGTTTATTTCAGAAATTCTTTTATCATCTGTATCAATTATAATGCAAATAGTAATTGCGTTAAACTCCTTTTGTAAAAATTAAAATATATTTATCCTAATTAAGACAAAGTATATGTAGATATGTCCAGGCCCTGGAGGTATTACAAAACTAGTTACAGTTATTTTAGATCATAATTACAAATGTACTTCCACGTCTGTGGTAGTGAGAAATACTACCACTTTAATGATATCAACTGAGCAATGTAGTTAAAAAGAGCAAACGGCTATTTTTTATGTAGTAACTACAACAAAGTGTACACTTTGGTTTTGATACCGTTCACATTATTGTATTTGATTATTAGTTTTTGTTTACAATTTAATTTGTCTCTCCTGTGCCAATCGCCTCTGATTTATTCACCACATTTGCTTTTCATCCCATGTTTACCTGCGTTCAAATTACAGAGATATTGGAAGGATAGTAAGATTTCGTAAATACTCTACTGACTTGATCAGTAACTTAAGTTAAATCAATCTTTGTAAAATATATGATAAACTCAACAGATAAAGCTTTACTCTGAGTTAGAACTAACATAATTACATGAATCATGCGTAAGACCAATTTAATCGACTAATATTGACATTTTCTTTTCTCCGTTTGTAATTAATGTTTGATTGATATTCAATTTTTTACATTTTTTCCAGCAAACTTTCCCCCAGAGTGTGAGAACTATGACCTAACAGCATCCAAAAGTGAAACGACCGAAGCCAATGATTGTTTTAATATAGATAATTTGTGTGAAGACATTGTGACTAATGATACTTTATCCTACTCCGTACTAAATGGTAACGGAACCTCGCTGTTCACACTAAATCCTCAATCAAGTACAAACTCTCTGCTGTCAATTTGTACCTCGATATCATTACAAGATAATGTTGGAAACTGGGAGGTATGTCTAATAACGCTGTCCTGTAAAACGTCTTGTACTGGTGCATGGCATCAGATTAACTCTAAGTCACGATTATGTACACTATGTAACTCAGGAAAAGGCGATCAAACTCAAACTCAAACTTTTATTTACTCAATTCATGTTTTTACATGACAATAAGAGCAATATAGAACATAATATTAACAAATTGAAACGAGGTATAAATGTACGAAATTGTTAGTTAATTCAATATTTTAAATAATAAAATACAGTAAGGTGGTGGTTGCTACCAAGGAAAAACTTGATGAATACCACCTCTTATTAGAATGCAGAAAATCAAGAATCACTTATGTTTGCTCTTCTTGTCTACGATCACAGCATCGGTCAATATTTTTTCTGATTTTTTTAACGCCCTCTCGGAAGAGTGATACATTTGTATTTATATATTAGTGTCCTAGGTTTGTTACTCGTTCATTTGATATGGTACTCTTATTATGTCATCTTATTTGTGCTGGATGGAAATCTAAAATGTCTAAGGAGCTATTAAAAATAATTCATACATCAAATGACCAGCTATCTATTATTTAACCTAGAATACCAATTGTCTAAGATATCACAAGACATAGCATTGCCTGTGAACACAACAATACACGTATCATAACTGTATATATATATTTGCAGTTAAATGTATCGGTGTCATCATCATTTGGGCAGAATCTTGTGACTGTTATCATAGTTGTTAGTGACATAAACGAAGCTCCAATATTTGTTGGCGCACCATTTACTGAAGACGTGCCAGAAGACACAGATTTAGGCAGTGTTATACTAACAGTTGGTGCTTCTGATCCCGATACTGGAATATTAGGAACTTTGACATTTCACTCTCAAGGTTAGAACATTTATATCCTAGTGTTTATTGTTTCTTACATGTTCTCGTGTATGTATTGGGCTGTTTAATATGTGAACGAACACAACACCCAATTTAATCCAAATTTGTGAAATGTTATTTTACATCTCAATCATAAAATGCTTTACAAGTATTGGTTTCTAAAAATCTTTAAAATGTATTGCAGTAATTTGACGGAACATATTCATGTTCGTAACCTCATTGAACATGATGTTGTCATATTTTGCTCTGATATAAATGCATGTAATGTCGTTGACCATTTGTTGATATTTGACTTTGAATGAAATGTTTGCAGTTTTATTAGCAAGTATCTAAATGTCAAACGATGCGTACGTTTTTGTAATTAGTGTTTCCGAGTGTCGATTCGTAAAATGTGGTATTTGTTTCAGATATAGATGATTCTAACCAGTTTTCATTGGACATGGATTCGGGAGAAATAAAACTTACATCCTCTCTTGATGCAGAAACGTCCACACAAAATAAATTTGAAATAGAGGTACGTAATATCGCAGAGGAATGTAAAGTTATGTGTATTGTAGAAAAGTCCGTTTAGTTGTAGATAAATGTATAATAATGCATAGGTTCTTAGATTTTGATGTTTAAAATTATTTGTTGATCAAGTACATTATAGAACTGAACAGTTTATGAATATGCTTATTGTGTAAGCCTCCGATATTCTGAATTTTATAATGCGGCAAAACAGAACTAAGTATGTAGACCATGTAAAGTCAAGCCTGTGTTAGCAGCTACCTACGATTAAAGGGCATCCGGTGAATTAAACTGTCACTTGTCATTTATATTTAAATGTCGTCCGAATGCAGACTACAATAGAGAACACATTTTATTTCTCCCAACGGTGTTCTTTGTTTATAAGTCCATAAGTTCGGAGGCACGTGTATGTAGCAAAATTAAATTTTACATTGTAAGTGGTGTTTCCTTTGACAACCATACAACACTATTGCTAGGGCTTAAACATGTAATATTTTCTACATTCCGTGTTTATTTACTAGGTGAAGGACGGAGGAAATCCACAGCTCTCCAGCACCTCTACTGTCACCATAAATGTGTTAGATATAAACGACAAACCGCCCGTATGTACGGAACAAAATGTCAATGTAGATTTATATCTGTTGGATCCAGTGAACAAGACAGTTTATGTCTTAGAATGTACTGATCTGGACCTAACAGAAGAATACCGACAGATTGTGTATTCTACCTCGTCCAATCGTAAGTAACACCCATGTCACTGAAAGGTTACATCGCTGGATATTTGTAAATATAAAATGTATGAGAAACACATGTTAGCCTCCCTTACAATTGTTACATACGACTCATGTTTCAATTGGTATTCGAATATTTACTGAACAATTTGACTGTATCAGAATCACCTTAACTTCTTTTAGGGAAGAACATTTATTTCTCAAATTTTCAGCCATGTCATGTTTGATTTTGAATAAGACACCAGCAGCTGTTTCATACTGTCATTTGTATGATAAATAGGAGTTCACTTTCCTAAAACCAGTCAGCACATCAATTGTTATATTCTTTTCAACTGGCACCGTAATTCTGTATTACTCCATTTTTCCCGATGTAATTTGCTCGCTGCTACACAAAAAAAAATTATTTTTTTATAGTTACCTCAGATACTATTATTTATTTTACGACTTATAAGAAATTTGAGAGTTGTTGCCCATTTTGAAAAATAGAAAAAATATTAATTTCTTTAGATATTACATGGTGAACCTATGTTTCACTTTATAAAATTATCCTGACGTTGTGAAAATTGCATCTTTTCACCATGAGTTTAAATAGAAATGGTTGTTCTTTGGTCTTTAATCCAAGAAAAATGAACTTTTCCCATAGACTTCAAAGCAAATTTAAAGGGAAATAAATCAGAGGAATGGCATTGCTTTTTTAAATCTTGCTGTAAATCATTTTCTATCATGGGAACCTATGAAAATTATAACATTTACGAAATCTGTCCGCCCTATTTTGAAATGCAAAAAAATGCAAATGTAATTGTGTTTTCTATTTCAGTTGATGTATTCATGTAGACCAAAACTGATTCTAATTTGATATTTTTTTTTTCAATTTATTATACAGTGTTCCAAGTGAACGAAACCGGATATGTTACCATTAGCAGTCCTTTGCCACATGATCAGACTAGTCACGTGATCACTGTACAGGTCAAAGACGCTGACAATTCCAATTTCCAAATCGAAGTTGTAATTAACGTGAACGTTAATAGTAAGTGTTCGTATTTTTATAGATACAATGTAGTTTAAACGAATCGTGTAAGTAAGTCATGACTGTTTTAAGCATTGTGATAGAGTTATTTTGATAAACTGAACATTAGTCTCTGTTTGCAAGAATCAAACCAACAAAGATGGTGTTAAGGGTTACCTGATAGAACTCTTTTTTCGTTTTATGCTTATGTGAGATGTTGAACTCAAAGAATGAGAGAGTGATTTTGTGTTCAGGCCATTCAACGCTAAATTTCAAAAATCTTATGCAATAATAAGTTTAACAGAATACATAGTTATTTTTTGTATTTTATCTCACTAGCAATGTACTTAATTATGAAACAGTCATATTCTCTTATTTATTTGTATTTAGCTAATGTTCCACCGCAATGTGATTCTACCAGTGTTACTTTAACCATTGATGAGACTGAAACTGTCGGCAAATGTGTAGATAAAGAAATCATCTGTGAAGACCCGGCGGGTGGAGAAGTTACACTCTTATCTGAGAGTGGATCAGCTGTAGACTTGTTCCAAATCCGCTTTCTTTCGAAACAATCTCAGCAGCTTGGACTTAATGCTTGTATCTTGGACATTAAAGATCACTTTGGCACTTTCGAAGTTAGTTACCATTTTATAAGCAACAAGTAACGTCACGCACCGACTCCAAACCGTTCAATTGGTTATACGGCTACATGTATGATTTTAGACAACCAACTGTCTAAATATGTTGTTTTTATTTATATGGATTTATAATCAATCAAATATAAAAATCTACATTGAAAATGTAATGCTTAATACTTTTCTGAATTTTAAACCCTTCTCAAGTATATTTTGGATGTATCAAATTTTCTCACGTATCCGATTGTTCGCTATATCCGAGATTACTATAACCTTGTTTTACTGAACTCTAGTCTCATTATTTTCTTTAGCTGATTGGGGTTGTCTCCAGCGAACTTGGTAGTACAACAGTCACGTGGACACTGACAGTCAGAAATGTGAATGAAGCACCTGTATTCTATAACACTCCATACAATATAGACCTACCTGAGACGGTTTCCTACCCTGCAGATCCAGTTCTCGTCATTGACGTCAATGATCCAGATAATGGCAAAGGAAATCCTAATTTTGAACTTCCTGCTACATCAGTTAATTCTTTAGGTAAATCCGTGGTATCTTGTAAAGTCATTATATTTTGATTTCTAAGGTCATCCTTAAATCTGTTGGTTTTGAGTTACCCGACTGACTCATTTAAAAATCCCCAATCCAAAGTTATACCTATTTTTACAAAACAATTGTTTCATTCTTTATTCAATCTTTGTTTCATTTTCGCCACAAACATAATATAAAGTGAACAAAAATGCCAGCCTACATATCCCTAAACCTGCTAAAAGTTTGGGTCGTGCAATCACAATTCAACATTTAGGATGGCCTTATTAATTGGCCTTATTAATAGCCTAAGTAATGAATTATAAAAATAACATAAATTGTTGTTGTTTTATTCCAATTAATGGTCCTTAAACGTATTCAAGTTTTTCTCTGCTTCTGAATAATTGATTGGATACCAGTAACGTATATATGTATCTAAAGTTCCTTACAAGTATACTTGTAATCCGGCAATCAGAGTTAGAATCCCGGTCGCGCCTGGTCATACCCTTCTGTGAAATTTTGCCAAAATGTCGATTTTCCTACATATGAGAAGTTGTAGGCTCCTTGTCTGGTTTCATTTCAAACAATCTCAGCAGCTTTAGAATACAGACCAGGAAGTGGTTAGGTATAACGACCGTCGTATATGACTGTTAAAAAAACGGCGTTAAACCGACTGAAACTTATCCCAATGAATGATATCTGCTGACACCAATGGAAGCTCCTTGCATGAAACTCATCAGAACAATAAAAATGAAAAAATGAGAAATTTATTACTTATTACACGCGTTGATTTCAAATGTGGACCATAGTCAAGTGAAGTTGCTTTCATTTTGGCTAACTCCTATCGTCTGCTGTTCAATGTACCCTTGTTTTTAGGAAAGGGATACATTGCTTTTAGTTGATGGAAAACTCGCTTATGCAGACACCATTGTTTGATAATAATTGCTTTAGATGTGGTGTTTGTGTTCTGTATACAATAAAACCCTTAAAACTGGATCCCATCCGAATTGGATCAAAAGTCCAGTTCTTTAAGAATTCCGGCTTTCAGAGAATATTTGATAAATTCAGAAAAATGGAACTTTTCAGGGAATTCTTGTTTTTGGGGCTTTTACTGTACTGCTATTGTAGTACATGATTTATGAACAACATGCTATTATTTTATGTATAATTCTGTTTATAGCAACAAATGATAAGGACTACGATAGTCAGACACACAATGCTTTCCTGTTTGTAAAGGCTACCTCACCTGAATACTACGCAATCAAAGAGTTTAATGCCACCACCAGGAACTTGTATACATTTACAGTTACGGTGAGATGATTTGTAATTTTCACCTTCTCCTGTGTCGAACAACTTGCCTTAAAGAACCATTTACTTAGGAAACACGAGTTTTTACAGTCGGCTATTTCAGTTGTATTGGTTGAGCAAAATGCTCATTTAAGTCGCCTAAGAGAACACTCGCGTTGACTGGCATTAAACATCGCACCGGCATCCCGGCCCAAATGGCGACTTTCCAACTTTAACGGAGGAATATTACCCCAGGCATATGCCTGGTAAGACCCACTGACTTTCCGTAAGCCAGATGGAAGATGTCGGCATATGTAAAGTTTGTCGTGTGCCGGGAGGAACTCGAACTCATAGCGATTAGAGCTACGCTAGTTGTTACTTTTGTCACACCATGTTTTATTATTATACCTGACTCCCGTTTCCAATGTGAAGTCGCCTAAATAGAAATAAATCATAAATAGATAATTATGTGTCAATATTTTCCTACCAACGCATTTAGATACGGGGATATTGATATTTTTAATATAGTTTATAATGTTATTTTGAGTACACTTGATGAGAATCAACCACAAATCCTATTTCATATTTTGATAGCCCGCCTGGTTAGCTCAGTGGTTAGAGCGTTTGTCTACTGATCCAAAGGTTGTGAGTTTGAACATCTGCCGAGACTAACACTGTCCGTCACAAATTTGACTTAAGATATTACATCCTATGTTAAATTGTCTATACATCTGAATTATATGAGGTAGCTTGGCAGTTGCGTTCCGACAGGATGTCGTCAGTACTGCCTAAAGCCTATATGAAGTCCATGAAAGCTGGTTATGATAACTACCCGTCACGATATGACTGAAATAATGTTGAAAATGGCGTTAAATCCGATGAAATGAATAAAAATAAATAATCATATATTTATCTATCTTAGGCAACTGACTCAGGAGGGCTTTCAACCTCCACTAATGTTACTATCAATATCATTGATGTGAACTCCGCCCCCATCTGTGAACCGGCTACAGTTACTGCGAAGACAAATATTCTTGCGACTATAGGAACTGAAGTTGTCAGCTTGTTTTGTTATGATACCGACATCTCCCCGCTATATAAAAGTCTCGACTATGAAATCATCAATTCAGAATCAGGTAAATATAAATTCTTTGCTGATATAATTACGTTGAATGCGAATTATTTATTTAAATGATCAGGGTTTTTATTAAACGTCAAAAGTTAAGGGTCAAAAACGCGCCTAGGCTGATCATAATTCTAAGTCTCCAAACTTTCCTACAATAATACTAGCAATTTTTACCCTTTGGTGGAAATTAACATGAGTCAGACGCCTTACTTTTAATAATTTCAAGAGTTACAATTCCATTTTAAAGGTCAGCAACAATTATCTATGCTGGTTCATGCAATTCATTTTTGGAAGTATTTCTACATGTATTTCAGCGCAATATTTCAACGTGACGTCTGAAGGTGGGATTATTGTTGCTGGTGTATTACCTAGGGAGCGGCTGTTCGGTACGGGAGAAGCCAGTTTTAATGTACTGGTTAGTGATGGCGACACCCAACCTTTATCGTATACTTCTAGCGTAATCATCACAGTTACCAGTAAGTTTGCTTGCGTTTACATTCATAGGAATATTCTTTATACGGTTATGTATACACATGACCCGTATTCTACTGTAGCTCAGTACGTGTTTTAAGTTGCACTTTATCTGTTTAACTGTTCTATACCTGTTTTCAAACTGCCCATTTGAGAGGGGAGTTAAGATACAAAGAATCGTGTGCTTGTGTCCTTACTCTGATGTCACTGTCGAATAGTTTTTCTTGGTTCTTTTTTTGTGTCCTATGTATAGCACCGATACACGCCTCGTCCGTGTCTTGTAGATTTCTTTACACAGTAATCGGCTCGATAGTTGGAATGGTGACAGTGAAAAAAGCATCCATGAAATTAGGAAGGGGTAGCCGAGATAAACCCCAACGACCTTTCGTTCAGTAGTCTAGCGCGTTACAACTAGTATCGGGGCTTTACACTGGGCACAATAAAGAGTCAGGGAAATAAAATTATGAAATAAGAGTAGGGATATAAATGCCCGCTTCTCCTATATATTGTCTCCCCTCTCTCTGGGGTGGCTCTGAAATGACCATAGTTATCAAATTGGCCGTTAAACAATTGTCCCATGCCATATGCTGTATTTAGTCACAGTATATTGGTTTCACATGTTTATTTAATTTGTCTATTCTTCGTCTGTCTTGTAATGCGTGTAAACGCTGCTAAATGAACTGAATAAAGGTAAAGAATATACATATATGATATACAAAAAATGTGTAGTGAACTAGTATATCGCGAACATTTGGATAAACATGGAATATAAATTAATTATTTCCTTCAGAATTTTCCCAAGGACGTTTTTATTTTATAAAAATTCACTATAAGCATGTTTCACGATTTACTGCCACTGTATGCTTATATAAGCATATCACGTTAACTTTGTCTATACAGACCGACCAGAGTTTTATTTTATTGTGTTGACTAAAATATTTCAGATAGCATACCAGTAGAATGTACGCCAGCAATCACATATCCGCCGATCTGGGTCGTGAACAGTTGTGTCAATATCACAATGGACTGTACCGACCCCACTCTGGACGGAACTGGTCATCTTGAATTCGAAATATTTGGCAACTACACTGATGGATTTCTGTTAACACGTAACGAAAGTGGTGCTATAGATATGTGTTATACAAAAGAATATAGCGGTATATATCAGGTGAGTGTACTTTTTATAAACTAAAAATAGATAAACTCAAACTTTGCTGATTACGTGATGATTGAAATAATTCAGCTCGTGCTCGTAATTTGATTGGTGCTACTTTTTGATACAGTGTAACCTCTCCAAAGCAACACCCTTTGGGAGTAGCAAAATTATGTTGTTGTTGAGAAGTTGTTGCTCTAGAGAGGTTATATTAATACTAGTAGTTAAATCGTACAGTAGGAAAAAAACATGCTGCTGCTGGAAGGAGGTTGTTGCTCTGGAGAGGCCGCTCTGGAGAGGTTGTAATGTAGTTATGATAAAAGTTTCTGTAATATGGATGTATCAAAACAATTTTATTTCATATGGCATACCTTTTTGGTATGTGGTTATTTGAAGTCCCGTGTACATTTTATTTATGAATAAAGAATGGTATGTGCCTTTTGTTAAATAAACATTTTGAAAACACATCTTTGTTTGGTTGTCATAGATTTTCAGAACATTCTTATTTTCTACAGTTTACAGTAACAGTGGGTAACGGTCTGAAAGATGCCACGTTTAGTGAGATCATTGTTGTGAGTTACTTACAGGCAATTCCTGTGTTTACTAGCACTAAATATACAATAACAGTAAATGAAGATACTCCTTCTGGTACAAGTTTTATGACAGTTAGTGCTAGCTCTAGCCAACCGGTCGGGCAAATCATATACACAGTAATAGGTAAGAGATTCATCTAATCTAAGTGTGTGGTAAATTGAAAAAATACAGTAATTGCTAGTAGGAAGTAAATTAATAACTTTACTGATTGCGTAAAAGAACAACGTTATATTATAGAACTGAAATTTATGATATTTCAACTGTTTAAACTATTAGATTTAAAAAAAAATAAGTCTTATAAGCTATTCGCTATTATTGTTTTTAAGTGTATTCTTTTACAGTGATTTAATATGCTTTTTTTTCTTTTTTGTTCGCTCAGACTCTGGATCGTCAGATAGTTGGAGTACATACTTCACACTAGGTAGCACCAGTGGTATCATTTCTACAAGTCAGCCATTACGGAGTGTAGCAAACACGGACATAATACTTAAAGTTGAAGTGAGTGCTATAAATGATTTGCCATGCGGTGTTGACTTTTTTAAATGTTTTTTTTTAATGTACCTCCGAATATTTTGGACAATTTCTCTTGTCACGGTGTCCGAAAGGAGAGATAACACGTTCATAGTGTAAGAATTTTAATTCATTGTTGCATCAAAACATGTAGACATACAAAACAAAGCAGTACGTTTTTTTCGTTGGAACCGTTCAGTAAATTTGTCAAACAATATCATTTCCCAGTATTTAACGTAAAAGTACATTTTGTGTCATTCAGTAATTCATATCATGGCCTGCATCGCCATCTGTACAATTTACACATTATCACCTAACTTAAATCAATGAAATAGTTTTAGAAAGATGCAAACAGAAAAACAGAAAAGACAAATGATTGTTTGCAAACTTACTTAGTACATAATTCTACATAAGGTGGATTTTTGGTATGTACATGTTTCTTCAGAATAAACAGAAAACAACATAAAAAACAACAAAACAAATACGACAATAACAACAACAATAACAACGAAAGAACGACAAAAACTAGGAGCAGCGACAACAACATGAGCAACAAAAACAAAAACACAAAAACAACGACAGCAACAACAACTTTCAACAAAAACAAAAGAATGACAACAACATGAAACAACAGAAACAACGACAGCAACAATAACAAAATAAAAAGAATGCCAACAACAAAGAGAAAAACAACGGTAACACTAGAACAACAACATTAACAGCAAAAAGAAAAACACCAATTTCAACAAAAACAACAACAACAAACGAATATTCCTTTCGGAGCTCTTCGATATATTGTTTGGTTTGTTTAGTAATGAACTAACAAAAAAAAATCATTACATATCAGTTAATGTGATCTACCAGAGTCGCGGTTACTAGTGCTGAATATCAAACCATCATGTTTTACACTAAGTGTTAGAATGTATAATTTTCACCTAATTGTTGTTTTCCATACAGGCTGAAGACACAGGTTCAAAATTGAAGTCATCAGCTCAAGTTGAAATTACCGTGGAAGACTTGAATGAATCTCCAACATGTGGCGTTATATCAACCAAACTAAATAATGTTAATGTAGACATAGACGTTGGAACTAGACTTATAACATTTGAATGTTCAGATCCAGATATAAAACCAGACTATAAAACACTTTCTTACCAAATATCAGGCGAATCAGGTACACTATAGTCATTTCATCACTCGATTAAATGCTCTCTCAATAATTTGTTCGGAACTAGAAGATAAATACTGAACATAGACTTATTGGATAATGGTCATATATTGCAAGATAAAGAATGATGTCTCCATGCTTTCTTTAATGAATTGACAGTGCCTCAATATTAATGTTGTTCCCTAGATAATTAATCATAATTAATACAGAAGCAGTAAATTATTAAATAAATGATCGACATTAGTATTATTTCAATAGTTAAAATGCAAGAAGAAATTATTGAAATCACTGTAAAACTTCGATAATTATTTAGATCATCTTTAGGACCTAATTAATGGGTACTGAATGTAACTGATACTAAGGTGGTGGTCGAATTAATTAGTTGAAATATAGAGAAGATATTGCAACACCATTCCGAACAAATGTCTTTCTAATAAAGGGGTAATAAAGTATTGAAATGGTTTCTAAGAAAAGTTTTGATTAACACAGTCACACAACATTTAATTTATTATACATAAACATTCTTGTTTGCTTTTGTAGTTAATACCTATTTTGAATTGGCTGGAGAACCTGTTAACGCTGTCGTTGTGAAAAGTCCACTAAATATAACAACCACACAATATGTTGTTACTCTAACAGTTGAAGATGGTGGCAAGCCATCCAAATCATACACGGAGGATTTTACCATCACTATATCTAGTACGTACACTATTTCAAGCTCATTTTTGATCATGCTAGTTATTTTGTGGTCTTTCTTTGTGTTCTTTTGCACATTCAGCGTCCACAGTTTTCAGAATTATGAATTAGAATTAGCATGTACCTTTAATACTACAGATTGTTAAATCAAATAATCTACGCTGGCATACATTTAGCCAAGTTATGAAAAATTAACCAATGAATGTTACAGTAGAAGTATTGTAATGTTTAAAAACTACGATGAAACTAGAACGCTTTACGTCACATTTCACGAGGGATGATCCAACAATGACCAGATTGTATCTATACTTTATGGAAGAAAAATAAAGAAACAAAAACATGATTTTCCATGTCTCATACGAGTCGTATTTCTATGAATATTCTTCTTTAATTGCAATTGTAATGTACCTTTTAATTTATTTACCCACCAAATATATACATGTTGTTAATTAAGATATTTAGGATTAAGGTTTAATAGATTGTTGTAGAGTATAACTTATTTATTTATTTGTACTACTACCACCATTGCCTTTCTAAGTCATGCCACCGACATATGTCATGATTATATTTATCTACAACTTGATTTGTATGTTTTAAAAATGATATCATGTTGTTCTTTTAATTGTCATGTTATATGCATTATATGCCAAATAAATCTATCTATCTATTCGCGATACTAGCGCCCAACAATTATATAGAAACAGCATGCTCGGGCATTGCCGGGCAACGTCAAATTAACCATGACGATGGGTGACGTCGTGTCACTTGATTAATACCTATATTCATTTCCAGATCTTCCTCCGCCTGTAGATGTTGTGGTAGTAGACAAAGCAGATACCTGGATACAGATAAGTTTCAATTATGCCAGAGATGATTTTTATCAAGTGACGAGGTACTTTGTGGTGAAAGCTCTTACTGTTGCTGACGAGCTTGTGTACAGCTCGGAACAACTATCAAACGTGGAACAAAAACATAATATAACTGGTTTGCAGCCTGTTACAGCTTACAATCTTATTGTAGAAGCAAATACAGACTTCGGCACTAAGAAATCGAATACCCTGATTATGTTAACGAAAGGTGAAACTAAAATTTAGCTTATGTTCCGTACATGAATAGTATTTTGACTGTTTAAATTTGTTTTCGCATATATCCAAATACAGCAAAATGTCGGAAAACAGGACTCCCTGAAAACTGGAATTCTCTGAAAATAAGAATGTTTTTAAATCCCCTTTTCTCGGAATTATCAAAAGTACTCTTTTGTCCTGGTCCGGAAGGGACCGGTTTTTAGGGGTTTTACTGTATTATATTTATTTTGTATTGCCTGTATCGCTTTATAAGGACCGACTGAACAACTTCTGTTAGGATTAGTTGTTACTTTTTATTCATTCAGTGGGATCACATTTCAGATATTTAAATGTCTCAATGAAAAGGCAATGTATATTATTATACATGTACATGCATTACACATTTATACACAACACGTGACTGGTTTGAATATTAATGCAGGATTTACATTCTGGTATATGAAAAAGTTTTATATATATGTATCTATACCTGTATCAAATAATTTTTTATGTAAAAGAGTGGTCTCTACTCAAGTTCATAGGTTAATTGAACATTTTTAACTTTTTTTTGTGTGTGTTCGTTTCCTATCCGGTACCAGAGTATGCGAGAAAGTTTTTGACTCCACCGCTAAAAACTGGAAAAGTTGCCAAAAGACCCAGTATGTATATGTGACTTTACTTTAAAATTCACTGAATAAAGGACATGTCTGTTTGTAAGTCTGATATCAGAAGTATATATATATATATATTTTACAGTGACGCCTGTACTAAGTTACATTACATGTTCGTTTGTGATACCTGGTATTGAGTACAACGCACGACTTCGGGATGTTGAATCGCAATTATACTTTACCACCAGCGGTATGGTAGTCTCTAACGTAAGTATATAAAACATACATAAACGTTATACTATACGACCACAGATAGTGTGGTCACTTACTAGTACACGAGCTGGGATACGGTGGTCACAAAAGGCGTACTAAGTAAATCATACTATAAAAATTCATTATAAACCTAGTAACTTATTTATTTACTGTTTTTTACTTTAGTATGACATACAGTCTCAGTACATAAAAGAGCATTTTTGGAGATTTCCTACTCATGATTAATTCATCAGTTTAACGTCAAGCGCGAAAACGTGACAATTAGAAATTTGGCTATGTATTTATATTACATATATATGTATATAAACTTTTAAAATTTGAAAAGATTCAATAACATAATAAGAGGCAGCAATATATAAAACTTGTTAAATCAAATCAAGGTATGGTTATTATAAAATAACGGAAAATGTACCTTACTTTGTAACAAATTTATATCGCAAACGTTTTGGCGAATACCTCAGTGTGTAGAAATCTTATCCCCCCCCCCCCCACTAAACTACATGTATATAAGTTTAGGGTTAATTTAGAGGAAATGACAGACACTGAGAATTGAACTTTAACCCTAGAAACCTTCTAGATATTACCTCAATAAGAATCACCTAAAAATCGACTATAAATCCACCTTGTCATGAAAGGTATTCCAGTCCAGTGTTACTGTAACATAGCAACACATCTACTTCAACAATGTCTATATATGTGGTAATCGGTATATAATTGACTTACGTAGGAGACATTTTGTGATTTTGCACACTTGCATAAACTCAAAACAATGATCTGATGGGTACACCACACTATTCAATTACAAAGTAAAACAAAGAAAAACTGTTGGACTTATATGACCGATCATCATTACACCAATAAAAGCCCTCTTGTAGTTTTTTTCTTGCATCATGTATAATGACTAAAGTTCTTCATTGCGCAGTATAGACTATAACCAAACATGGATCATGTTGTCTGAACTTAAAGTTTTTATTCATAAACATTTTGTCATACTTTGTCGCGTTTGCGGTCAATTCAAATTATTACAAGCCATCGTATTCATATGTGCTTTTAGGGGTTATACGTACTGAAAATTTAGGTTCATCTGTTTTTTAATTGTCCGTTCGACATCTATGGCCATTTCAAAGCCACACCAGCGAGAGAGAGAGAGAGAGAGAGAGAGAGAGAGGGAGAGAGAGGTGAGAAGATACAAGAGAACCAGACATTTAATAAACAATATAAACAAACATATATTATTTAATGATCATATCTTTCATAACAAAATATAGGTTGCTTAATCTCCTTAGTTTTAAAATAGTTCGTTGTTTAAATTTCAGATGAACGTCGTTTTGAAGAACAGCAAAGGATTTCTGGGTGTTACACGTTTAACATTCAGGTAAGCTTTTAAAGCTAGGAACTCTAACATTGTCAGTTATTTCTTTAAAAGAAAGGGACTATATAATAAGAGTAGCTGAGACCGTTGGTGTACAACATTTGCAACTCGACCATCAGGGTTCGATTCCCAATCGCTGTATGTCATACCCTTCCATCACAATTTGACAACATTGTCGATTTTAATCCACATGTGGAGAAGTTTACGTTTCCTTGTGGAATGGTAAGTTAGTACTGGTTAGAATACAGTCCATGAATCTTGTTAATCGGCCGTCGTCCCATATAAATGTATAGAATAAGAGAACAGAGGATACGAAAAATACACTATCTTAAGAAAATATACTAACCCATTAAAATAGGTGTGCACATTTGTTTTCGTCACATAATTTAGGATTACGAATTTATCATTTAAAAAGAAAATAATGACTCATACATAGCACTCACTTACCCCGTACATTAGTGCAGTCAATGCATTTCTGCATGTTTTGATACCAACTTTACTATACCTGTAAGTACAAAAAGAATCACCTCTAACCTTATGCGCACTTTTTTTTCTTGTGAGTATAGTTAGCATGATAAACATGTATGGCATTAAAATTGCCACTGCGAAAAAAACAGTTCACAACATTAACTATTGGGCAACTTTCATGTGTTGCTGTAATTTTATATGAAGGGCAATGGTATAGTAAGACACGATTATAAAACATTCATATAATACTGGTACTGATAAAATGGATAGGGTGATATACCGTTGTTTCACCCACGAGTTGTTCCATACTTTGTTATTACGGATAAAGTGAGACATGGACACAATTAGGTAGCTAATTTTTCGAGTGACCATGAATTGACTATAATCGTGTTCTACTGTATAATCCTCATTCTAAATACTGTTATGAATTCTCCAAAGTTTGATAGAATATTCGAATAAGATTACCATGATGTATGTCATATGTTTACATGTTAGATGAATATGCGTGCAATGAGTCCCCCTTTTAAAATTTGATAAAATACTTCTTCATCAATTTAATGTTTCATCATTCATCTTTATAACTACAACAACTCAGAATGTCTGTTAACGTTGAGTGACATTTGTTTAATAATTATAGCGATTAATTAAAACTGAAACTTTTTAACAATTTTGTCACGCAGAAAATGGAACAGTGTCATGGTGGACGCTGTTATTGCTTTGAACCAAACAGCCGAGCCGGAGAATATCATGAACACTCTAAGGCAAGCTGTTGAATCAGCATGGTTAAATGACCTGTCTGTCGATTCAACCTCATTTTTCGGGTCCTACGGAGGTTTGTACTCTAGTCTAAACGAAGCGCTAAATATGTCATTATGCAACATTACTCTCTTGTTTTTCTTGCCAATTTTGACTGCAAGTGTCATTGATACAATTTTGAACATTGCAGTGGCGAACTTCGACCGGCACCTTCACAATCCCTTCTTTTGGCGCGAGTACTGGTCAGAACCCAGGAACCAGTCAACGAGAGCAATTGATATAAGTTGTAAGAACTTGCTAAAATAATTAAGTTTAAATCAAATAAATGTCCTTCATCAGTTGAATTCTATCGTCGTTTAATTATATCTTGTGATTACACCATTTTCAAAGATAAGAGTTGTGAATTCAATAATTCATGAAGAAATGATATGACTTGAATATCGACTGTAGTTCAATGAAACATCCTTTGACATATGAAATTCATCCCATTTTGTATTTATCCACCGTTGTCATGCACACTCCCTCTTTTCCAGCTGGCTACATTTCACTATCAGACATAACTCAATCGCCATCAGAAATATATAATGGAACAACAGCGACTTTAGAATGTAGAATTCTGACGGTTGGTTACCCAGAAAGTGATACCTTTACATATCGATGGACATCTCGAGGAAATGACATTAATCCCACAGATCAGTCCCGATACCGTATAACAACCACAACCGATCCACTTGAGTACGAAAGTAAAATTTCCATTCTTCAGATTGATCCAATATTAAGTTATTACGAGGGTAAGTATTGTGATGATCATTCCATTTAGTTTTATATTTTACCAACCTACGAATGTTAAAGGTACGGTACAATCTCTCCAGATTGACCCTCTCTTGAGCAAAACCTTTCCTCAACAACAACATGATTTTCCCCACTACACGAGTGGACTATTAATTTATCCTCTTTGTAGCAAAAATAACCTCTCAACAACAACATATTTTTTCTACTTCCAAAGGGGTTGCTTTGGAGAGGTCGTACTGTACGTTTCATGAAGTATAGTTTTATATCTAAACCAACCGAAAATGCAAAGCTTTTGCAACAAGGATTGAGTCAGACCAGCCCAAACATCCATGCAGCCCAGTCAGTCTCGTTTATGTTGCGTGGCTAACTTCTACATTTCTTTGTAATAACCATTAAATTGACAATGTTCAAAAAAGAATGCTCGACATGTCCATTCAGGAAATTCAGCAGGTTAATAATTAATAATTTCCTCAACGCTTTGAGTTCAAATTCCGCCTGGAACTTAATTCCACATGTTTGGAATCTGTCAAGCTAGCATACGGAAGATTGGTGATTCTACAATCATGCAAGCTTGTGGTCTTCTTCCACTGTTAAAAATGGATAGTCGATAAAATGACCCAGTATGCTGGTGCAACTTTTTAACTAAAATCAAATTCCATAATAGACTTGTTAAATTTAGTAGAAGCACTGTGAAAAGAATTGACTCTTTTGCGTAAGATGTCATTAATCTTGTTCGATCTATTTCATGTCCTTCCAGTCATCTTTGGAAGATCCTTTGATTGGTCCAGGCGTTAAACAAATTTTGTACTGTCACTTGATCATTAAACACAGTCACCCATTACGGTACACTGAGCAAAACGCAGTGAATGATGATGTATACGACAAATAGATCTATAATATCTATAAGATCCTAGAAATATTTTTTCCATGCACATGAGTAACTGCGATCATTGACGAATAATTTTACGAAGTTTACATTTAGATACAAAATCATGTATTTGGTTTTCTTTAGGAAGATATGGTTGTCATGTAAACGACTCAAGTGCACGAGAAGAAGTGGTTAAATATATTGATGTAAGAGTCATTGGCCAACCTATTGTTGTTGTTGAACCAAAGTATCAGATTGTAGAATACCTGGCTACGGTGAAGTTGATGTGTGTCTTGGCTTTCTCACCCGGGACATTTCAGGGCTTTCAATGGTACAGGAATGGTGAACCTTATGTGCAAGCAAGCAGTAAGTTTGTGGATATTTAAACAACATTGCTTTTCAAATCACTCAAGTATGTCTTAAACATTATATCACTACAATATAGGTTTTTGTCTCTGACTAGTAATCATCAGCCTATCAGCACTGTGATTTCATATGCTGGACAAATATTCACATGTGTTGAAGCTGTCTTAGGGACCGTCAGTGGTTCTACCTAGGTGTACGCCTGGTATATTCCTCCACGCCAAAGATGGACAAATCGCTAAAATGATCATGGCCGGTGGTGCAATGTTAAATCCTGGAGAAAAATATCGGTATGACGTTCTTAAAAATACACAATTTTTAAACTATTCTTTTTGCGATTTAGCAATGAAAGATATTTGCTTTCTTCTATTAAAAATAGAATTAGAGATTTTTTAAAACATGATTAAATCAAACTGAATTATTTTCGAATTTCTCACAGACGAAGAATTGACAGATGGAGCCATCAACAGTACAATAACAATTAATGGTATCACAGACATAACTACGTTTACATGTAAAGGTGTTAACCAGGCAGGTTCGAGTGCCCCTGTGATGTCAACAGTTTCTGTTATACCACCAGGTAAAGTGTCAAATCGGACAGAAACACCATTGACTTTAATATAAGACTGTTTGTTTCTAATTTCGCGTACTACACGCTTATACAAATGATTGTGATTTATGCACTGAAATCCAGGCTTGGATTGATCAGAGTTAAGTAGAAAAGTTCACAGAAGTAAAAAAAAACAAGAATAAAGCAAACTGGTTTACCTAGGTATTCTATCAGTAGCTAACCGAAAACCTAAGCACAAGTTGTTGTTCTGACCAAATTTAACCCTGTATATTAGATGTAGACAGCATTCGTAGACTTTTTAACTTGCCAGAAATAACCTTAAAATGAGAACGAAGACCGAATCTCCTACTCATAAACATTCTAACACAATATATACATATATACTGAAGTTCGTTCCGTCGATATTGCACCATTATGTTTATGAAGATTTGTTTGTAACATGTTATAACGGTGTATATACAGATATAACTGAAGCTGAGAAGTGTCCGGAAGACGTAGATGATCGTGACACTGTGTGGCCATCATCTGTACCTGACAGTGTTGTTAGACTTCGTTGCGCCACTAACTATAGAGGTAAAAATACTTATATACATATGCGTATAAAATTATCATTTCCTTTCAGTATGTGTTCAACAACATTTCAGTTATATACGGCGATCGACTCATCCAATCCGTTTTCCTGGATTGTATTCTAACTAGTTCTTATTCTCTAACACGGAACCAGCAGTTTCGTCAAATATGGAGGCAAATCGACAATTTTGTAAATTTGTAAGAGAAGGATATGACCTGATTCAACTGGGATTCGAACCCGTGTCATGTTTTCTAATTCAATTTCTATTGTTATATTTTTTTATTTGATTTCAATACCCACTCACTTGGTAAGCGCATTTCTGCAAATAAAGTCCTCCAGAGATTATCAATTTAAACGTTTGTAGAGCATAGTCCTTACATTGCAATAAAAAATTTGAGTAACTTTAGTAACCATATCACTGGACTGATCAATATATTATGTTACTTCAGGTGAAGTGTACAGAAATTGTGATACCACAGGGCAATGGGAGCCACCGTACTACGACTGTGTTAGCAATGAGTTACAAGTAATTGAACAGCAGGTATATAATACTATTGTAACTAATTTTATGCCCCGTATCGATAGATCGGGCGTATATTGTGTGCGTATATTGTGTTTGGGGTTTCTGTAAGTTTGTTGTATCAAACTTTAACATTGCATATAGAATCAACATGCTTCCAACTACAATCATCAAACTTCATTATGTTCGTTCATCATAACAGCCTCTGCATGCCTGTGCATTGTTAGGTCAGTAGGTCTAAAATAAAGGTCACCCAGAGGGGGCATTGTGTTTCAAAAACACATCTTGTTCTGTTTAGCGTTTATGACTGATCCGGCCTTTCTAATTGTATTACTGGCAAATGCAGTACTATGCAGTATCTCTTGTTGTACTTACCTTATAATGTAAACGTCAAACAGGTCACAAAGATACAAAGGAAAATGCCGACAGGAATTCGTTAAAGTGCTTGATAATTTCTACAAGATTAAGTCACATTTGGTTTTAAACTATTTTGTAACCGGTCACAAAAAGTACATTTTGATCTTGACGTATTATCAAGTACTCATATAATCGTGTAGTGTACGCAGAATCGGGGTTCATACGTCAGGTACAAGAAAACTAATCTTTGATCAAGAATATTAGTTTGTATATTTTCCTGATAAATGTATCACTTCAGGTAAATCAAATAAAAGATGGATCAAGTTCAACAGATTTGAATACAGTGTTATCTGAAATGCAAGACTACACAGATGACAATGACATTTTTGAAGGTGATTTACGAACAATTTTAAATACATTGGAAACGGTAGTCGCAGTTACAGACACTAATGAAGAAGATAGTACTGTGGAAGAAACTCAGGTAAAAAAATGTCTACATACATAATATTTCAAGTCAATGTGACCACTTGATCTGTTCAAATCTAGTTGCATAAACATTAAGGATTAACAAATGTCTTCTGGAAATGTCCAGTGAAAACATATCAAATATAATACATAAAAATGTATACACTATAGAACATTTATGTTTGTCGCAAATATACAAATTGTTCAATATAAGTATATCAAACATCAATAATAGGACTGGCAACGAATACTTATTTCAATATTCTCATATGCGGCCTTCCCTCCGAACGATGTTTGGGTCATATATGAAAGAAAACCGTACATTATCCGTGCTATTGTTATCATTATGCTTGTCAAATAACTTATTAAACGTAATTTCATTTCAGAACATCTTGAAAATTGCTAGTAATTTGATAGATGATCACCGACCTTGGAAACCTTTTGTAGAACAGGTCAGTAAATGGTAAAAAATACAAACGTAGAGAACACAATTTGGAATTCTGAATCAATCTATGTATAATGTATAATTTTCGGTCTGATTCTTTGACTCTGGGATACCATGTTTAGCCTTCCATCTAGTTTCCGTTAACATCCCCACAAATATAGGGTCGGTATGTCATTAGAATATTATTCTTCAAATTAATTTTTCATATAGAGATGTAGTTTATATGAAATTTAAACAATACGACAAGAAATGAAAATGACCATGTAAACTACTTAGACAGGTTTTGACCGGCAGAAAAAATGTTGGTCTGGTAAGTCAGGAACCATTTTAAAAACCTAATGGGTTTTATTCTTATGACATATAGAAGTTTCATAGAAGGGTAAACTAATGAATTATATTTGTTCGGGATGGCTGTTGAATACTTCATGGTTGATAACGACTAAACTCTTTTAAAATGTACATATTTTGCATTTAGTGTGTTTTAAAGATTTCATTGTCACATGGTAACATTTTTTATCATAATCATTTACTAGCGTAAAGAAGGCGCAATGGATGTCCCTGGAATAGTAGAAGACTACTTGGATAAGAAACTTGACATTCTAGCTGCAAATACCGAGTATGATTATAATGTTACAAACATATGTAAGTGATTTTAAGATACTTAATATATTCGTGAACATTATCACAGACGTTGTATACTAATTATTCACTACCCATTTTTCTAACACGAAAACTTGCCTAGTTAGCATTGTGGTAATCACCAAATTTGTTTAGTTTTAACTGAATGACAACCACTGAAATACACGTGTTTCATACTATCGGGGTAGTGTTTTATATTATACACTATAAGTCTACGTGTTCTGGCCTTAAATGCTTAATGGGTCGATGCCTCTGTGATCGATTGGTCACATTGCCTTAAGTCCACATATGTTATGTTGTTGTACACATATTTTGCTCTCCAACAGTGGAGGAATAAAAGAATCTATCTATGGTTTTTGACTAGCAATCATCATTAGTCCCTTAGTAATGGTTGGGGTCTAAAATGACTGTTCTACATGAAATTAGAAACGTGGGTGAGCATCCGGCGTTCCTAATTCATGTAGAACAGTCATTTTAGACACTAACCTACTTAGTCTTTGTCCTATTTTGCCATTGTACTCTTAATGAAAGTATGTCAGACGCTTATCTTATGAAGAGCCGAGACAGTGGTCTTCATAAAATTAATCGGTACAAAATTCAAATATTCTCGGCAGCTGATTGGCTGGAAAAATAGGGCAAACACTAACTACCCTGAGCTAAATTTTACATGCGAGGAGACTGTCCAACTAGCTTATGGAAGATCATTCTTTCTACCCAAGTATATTTCTGGGATTAATCCCTAACAAAAAAGTCGCTAAATGTCCCCTTGCTGTTGGTACAATGTTAAAAAAAACAGACTTATGCATAAATCAAACAACTTATTGAAAAAAGATGTAAATTAGAATACTGAATCAGTTACCTATATGTAATATAATCAAATGAAAGTAGCAGGTCAATTATTTGAATCGGGGTATTTTAATTCCAGATGTACAAATTCGTTCTGGAAAACAATCGACGTACATTTTCCCGGACAAAACTTCGGAACTGCCATATTGGGTTGCCTCTTCTGGGACAGAAATAAAAATACCGGGTGACGCATTGAAAGGTAAGGATTTTGTACGATTATCTTTATTGACAACAGACCCACCTCCGTGGTCGAGTGGTTCGCTGACTTCAAATCGATGTAACCTCTCACTGATAGAGGGTCGTGGGTACCGACTATGACTCTTTATGTGAGAAAGTAGGCAGTTGCTTACGAAGGATGGGAGTCTATTACTGGTGCTTCCCAGGAACGATGCTTAGGTGAACTGACTGTTTCATATGACTCTGACTGTTGAAAAGGAGCGTAGAACCCGATACAAACAAACTTTATTGATAGCAGCAACACATTGACAATTATTCTACATTGTGTTTGTTTATCCATTGGCGCATAAAATTATATCTTTGAAAATTCCAATTGACGGACCAATAATTATTCTTTGTCCAATAGATAAAAATGCTCGGGATTTCTTGAATTACGTGGGTCGGCGAGACCACCGAATCAAAACCCCGCGAAAACGAATGCCTAGATATTAATCAACCATCCGAAACATTTCCGAATTTGCGCTTCTTAATTGCGATATCAACATTACCGTTATATTTGACTTTGAAAAGTCCACGAATGTATGCCTTCCATAAATCGTCATTTTAAAACCACGAACATTTTGTCCAATGCATATAACTGAACCCCCAGTAGTTCAACAAAGAATTGCATATACATAAATACGGAAGAACTTGTGCCATAAAATCATATATGGCTGCATATAAACACATAGCCCTCCACGATATTTGTAAATATATTGAAGTCCAATTCATTTCTAAACTTTTAGAAAACATTCTTGCATACACTGTCAAAATAGTATTAAATGAGAAATCTACGAATGATACAATCAACTAACGTGCATAAAATACTTAACTATGATTTTTTTTATTTCAGATTTAACAACCGTTAATTACGCCAGTTCCTTCTACAAAGACATATCCCCAATTTTAGTAAAGAAATTAAAGAATAATAACGGGTAAGTTCAGACCATTTGTTATTGATACTAATACTAAGAATGATATTTTACAAAGACAACATAATTATTTTTGAACAAATTTTAGTATGGTTCACATGTGAACCCACCTAGTCAGTATCGCTTTAAATGCTTTTGCGATAGAAAATAAAATACTATTCTTAAAGAAATAAGATATCTTCGCATTCTAATGAAGTATAATTGCGTTGCTTTGGTTATCGTTCAATTAAAGAATAATAACACATCTTAAATACAATACATATCAGTCAGTGCGAACGGTTTCGAATAAATTAACCTACTGGCAAATTTCTAGGGTGTATGACCCAGCCCCTATTCCATGTATCGTTGATCTCTGTTTTACTAATTTAAGGGACATCGTTGATATCACGTACACAAAAGACATCAACTCAGACATTGTTTCATTTCAACTGAAGGAGGACGTTGGTTTTATAGATCCCCCTGCCGAAATTGTTTTTAGACATTATGATGTAAGTATTTGTATTTTTTATTGATATACCAGTAAAAGCATTTCTTTGTATTTCGTTATAGGAAACAATTCGTTTGTATTTTGAAGCTCTGTTTTTTAAGTTACAGGTGAAGCTTTCTTTATTTCTTACCTAATATAAAAACGCAGACTTTTAAAACAGAAATATGTTTTGTAAATGGGTGATTTGTAAACTGTTGCTGTGTTATGTAATTATGTACACAACTGTCGTAATTGAAATTAAATAATAATGAGTATGTAGTCATAGGGGTCCTTTCAAATATACTAGTAGCTCATCTGGAAACCTGTATTCGCAAACGTTCTATTATACAGCTCCGAATATTACTCCCGTACTAAAATACCCCTGTAACACTATGCTGCGTTTCCACTGCGTAGATACAGAGTTGTTTAATTTTCCGGAGTACCGTGAGATCGCAAGAAAAAAATCTGATATTTTTCGTGAAAATGGAGATGTCATGGCGTTCTAACTGCGGCAAAGGCATAACTGCTACGGAGCTTAATACATGGCGTTCCATCGCGTTCCTACAGCGTTGTCGGCGCTCTCACGGCGCTACCACTATATGCAATGCACTTTCACGGCTCTCACTCAGCGCTGATATTGTGGTAAAGTCGTACGTATAAGATTGCTATAGACGCAGTGATATTAGAGAACACATTACAGTCTCCATGCAAACGTCGTTTACAACCAAAGTATTCACACTGCGACCTATGTGCGCGCTCGCGGAGCTCCCATGACGTTGTATGAGACTTACTGTGCTGTTATGGCGACCTTTGCGGTCATCGGAACGCCGAGCGACGATGTTTGTTTAGTACATGTATGCTTAAAGGGCGCACCATCGCTCGGCGTTCTTTGCGACCCAAGGTTCTGCATTTTTCTTGGATGCCGTGGGAACGCAGCCCTTGTGTCACAGGGGTTTAAGACGCTGTATAGGAGTAATCGTTGCTTTTCTCGGACAGATTTCACCAATTATCTAATGCAAGATAAAGATAATTCTTTTTTTAACAATGATTGCGCGCTGGTTAGTTTTAGATTTCTCTTTTGATGCCCAAAACTCGGATATATATTGTTGTTAGTTTTCTAAAATCTTAAATCTTTGCATGTCCTTATCTATTGCATTGAATATTTTTATCGCAGTAAAATGACTTGTATATTGTATTTCCGTATTCTCTGAAAAGGATGATTTATGTTGTAACTTTGTCTTAGGTAATACTTCAAGCGTTTATTATGTCTTATAACACCGAATATTTAGACTTTTTGAATGAATGTAGCAAGTCATAAGAAATTGCTTTAAACAATGCAGTTACATGAATAGTGCAGACAAATATAATCTGTCATAGTTAAAGCAACAAGTTGTCAAGTGCGTGCATACTTAACATCCTTTGTTTGTTACACGTTTCAGTCTAATTATTCAGAACCAATTTGTTGTTACTGGGATTTCACTGAAGGGTAAGGAATTATTTATTTCATTCTTCGAAATATTTATCTTAACTTATTATTTTACATAGAGCTTAATCATATTCTAAGGGTTTCGATTGTTTTTGTTAATCCATTTGGTGAATGAGAGAAAGCTTGTAACAATAAGTAGGATTTTCAAAGAGGACAATAATTATACTAATAATGTTTTAATTCAAAATAAAGCTCATACAATAGTTTGTAAACTGAAGCACAAACAATATTGCTTCATGGAGAACTTTTTTAATTTGACAATATCAATTAAAGACAGAGACAGAAACGTTTGAGTGAAACAATTGCCTTTGTCATAATAATAAGCAAAATAATCACACAAAAAAGAGTAGTTCACGATCTATCCAGTTATATCATATAAATCCTAAATCTTGTCTCCAGTATTATGAGACTATTTTCTTGGGTTGGGTTAAAAGCCGTACCAACTACCTGTCAGTGAGCAGTATGGAGATTATTCCAGCTTTTAACGATGTACGAGACCTGCCCAAGGTATAGAGCAATAAACCGTTCCTAAGTCCGTTCTACGGAGAGCTTTATTGATCCTCTCATGTTAAAATATTCTAGTCCTGAGTGGGAATATATCATTCATTGCCCCTTTGAAATGAATAAATCGAAATATGTTTTTTCTTGAACTGTTCTTGCGTACTTCATGAATAGTTGATGAATAATTGATGAAGTATGAATAACTCTTTGGCAGAAGATTTATAAAAACTTTTAATTTATACAAACTGACCACCCTCAACTTATATATATGTTTAAATAGATTAAAAGTCAACGCTTCAATGATAGTTTTCGTTTTGTATGAAAATATGGTTTATGCTTAACAAAACAGTTGAGAGCAATACATTATTATGACAACAAATCGAAGGTGACTAATTTGTCGTGGGTGATTTATTTTTTTCAAAGCAGATATGGTTCATTTCACCGTAGTTGGTCTATTATCTCGTGTGGTGTTTGAAAAAAACTATATCTATGCACTTCATAACACCAGGAGTTAGTGTAAACTTGACAAATTCATTGATAAGTAAATGAAACTGCATCCAGTATGGAGAGACATTTTCAAGTTTGGATATTTTCAGAGCATTTTTCACTGATGGATGTGAGTTAGTTTCAACAAATGATGAGTATACAGTTTGTTCGTGCAATCATTTTACTAATTTCGCTGTGCTTATGAGTCCAGGAAAAACGGTTAGTACTTGTTTGCTTCTTTTAATTATTATCTTTTTCATAACACCTCTTCACATGTGTTCCTTATCAAGTACATTATTTAAAGGACCTTTTTTCTTACATTGTTATAATTATAATTAAAGGATAGTATAGGCTGGTGGGACTGAGCTGCCCCCACTTTATATGTTTTCTATTCTTTGATACCCTGTCCGTAGATATCTTAGGTATGTGTATATAATTGAGATGGTAAAAAAGAAAACATAACTCAAATTAAGTTGCAACGCGTTTCGTAGTTTCGTCAGGCAACTAGTATAATTATTGTAATGATGGTAAACATATGTGTGACGTCATGACATCATAACGTATGACATCACAACGTCAAAAAGTGACGTTACGTTTGGCCACTTATATTTTATAATAATTTAATTGAAGATAATAAAAAGGAGATAAAAACAAGGTAAAAAAGATTTTAAATAAAAATAAAATTATTAGATAGTAAAAATAAATAAAAAATAATTATTAGATAATTGAGAAAAAGAGATAGGTAATTATAGTAAAGCCTGTGTTAACGGTCACCTCCGAATAAAGGCCATGCTGTACACAACGGACATTTTATAAACATTGTCATTAATTACTTAGAACAAAATGACCTTCGAATAAAGACCACCTGTCACATTGTGTCTTTCCGTAAGGTGCCATTAGATCACAGTTTAGACTGTAACTGAACAACTAAACCGTATATAAGATTACGATGATACATTAGCGTACCAGTCCACAACTTATGATGTATTAATATTTTTATAAATGAACCATAATTGCAAAGTTTATCATCAGCCTTGTGTTATATAGTAATGCAGTATTTAAACAATACAGCGTTTGTAAAACTCACCGAGCGAGACATAATTGAAGCCTGAATCATTAGATAATTAGGAATACATTAACATAATTTTATTATATACAGTAAGCTAAGTGTTTTCACGTTGTGATAATTTCAGCCTGAAGCAGATATCATGGCCCTGAGTATTATTTCGGCGGTTGGATGTGGAATATCAATACTATGCTTGTTGTTGACGATAATTCTATATATTCTTGTATGGAGGTAATGTATATTTTGTAGACGTCATAACATGATTGTATCATCTGTATATAGTATAACATCAATGATATTGAAGCGAGAAAGTCGGAAAAAATATCTTCCTACATATGTATTGATGTTTAAGTCTCTGATCAGACGGTGGTAACATTATTGATTTTTCATTCGGAAATGAGGGGTAATTGGTATGACGTCATGCTTATAATCAGTCTGTCTTTTGTTAATTTATTTGCGCAAAAGATCCACTTATATATAAAGGCTGTAAAACGATATTGTTACGATTAGAATGACATAATTATTGTTCTGTTAAATCATGCGTTCAATTATGTAAAATTAATAAACATCTAAGGACGAGTGTATGCTAATATCTTAAGATAGGATATTCATTTAAGGGTACATAAGTAACATTTTTAAACAAGAAACTATACATGCATGAACCAAACATCTCCAATTTCATATAATGTTCAACAATATGTTTGCTAATAGGATCTTGTTAGCAGAGAGACCTAAAAGTTATAAACAATATTAAGGTCGCGGTCATTTTTCGGGTCGGTCGCGTTAGCAAGTTTTTAATTCTTCCATGTTGACTTTTAGGAAATTTAGATTTTTAAGCTTGTATATATATTTCAGGTATGTCAAGAGTGACCGTGCAATACTTCTTCTGAACCTATGTGTGGCACTCATTATTTCATACGCAATATTTCTTGGTGGGATCAATCAGGCTGGGAATGAGGTATTTAGCTCAATATTCTCGTCTGCATCATCTTCTTTCCATTTAGAACAATGTAACGCCAATTCTTCAGTTTTATTTAACTCTTTAAAGATCCAACCGTATTTGTCAGTTGTTTGCATAATCAAAATAATATATCTTCATGTATTTACATTAAAAAAAGTTTTGGCATTTGTATTCGGCTGTCTGACATTTTATTTTAGACATATTTTTACTTTCATATTGATCGCTAATAATAAACTGAAATCGACCAGTCTCGGCTAATGTAATATTTTGATTGCATTATTATTGATCTCAAATAGATCATAATATGATTAAATGTCTTAAAAACTAAGGTCGTTGATTAGGGATTTTTTAAATGTTTCGGTCACGTAGGTTCTAATTGTAAACTTACACTTTTTTTCAGACACTGTGTACAGTTATATCAGCATTATTACATTATTTCTATCTGGTTGTATTCTTCCTGATGTTGGCATATGGTATAGAAATTGCTGTATGTGTAGTATATGTGTTTGTTACAAAGTCTAGGATAATATGGCTCCTTCCACTCGCTTGGGGTAAATACATTTTTTATACAAGATCTTCCCCTTTTCTTGGTGACTTACAGGTCCATTGAAAGAGGTGCTACTTAGTTATATTATTGTACGAATACAATATTGTTAAATTTTCGTGGGTAGGGTGCCTTGTATACTACTATTGTATATAAGAATATATAACGTTTTCGTTTTCTCGGTTACTTCTATGTGCATATGACTGTATGCTTGGTATATTGTCTGTATGTCTTATCAAGTTCATAATTTGAAAATACATATGATAAATAATATACAATTTACCTGATATTAGCATAAATGTTACAAGCAATACAAATATCACAATTAATTTTTTAGAGACATTTCTTTTATCCTAACTGTCATTTTAACATTGATCATATTTTCATTTTTGAATGTTTTGTTTTAGTCATAAAAAGAATCTAAATGTTGTAACCCCTGTGTATTATGATGTATTTTAGGGATACCATTGTTGATTGTTGGGATATCATTAGGGGCCACACAACTTAAAGGTTATGGAAACGATAGATTGTAAGATCCATGTTGTTATATCATTTACACTTTGCTTCTGTTAGACTACTCTTATGTCATTTCTTATATGGGCTCTCCCCGGAGCATGAATTCATTGAAATATTTTAAATGACTTAACTATGCTTTTACAAAAATGGCAAAGTAACTGTGTAATTACCTCTTCGTCGCGTATTGTTGACAAAAATAGGCAAACTATATTAATTTAAGGCTATCTGTTTACAATTTTTTTTTAATAAAGCGCATTCACCAATGTAAACGGTGTATACATGAGTCATCACGAAAACCTCGTCATGTATTCAGGATAGGTTTTGATTGTGTTTTGTATCGTTGATGGTTGATATATAGTGAATTCAGGCAAATATCTGATGTTATGTTACAGTTGTTGGTTGTCTACAGAGGATGGTGTCTTGTGGGCTTTTGTTGGGCCAGCTTTACTTATTATTCTTGTAAGTAAATATGAATATTGTGTATAAATTGATATGTTTCTATTTAATTCAAAATTTAAGTAATGATGTATATATATTCTTTGTATTAAGATATCAAAGTGTTTGTGTTTGTCTTGTTATAGCATTAACTTTAATAAATAAATGTATTATATGTGTTTACGATGTCTTTTTCCTAGATGGCATAGTTTATGTACATGTGTTAAAGTATTATATATAACTGTGCTTATTTTGCATACGTTATTTGCATTTTTTTATGAATGAAATTTGTTCATTTCACGGAGAGTGTTCACTAATGTTTTATAATTTCATTCCAGATAAATTTCGTTATTGTTGTCATAGTTTTAAGACAGATGTTTAAATCATCTGTTATGATGACGAAGTCCGACAAGGAGAAGGCAGTGTAAGTAGAAACAATCTATTTATATTGTAAATATTTTATGGTCCAATTTCAGTGATCCCTACTAGGTAAAAGGCAAAGCTATGTCAATCATCGGTCGGTATCAAATCAATTTTTAAGAATGTAAATATTATGTTACACAATGATTACAATAGACTGCCTTTACTTTACTTCTATCTATAACGATTAGTTTTTGTACTCATTTATACATAAGGGCAATTGATGATACTGACTGTTCTTATTGATAGCAATATTAGCTGAAACAATTTGTTTCTTTAGATATCGTATATTATCCTTTTAGAGACAAGTAGCTGACAATGACAGTATATTTTCCACGCTTTGTAAAGATGAGCTAAGCTTTTAATGAAACTAATGGTATAGGCCTACGTATTAATATGTATATATCAATGAACAGACGTAATGCAAATATGTTACAGGACCGGAGTACGCAGTTTATGTGTTCTGTTACCCATCCTTGGGCTTACTTGGGTGTTTGGTGTTTTCTCTGTCAACGAAAGCCTGACTGTGTTCCAATATATATTCGCAATATGTAATACTCTCCAGGTATGTATTTGTCGTGTCACTCAGGTTTTTTGTGATATGCTTAACTGCGATACCTCTATAATTTGAACTTTTCGCATGTCCGAACTAGAGAGGATACACAGTCTAACACATCCTGGAAAAGAAAGGTTTTCGGATAAGAGATTTTTGGATAAGATCATTTTTATATTCTCAGCTACAAATAAAACCACCATGTTTGTAATTTTGGCGTGATAGTATTATTGGTATGCATTTGAATTTGAACACCATTGAATCTTGTATCAATACCTGTATTAAGTTGATATGTTTAGTTAGTATTGACGTCTCACAAACAATCAGGGATATGGGACGATTTCTCTGACTTTGAACTTGGTGGAAGTCCCAAGTCATACCTTGGTTGAACCGAACGCTATTTGGTCAGCTTCTTCACAAGCGATATTCTTCTTGGAGGAGATTCGAATTAACATCCGCGAAGGGTTAGGGACCTTGACCACTCGAATTATATAGGAATAATTGGAAATAAATTGATAAACTTAAAAAAAGCCATGTGAGCTTCTTATGATCTGAATAAGCTCATGTATTACAACCTGTGTATATATAGTTTGACTGTGAGTTAATGTATACAGTTTGTGTTTATATTGTGTTCACATTTTCTCTTTCAGGGATTCCTTATATTTCTGTTTCATTGTATTCTCAACAAACAGGTATGTATATCTTAATCTGCATAATTCTCTAGGGTTTAACGTTGCACCAACCAATATTTAACTTCTTTTGACGCTTAATCTGATCAGACAGAGATCTCAGGTGAATGAATATCTTGGTAGAGTATTTGAACATTCATTAGTTTACTTGAAAGCTTCCTCACATGTTAATTGTTATTGTCCGGGGTCGCATTCAACCTGAAAGCGGTTAGGAGCTGGTAATTTCTGAACCATTATCACTTGAACCCAGACGCCCCTATCCAATTCTGAACTGCTATGTTTCCAAAGTTACTCTACATCTTTGTAGTCAGTTTATATGCAATGTATCACTAAAAATGTTTTATAGTAATTGATATGAGTCTAAGTGTATGTTGTTTTGTATAAAGGTGCATATTTGAAAGTTGTGGTATTTCAAATTATATATCAAACATCAATAGTAAGTCATTTCATTCTTTATAACTAAAGGAACTGATACCCATTTGTAAATATATTACAGACATTTTACTCCAATATTGTATTGAAATGCTTTATGTTAGAAACTAAATATTATTGTTTTTTATTCTGACAGTTGTTACAAGCCTTAAAACAGCGAAATGAAAGGAAAAAGAGCATGGCTTCCATTGAAACTACATTTAAAAATCAACAGTCAACTGGAAACCCTTCAGTAAGTTTTGTTTTAATTAATTGGCACTCGAAGTGTTGCTGAAGAAATGTCTCTTCAAGGCATGGTTCTAATTATCATTTGATGTAGAATTGTCTTATATTAAATGTTTTCTTTGATTTATGATTAGATCTATACCCTGACGCCGGGAACGTTTAATTGCCCTACTAGTTCCTTGTTTTTTTTTTAAGATTTAGAACAGTATTCGAATTTGCATACATATGTTTAGAGGTATATTCAGTTGTTATGAGAATTCGTATCACAAAGATCATTTATGGCTAATTGACGTTATGGAAGGGAAAGTAAATGAGAGATCGTGATTCTGTCTTGTGTCACCAATGCTTATAAATTTGTTCCAGGGTTTGATTAGGTTAGTAAAACATAAGCCAAGATTATCGTTGCTTGACCAAAGACCCTGGTTGATGGACCGCAAGTTTTTATTTTTTCGATGTTTTTTAGTTCTGAACGTACATTTCTTTGGAGGCCCCTACGCTTCATTCCAAAATCTAGTCGTACTTTGCAGTTCGAATCTTAAGGGTCCATGGCTAGAAAGGGTTTGTTTGGTAACCCTAAACACGATCATTTTCAGGTCTTGTTACATTTGTGAACGGTACCTGCCGTCCATTGGATTGTGTATATATTCACAACATACGAAAAAGCATCAGATACGAAAAGCATTTATCAAATATGTCAGAAACGTAATGCAATTTCATGTTTTCCAGTGACCTCAGGTATCGTTGTACTGATCAGGTCTGAGTCTGTAGCTAAGTTTGTTTGTAAATTATGTGTTCTTAACTTACCCATTATAACAATTTTAAACTTCCATTTTCAGGGTTTTTATTCAAGTGATACCAAGTCTTCACAACCAAAGAACAATATTGATACTGAAAAGATTGAAAGTAAGTATCATGGCGATACTTTTTAAAAACAGGAAATATATTTCGTTTGAAGAAGCAATTCAATACAATCAACTGAGTCTTTTGTAGCTTGTAAATATTCCATAAAAATAGCAAAAATGTAATGAAATATGTGTTAGAATTGCCACAACGTTTTATAGGTTAAAGTTGAGATGGTTGATCAATCTGGTTCTTGAATTAGGCTGATATTATGTGCAATACAAGAAACATTTTATCACCAAGTCAGGACCCATTAAACTTCAAATTCATATTCAATCTATCGTTATTTTTCTTCAAATAACCACATAACGTCTTGTTTTCTTCTTTAGCATCAAATCCATTTTTGCAAGCAGACAGACAAATGAAAGAACTTGTTGCCAAGAATAAAACTGGTACGAATGTCAATGAGGTTAACAATAAACTTGACAAGGATTTCAATAAAGCAGTGGATTTGGAAGATGTGAAGATATCCAACATACTGCGTGAGTCTGAAGTGATGAGTGGCGCAGGCGTTGTGTCATCTATATTACATAACCAACCAAGAGATGTAAGTACTAATGTATCGTAGTGATATTGTCTGTATGTATTATATCAGCAATACTTACAAGCTTAGCAATTGCCTTTCTATTATGGTTTGTTTATGGTGATGTAATATGGTGTATAAGCATCAGTCTTACGTCTACAAATGATATAACTTTTGATTACTACGAAAGTCTATGGGATAAAATTCACTGATATTTTGTCTTAGAGTGTTTTCTCTGATGTTAAAAGTTTGTAACGGACTAACCTATCAAATGGAAATATACTTTCAATGCAAAGCAGATGACTTACGTCGGTTCTTTGGGGAACTTAATTTCTTCTAAAGACAAATCAAGTACATGTATGTTTAAATGACAGAAATACTGTCACCCATTTCTCGTTCACATTCACCGTGAAACGAAATCTTATATGTTTTCATGCTTGTGTGTTTTCATGTTTGTATATTTTCTTCTAGGGTTACTTGTCACGTGGTAGTAACCGCAGCGTTCGATTCATGGTATGAAATCACGCGACTGCTGTTTGAATATATGCACATGATTGCTGTTTAAAATGCACACCCTAAACCCACCTATAAACATATAATTCGATTGAAACACATTTCACTAATATAATGATCTAATTGTTAATTGTGTAGCTCTTGGATTTGTACCGGATAATGTGTTAAAATAATATCTGGTATATGCCAGGCATGTTTAGTTACATCGTATATACATGTAACTCTTATTTATGTTATGTATGTGTTTCAGTCTGTTTTTCTTTTGTTCCAATGCATACTTGTATATGCTTAGCTGATAGTAGAACCATAGTGCAAGACTAGTTATTGTCCGATATCAGTTTAATAAATTTAGTAAAATTCATTTACATGTGTAATGATAAAAGTATTTTCATGCCATTTTGGTAGGATCACTCAAATAAGTTCTTTCAACACAGCATAACATAGTTAGTGTCTGACAAAGAGAATTTGTGCATGTTTAACCTTATGTTTCTGTTTCAGGAATCGCCAATGACACGTGACACAAAGGCTTCCAGCCATAAGTATGATTATATAGATCCATACTCACAGAAATCACCTGGATACGAAAGCTTGGTTCTCGGTAATACATCTTCCAAGAGCAGTGCACAAAGTGATCGAAGTCGTGAAAGAAGACAACGTGAACTCGAACGTGAAAGAGAAGAAGAAAGAATGAAGCAATTAGAATATGAAAGACGCGACAGACAGGAACGCGAGCGTAAAGAACGGGAAAAACGTGAAAGAGAGAAAATTGAACGTGACAGAGAACGTCAAGAACGTGAAAGAAAAGAGTCGGAAAAGAAAGACAGACAAAAGAATAAGAATGTGATTAAAATCAGTTATGGAAGTGATACCTATTTAGGCGGGGACAGTAGGTCAAGGGACCACTCTCATGAGAGAAGAGGACCACAGAGACCACGTGGTCCAAGTAGATCGGATGATGATTATGAGGTAAGGGAAATTATTTGGAGACTTCAACATTTTAAATGGTTATAACTATCCTTCCTAAATCTATTTATTAGCTAGTTTTAGAAGTAAATACATATCTAATATTTTATGCTAAAAATTAGTACCGATATATTAATAACTGAATCTCATGTCAGTCTTAACTGATGACGTCATCGAATCCTGATTATAAAACAAATGTAGAAACATTTTAGCTAAGATAATAGTTGTAGAAGTATTGCTATCGTTTTAAATCCTATTGATTCTTTTGGGAGATATATACTCGACTGTCAACTGTTTAAAACTACCATTGGCACGATTTTTTACTGCTCTCTTAGCTAAAATAAGTCTGAATACCGGTCGCTTGTCTAACTCTTGTGTATATCAATAATGTAAGTAAATAATTACACGTGGTTATTTGAATCAGTTTCCTTAGAACATAATTACAATAAACTCATAAAATTAAAGTAATGAAATTAGATTCTATGACAATATAATGTTTATATAATAGCAAACATATAATCAAATTAACATTGTCATAATTGAGTGGAAACATGTACATTGTATTTAATCACAAAATTAATATGATATCCTATCATGACACAGGCAAGAGTGTTAGAGCATCATAATCGTATGGTAACTGTATACATGCCGTATGGCAGAATGGTATGTTGTGCTTTCCTTGTGTGGAGTTTGAAATAGAACCTTTGTGTCATGTTTGTTGTAAATGCCCCCCATGTTGACAATGTTCAGGTCTAATCTTTAATGGAAAATCACAGTGAAAAAAAAGACTGAATTCACACAAAAAGCTCATATTCCTGACTGTGCTAACAATGCGTTTCAAGCTAAACCAAAAACTTTTTATGAATTATTTAACAATTCGTGATTTACATTGGATTGGTATGTGGTCTAGTGGAAACGCACCGAACTACTGAACGAAAGGTCATTGGTTGGAATCTTGGTTCCGCCTTTCGATATTTAAGGTAGACCTTTTCAGTGTCCACATGCCAATCACTGGGCCAAGTACTGTGTGTAGAGAATCAAAGGAAACGTCTGAGGCATGTATCAGTGCTTTACATTGGGAACGATAAAGTACCAGGAAAAACAGGTTGAACAAAAGAGTATGGATGTAAATGCCCGATTCTCGTTTATCTTCTATCTCCCCTCTCGTGAGAGGTCCTGAAATGACCACAACTGTCGACTGGACCGTTAAACAACACACAAAAGTAATAATTAATATATTAACCAGCGGTTTGTTTATATATGAGTAAACTGAATGATGTGTTATTAATTGACTAATTATGAGCTGATGTGGTAAGTTATGATCAATTTTTTTGTCGAATAGTAGAATTACGATCTCGTTTGTTTTTTAAAGATTTATATACATCAGGCAAAACTGTTAGGTGTGGTTAAGCCATAATTTGCGTGAGGTGGTTTAATCTTGGATGAAGTTAATCGAGAAACCTTGTGTAATTTAAAGATAAGTTCGAAAAATAAGTCGCTGTTTAAACATCTTGTTTAAATCATATTAAGTTATATTGCGTTTTTAATCATTTGGTAAAAGCTGAATTTAAAAAAGTTAAATAAAGGATAAATGATTATGGTAAAACGTTTTTGTACAAATCCCATTTAAGCTCCAAAGCATTTTTAGTGAAAACACGATTGTTCCAACCAAATCAAAATAGTTTTGCTGATTGAGTTGTATTGTTTTATTTGTTGCCTGCGTGTTCATGTTTTGCCAACTATATTCTCGAGATGTCCACGTTTTCTTACATTGTCCTCAGAGTCGTGGGAAAATATGCCAATGTTTTGACTATTATACAGACGAACATGTGAACAAAGGCCTACCCTGGGAAGACATAATGCCGCCTTTCTTGACAGTATGACTTTATTTAGAGGCCATTTTGTTCTAAATAATGTATGGCGGTTTTAAAAAGAATGGCCTTTATTCACAGAGTGAATGTATACTAGTATCATAGGCTAGAATAAAAAATAGTCATATTTAGGGTTACTTGACCTAAAAGTAGGGTAGATACGTCGAAACAAATAATAATTTTGGTGTTAAATAATTACGAGAAGCGATTTTATTTACTAGTATTGTTTACAATTCTTTTTGAAACCTCACCCGTCGAGTAATCGTAAATACGACTATTTTTACAGACTAATTAACCCGAAATGATAAGGGCTGACAACTCTAAGAATTTATTGCTTGACCTGGTAGGTATGATTATAACAAGAGCTTTATTGCTTTAATGTATTTGTTTCGTTGCTGCGTATTTTCAGGGCAATATTAGTTCCATAAGTACAGCTTTACCTGAACAATTCGACTTTTATCAGGGAAACAAACGACAGGTATGTCATCCAACACAACAGATATGATACATAATTGCCTTATGGTGACTGGAACTATAGAATGATAAAAGTTCTACGAAATCCGGAGTTCCTGGAATACCGGACCTTTTGTCCAGTTCGGGAGGGTCCGGTATTCAGGGATTTTATTGTATTATGTATATTGTTACATCATAGCCTCTATAGACTCATTATTATGTATTAGTTTTTGTTTAGAATTATATTATTTTAAATCGTTCATATTGACAAACAAAGCATTATTACCTAAGATGATAGCATTACATTATGTCTATTGCTTACAAGAACCACGAATATTATATTGACCTTCATGAACTTATTACTTAAAATTCATTGTGAAACGATAAATATAAATATATAACAAAAACTTACATTAGCCATTTCCTTTCCGATAGCAACCGACCATAGCAGCACGACCATTGCTAGTATGACAAACCTTACCTAGCGGGCGCTGTGTACTGGTGTGGTGCCTCTTTCCTCATAATTATTCATATGCACTCAAATATAATCCATGTACAGAAACATGCCTTATTATACTGTGCCACAGGCATTTACATAATACATTCATGCTTTGCACGAGCAATTCGCACTCTATGGATCTAGTACGCACGGTGTTCACGCTTTTCATGCAGTTATCGAAAATCAATAAATTCCTCGCAGCTTTAAACTTTTATGTTAAGAACTTATAAAACTTATCGTATTGCAGTCATGCCATAGTTAAAAGCGCATGGTAAAACACACTGTTGTAAAGTACGTGATGAATTTAAATAATCACGTTGTCATGAAAAGGCATTCCAACAAACATACTTTTAAATGAATGCATTACTTAAAACTGCCTGCTTAGCTAAGTTTGTAGAAACCGGGAGTATGCGAGTTCGAATCCTTGGTCTGTTACCTGTCCTCTTTGATGGTTTGGTTGAAGACACTAAGTCTACAGTCGTAAGTTCTCTTCAACTGGTCTAAATGAATCGTGTGGCGAACATAATTACGTATATAATAATTATTCTAACAACCTATGTATTTGTAATTGTAACAAAATACAATTTGCCATCATAGTCTTGAAAGGCCTCCTATAGGAAGTCCCTGGTAAGTAATCACTTGTCACATATCGCTGTGGGTTCCAATTCCACCCATGCCCAGTGAAAGTCCACAAGTGATGAAGCTATCAAGGGTCGATAGTGTTACCCAGGGGTACGCTTAATGTTTTCGTCCACTTCAAATATAAATAAGTGCTAATGACCATGGCTGTGACTTCGTTTTGTAAACCACAGGGAAAAAAGATACATAGCGCAAAAATGAGCTCACTGTCTTAAATCTTTTATAAACATTAAAGTTTGAATTTTACAGAAGGAAGCAAAGAAACAAGCGGACAGTTTACAAAAGAAGAAGGAGAAAAAGAAATCATCGTTAAAGGATAGATCCGCTGCCTATGAATATTCATATGACACCACATATATGGGCGGGTCATCTAGACATGCGAGTCTGGAAAATATGAATATGCAACAGTATGGTTACAGGTTTGTAACTCTTGATACTTTTTTTAATATCCTCAAAATATCTAAGTTGATGATTGATGATTGTAATGATTTAACTTCGTAATATGTCAGATTTCATATTTGAAACAAGTCCACATAGAATTATTCAAGTTGAACAACATGCATAATTGATATTTTAGAAACATTTATAATATTTACAATATTTAAATGACATTGTAAACTATTGTACTCGTATATCTACTAGAAGCAGAATTATCAAGATTTCCTTATTGGATGCTAAAAAGGTGGAGAGAGCACATTATTCAATTACCACCCTTTTGCTGTACCAATAAATTCATAATTTACTGATTTCTTTGTTGATCATGTACATGTAAACTACATATTGACTTTCGAACTATGAATATGTTAAGATTCTTTGAAAAAGATTCCAATATTGTTTTAGAGAAAGGCAAAGGTTAAGGGGATAAGGGTCTCGCTCTACCATTTCAGAATTCTGTCATAGATGTCTCGCTTCGTCTGCTTCTCAGTAGATATAAATCTGGCTGATTGGCAACCGATAATGTCGCATAACTGTACTATAAATAAAAAACATTAACTTATGAATGATCATTTCATTTCAGTCCTTACTCCCAAATGCCAGGTATGGGTGGGTACCAGACAGGACGCCCTACACATCAGCAGCAGCACTGGGACCAATATAGATATCCTAGGGACCCGAGAGATCCCTATGGCCGAGATTATTGGTGAACATACATGGACCATAATGCACCATACTGATTTTATACATTCCGTTGATATTTAAATACAAGCTCGGGGACGACATACAGCCAAACCTGTGTTTACGGTCAACTCTGAATAAAGGCAACCTTGTGAATCAAAGTCATTCTTTAAAAAAACGTCATTGAGTCTTTAAAACAAAATGAATTCCAAATACAGGCTGCATGTCAATAAAGGACACATTTCAATAAAGGCCACATTAGTTTTTTCCAAGGATGGCCTTTATTCACGGGTTTGACGATAGATTGAAAGTATATTTTCGATTTCATCTTTCATGATTAGTTAGCTCATAAAAGTGTGAAGCATTCAAAATGCACATGCTGGTATAACAAGACTAAATTTAGAAAGCTATACGATTGGGATAAGCATACCTCCCATGAAAAACTTAAGTCTTGACAAATCTGTAACTGATGCCTAAAATAGGCCTATATTTAAAAACCAAATTTCCGCTAAATGCCCCTAAACAGAATATTTTGAGAAAAAAACAACATTTGACCTAAGCCGAAATATTAGGATTGGCAGGGGCCGTGAACTTGTTTACGCTTCTGACATGTTTGACCTCATTTATTGTATGCGAAGCCATTTACAATACTCGACAACATTTTTTTTTATTATGCATATAATTATATCATCTGTATTGTTGAACTCTTTATTTTAATGTCTTCCTGGTGGATTGTCTGTTAAACGCTTGGTTACATATGTATAAAACTTAGCTACATCAAAGGTCAACGTCTATGTACAATGTACAGAAATGTATTATATCATTGTATCAATGCCTTACCTGATGTAATATTTTCCTATCTTCTTATTAGAGGTTTTTAAGTAAAAAATGCGTTGAAATAATTATGTTTAGGGGCCAAAGGGTTTACTGTTCTCATTTAGAATTGGTCTCTTAACTTTAAGTCACGTGTTTTGAATACACGGGATGAACATCAATGTCATTGTTTACCTTTTTTTGCTTTGCCAGGCTTTTGTTAAACATTTGTACCTGTTCAGACCTGTATCCTATGTCCCGAATTATTATAAATAGACTTATTCTAACACAATATATATAGGATATTATATAGAATTTTATGTTTTTTTGTTTTTTTTGTCTCAGACATGTGTTCATGGTGGACAGGTCTCAGTGTTTTGTCTATAACCATGACAACAAGTTGTTATCATAATTTATTAACCATGACAATAATATTATCATATGATAAATTTCCAAGTAATTTAATACTTTGTATCTTCATTGTTAAACAATATGTGTCCATGGAAATGAGATGTCTTCTTATTACTGAAGGAATTGTCGCCATTTTCCTGATTACGTCATGTCATTATAGAGACGGCGGTCGTGGTGCAGTGGTAAAAGCGCTTGACTTTTAACCCGGCGATATTGGTTTGAAACCGGTCGCTGCAGATAAATACCCTTTGATGAAAATTTGACAAGAAAATCGACTTCCCTTCACATGTGGAGAAGTTGCCGGTTCCTCGTGTACAGTCCAGGAACATTGGTTAGGTGAACCGGTCGCCGTATGTACCAAACAAGGCACCAAACCCAATGAAACATGTCATCATAGAAAAATGATTTTATTTCTCAGAGGTTTTTCTCTGTATTTTTATAACTACAAGTTAATACTATATTCATGAATGAAACCAATGAATGATTTAATGTTTGGTTACATGTGGCATACAGATGTGACGTGATTGTTTATCATGAAATAAACAAGTGGACGGGGGGGGGGGTACATGTTTTATGTGAATATTGAAAATATTAACAGACATAATTTTATCTTCTTGAGATCACATGTGATGTATCTTAAATACACCGATGTTCTAAATTGATAGCTCGGGTGCATTGTATATATTGTTTACATTTTGATTCCGTTGGATGAAATTATGTCTGTTTCTAATACAATAGTGTTTCAGATTGTTGTTCATTTATACCTATGCCATGTCCATTTTTAGGAATATTATTTATGTGAATATATATTTTATACAATACGTTTTACAAATAATAAATGTATTTAATTAAGTTACTTCTGTGAGTTTACTATTTGTTGGACTAGTCTTTATTCTAGGCTAATCAGTCACCAGAACCAGTAGATCTGCATTAGTGTGGATCGGTGGCCTAGTGGTAACACGCTGGACTACTAGTCGGAAGGTCGTGGGTTCGAATCTAGTCTCTGCCTTCCGTTATTTCAGTGAAGCTTTTTCAGTGTTCCCATCCCACCTACCGATCCCAGTACTGTGTCTAGATAACCACAGGATATAACGGGAGAGGCGTGTATCGGTGTTTTACACCGAGCACGATAAAATCCAGCAAAACTATTAGAAAAAGGTCAGGGATATATATGCCCGGTGCTCCTACATCGTCTCTCTCCTCTCCCCTCAGGGAAGACCCTGAAATGACTACAGTTGTCAGATTGGACCGTTAAACAAAAGATAACCAGATATCATTATTGTCGGTATATTTACACAAAGCCTAGCAACAATTAATCCAAGACTCGTCAATCAACAGAACATTTTATAACAATGTGGTATTTAACTCGTATAACACATTTACAATCAATCTGAACAAAACAAAAACTATATAATTTGTATATACAGTACAACTTCTGTAGAGCAACACCCTATGGGAGCTGCAAATATTGGCCGTTGTTTAGAGGTTGTTGCTCTACAGACGTTAAATTTATAGTAAATATCAGCTTAGGGAAATTTTGAAGGTATTGTTATAGAGAGGTTCTGGCTCTACAGAGGGCCGCTCTGGAGAGGTTGTAATGTACATATATATTATGTGCTTCTGTCGACACCGGTATAATATTGTAGAAAACATACATAAATATTGCAATTTTCAATAACATACACAAATATTTAATAAAACAATATATTAACTGTTCATGGGTCCGTTTAAAAGGCATACATTAGCTAAGACATCTGTCTTTAAACAGCTCTTGCGAATGGTATATATTTCAGGCAGTAAACAGCTGGCAATATACAGATACTTCAAAATAAAAAAATATATAGTTTTTCAATGCCAAACAAGTGGTTGCAAGCTGTTTAATCAATCAATCAATCGATCGATCGATCGATCGAACGAACGAACGAACGAACGAACAAACAAATAAAAACAACAAGTTCAGTCATTCAAATGTCAATGTAATTCACCCTTAATATACGTACAACATAAAGCTTGTTATAATATTTAGCTTGACATCATTGGTTCTTGTCGACTATTTTGACAAAGAAGGAAATAGACCCTTCTTGCACTCCCCACTTCAGTTATCAGTGATATATTTGTGAAGTCATTTTTAAAAAGATAAGTATACACATGTACTTCAAATTCATACATACGAGAAATCTGATGTACACTCATGGACAAAAGTTTGATCCGATCTACAAACAATGTCTGTTTTGTATATAATCCTGCATTAATAAGAAATGAAACCATTGGAAAGAAGACGCTACCAGTCATTCATTGGTTACAACTTACTAAACCAGTTTCAATGGAATGAAAATAAAGTAAGCTAAATTACAGGGACGTAGTTTTACTGGTTTTAAAAGAGTCACGGGAAGCCTTTTTGTCTTTAAGTATATACATTTGTATCACAAACAATAGATGGATTAATATATTTATATTATGAGAAAGAATACGAGTTGATGGCAGGGCAAAAACGCCCTAGATATGTTAATATAAAGGCATTTAGCAGCGTATATTGGTATAATAACGACATGATTAGAATAGAAAACATGTAATGCTTGGGGTTACTAGACCAAAACAACTGGAACTGGGCAAAGCTAGTTTTTGCAAGAATACGAGGCACGATTACTTCCCATTATTTACATGTACTGTATAATAAACATTGTATGTTTAATCCTCAGAAGAATATTTTCTTGTCAGTGATATCTTCAACAAAGTATTGATGTTCCAGACTTCTCAGACCAGTAATTGCAGCCCATTGCCATTCTGAAGCAATAATAATGGATAAAAACTTCGTGTAATGACCCTGGTACTGATTCATTATATATGACAGTTTTAACTAATGTTTAAGTATCCGGTTCAGGACAATGTGGTAGACAAGGCATTAATTTAATATATAGCTCAGTGTTATTTCACTTACAAAATTTCAAAGTCCATTCGAATAACCTTTATAACAAAGTTTGATTACTTATTCTGCAAATCAAAATACCAGACAAAAATAATATACCATCTTACCGCTAGTGTTATATCAGCAATGGTTTAATAAACCTGTGAAAACAAAATAAAACATAAGCATTTTAAACAATTCTTATAAATTAAATGTGATACAAGTAGTCGCATGCAAAGGGATATCATCTTTAAATGTAAAGATATTGCATAGCTCATTGTTTTGTACTAAAGAATGAATAGCCAACTTATTATCCGTCCTTAGCTCCTTTCTCTTAGCCCCCTTTCTCTCTCCCTCTTTACATTTCCCCTTCGTCTCTCTTCACCCCTTTACTTCCCTTCCCTTTGCACCTCTTTTTTATCTCCCACTTTAAATTTCAATTTGCCCCCTTTCTCCCTCTTTACCTTTTCCCTTTGTCAGCTTTTTCTCTCTCCCACTTTACCTTTCCCATTTGCCCCCTTTCTCTATCTCTCTTAACATTTCACATTTGCCACCTTTCTCTATCCCTATTTACCTTCCCCTTTGCCTTCTTTCTCTCTCCCTCTTTACCTTTCCCCTTTGTCAGCCTTTTCTCTCTCCCTCTGTACCTTTACCATTTGCCCCCTTTCTCTCTCTTTACCTTTTCCCTTTGTCAGCTTTTTCTCTCTCCCACTTTACCTTTCCCATTTGCCCCCTTTCTCTATCTCTCTTAACATTTCACATTTGCCACCTTTCTCTATCCCTATTTACCTTCCCCTTTGCCTTCTTTCTCTCTCCCTCTTTACCTTTCCCCTTTGTCAGCCTTTTCTCTCTCCCTCTGTACCTTTACCATTTGCCCCCTTTCTCTCTATTTACCTTTTCCATTTGTCAGCTTTTTCTCTCTCGTTCTGTACCTTTCCCTTTGCCCCCTTTCTCCCTCTTTACCTTTCCCTTTGTCAACTTTTTCTCTCTCCCACTCTACCTTTCCCATTTGCCCCCTTTCTCTATCCCTCTTAACATTTCCCCTTTGCCACCTTTAGTATATCCCTATTTACCTCCCACTTTGCCGTCTTACTCTCTCCCTCTTTACCTTTCCCCTTTGTCAGCTTTTTCTCTCCCCCTCTGTACCTTTCCCATTTCCCCCCTTTCTCTATCCCTCTTAACCTTTCTCTTTTCCCCTTGCTCTCTCTCCCTCTTTAGCTTTCTCTTTGCCCCTTTCTCTCTCTCCCTCTTTAGCTTTCCCCTGTGTAAGATTTTTCTCTTTCCCTTTGTCATTTGCCCCCTTCCTCTATCACTCTTAACTTTCCCATTTGCCACCTTTCTCTATCTCTATTTACATTCCCCTTTGCCATATTTCTCTCTCCCTCTTTACCTTTCTCTTTGCCCCTTTCTCCCTCTTTAGCTTTCCCCTTTGTCCGTTTCTTTCTCTTTCCCTCTTTACCTTTCGCCTTTGCCCGCTTTCTGTCTCCCTCTTTACCTTTCCCTTTGCCCCCTTTCTCTATCTCCCCCCTTTACTTCCTTTCCCTTTCCCCCATTTACTTCCCTCCTCTTTATCCCTGATTTCTGTCTCCTTCTCTTTCTCTCTATCTCCCTGATTTAATCCCTTCTCTTTCTCCCTCTTTTATCTTCTTTCTACCGTCTTCCTCTTTTATCTCCTTTCCCTATTTCTATTTTCGCTTTCTCCCCTCTATCTCTATATCTCCCGACCTGTTCCACTCTACATCTCTCTCTCTCTCTCCGATGCATTCCAACCTCAATGCCATTACAGCTTGTTTGAAACCATTTTCGCCTAAGAAAGCGACGATAGTTTTACTTTATAAGCATTGTTTCGTGTGTAGCAACAATGAAACCCCTGAAAATCGAACTCCCTGAAAACCGGAATTGTCTAAAAATCTAGAAGGATTTCGGTTTTCAGAGGATTATGGTGCATTTCCCAGTAACGTTCCACGTGTCATGCAGAACTACTAACAATATAAGCAACTAAAACTACAAGCAATATAATTAATAAGATCAACTAGATATGGGATTGAAACTAATTACAAGTCAAATAACGTCGAACCATTGTAATATCGGTTCCAAATAATAACACATTGTTCAATGCCATTTAGTTATCGTCTCTGAACGCTTTTTACTTCCGAACCTGGCAGAGATAACACTAATAGATAGACTTGAAGACCCTGACTGAAATTTGATGAAATTGTATATTCCTGTCTTCTCTGAGCTTGATTAAAGCTTGAGTACAGGGATTCAATATTACGCTTTAGATAACTGCGGTGTGGATGTGAATAGCCTTTGATGTTTTGAAGGCATTCCGCATGAAAGTGTGCAAGTGAACAAATTCACACCAGGGCAACGTGCATGTGTTCCATACTTGTCCCTTTGGTTAATGCAAGAAACATTTTGGGATGTAACTACATGCTTAATGTAGCCTATTCCACCAAGACACTCCTTGTAAATCCAGTCTAAAAGCGAGTGACCATATTAATGTTTGGATCGATCTTGGATTACACAAGCTATATGACTAATAAGGTTAGTTTTAGCACCCACATATGACTTACTCGCGGATTTCGATTCGATAGTATCAGCTAAATGCATAAAAACAGAAAAGTGAGGATATGTCGATGTACATTTCAAATCAATTGTGTTATACGTATACAAACAAAATCTTAATGTATGCTTATATGTCATTGTAAATAAATAATATTTATGTACGAAATAAGACCATTTATAATTGTGAGTTACACCGGTTCGTTTTGGAATTATTTCATTGCAATATGCTAACTAACTATATGTGAATTACAAAACCGTCTTATTTCTCGTTTAAATTATTTCTAAGCATTATTGGTGGAGATTTAGTAAAGGTACCTTTTTAATTAATAAAAAAATCGTATATTGATTGTAACTTACAGCGGAACCACTCCGTGTTTGTTTCCGCCAGTCTGAACTAAACGTCTGAAGACTTCTCTTTCGTTCACTTCTGTGTTTTAATGCATCACGAATCTGAAAAAATGGATCATATTAGTAATACATTGTTATCAATAAAAACTAACCATAGCATATTATGAAACAATAGTGCCAAATAACTCTGACATGTGCATATAAGTCCCAGCGAACAGTTACAAAATAAACCCGTTAGATTATCTGAAAATTCCGATCGAAATAATAATGTATGTAAAAAGGAACATTTTGTATAGAAATTACTTCCGTTCCTTGTCAAAAGATTTAACTTTAAATGAGAGTATTGGTTTTACCTGTCTGTTGAACACGCAGTGGAACAGAAATATAAAAAGTCCCTGAAAATACACACACACACACAATTATATAAGATCACACTAATATCTATATTACAACAATACAAAATGTACTCATGTACAAACACGCATACATTCGTTTCTGATGTTCCAATCAGTGGAAGTTCCTTCATGGGTCTGATAACATATTATCCATAGTTAAATGAAAAGGGAAACTGCATTTAATATGTAAATAATTGGAAATAAAAAAGCGTTGTAAAATAGCTGTGTTTCCAAACAGACTCAATAGTTCCTAAATAGCAAAAAAGTACGAACATATTTTAGGACGAATCCAGCCTCCAAAGTATAAACAATATAACTGTTTTATTTAGAAAGAAAAACTAGAACTTACAAGTTTTCTGACACTACTCTTGGTCAAGTAATGGTTATTTTCTGACAATAGATGATTTTCATTAGAGATGGCATAACGGTATATTGAATGCCATAGATGTCGATGTTAAAAAAGTAAATATATTTACCTGTAAAGTATTAAACATACAGAAGAGATACTGGAAGACCACCATGTCACTGTTGACAGATAAGATACCCATGAACCAAGTAAGCCCCATCACAGGAACCAGTACACATATACTACGTAATCCAGTCCTGAAAATACAAGTCAGGGTATCATTTACCACCAAAACACAACAATGCTTCTTACCAAAGATAACAGAGTACCAAACTGTCATGAAATATGCTCGTCAAATTTATAAGATAAATACTTAGTGGTAACTGTTCAACTACTACCTAATCATTTTTGGTTGAATCAGGGGCAATAATTCACGAGTGTCCTGAGGGGATTTTCTAGCTTTACCTACTTATGACAGGGATGATTGTCTAGCTTGGTCTACTTAACATCCTCATAAACATTTTGACCGAGTTTCGTGAAGACTAAACGGGAATCGTTCATCTTAGAACGTGATAAAATACTGTGAACATTGCCGTTATTTCTACAACAATATGCTGTCAATGCGGGCTTAATGATCGATGAGCGGTTACAGTGATTTGAAGTCAGCGATCATAAACAATCGACCACGGAAGTGGGTCTCATAAGTCAGAAGGTATATGATTGGATGCAAGAACACATTTAAAACAAATGATTTTCAGCAGAATAACATGCACGAGTATCCTGTTTAAGGGTTTGAATCGAAAAATCTTTCCGCCATGTTTTTCGTATCGAAGTCACGTGATTACTTGCATTAATAACCCTACTTACTGTACTTTCACCTTTATTGACTTAGATTTCACAACATGTGATGACGCCATCTTCTTAAATACTATCAGAATTACTATAAAGTTCACCTTAAAGAAAGTAATAATAAAAATAAATGAAATAACCAACACTGCGTATACAATAGTTCATTAAATGTTCTTAATAGCCTCCGATTTCAGAACAATCGGAGAAAATTCGAAACTTTTGACTCATGCCGTCAAGGAAAGGTCGCATACTACCTTAAATTAATCACTCAAACTACGAAGAATTTCGAAAATGTCGGTTTCTTAAAATTTATAGAATTTGCTATGTGAAAAGCTTCTATCATGTATAACATTATCAATATAAGTTATAACCATGTATGGATCTTAAGAGAAAATGAGGCCAATATAAAATGATGTAACAATAATAAACTAAACGTTAATCACAACTTACAAGAATTATGAATGCAGCCGGGCCTATGAACGCCCAGATAAGTCCTGATTCAACATCTAACCAACAACTGTAATAAAAGGTAAAGGTTTTGTTTATTATAGTGTCACCCCTAATGAAAGGGCCAGCCAAGTTGATTTTAGGGACACCTATTTTTATGCGCACGCTACCTCCCGAATCCCGTTTCTTTTTGCTGGGCTGAGATGTGCCTAATTAACCATTATTTTACTACATGGCGGCTCACCAACCTACCGCATCAGTTCCAACCCTGTCTTCACTGGGGTTCGAACCTTAATATAATTATATAACAAAATATTTATGTTTGCTGATAGATCTTGATTTAACATGAATTGATCTCTAAGTTCTGTTGTAATAAACCTATTCCAGCTTTCAAATTGTATGCATTCACTAACATATACATGTAGTTTCATACACCTGGAATGGTCTTGGAACCCCTTCTTTCTTATTACACACTATCTAGCCCTTTAGCACTGTAAGTTCGAATTCCAATCAGAACCAGAAAGATTCACATGAGAGGAAGCGTACGTGGAGTCCGTGATTCTGTCCAGATAAACTACGGCGGTCTACATACACGGCTAAAATCTTATTAAGTTGCCATATGACCCTGTAATGTTGGCTGCTCGACTTTAAATCAAACAAACATCATACATGTTCATCACAACATAGGACAATGATGCCAAGAAGCAAATATTGTACATATGCTCAGAGGACTAATAAATGGAATTCTTAAACACGATTTTCTGGAAGTCTTTATATCAATTGAAAAGGAAAGAAATACAATTCTGAACATTCTAGAGTACACAGTAAATGTACCTTGATTATTTGCCTGACAAAATAGCATATCAACTTACAATTGGTCATTTCCAAAGCCTTTTGTTTCTGTAACACCAAGGGAAATCCCAACTATCAAAACAGGGATGACTGGAAAACAATAACAAACGACTTGTTCTTACCATGACATACAACATAAACCATAGTGTGTCTTAGTAATTCATTTGTACCCATTATGGTTATCAATAATTTCATTTAATTAGTATCATACCAACAATGAAAATGGAGCATTCAGTAGATGCGATTCAAATCAAAACCAGTAAGAGATGGCCCATACAATGTATACGTATCGATGATTATGGAATAGCTGTAAATGATATCAAATGTGACTATAGAATCTAAGATGTCTATTTTACTGTGAATGGTGTCAAATGTGAATATAGAATCTAAGATGTCTATTTTACTGTGAATGGTGTCAAATGTGAATATAGAAACTAAGATGTCTATTTTAGTGTGAATGGTGTCAAATGTGACTATAGAATCTAAAATGTCTATATTACTGTTAATGGTATCAAATATGAATATAGAATTTAAGATGTCTATTTTACTGTGAATGGTATCAAATATGACTATAAAATCTAAGATGTCTATTTTACTATGAATGGCATCAAATGTGAATATAGAATCTATTCTAAGATGTCTATTTTATTGTGAATGGTATCAAATGTGACTATAGAATCTAAGATGTCTATTTTACTGTGAATGGTATCAAATGTGACTATAGAATCTAAGATGTCTATTTTACTGTGAATGGTATCAAATGTGACTATAGAATCTAAGATGTCTATTTTACTGTGAATGGTATCAAATGTGACTATAGAAACTAAGATGTCTATTTTACTGTGAATTGTGTCAAATGTGACTATAGAAACTAAGATGTCTATTTTACTGTGAATGGTATCAAATGTGACTATAGAAACTAAGATGTCTATTTTACTGTGAATGGTATCAAATGTGACTATAGAAACTAAGATGTCTATTTTACTGTGAATGGTATCAAATGTGAATATAGAATCTAAGATGTCTATTTTACTGTGAATTGTGTCAAATGTGACTATAGAAACTAAGATGTCTATTTTACTGTGAATGGTATCAAATGTGACTATAGAAACTAAGATGTCTATTTTACTGTGAATGGTATCAAATGTGACTATAGAAACTAAGATGTCTATTTTACTGTGAATGGTATCAAATGTGAATATAGAATCTAAGATGTCTATTTTACTGTGAATTGTGTCAAATGTGACTATAGAATCTAAGATTTCTAGTTTACTGTGAATGGTATCAAATGTGACTATAGAATCTAAGATGTCTATTTTACTGTGAATGGTATCAAATGTGACTATAGAATCTTAGATGTCTATTTTACTGTGAATTGTGTCAAATGTGAATATAGAATCTAAGACGCTATTTTACTGTGAATGGTATCAAATGTGAATATAGAATCTAAGATGTCTATTTTACTGTGAATGGTATCAAATGTGACTATAGAATCTAAGATGTCTATTTTACTGTGAATGGTATCAAATGTGACTATAGAAACTAAGATGTCTATTTTACTGTGAATGGTATCAAATGTGAATATAGAATCTAAGATGTCTATTTTACTGTGAATGGTATCAAATGTGACTATAGAAACTAAGATGTCTATTTTACTGTGAATGGTATCAAATGTGAATATAGAATCTAAGATGTCTATTTTACTGTGAATGGTATCAAATGTGACTATAGAATCTAAGATGTCTATTTTACTGTGAATGGTATCAAATGTGAATATAGAATCTAAGATGTCTATTTTACTGTGAATTGTGTCAAATGTGACTATAGAAACTAAGATGTCTATTTTACTGTGAATGGTATCAAATGTGACTATAGAAACTAAGATGTCTATTTTACTGTGAATGGTATCAAATGTGACTATAGAATCTAAGATGTCTATTTTACTGTGAATGGTATCAAATGTGACTATAGAATCTTAGATGTCTATTTTACTGTGAATTGTGTCAAATGTGACTATAGAAACTAAGATGTCTATTTTACTGTGAATGGTATCAAATGTGACTATAGAAACTAAGATGTCTATTTTACTGTGAATTGTGTCAAATGTGACTATAGAAACTAAGATGTCTATTTTACTGTGAATGGTATCAAATGTGACTATAGAAACTAAGATGTCTATTTTACTGTGAATTGTGTCAAATGTGACTATAGAAACTAAGATGTCTATTTTACTGTGAATGGTATCAAATGTGACTATAGAAACTAAGATGTCTATTTTACTGTGAATGGTATCAAATGTGAATATAGAATCTAAGATGTCTATTTTACTGTGAATTGTGTCAAATGTGACTATAGAAACTAAGATGTCTATTTTACTGTGAATGGTATCAAATGTGACTATAGAAACTAAGATGTCTATTTTACTGTGAATGGTATCAAATGTGAATATAGAATCTAAGATGTCTATTTTACTGTGAATTGTGTCAAATGTGACTATAGAAACTAAGATGTCTATTTTACTGTGAATTGTGTCAAATGTGACTATAGAAACTAAGATGTCTATTTTACTGTGAATGGTATCAAATGTGACTATAGAAACTAAGATGTCTATTTTACTGTGAATGGTATCAAATGTGACTATAGAAACTAAGATGTCTATTTTACTGTGAATTGTGTCAAATGTGACTATAGAAACTAAGATGTCTATTTTACTGTGAATGGTATCAAATGTGACTATAGAAACTAAGATGTCTATTTTACTGTGAATGGTATCAAATGTGAATATAGAATCTAAGATGTCTATTTTACTGTGAATTGTGTCAAATGTGACTATAGAAACTAAGATGTCTATTTTACTGTGAATGGTATCAAATGTGAATATAGAAACTAAGATGTCTATTTTACTGTGAATGGTATCAAATGTGACTATAGAAACTAAGATGTCTATTTTACTGTGAATGGTATCAAATGTGACTATAGAAACTAAGATGTCTATTTTACTGTGAATGGTATCAAATGTGAATATAGAAACTAAGATGTCTATTTTACTGTGAATGGTATCAAATGTGACTATAGAAACTAAGATGTCTATTTTACTGTGAATGGTATCAAATGTGACTATAGAAACTAAGATGTCTATTTTACTGTGAATGGTATCAAATGTGACTATAGAAACTAAGATGTCTATTTTACTGTGAATGGTATCAAATGTGACTATAGAATCTAAGATGTCTATTTTACTGTGAATGGTATCAAATGTGAATATAGAATCTAAGATGTCTATTTTACTGTGAATGGTATCAAATGTGAATATAGAATCTAAGATGTCTATTTTACTGTGAATGGTATCAAATGTGACTATAGAAACTAAGATGTCTATTTTACTGTGAATGGTATCAAATGTGAATATAGAATCTAAGATGTCTATTTTACTGTGAATTGTGTCAAATGTGACTATAGAAACTAAGATGTCTATTTTACTGTGAATGGTATCAAATGTGAATATAGAAACTAAGATGTCTATTTTACTGTGAATGGTATCAAATGTGACTATAGAAACTAAGATGTCTATTTTACTGTGAATGGTATCAAATGTGACTATAGAATCTAAGATGTCTATTTTACTGTGAATGGTATCAAATGTGAATATAGAATCTAAGATGTCTATTTTACTGTGAATGGTATCAAATGTGAATATAGAATCTAAGACGCTATTTTACTGTGAATGGTATCAAATGTGAATATAGAATCTAAGATGTCTATTTTACTGTGAATGGTATCAAATGTGAATATAGAATCTAAGATGTCTAGTTTACTGTATATGGTATCAACTGTGAATATAGAATCTAAGATGTCTAGTTTACGTAAATATGTGTCATAAAGAAGCTTACACCATGCTAATGGAATGAGAATTTTTATCCTGAACTTCGTCATAAATACATGTACGACACAAATCAAGATTTCCAAGCCAATCAGTAACATGAAGAAAAACACAGCAAGAAAGAAGAGCTGGATCAAAGCGGCTATAACAATACACGCATTCTGTAAGATATAATAACACAATTAATGTACCATTAATGTAACAACATCAACAGTCATTCATAAAATTATAACACATTTAAGGTAAACATGTACTTAGGAATGGAATAACGCGACCAAAAAATGGTAGGTAGGTCAAAAAAGGGTTCATTTTTAAAATTCGTTTCCCGGTATTTAGGGGTAAGATTTGTGCTTAGATATATTTGTTCTTTGGAATTGCATTTAGAAACTAAAGACTAGAAGTCGGCGTCATGATGGTCATTCAGCTTACCTCGTTTATTTGTTTTAACAAAACATTAGTCATTAATAAATAAAAGATCGAACAATTGTACTTTAAAATATATACATTTGGTCTAAAGTGCTGACTAACCTTTAAGTTAGTAAAAATAAGGCGGTGTAAATATTTACCCGACTCTCAGTTCTGTTGACTCCAGCTAGAAATATGGTAAGGGCTAACAATAAGGCCACACAGAGATTCATCAACACCACGGCTCTATCACTTCTCACAAGTCTGAAATACACGTATACAGTCATAGATCAATGCAGTACATCTAAATACATCTATAATTATACATCTATGAAGGCACTTATTACTCTCAATCCGGGTGTAATATGTCTAGTACAAGCAGCGAGTAGTCCTTGGACCGAGGTTATAAAACTTGTGATCAGTCTCGGATGTGTTCAATGTTTCTAGATTTACATATCCATGATTAAATATGATCAAAGACAGATGCATGCTTTGAATTACCATTTTTTTATCATAATCAACATACAAAAAATGAAAGATAAAATATGAGATCTGGGACCATTCTGAAGTATTATAATCTCGAAAGCTTGTGCTCCCTCTTAACTGTTACGAACTGCTACTAAGTTCTTATAGTAAACCTCTATCTAGCTTTCTGGACAGTTTTTGTAAGACGCCATTTGAGACTGAACAAAAGAAAATATATTACCTCCATAACATACAATGGAGAATCACAGTAAGTAGAAGACATATAATAGATATACCACAACCCACTGCTGATACGATACTCAATATCTCTGTATGGCGAACTGACTGCAATGTAGAACATAAGGATACACATGTTACAAATGATTGAAATGACTGTGTTCAGCATTATCTAAGTATGACACGGTTTCTTGACAAATAAATACGGATAGTCATGTCGAGATACTAGTCTTTAGTATTCAAAGGCGATCTGAATATATTGATAATTTGGAATAGCATTGTATTTTAAATCTTTGTCAACTTTCATGTCTCTATATTTATGTTAATTATCATTTCTCTAGCATATATTGTAACGATATATATTAGTACATAATACAGTGTTGTGGATGGGTCGGTGGCCTGCATGTCATTATTAAATAAACTTGAAACTTGAATACATGATTTTCATATTAAACACCATTTGTGAGAATATGAGGTATTCTGACTCAACACAAACATGACACACTTAATATGCTGAATGCTAATGCATGTAGTACAATGTACATGAATAAATAACAACATAGAATTCATAGTAAATATTTGTCAAACAATCTACCAACGCTGTTCTGTCTGAAACCATCCGACATGGCTCTGTAACTATATGTTACGTCGTGGATGCATAGTGTTCTGTATAGTTCCATTAAATGTTTGGATAGTTGAATCTTGTGGTCTTATCAACAAAGACCAGTTTTAGGTCAGCATAAGGGAAACAAAGTAACTGTTATCAACATAAACGGAATAATTACATTCGTCTTACTTGGATGTTCATTAAATTATACAAAGAACTAACGTGAGTAATTATTGTAAAGAAGAAGCAAACATGAAGTTTTATGTAAATATCTAAAAAGATCACATGCGTACAATACTATTAACTGTAATATTAATAGAACAAGAAGCCATGTATTACATGCTGTATGTAGATAATGTGTTTCTTACCACGGACGATGGGCTCATAAGAATGGCAAAGTTGGTTAGGTGGTCACATGAACATTCAACATGAGTATCATTATATGACGTCACATTACATCCTTCAGTTGACCACGCCCCATTTCTTCCGCCACCTCTGTAAGCAACAATTCTTTTTGACAAAATAAGGTCTTTATTGACAGATGTCCGTTATTCGGAGTTCAGTTTGTTCTAAATAATCAATTACTAATAGGTTTTTGCAAATGATGGCCTCTGTTAACGGGGTGGTATTTATTTTCAGATGGCGGCACACACATATTTGACTGTATTGGAAGTATAATTTACTTTAAATAATATACTATTCCGTATGTTTAACTTAAATAACAGTTTCTTCTTAAGATAAAACTACAGCTTTGTCACAGAGATGACTAATACCCCGGACGTCGCTTTGACACTAAGAATGCAATTAAGTACACTGTTTTTACTATTTTAATTTACATTAACTTAGAAATTGGAACTAAGATACATCAGATGACGTTTGACTCATATGAATCTCAATCTACATAAAAGAAGACCTCGATGTATTAAGAGATTAAACTAGCACGTTTTTTGTACTCGTGAAACAAGGTGATAAAAGGAAACCGGACCATACTTACGTTATATCGAAATCCCAAAATATGCATACAGGATATTGTTGTGTATTCTACAATATACAACAAATGCAAATTACATAAGTGATACAGTACATGTACAATAAAATTATGTAAATCTTTCATGACCAACATTACCAGTGTCCACACAGTTTTGACTGTTACAGCACGCCGAAGAAGTAAATAAAATACAATTAAAAGAATGTCTTACTGGGATAGTGACTTTGCAAATTATTTCCGTCATTATGCCTTTAAATTGTTGGTTTGCTTATTTGATTTTTGCGCCCCCTTTTCTACAGTCAGTGTCATACGAGGCGGACAGTTCTCGTAATCATCGATCCTGTGAAGAACCAGTACTGGACTCCCATCCTCCGTAAGCAACTGTCTATTTTCTGACATAAAGAGACATGGTCGGTAGCTAGGCTTGGATCCACGACTCTCAATCAGTGATAGCTTACAGTGATTTGAAGTCGGCGACCTTAACCACTCGACCTTAGAGGAGGGTCTTTTTGGTTAGCATTTGTACAGCCGTCTCATTCAACATTCCCCCGCCCACAAACAAGTTTCTAGCGTGTTATTGACAATTATCTTGTTCTTTTAGCTACACTTAATGGCTGAATAAGTTCTTCTTCTAATGTGATAGTGTTCTGTGATATTTTTGTTTCATGTGTGTATTCTTGGTTCTTGAAAGTTAATGAAACTAATATCAAGTTTATTTCCAATTTCAGAAAAGATATTAAGTTCGTTTTATTTAATTAGTATGCTTAAGCTCGAAGTTTCAACCAATCGTACATATATTCTGATACCATTTCCTTTTCATAGTTATTACTCTTATATAATGTAATGTTTGTTGAAAGTGTCTCTTTGGTTGTATTAACTCACTAATCATATCCGTTACATTCCCTTCATTTAATTCAATGGTGGCAATAAAGATTATACATTCACTTTATGCAAATTCATGATCTTCATCGAAATAAGTGAAAGGTACTTGCATCTAAAATGCGATGTGTTACTCTAACTGGCGGAATCAAATTCTTGACAGTTCCTTGGTAAGCCAATTGTACTGAAAGAATTGCAGAGTTTATCTTCGAAGTGCTTTTAAACAATTCCACCGTGCTGGAAGGTAAAATGTTTATTCTAGAGTACAATTCCCCAAAAAATCTGATGGCATATACATTAAGGACTGGTGAGGCGATAAATTCAGATTGAAAAGTGTTTTGTCTTTATTCTTATCAAATTTGAGACGATGCCTGGTTATATATTCTTCGTTTCAAGGTAAGGTAGCTTTAACATGTTTAACATCTCGATGGCAACATTGTAACCATACATATACGAACGAAAACCTGTTAAGAAAATAACAGAATATACACGAACAGCAAATATACAGTGACAACTAGTAAGAGATTTCAAGTATACTTGATGTAGAGCTTGAATGTGAACTCGCCAATGATAAGGTTTTAATGTACTAAAACGATCTTTTGATCATGTTATTGTTTTAAATGTGGTATACATACCCGTTGATTAACACATCTTGTTCAACAAAATCAAAATCAGGTGTAAACACGGCACCGTTGTAACAAACAGTAGAAAGCCCTGTAATTTAATATAATTTATCCTGAGAAATGAATAGAAGCTTTGAACTATCGGGATAACTTATACCAGACGTAATGTATTTGTGTACTTTGTGTCTGGTAGGGAGGAATAATTGATATGGTCAGTATGTTTATATCTTTGCAATTAAGGCAACCGGTGTCCAGTTAAACAATTCACAAAATACTTGTCAGCATTCAAATTGTACTTCGAGACAAAAGAAAAGAAACACTCGATGCACAATACGGTCATGCATTTAGACCTACTCTCTATACAGCCAATAAGGTTCCTTCAAAATAAATTCGAGCGGGGTCCATCTGTTTAGCTCTGCTCACTCAGCCGAGTAGAAATCTGTATACAAATATGACGCGGATTCAATACCATGGGTAAGAAAATATTTCTAGATGTGAAGTTAGTTTGACCGAATACTAATAGTATCCAAGTTCTTTAATAAGAAATCGCAAAAGCAGCAAATGATATTTGTTCGGTTCAAATGTCCACCGTACTTGTATATAATACCGCTGACGAATCGCCTTTCGATTTTCTAGTAGTCAGTTGTTCCACATTCTTAACATTAATATCAATATTTCAGTAGATAGCTAATGCCATGACTTTAAAAAAAATCACATCAATGTAAACCCAAGGTAGTTAAGTTGTTCATGACCTTTATGGATGACCCTCGTATATAATGCAAGCAAATGACACACCTAGGTTTGATAGCGTTTCTGACGGAATTATAATTCCTGATTCTTCTGTCATCTCAATATTAGGAAAAGTTACTTCAGATGATTTCCTGCCAATTTCTGCATCTGTATTGAAACATACATGTTCGTGAACTAATCAAGGTTTTGATTTCGAGTGAAATATTTTGACACACAAACACATTCTTTGACACGTAATAAATTCATTTCAAAACTGTGCATAATGAACATTTTATTTTCTTTTTCAGTGTTACCGGATAAATTATGTATAGTATTCAATAAATCTGATTTATTTTATACCATAAAGCACGGTATTTTAAATTCAGACCTTCATATCCACTTTCTGTCCTAGAACTTTTCCATGATGATCATGGAAGTGAAATAAGACCTTTTACTATAAACCCTGCATCAGAAATAAATATAGCATCTTAAGGCTGATCCAGAGAGTAATGTTTAAAACAAACCAATGCGTTCAGTTATCTAAAACAAGTGAATAAGAAATACACATTGAACTTACATATATGTTCTTTGTCAATACCGATAATCTCATTGTCATTAAGTTCGTTACATTTTATATCCGTGGTCGTGGCAAGAATTACCTCAGTTGTTTCTAACAATTGGCTTCCTTTGGTGACTCTCTACAATAGATATAACAAAATATTATAACTATTGATTTACAAAGGGTGTGAAACGTTTGTAAACAAGGATATTGAACAAATGCAAGCACGCAATATCTAAGTACATGTACTGTACTTAGTCTTAAAATGAAAAATTTATTTCTGGAACATAAACATTAAGAATTCATCATCTACATAATGAAAGCATCATCTACCTAAATAATGTTTCATAAATGAAAACCATTGCACTGACCTCCTTATTCCACTGATCTTCAAATTCATTATCGATGATGTTACTGAGCGTCCCAACAACATTCTGTAAATATGACACGATACCTATTACAACTGACATACTAGCAATTTATCCAACCAAGTAAGCTGTTCTTTTTTCCCCACGGAAACCTTCCAGTATTGGCCTGTCGCCCATGTCTCATATGTATATACAGAGTAAAACATTCTCAGAAACTGCCACAAGTCATAAAAATACTATCTAACCCAAATCCCACCAACTCGAAACCCTAGCAAAAACAATCATACAAAAAGTAGGGGGGGGGGGGGGGGGCAAATATCCCGAGGATACAATATGTGAGCGATCTTCAGCAAACCAAAGAGTCAGAAGCGCATGCTATATCTTATGTTATTTTATTAATGAAAAAACAATAACTTCTTTTCAATGTTCAAATCAGAATTACCAGTTTTGTGTTCAGTTATGCATCTGGTAACACTGCAGTGGTCTACATTCTACATAATTCAAAAGCTAGGTAAGGCAGATGTCACCAATGGTTGAAACAGAAACTGTTAAAATAATGCATAAGCTCCTCAATAAGACATGAATTACTTTTTGCTTTTCAATCTTTGGTTTCTGTAATGGATTTACTATATAATAATCGTCTGAAAAGACTTAGACCAAGACAAAAGACACTGACAATCCCCAGTTGAAGGATTAGTTCTTAACCAATTTAATACTTAACAGATACTCATATACTGTATATGTAAAAAAGGTCTACCTGTGTCTCCTCAACCACATCGCGAATATAACGTAGATTGTGCTTCTGAATTATATTAGATTAATTCACTGTATGGTACCTAAAATATCAGTAAAAAATAAACTTACATCAGTAATGTCATCGCTTACATCATCCGTTTCTAGAGCAACTTGATTTACTTTGTCAGCTATACTTATAGTATACTGAATGATCTGACTATCATTATCGAATTGGTCCCCTTCTTTAGTTATGTCTTCTAAAGTACCGGTAACGTTTTCAATAATACTGACGCTATCAACTTCTGTTTTGTTCAAAACATCATCTACCTGAAAAAATAGAAAGATTAAGGGAATGCTGGTGGAACTAAAACGCATGCGAACTCATTTCCTTCTCCTAGCAATGATCATTTTGAAATATATGCTTTTTATCTGTTTCCCTCTCTGGGGTTAAACGTCACACAAACAGACGGAGTCATATGGCGACCTTTCCAGCTTTTCATAGTGGAGTCAAATCCAAAGCATACATTTTGGTAGAGCCAACGACCTTCCCGGCTGGGCAGCTTTCTCAAAGATGAAGTTTGTCTTGTCCTGGGTGGTATCGGACCTTACAGCGGTGACAGGCAAGTGAGTCAAATACCATAACCACTCGACCAAGGAGGCTCCCGCACGTTTATGATAAAAAAGCAATACAAAATAGATTCATGAAATAATGCATTATGAATAGCTTAGGAAATCACCATACTGTAAAATTACTTCACATAAAGAGCAGTTACCTGATCTTCTAGACTTCCTAAGTATAGATTTTCAATCTTGCATTCATTTTGTACCATGTCCCAGGTGCCGTCATTACGACACAGTCTTTTAATTGTACCTGAATAGCATACAACACATATATTAACAACCTATATAGTGGGCTTCAAATTGAGCAAATACGGTCACCTCGCAAGATCTGTATAGAAGATAATTCTGTGATCTGTCAATTTTGTTATCAATAATGATAGTGTAATTTCACTGCATCTTAGCTAAATCACTATGCTTGTGTTCATTGATTTCGAAACGGAAGTAGTGTACGTTGTTCTTCTTGGGTATTTTGTTCTTACGTTCAGTTGCTTGAAACATGACAGACAAACAAAAAGTGCAGGTGATTATATTGCTGCCAACAAAAGACTTTACTCAACATACACATCGTCATATATCAGTACTGTAAGATTTAACTCACCCGTTTCATAAGACTTCAGGCAAGGTCTCGTTATAAGTTCACCAACATCAGTCTCTGGCCAGGAACCATATTTATCTTCGAGTGGACTACATACTGTTAATATATATCAACCTTATAACACCAGGGAATTTTAAACATAAAAATGTTCCTTTCATTGTATCAATATACCGGAGACCATGGTTATTCTATTTATATCTCACTACATCCGTAACAATGAAATAATGACGGACGTGCAAAGGAGAAGGAGGGGGAGGGTTAATAACAAATACATTGTACATCACAGTATCTAATTTTTCCCTGTATCAGAATTCAATACATTAAGAACAATATTACACACAGACTAAAATAGTTTTCGTCACACAATCATGACATCATGATAATATCTCTCGACTATTCGACCTTTTACATGAAGTATCTAATGTTATGCAAAATGACAGAATTGTACAATTATACGAGTGCAGAAACAAGAACAGCAGGGATTGCCAATATCGTTTGCCGCTAAACGATAGGGAACAGATTTACTGTACAACTTAACGTACGAATTTCATGAAGTTTTAGACAAGGTTTCTTTTACATCACTGGAGAGTTGTACAGTAAATATGTTCTGTAAATAGTAATTTCCTATGTATCTGATAACGAGATAGGATAGATGTCCGGATGACGAACAATGATGGAAATGGAAAAGATGCAAATGACAGTCTGTATTACATTTTAAAGTACGTTCCATCAAAGTCAGTATTGCAAATTAAGCTACCAAAACTGCTGCCCTCCTAACAACTGCTTCAAGAGTTTGCAACTTCTGTCAAAGAACTGTTTGACAAAATTACAGACAAAATATAAGACATCTAACTGGCGAACACATAGTTAGAATATTGTTTTAATTCGGGTGAACGTCGCACCCACCAACAGTTAGTGTCATTACTTTTGGTGACTTTCAAGCTTTAGCGGTAGAGGACAATCTTCCGTTTGCTTGCTTACTCAAATGCGAACTTTGTTTAGCCCAGGATGCTATTCGAATTCAAAGCAATGAGAAGAGAGTGAATACTAGGCAGAGACCTTTACCAATCGACCACGGGCAGTTGCTGTATGCTAAAAAGGTCAGCCTACCTAAGCACAAAGTATTGCAGTCATCGTTTTGAGAACGCACTCCCGAACAACTGCTTCCAGTATTTGATGCTTCAGGAAAGGTACAGAGTCTTGTACGTACTCGCACTCCTTGTCCACATGAAACTGAACATGTTCCCCAAGCTTTCCAATCGCTCCACTGCGGACCTAAAGAATTTGATCATTTATTTTGCATTGAGTAAGAGCTAAATTGATATTATTCTTACAATTCCTAACTTTCTCACATAAAGAGACATGGTCAATTGATGGGCTCAAAGCCACGACCCTCTATCAGTGAGAGGTTACAGTGATTTAAAATCAGCGACCTTAACCACTTGATCACGGAGGCGGGTCTAAATTGCTGGAATGTATACAATGATCACATGATATTCTTAGTATTATTTTAAAAGATTTCAAAAATACTATCCAACAAACAATTAATCTCTCCCGTTTCATTATCAGTAAACGAATTTCAGATCATTGCTAGTTTCTATAAAATGAGTATGATATCATACCAATACATTCGTTAATACAGCCTTCGCTTTGAGAACGTTGTCCCGAACAACTTCTGCTAGTGTCTGACCCTTCAGGAAACATACACAGCCGCGTTCGTACTCGAACCCCTTGTCCACATGAAGCTGAACATGTTCCCCAAGCTTGCCAATCGCTCCACTGTGGGTCTATGAAATAAATTGATCACTTAAATAATTTTCAATAAAAGTCATTCGGAGATGTCCCGGAAAATAAGTCATTTGTAGAAAAATGAATGTTTAGAATTAAGAAGACTTTAAACACACTCATACTACAAATAACAGATCAACTCGACGACAATCAGGATATATAAATCAATATCACATGTATTATTCAAGTACAGTAAATGTTACAATGCTGCATATAAAACATTATCAGAGATCAATAATAAGAGACAAACTGAAAGGAACCAAACTGACAAAGGCATTGTGAGACTTTCATATCACCACTAGTTTATAGAATATTACAATGTATATGAAAAAACATACCAGCACACACTGTAATACAGTCTTCGCTTTGTGTACTATCTCCAAAACAACTACTGATGGTATCTGATCCTTCCGGAAACGTACAGAGCCTTGTTCGTACCCGAATCCCCAGTCCGCATGAAGCCGAACACGTCCCCCAAGCCTCCCAATCGCTCCACTGAGGAACACCTACGTACAATGGTATGTGATAATATTCGTTATACATATACTGGTGAAAGTATGAGTAATTGTCGTTTTTCTATCACCACCAAACACCTCATTAATGGATGACCATCCTTAAGTTCATTGCATGATCAGCTAAAGAACAGAATTGAAGACCGAATACTTTATTTGTTTACATATTTTTGCGTTCACAGTCATTTTACCAGGAAGATACCAGGGCCCGTATTCACAAACCAACTAAGATGAAAAATTATCTTAGAATTTTGTAAGATTTTTCTTAACTTTCGTCTTAGAGTGAAAAAGAATCTTAGAATTTTTTTTAGATCGACTATTTTTATCTTAAAAGTTTCTTCAAGGTACGAGGTGTCTTAACTTTAAGAAATTATCTTACTAGATAAAAACAAAATGAAAATGGATGCTTCGTCGAACTCCTTTTTTTCTATATCTATGACTATCCCTGATACTTAACGATTTAGTTTGTGGATTATGAACTTTTAAACACATTTCTGTCTTTACTTGATCATGGGCGGAGCAGTTGTCAAAATAACGTGTCAATTTCACTTATAAACATTGTCAAAAGGTTCATTTGCCATCACAAGATTTGCAAATATGCAGCAAAATATAGACCTTTGGTGCTTGAAATTCATGGCCAGAAGCCCAAGATGCTGTTCACTGGACTTTATGACAGACCATTCAACAAGTAAATGTTATTTGACTAGTTGTGCATATGTCGGATATTGTACGATTTTCGGATAGACATTAGTTCAAGTCATTTGTCATACATGGATTGTGCAATGTGAACTAAAATATCATTAAATCATATACCATTTATATACATTTCGTTATTTCTTCTTCTTAAAAATGCATTGAAAAATAGTTCTAATATGACTTATGTTGAAAGATAAATGCTGTTCGTCTCCATTACCTATACATATTTGTGCAACTTGTGTATGATTCTTTGTTGAAAAAGATATGTCAAATTTTGTTCATTTTATCGTTAAATTGTAAATTACTTTGACAGTTTATGTTTGTATTTATGTATGTGGATGATGTACCATGTACAAGTCTGAATAAAATGTCTGTCTGTCATAAATAATTCTGCATTCATTTCTGAAATATATCAGTCCAACTGATTTGAATACATGCATGGGAAGAAAAGCCTTTTTTTATTGGACATCATCCTGCATAATTTAGCGGATAGTCTGTCTTATTCTAGTATGAATATCATAAAGAAAGAAACCAAAATAAGACGGTTCTGAAAATAATTGCTAATTTGCTGTGTGTTATTTTATATAAAACTTTTTTTGTTGATTACAGATTGCAACATGACTTACAGAATGAATACTGCATCAACATATCTGTGGTTGACATCAAACATGAAATGCCATTTGATGATCTCAACATGCAACAATTCATTAGGTATCACCATTTTCATTCTTTGTTTTCTTTTAACAATTTGCTTAAAAATTAGAAATTTGCATGAAATTTTATTACAATTGATAGAAAATGTGTTTTACCATTGCTCAAAATCTTAATAATTATATCTTTATAAAACTATAGTGTTACTTAAAATTACATTTTTTAGAAATTTCTCATGCATTTATACATGACTGTATAAACTATGAAGACATGCTATGAATTGAGATGATGTACTTTGTATTCACAGATTCTTTTGATGACTCCGTGAAACAATTTATGGTGACATTAGTAAAGTCAGATACCAGTGCTGATTTTGATGTGGTAAACATTTAGACAGATAAACATTGCCTTACATGAACACTTTTGGATCCAAATGTATATTCAACTACTGTTTTGCTGTATCATGTTTTATATGAACGTGAAATCCAACTGTATAAAACATTAAATCTGTATTACCTTGTATACATTTTGTTGTGAATGCCCATATTGTGATAAAGTTTGTTACAGCTGAAAGCACAGCACATGCATTCAAGTACTTCATTTTGACTTTAGTAGATCATTTATTATAACTTTTGAAACTACCAGTAAACATGCAATTGTATACTTGACAACATGGATTAAATGAAGTAAATGGTATCAGTTAACTTTATAACATGCTTCTATATGAATTTGAAATAAATGTTGCACAACTGAAATATGTTTTTGTTATTAATCGGTGATTAATGTTCAGTTATGGATGAAACTTTCTACAGTTATGCCGAACCTCTGTTGTTATAAAATCTCATAACTGTGAGTAATGATATGACAAGCAGAAATATACAGACGGTACACAACGTACATACATGTGTACATATTTCATTTCATGAGTCAATTAAAAACATGAGTGATCAATGCTACTTGACTTCTTACGCCCTAACGTTGCGTATTTGTATTTTGATACTCATGTTGCTAGAACTTTACCGAATTACTACATACTTCATAAAATTACATAATGTCAAACACATAAATATGACTGTAAACAATACCGCTCAAGATCCATTTCATAACAGATTTTAATTGATACATCAGTGACACTGTTTATAAGGAAACTATTTGTATTCTGCAAACATGACCAACAATTATATTTGTGTCATATGTGGTTGAAAAGGTACTAAACGTATCCGTAAAATTGAAAAAGGTATAATAGGTTAAACGAATCGCCGATCTAAAGGCAGGCGTTAGGTATGAGGTATGGGAATTCCATGAAAAAACCTTGACAACGGTAAACTTTCAAAACTAAGATTTCTTTTCAAACTAAAAATAAATCCGTCTTAGTTCACGCTTAGAAATAAATCTAAGATGAAAACTAAGAAATTTCTCATGTCTCAGTCAAAATTTAAGAAAACTAAGAACGTTTGTGAATACGGGCCTTGGCGTACACCTGTGAAATATGTTTAGTCCGTGGTAAGATTCGAACTCATAGCGACGATAGCTAGTGATCACCAGTCAGAGACCATAACCAAGAAAGATGAAAACTTATTAATTATTTGAATATAGCATGCTAACAGATAAGATTTATTTTGGCATAATGTACATACATGGTAAATATAACAACATAAAGTGAAACATAAAATAAACATGGCCATAATCACCATGTCATGCACACTAACACCATGGATAACACAAGAAGGGTAAGCCCCTATTTCCATTGTGGTCCTTATGCTAAAACTTACTCGATGTACATCCTTCATTACAGATATCGGTTTGAATATTGCTTCCAGAACAACCAATATCCGTGGTCGACCCTTCTTGGAAGTTACAAAATCTTCTCCGTTCTCTAAACCCTGTTCCACATGAAACCGAACATTCTCCCCACGCTTGCCAATCACCCCATTCAGGAATACCTGAATACAATACACAAATGTAGATAGAAAATAAAGGTACCGTTATAGAAAAATTCAGACAAGAAAATAATTCTTGAAAAAACGCCATAAAACCCTATTGTCTAAATTTTTACAGAGCCTATTTAGGCAAAAAGGGAGGACAATATGGTATCCCAAAGCAAATGATGTAGCATGTTACGACAACGCAGCAAAAGAAATTAAATTGCAATCATATCGATATCAATGTTGAGAAATTTCTTAAAGTGAATGGTTTTGGTCAAGGCAATATTCCGTAATGACAAAAGGAGAGCTATTACATACACATTGTTTTTAAAACCATACATTTCCATAGAAACGAAATACAAATCAATATATCCTAGTATAAAGCATGCGATTTATCTCCCATATATTAATAGTAAGATTTAGTATCGAAACATTGTTTTTATGAACATGTGTTTTTTTTTCGGTGGGTTTAAGGTCATTTGGTCATGTATACGTAGGCTACTTTACCCCTCCAGTTTTCCATAACTGTACTCCAACCAGTTCTAACTTACCCACCTATGTATCTTTAAATAAATGGTAAAGATTATTATGATGCCTAAAACATCGCCAACAATATCAAATATACAATTCTAAAATTGAATACATTTACACATGTATGTGAACATTTCTGTACATGAGACGTTAAAACAACCAGAAAATATAAAAAAATACAAAATGAATTTGGAACTTACGGGTACAGGTAAAACCATCACCCTCAAATCCTGACAAACAGGCGCATGTATAACCATTGGCCGTGTTTATACACTGTGCATTCGAGTCACACTGCTCAAAGTTTGTAGCACATTCGTCTGTTGCTGAAATTCACAGTTCACAGACACTATTAATAAGAATGTCCATTTAAAGAAATTTTTGTTTTCATTCCATCTTAATTATTGTCTAATGTTTAAGTCATTCTTTGTTGGTTTGCGGTTCCAAAAAACTCGTCAAATTCATTTACATTCTTTCACAACTTATTATTTACTTGTACGTATCAATACCTAGCTGGAGAAAAGTATCCCTTACAAGTGTGGACTTAATATGCCTAATTTTGGAAATTGTACTGAAAATACGTCTAATTATCTTGTATTATGTCACAACTAATTAATCGCTTGTTAAAATTTTAGGTAGTGGACCACTATCGCGCTGTCATTTCGGCTATTAATCGCTTATTGGTAAATCATCGATTAGCAAATTGTTGGTGGTATGAAAACCCGCCATGTGAGCCTAGCTATTGATGTGACCAACCAAAGCATTATATAAAACATTACAAAATAAGTCTGGAACTTACAGGTACAGGTAAATCCATCGCCTTCAAACCCAGACCCACAACTACACTCATAACTACCCACCGTGTTTGTACACTCAGCGTTAGTATCACATTGAGCAACGTTTGTCGCACATTCGTCTATTGCTGAAATACACGAGAGCACGTTTATCAAGAGTGTTGTCGAGAGTGGTAAACATGTATTAGTAATTTAAAACGTAAATATTTTCGTTAAACAAAATACACGAAAACATTTATTTACAATAGACAAAATTATGTCCAATGTTCATATGGTATCTGGATACGTGAGATCAAAAGCCATTAATTATTGTCTAATGTTAAAGTCATTCTTTGTTGGTTTGCGGTTCCAAAAAACTCGTCAAATTCATTTACATTCTTTCACAACTTATTATTTACTTGTACGTATCAATACCTAGCAGGAGAAAAGTATCCCCTACAAGTGTGGACTTAATATGCCTAATTTTGGAAATTGTACTGAAAATACGTCTAATTATCTTGTATTATGTCACAACTAATTAATCGCTTGTTAAAATTTTAGGTAGTGGACCACTATCGCGCTGTCATTTCGGCTATTAATCGCTTATTGGTAAATCATCGATTAGCAAATTGTTGGTGATATGAAAACCCGCCATGTGAGCCTAGCTATTGATGTGACCAACCAAAGCATTATATAAAACATTACAAAATAAGTCTGGAACTTACAGGTACAGGTAAATCCATCGCCTTCAAACCCAGACCCACAACTACACTCATAACTACCCACCGTGTTCGTACACTCAGCGTTAGTATCACATTGAGCAACGTTTGTCGCACATTCGTCTATTGCTGAAATACACGAGAGCACGTTTATCAAGAGTGTTGTCGAGAGTGGTAAACATGTATTAGTAATTTAAAACGTAAATATTTTCGTTAAACAAAATACACGAAAACATTTATTTACAATAGACAAAATTATGTCCAATGTTCATATGGTATCTGGATACGTGAGATCAAAAGCCATTAATTATTGTCTAATGTTAAAGTCATTCTTTGTTGGTTTGCGGTTCCAAAAAACTCGTCAAATTCATTTACATTCTTTCACAACTTATTATTTACTTGTACGTATCAATACCTAGCAGGAGAAAAGTATCCCTTACAATTGTGGACTTAATATGCCTAATTTTGGAAATTGTACTGAAAATACGTCTAATTATCTTGTATTATGTCACAACTAATTAATCGCTTGTTAAAATTTTAGGTAGTGGACCACTATCGCGCTGTCATTTCGGCTATTAATCGCTTATTGGTAAATCATCGATTAGCAAATTGTTGGTGGTATGAAAACCCGCCATGTGAGCCTAGCTATTGATGTGACCAACCAAAGCATTATATAAAACATTACAAAATAAGTCTGGAACTTACAGGTACAGGTAAATCCATCGCCTTCAAACCCAGACCCACAACTACACTCATAACTACCCACCGTGTTCGTACACTCAGCGTTAGTATCACATTGAGCAACGTTTGTCGCACATTCGTCTATTGCTGAAATACACGAGAGCACGTTTATCAAGAGTGTTGTCGAGAGTGGTAAACATGTATTAGTAATTTAAAACGTAAATGTTTTCGTTAAACAAAATACACGAAAACATTTATTTACAATAGACAAAATTATGTCCAATGTTCATATGGTATCTGGATTACTTTATGTATCTGGATACGTGAGATCAAAAGCCATTATATTACATGTATCATTGTGTTAAATGTATATTTATACGTTTCATATGATATTTACATACTGCAAATAAAAAAAAAACACGCTAGAACCAATGTGTAAATGATTCGATTAATGTTTTATGTCTGGTATACTTTAATGCTCTTATTCAATGAACCACAAGGGACCTCCCGTGGTTAAATGGCTGAGGTCTTTGACTGGTTAGTTCGTCATCGCAATTTGAATCCCATCCTCGACCATGCAAACTGCACATGTGAGGAAGCTATCAGAAGATCGGTGGTTTTACTCAGGTTTACGCATGTGGTCCTTCCCCACCGTCAAAGCTGGAAAAGCGCCAAATGAACCTAGCTGTTGCTGACGTTAACCCACAAAACAAAATAATCAACCTCGTTTAAGACTCTCACGGAACTGATGATGTTTTTCAAAGAATATACAGTGTTGTAGACAAATACGAACATGTGAGAGGAATAATAGTAATAAAATGTTATCAGTTTTCACCGGTATCAAACAATCGTGCACCGTATCAGATTTATTAAAGGGAAAACCATATTATACATTACCTATTTGACCACACTGCAAGAAATTAAACATATGGGTATAAAAACTTGCCACACGCGAACCACATATGTTTGTAACACATCTTGCTGAGACGTCTGTATTTCTGTGGCAATAATTAAAAGTGAAATGTAATTAATGTCAAGTGCCCTGATAACGACAAAGAATATTGCGTATATATTCAATTCAAATAAGCTTGTTTACGAGGGAAGGAGAAATAACTATTAAAAGCCAGTTCATTGATTATTATATATAGTTGTTTAGGGGAATCAAAGACGCGAACATAATGTGGACATACTCACAGCCACTCAATGACAACCATTTATCAATCATTAGTACTGCTAGCATGCTCATTAGGTTCTTTATTGATGCATGCATGATGTAGTAGAACACAGTCAAGTGAATTATATATTTTTTTCATTGTAACCCTAATTTGGAGGTAGTTTCTTTTAATGCTAATCCCGAAGATATCGAAATTACAAAATATTAAAATATTCATAATAGCATTACCTAAGTCCGATAAGATTTAAATAAATGAAATTAGACCTTATACCTAGCAGTTACACACACATACATGTACGAGTATATACGGTAGTTTTCAACATATATTTCAAGCACAACTGTTACAAATTAAAGGGGTGAGTGGGAAAAGGGTATATCTACATTGTGACAAAAGAAATAATTACCGTCTTGCACTGACCGCTTCTTTATTATGAGAACAATACAATGACTACTTACGCACATGTGAGATTCCCCTGCGGCACATCAATTGTGGGTGAAAGGTTACATCCCGTTAGTTCTTCCTCTTTACTGTTAATGCACCCGACGTCTTCATCTACCGTAAAAACAATTACATTGTCACCACACTTTTATTTGAAAGAAAATATCAAATCATAACACAACGATAACATGAAAGACAAGTGAGTGTCATAGGAAAATATAACAGGTTTCGACAGTCATTGACTTTTTGTTGCGTGTCTAGCAGAACAGGTACGTTATAACGCATTTACAAAGAATCCCTTCAAAACTATTATCTATTGACCCGTTTCTATTACGTGATTGTTCTTTTTTCTATTTGTAAATCCGTGATGGTATCTTCTGGACGGGTACTTAAGGAAATTGAAAGTTAACTAAAATTCATTAGACCGCAATATTTTCAACACGGAGTATTGATATAAAATCACTGATTCGAATTAATTATTGCCTATTTTTTCTGTTTGGACCACTACGTACTATGGTACCATTTTTCATATTTACATTTTAATTGCGGACAGGTTTTGGCGTGTCAAACCTTTTTATATGATCACATTTATTTAACCGTGTATATTGCTCAATAAGTGTAATAATATCATATTTTATCAACAAGTAGACTACACATATTTGAGTACGGTTAGAAGTATTGTATTCCTACCTCGCAGTTTCGGACATTGATCCTTCGTGGTGTTCTCTAAATCAGCTTGGTATATGGTTCTGTCACGTGTAACAATGACGAACGAATTTGCATACAACTTCAAAGTCTCTGGGCACGAATTGGCTTTCTCGTCAAGACAATTAAAAAGCCCAGGTACGTTATTGGCCCTGTAAATATTATACGTTGAGCAGCTTTTCTATTTGACAATATACTTTTGTTGCTGGAAATTAAGTCAATGCTACTGAGTCTTACATGTTTTGTTACGTAAACACCACCAATTTGGCGTATCATGTTACTCCAATCCGAAACATGGCGGGGACCACTAGCTGTATCTCATGCATCTACGTATTTCTATTGAGAAGTCATTTTTAGATGTACCAATATATATCCTTTCTATGCCCAGTGATGTATGATTATAAATCGTATCTCAGTTATGTCACAGTATGTTGTAGTTTCTAGAACTCCTGTGAGGTTTGTTTCTCTTAAAAAGTTATCAATCCATCCAGAGTGTATATTCTGTTCCCAAGTTGTAAATGTTAAGTTTCAATACAAACGCACGTTTATTTATTACATATGTATGTTAGATAAAATAAGTAAACTGTTGCAGCAAAAAAAATCACAATTTGTCAAAGGACAGACTATCAAAGTCCTGACATGTCTGTTTTCATAATTTATATCACTGCAGTACATTTTAACCGTTGTTTTGAAGGTATAGAATATTACTGGACAGGTTATACACATACGAGTACATACGTGAACAACTAGCTTTGTATGTAACTGTTTACAATTCCCTATTTACTAAAGTAAATTGTCTTTCTTACCCGCAGAAAAAGTCGTAGAAGGCATACACACCAGATCCTGTGAACTGTACAACAGAGTCGTAACAGTTAATAACTGTTCGACATGTCTCATCTGAAGTAATTGAAAAAAATGCAATAAAGATGCATCAGCGTTGTTTTGGAAATTGTTGTCAAATACAACATTGCAGAATATGTGATGTTCCAAGTCTTTATATCTTCCTGAATGGAAATCATGCGGCCATTATGCGTTTTATTCGCTCCATACACCAAACGCAAGCGCCTCGAGCAGCAGTGACTTTCGTCACCGGATAACTTTCTGCCACGATTTTTCTATACGTGCGACATCCCTTTACGCTATCCATCAAGGTATGACCGATCCTTATCTTTATCAAACTATTGCTATACTAGTAAGAAGTGCGATTTTATTAACCTGTCAAACCTGAATAATTACACGGTTGTTGGGTGCGATTATTTTTAGCTTCGTACCACAGTCGATAGTTTTCGTTTATGTTTTATGCTCACCATGTTCGTCAAACATAAATTATTTATCATCTATAATAATTGCATCTATATAAACAACAAACACAATGTAGGTGTGGCTATGGCAGACTACATTTCGACAGAAAACGAACGGGTTACATAAACGTGACTTATCCTCCCACACCTGTATACATTTATCACGGAAATATGGAAATTAAGAAATGCGTAATGTTGCAATCAATCTTGTATCTGTCTAATTATATAAATATTCTATTTACTTGAACAATTATATTCCCATATTTAAAGAAACTGATCTTAATAAAGTATCCGATTCTTGTACATATCCATCTTTAGCTTCGTCTGATTTCCACCTACCATGTTTCTTAAACAGACGATCTGATACCACTGACAACGCGGCGGTTGTAGCCCCGCCTGATCTAAACGAATGGAGTCCGTATTTCTTTGTATTAAATCCAAGCGCTTTTATGTTCTCTAAAAGAATTTCCCTAGCTCTGTTATAAGACAGATGCGAACCCTCTTTGAGGTAATATGTTTTGTTTTTCCCATCGAAGGCTATGTTTCTGAATAACAGTTGTTCGGAAACACTGGTCATTTTTGCAAGCTTAAGATACTCTTCTAAATGTTTAACTGGACATGTCAAAGTATTTGTTCTAGCAATCACTACCGAACACCCCTTTCGTTTTTGGTCGGTTTTGCTACATTTGATAGTTAAACGTGCCTGTTTACTATCAATAGAAACGTCATTACGTTTAAGCTTTAACAATTCATTAAACCTTAAGAAACCAGCGAAACTTAGTAAACACATGGTAACAAATCTTAAAGACAGATTGGTTAAGGAACTGTAACAAGATACTATTTTTCTAATGTCCTCGGAGGAGAAAGCTGTTTTCTTAGTTACTGGTCTAGCTACGCTCCTGATAAGCCCCTCTTTTGTGGACGTCACTAGTTTAGATTTGCAGGGTTCAAGCATACCTGCTATACAATGTGCCCAGGAAATACCATATACAATAGCATTGACTTTAGACTCAGACGGGTTTGATTCTTTATGAGACGTCAAAAATAAAGCTACAATAAAATCTTTCGATGGCAACGGACAAAAACCGTAGATTTTACACCAAGTACAAAATAGCCTGAAGTTTGAATTGTACAGTTTATGAGTATTTTGTGCCTTAGAATGTAATACGAGTGTTTTCATGGTATTATTATACATCTGAAGATCTGGGTGTACGAGTTCTGATTCTAACCTCTGTCATATACCCATTTAATGTTATTGCATTTAAACATGTGAATTATGCATATAATGTTTGTGTGCATATAAGCACATCTTATCATCTAATGTGATACTGTGTAACGATCTATACCCTCAAGTACAATTATTTTATGCAAAAATCAACTACAACGTATATACAACACAATACTCGGGACATTTATGTGCTAATGTAGCTTTTACTTCCTATGCAGCATAGGCTTCGCCATACACCAGGTGTATGCGGAACATGTTAAAACAATGAAATCGTATTATATGCGTATGGCTAGTACCTTGCTCGTAAATCTACGTGAATCAAAGATACATTTGTTCGATTTGGTATTTTCGAAAATGTTCTGTCCCTGTGTGAACTCCAAAAAATCTAGCACAAATTCCCGTTTAACAAACCCCTTCTTAAACAAAAGTGGCCAAAACGCAGAACTTGGCCATTTTGGCACGATTAAAGTCCCACGACCTTTGTTTTGCAGCAAATGAAATATGGTCTTATTCACAAGACGAATAGGTGGTACAAGCCAGTTATTGTCAATAGACCAGTCCTGAGTAAAAGCGTCTACCGCTTCTGTTTGAAAATCGTAGAACTTAGAATTGTATCTATCTGTTTTGCGATTGCTATACGAAGCGAACCGATCAACCGTATAGGGACCACAGAGGCTTTCCATAAAATGAAAGAAGTCTAGCGTAACCTGCCATTCATCTGTATCGCTTATTTTGCTAATGTTGTCTGCGATCTTATTTTGTTCTCTCGGAACCCACTGAATCTCAAGGTCAATATTATGTTCCAAACTTGATCTCATAATAGATAACGCTTCTTTCTGCAATTCTACGTTAGAGCTGCCTACCTTAACAATATGCACGCACGTCTGTGAATCCGAGAACCATTTAACCCTAGTATTAGCTAATAAATGACCGTAAGCCCTAATCGCTAATCGAATAGCCTTGATTTCTCTGAATGTAGAACTTTTCTGCGCTTCCTGAGTTGACCATGTGTCATGGAACACACTGACATTTGACTGTACAATATATGCCCCGCACCCTGATTGACTAGCATCGGAATATACAATAGTCTGAATCGGCCTGTAACTGGTCAGTTGTCTACTGTTAACTGAATCTAAGTTTGAACGCCAGAACTTAAGTTCCGCTATACACATGTTTTCTATGCTTAAACAATAACGACGGTCCCAGGAATTTCTACTTTCTATCTCAATAAAAAGAAACCTGGTCATAAGTCGAGCTATGTTCCCAATTACAGGTATCATGGAAATCAATTTTCCAGTACATACTGCCAACCCACGGGCGGACACGTGTGGGTGTGAGTCAAGTACATTCTGTATAGAGGACTTACATTCCACAATTCTACGTCGGGGTATAGATATAGTAAAGTCTAAGGAGTTCCACCATATTCCTATCCATTCTAACGCTTGAACTGGTTCCCAAATGGATTTATCTTCATTAGTAGCAAACCCCGCCTGATGCAGGCTATTTGATACAAAGTTTGCATCTTTTCGTGTAGAATTAAGGTCAGAATTGGTTCCCCACCCACCGTCTAAAAACATAACAATCTTGATACTGTTTAAGCGCCAAAATTTTACCATTTCTCTCAATACTTTAGTGAAAATGAATGGCGCAGAACTCAACCCGAACGGGACTACGGTATAACAATAATATTTCCCTTTAAATGAAAACCCTAGAAAAGCCTGATGTTCGGGGAAAATGTCAACGTGGTAGTAGCCCTTAGCCAAATCAAACTTGAAACAATAACTATTTTCTTTGAAATAATCTAACGCGACACGCCAATCTTCGAATGTAATCTTTTTCCTTCCAAATTGACCTCTTTACTAACCTGAGATCTAAAATAAGTCTCTTTTTACCAGATTTATTCACGGACACACTAAGTGGATTTACTATCTTAGGTATGAATGGGGTCTCTACAATATACTGAAAATGTAACATTTCGTCAATAGAAGCTTGTACAAATTCAGTCTGTTCTAAAGCTGATTTATTATTTCTTGAAAAAGACCTACTTGGGGTATCAATAAAAGGAATTTTATAGCCGTGCATTAACACTTCTAAAATATTATTGTTAGTTCCGATAGTTTTCCAAAATGAAGCATGTTTTCTCAATCTACCTTTTACATTGTTTTCAATACCATCTGAACATGAGTGAATTTGTACTCAAAATACTCAAAAAAATCATCTTGCTCAAAAGTACATACTAGATAATACTTATCATTTGCTACTGTTGTATGGCCTCTCTGCGACGGTGACAGGTTTGAGCTCCTGGACGCCATTGCTGCTGGAACCTTTGACTGGGTAGCTGAGACAATCTCGCCTGAAGTGCCCGGTTCTCCCGCAACTGAAGCAGATATCACTGGCAATTGCCCGTCGAAAGCCTCGAAAGGGCTGCTTGTAGTTCTGGCCTCCTTGAAAATCTTGGACCACGCCCCTTCCAAACGACCTATATGCCGGTAGTTGATGTAAATGAGCGCTGTTTCCGGCTATTGGATATGGAGTGTTGTTGTAGTTGGAGTTGTTGTTCATACCACGTTTCGTGGAACTGGTTTTGATCCGCTTTACTGCTCTAGCTTCGGCTTGTTTGGGTTTCTTCTCGTCCTCACTATCGCTTCCACAAAGCGACGGCCTCTCGTACTCATTGACTGTGGCCCAACCCCCAGGGGAACTATCGGCAATCTTCAACAGTTTGTTACGGTGATTGACTTTCTTGATCAGGTCATTAATGACGGAAGCATCAGCTGCCCCCTTGGCTAATAATTTCTCCAAGCCGTTTAGAATATCGGTATTAAACTCGAACTGGTGACGATGGGACTCGCTCTTGAACTTTGGTTGTTCCTTCAACTTTAGAGAGACGGAAGACGTTGCTATGTCTCTTCTAAGGTCTGTTAACTTCGAATCAAGGTAATTTCGAAATAAATGAAAAGCTTCAAACGCTTCGCCCTCAGAGCCCCCTGGGTGGTTACCTCTCCTAGTTCCTGTGCCTTGGCGAGTATCGAAATCTATACAAGAAGCAGAGCCTTCTGCATAAGTAAGCCCACCGTTCTCTGTTTCATGGTTTGATTCAGCCATCTTAACGCAGATTTGTCGACTATGATGTAGCCTGCCAATACCTCGAATGACAAATTCGTGTATAATACCACGCTAATTGCCCGTGTATTTCACGGTCTGTGCGCTTCAATACACTCTAAAATACAGTACCACCGTTTATCTATAGCCGCTTACCCGATAATAAATACATTTATTTTACAGTTATGGAATGTTCCAATCAATAGGTTGATATATCGGTAAAACGAAATTATCGTATAACTAACGAAAGTAATCGAACATCACCGAAGCTAAACATGATTGCAATCATTGACCGTATAATTATGCAGCTTTGACAGTTTAATAAACTCGCACTATATTATAGATATACATATGCTTGATCAACATAATGTTGATACTCATACAATAGTGTGGCAGAATTGACTTTTACTTACTTTTCAACATCTATGATTAATTATTATTACTAAATAAGTCCATTTTGATTATTTAAATGCATTCAATCTAAGTATCAAAGGGATTTGTTACGACAAACAAAATTTAAAAAAATATTTTCAATTTTTTCCACGTAACCCATATAATATAGAGAAGGGAAAGAACTTCGACGATTCGAATTTTCAAACGCATGTTATAAACCTGCATGTCATTGCAACGCAGTACAAAATATTAAAAAAAAATGAAAAATATTTTTTTTAAATTTTGTTTCCCTGTTTATTTAATTTCAAGAGGAAAACTACTTGAATACTGGTAAAATATCAAGATTAGGTTTGGAAAATTTGGATAATATTTATCAATGAAATAATTGCTATGATGAAAATATGAAAACCACCAAACTGTACACATGTTCAAGATAACTGTTTGTGGAAGTACACTTGATGATTTTAATTCATCTTCATATATACTTAACAATATTACTAATTAGTTACCTTCTACTAAGTACAATGTATATTATTTCTATAGTATTACTTTTCTTTACGGAGAAGCGTCTGTATGTCATATACTTTGATACTTAATAAAAGCATCGCTCATTTATATAATATTTGATTTATTGTTATTTCTTTCATGAATCCCATCCAAAAGTATGCATAAATGATGACTTTTGTTAAGTGTATTCAAAATATATAAATAAACACAGTCAAATGTCAATGACAGTTCCGCTAGAAACGCGCTGGTATTTTTCCTATTCATTTATGCATTATAAAGTATTTTGTTTGATTTAAATAGTACATGTACTTTGTTTTATTGAAATCAAATACATGTACAACATTTATAACGTGAGCGCTTATTTTTTGTCCTATTGATTGAGACTCGTTTCTACAGGTAACTTCTTAATCAGGGATGTAGCTTACTACAGGCCGTGGCAAAACATTTCCGAGGGGGGCATATATACATGTACCAAGATTCAGCCTGCACATTATTTTAAACTTCCTAGCTCCGCTCCTGTTAATGCAGTAAATTCTTAATGTTTGTGAATTTATGCTTTTTTAAAAAAATCCTTGTCCTTGGTTAAAGAAAGTATGTGAAGGATGAGGAATTTCTTAAGGTAAAACTTAAAATTCTTCGTGAATACCACCCCTGCTCAGTTTAAATTGTGTGTTGTGTATTAGCAGTTGTGTAAACATTACAGGTAGATAGATTAATACAAAACCAGTGAGGCATAAACTTTATAGGAATGGTGGGGTTGATATAGAATTATTTAGGATTGTGTAACAATTGGCAAACATTCAGTGCACTGTTATCAATACATAGAACAAGAGGGTCAAGATGGCCCTAGATCGCTCACCTGAGAACAAAGGCACTATAATTAATCACCAGGTAATATAGTTTTCATCTCGTATAACCCATTTTTACGTAGATTTTGAGATCAAACCCAACAATGAAGGTATAATACTGTTAAGCAAGCTAAAACGTAGCAAATTTTCTAATCCAATGGCCCATAACTCTTGAAGTTGTGGTCCGATTCCACCCATAACTAAACTTGTCCAAGACCCCTGGGTCATACACATTCGTTGTAAATATGATAAGGATCGATGAATAAATAAAGATGCTAGAGTGTATACAAGCTAATATAAAGCAAATTTTCTAAGTCAGGGGCCCGTAACTCTTGAAGTTCTGGTCCGATTCCGCCCATAATCGAACTTGTCCAAGATCTTTTGGTTATACACATTTACTGAAAATGTGATATTGGTGAATAAATGAAGGCGCTAGAGTGTAAACAAACTAAATATAGCAACATTTCAAAGTCAAGGGCCCATTACTCTTTAAGTTATTGTCCGATTTTGCCCATACTCGAACTTACCCGAGACATTGTGGCCGTATACATTGTGACCAATGTTGATCGAGATTGGTTAAGAGCTGTGGATGCTAGAGTGTAAACAAACTAATTGTGGACGGACGACGGACGCCGGATATTTATGGATCCTGATTCATCAGGTGAGCTAAAAACTAAAACTTTAAATGTTCACATTAATATTAATATACAAAGTATTTAAGGTCGATATTTGGTATAAATAACAGTAATATAGGATAAAATTTTAAACATAGTGACTGTTTATAAAGTTATCTTAGCATTCAATCAAAATGACTACCCCACAACCATCATGGTGGATACGTGTTGAGAATACCAAGAAAAAATGTTTCATTTTCATTTCAATCATTGACTGATAGTGATTCTTATAAAAATGTACCCATTCCTAGTATTCACACTTCACAAGCTATGAACACACATAAACACAATAATGGAAATCCAGTCGTATTTGACAACACAAATCTACACGCACACCTTTCTACCACTGCCATGTGCGAAACGTCATCATTTCATAATCAAGGGACACATGGACAGATAGAACAAAGCTTTTGGACACAACACTTTCAAAATCATAATGACACCTCATTACCATTTCAAAATTATACTGATAGTAAAACTCATAGACCACTTCAAACGACTCAAAAGGACGCTGTTCCTATAATAGTTATAACACATCAACATCACCCAATTCTTTTGAAATAAATACATACCAGAAGTTGTCTTCAGAGCACATTAAGTCAGAATATAGGTCACAACACAACCAAACAGGTGAAAGACATGTTCACGTACGTAAGCACAAAGCCAAGAAGCCTGATAAGTTTGCTGGAAAGTCAATAGACTCGACTGTTTACATTATACATTTTGAGAATGTAGCCAACTAGAACCATTGGGTTGAGTATGAAAAGGCTCAGCAGTTGGATATGAGTTTAAGATGATATGCACAAAAATTATTTAGTGACCTAAATCCCAACTTCATAAATAACTGTAGCTTAATCAGTGTTTTAGGTCGTAACACAGCTGAACGAGAAATTATATATCGTTGTGAATTTAGGAACCGTAGACAGCAAAATGCTGGAAGTGCTGCTGAATTTGGTTATGCTTTAAGCTGTGTGCTAAAGCTTATCCTTCAGTTCAATTATATACATTATTGATCAATTCATCACTGGCCTCATAAAACATGACGTTAGGAGTCATGTACAATATCGGCACACCAATACCATAGAATTAACAATTGCTCTAGCCGTTGAGTTCTAAGCATTTGAACTCTCAGCCATCTAAGGTGATACTTTTCTTGACGATCATGATGTCACACTTACATTTTGTAAAGCCTGCATGATCGTAGGCAAACATAAAATCAATCTTTGTCTAAAAGAGAGTAACAAATTAGCTAGAATAAGGTTAGAAAGCACAACCTAAATCCCAGCACATTCTGAAATAATAGCTCAGGCTGAGTTAGATAGTGTACTGTCATATTCACAAGGCATGATCGAACCATACAAACTAATCTTTAAAGGGGGTTTACTTATGGCAAAAACTCTAGTTAGTGCTGACCAACCTAACATACCAATATATTTAATAAATCTAACTGACCAAAATGTTAAAATCAACAAAAAATTAACAATTGGTAGTATTCAATCTGTTAACAGTGTTTTAACAGTGGTATATGTCTATCAGATCAAATACCATCTGAAACTAGAGACTTCAAACTTCCTGGCCATATACAACCTATTGTAAATCAGGCTGCAGAGGCTCTTAATGATGATCAATTACTGAAACTTAAAAAATGTTATTGATGATTCACTAAAAGTTACACAGACTAGCCTAGCTGAACATGATATAGAGGTTGGTAATTCTAAGCCAATAAAAAAAACACCCAATGGCAATGGTGAAGAAACGGTTATTTCAAACGCAAGTAAATGCTTGAACAAGTCTCAACAGAAGTGCTGTACCACATTATATAAAATTGTTAGCTGTGGTTACATTTGGTAAACAATTTAGACATTATCTTTGGGGCAGACACTTCTTAATTAGAAAAGACAACGCTTCTTTGATATAGTTGAAGAATTTTAAGGTACCAGAAGGAATGTTAGCTCGCTGGCAGGCAGTTCTAGACACGTAATATATGACTTTACTATCCAATATCGTAAAGGCAGCATACATGCCAATGTAGATGCCATGTCCCGTATTCCCAAAAACAAACCATATAAAAGAGAAGCTTGTGCAGATTGTATTCCTGATTTAGCTTTGTCTAGCTTGATTCAAGTAACAAAGTCTAAAGGCACAAAATTGCCTAGTGCATTGTGTTTACCTGCAAATATTAACTCTAAGGCCATGATGAAATCTAAAACAGTGAGTCACAAAGGCAAAGTTCTGCCTGTCACTTGTAGAACAGATGAACATTTGATTTCAAACAACTTTGCTTTAGCTGACCATTTAGGCCCTGATGATGATTCAAACTCAAATCATAGCTTAAATATAGTTGAAAATACTGCCTCACAATCCAGCTGAATATATAACTGGTCTAAAGATGCATTAAAGTATATGCAAGAAAAAATAGTCTGAGATTGAAATGATCTTAAGATTAAAATTAAGTTCAAGTGAAAAATATTCCAAGTCAGAGATCGATAACTACAACCAAAATGTAAGAACCCTATGTAGTATTTGGGAACCCTTAGAACTTAAAAGATGAATCTGGGTTAAGATTTGTACTTCCCTCTAACTTCAAAACTACAGTTTTTGATCAATTACATAAAAATAGGTTAGCAGGACACTAAGGTAGTGATAAAAACCATCGCGTCAGTGAAGAAAATGCTTTATTTGCCTAACTTGACCAGTGATCTTCAGTACTGGGTAAACTCATGTGATCTCTGTGCACGCAGAAAACCTGGTCCGGTTTAGGAAAATCTCCTTTACTGCAAGATATTTCCTTACTACATTTTGATCGTATAGCACTAGATATGCTAGGTCATCTGCCTATCAACCAAGACCTAAATCAGTATGACTTTTGTTTTGGTCAATTCAGATGATTATATTACGTTTATAGAAGCCTTTGCTTTAAAAGACCACACAGCACTGACCGTAGCTGACAAACCTGTAACTGAATTTATTTGTCGATATGGGGTTCCATGCTATATTCACTCCGACCAAGGTCTAGAATTGAATCTCACCTATTCCAACATATGTGTAAACTGTTAGGAATATCTAAAACAAGAACAGTACCATACAATCCACGTTCAGATGGGTTAGTAGAAAGACACAATAGAACAATCCAAGCCATGTTAGCAATGTATGTCAATGATAGTAGGAATGACTGGGATGATCATTTGCCTTACATGATGGCATACAGAGCGTCTTGTCATGAAAGCACTAAATGTAGCCCCAATCTATTAATGTTTGGAAGGGAGATAATTCTACCTCTTGATGTAATGTTTGGCCATCCAAGTCATAATTATGATTGTTCATGTCCCTCTAAATGTGTTGAGTGGTAAAAATTAGCCATGTCTGAGTCATTTGAAGCATATAAACATTTTAAAATTGCTGCTACTCGTCAGAAGAAGTCTTACTCAAAAGGCTTTAAGCCTCGATCATTCTTGCCTGACAATTTAGTCTGGAGATGGTACCCTCCAACAGCTAATCAAAAGTAAGGTCTAGGATGGATAGGTCCTTATAAAGTACTGAGAAATGTAACAACGGTTACCTATCAAATTCAACATCTTATTTCCAACAAAATAATAGTGGTGCGTGTAGACCATTTAAAAATATGTAATAATAACAATATTATACAGGATACTGAGGATTGTAGAGCAAAGTAATGAGGAACAATCTGACTATCATGAACTTTCACAAGAGTATGTGCATGCTCTAAGTTTTATAGAGACGCAGTATCGCACAAGAATGGGGCGTACAGTAAAGCCAAAACAAACTTTCTCCTGATTAAGGTAGACATTGTTGAGAGAAATTGCATACAGAATCTAAATTGAAATATAGGGCTCAATAATATAAGTATATATACATTTCTCTTTAAAACTTATCATAGTATAAAAGGAAGTATATTCCTGTATACTGATTCTTTTCAGATGGCCAACTTATCCGAATTGATAGGGAATTCATCCGAGATAGACGAATTTTTGCAAGAGGAGAAGTCATTTTGGCCGAATGTACCGACAGCATGTCCAGTGGAAGAGTGCTTCAGCTTGGTACGATACATTCAATACTCAGGTTTCCAACGTCACTGGACACAGAACCACGTACCTAAGAAAACTGGCTACCAGTGTTCCAGTTGTAAGAATAAATTCTGGAGAAAAGATTTCGCAAAAAAACAAACATTTTAAATCAAAGAAATGTAAAACTTCAACCACCATAGAAAGAGAAGAAAACAACGAAGTGTACATTAATCCTGGTGAAACTATACTGTACATAATGAACCACGATGAGAGATTGTCTGAAAAAAGGAAATGTATTGAAAAGCCAGGAAAATCGTTGGTCACTCATAGGGCCGACTATAGAGACGAGGTAGTCAAGTGTGACGAAGAGGGAAGAACCTTAACGAAGCAGTTTAAACAATAAAAATTAACAATAATTTAGAATAACAATTTATGTTTGTACAGACAATTATAAGATGGTGACATTTTGATATTATACTGAGTATATATAAAATAAGTAGAAAAATGTTAAGTGTCCAAAAAAGCCTAGAAGTAGCCTCTCACACACTTACATGTATCTGTATTTAATTTTCATGACTGTTAAATTTTCATAGATTTTCATTATGATATTGTTCTTTTTGTCTCCTAGCATTATAACTTTATCAGGGCATAATGATTGTAATAATTATCATGTGTTTATGCTTCAGGATATTGCTGTCTGAAATATTGTACACTGTTAGAGTGTTGGTTGTTGTGCATTCCTAAAAAAATATAACAAACTAAAGTGTTATATTGTTATATACATGTTGTATTTCTTTTCTTCGAAGGGATTCATCCTGGAGAATTTATATTGTCAAGGCCAGGAGGTATCACTGATTTCTTAGAGGCATGGATTCAATATCATCTTGATTGTAACCTGCATTATTTATCCGAATATCCTGTATTATCATTTAATGTTAAGAAAATATTGTCAAACAAATGTACAATTCGATTATTGTGTTTCATGATATCATTTTTTTTGTGAAATTGATTTTAAAAACTTATTTTGTTACAAAAGACACCCACAGGCTACATGCAATTCTGCCAATTTTATTTACTGTATTTCATTTCGAAATTGTTAATTTCACGATTTAGGAAAGGTGGAATGTGGCAGAATTGACTTTTAGTTACTTTTCAAAATCTATGATTATTACTACAGTCCATTTTGATTATTTAAATACATTCTATCTAAGGGTATTTTTCCTTCTACACGTGTTTATTCAAGCAATCATTAAATAATATTGTTAAAATATATAGTCATCAATGGGGTGTCCAAGATCTTTTTATTCACTTGATATACTTAAAATCACATTGTTTTAACCATCCGTTTATGTGAAACACTTTACATGTTCTATAATTATACCCCTGTGTCATTCAGAAAGAGTGTATCATGAAATTCTCATGATTTCTTACCCTTACTCTTACCCTGTAAGGGTATATAAGGGTGAGTTTCCAGCACACAGTGCTCAGTTCACTGACATTATTTTACAAGGTAGATTTTACCCTTGTCAGAACTTTGCCACCTCTTTTGTGAATTTATAAGGGATACTTTTACTATATTTTGGCCAGGGTTCTAAATTCAAAAACTAAATTAATTTCGTTCTTTTCTTCTACATTCATGGTCTTGATGTAAAATTAGACTAAGTTAGGTTAGGTCAGGATTGTTGAGTATTTGAATCATGTTATTTATTGTTCACCTTGATTATTGTAATCCATAAAACTTGTTTTGTTTTACGTAAATATTGTGACTACTTATAAATAATAGAAAGTAAAAGTATATGTTAACCCAGAAACTGTGTCTTTATATATATTTAGTTATTAGTTAATTCAATCCCATGTAGTAACAACAGAACCTGGAAATTTGAAACTGTGTTCAACATTCATCATCAAACTATAAACATTGAACTCTTGATATGTGATCGGGTAGTACATTAATATACATACAATACATGTTGAACTTAAAAAGGATTATAAAAACGAACCAAGACTCTTACAGTTAGGCTGCGAAAGAATTGTTTTGTGTCCTTTAAGTCTCAACAATTGTTTTATAATAGGTTATGGGTGTTTAATGTATTTAAAGTATTGCCTCTGAACCCTTTGCTTTGGAATTGTGTGTGCTCTCATAGAAGCTAACCATTTTTTAACAGCGACCCAGTTAAGGAAGGAGATTTTAGGCATAGTGGTTTAATGTCTTGTGGAGTTCGCATGGTGGTTCAACCCATATAGTTGTACCGTATATTGCGGGGCTCCTGTTGGCATACTGTGGACTGGCTAGTTACATGGATGTCTGTGCTATTCTCTCAATCAGTTCAGATAAATACATCAGATCAATTACCTTTACTGAAGCGTCGATAATTCCATTGTGTCGAGTAGTGATAATGAATATTTCATCAATAGATTTAAATGATAACCAGTTGACTATTATGGTTAATTATCAAATCATCTTAAGTTTACTTAAATGTATATTTCGGTGTGACTAACAGACCAAGGAGTCAACAGAGTTAACACGAGGATGTTGTGACTTCAAGTGTACAGATATTCCCAACACTTAAACAACCAATTTTTAACATTCACTACACGTGTGTTTAACGAACAAAGGGCCCACCAGGTTAGCTCAGTGGTTAGATTGTTGATCTGAGTTCGAACCTTGGGCCAGGCTCACACAAATTTGACTAAAGATATTACTCATACGTTCAATTGTCCTCCACTTCTGAATTATGTGGGATAGCTTGCGGACAGAATGTGGCTAGTACTGGTTAAGGCCTAAATAAAATCCAGGGAAGCTGGTTAGAATAACTACCCGCCACGATGATGACTGAAATAATGTTGAAAATGGCGTTAAAACCGACGAAATGAAATGAATCGATCAAAGGGTAGCATGTCTTGCGTTCAATAGAAAGGTTGTTTAATCTCCACAGTCGATGAGTGTTCATACAATATTACGTAAATTAGCTCTTTTCAAATATATTTCACGGTTACTAGTTACCAATGGAAACTGGTTAACTCCTTATGGGGATTTTCAGCTATAATAGTAAGTATACAGTCATGACCGACTGGGTGTTTTAACTTTAAAATCTTTACAGTGTAAATTCGGTTAACGTGTCAAGTGCCCTATTATCTATCTAAAATACGCCGTTTTAGATATGTTGATTTTGTTTAAAAGCGTTTAAACCACACATTTATTTCATAAGTTTTATTTTTACCGTTTACGAAAACAATTATTTCTCTGTAAGTCTCGTAAGTCTTGACTTCATGTTATGTCGAGAGCTACTCATTTCATGAATTACAAACATTCTTTTTTTTAAAGCCCCATTAGCTTTTTGCTATAAAAATATATGCAAAAAACAAACGATTGCTGATATTATCCCAAGATAATTATTACCGACGAAACGAGATCTTTTTCTTCTAAAACCACTCATTTCGCTGTAAATTTTGCTTTTGTAAACTTGAAATATATAGGGCGCGTGACCTCACTTCATGCCGTGTGCAGAATATGACTGCGGGACATAGCTATTCTATAAATAGTTTTTTTTCAATGATATTGAAAAAAATACGATAGTGGTTTTGGAAATATTTTTTCTTGCTATAAAGTACGCACGGGAGGAAAACATAACGGATTCCTCTGTTATAGAACAAACAGAAACTATTACGACCGATAAATTTATATGATTATGGGACTTTAACATGTATTCATTTTATCATAATGATTAACGTGTTTTCATTTTGCAGTATAGATAGATAGATACTTTATTTTTATATTATAAACGGCATGAATTGTTGGAAAAATACCTGATGCATAAAAGTGGCAGGACACCAAACCACAATAAATAGTTCTAGTACAAAATTAAAACGAGGTGTTACAACTTACTGATATTATATTCACAGGCTAATTCAAGCGAATAGAAATAATTTTCAAATAGGTTGTTGAACTGTGACAGTGTATTGTCGGCTGTGCAATTATTATCTTTCTGCGTCAGCATGCAGCCGAAAACGTTGTTGTCGTCTGGACTGAAATATAAATATCCAAAAAGTAGGACCATTATCTAATTAATTGTAACAATCAAATTGATATCAGGGTTGTGTGTTTTATGTTAACTAGATAAATTCACGTGTGGATTTTATAGTTTGTATATATTTGTACAAACATTACCGATAAAAAAAATCTTTTTTAATATTTTGTTTTGTAAATCGCCAAATTAGGAGACATAAATGCACCAGACAGTTGCTTGGTAAAAATAATTTTATGGTCATAAAACAAAGAACAGATTAAAAATGAAACGAAGATACCAAGGGTAACAGAGGAAGGTCGTTCTGGGTGGAGAAAGAAAAATATCTCATTACCAGAGTTCAAGCCAATTTTGGAGTTTCAACCAGTCTTCGAAAGTTTGGCGACATGGGTCCATTGTAATGTCTGCTGGACAATCCGGTGTAGAATTAACTCCTGGTAATATGTAAAACAGAATATTGCATTAAAAATACATCTTACTACAAGTGCGTGGATCATTGTTCAAAAGAGTTTAAAGCAATGGAATATCGAGTTCATGTAACGTGACCGTGATAACTTTTCTTGCAAAATTAAAACCAGTCTTCTATCGTTACGCGACTCACGTATAAATGTAACTGGCCAATATACCTAGAATGATTGTGTTTGAAGAGTTACATTACAATCCATGATGTTACGCGCATGAAGAGAAAAACAACATCAACATAATGTTAATTTGTTAAATAATCTATACTTCACGCTTTCTTCCTTATCATTTTTCAATTTACTGCATGAGTATACTTCAACAAACTGTGTATCTGTGACACTACTCTCTCAGACCACAAACAAATGTTAAAGCTATGTAGTACCACATTCGTAACAGATTTATCACAATAGTTACTGTTTGAGTAAGTTGGAAGACCTGTCTCCGTGATCGAGTGGTAAAGGTAGCTGACTTAACCTCTCACTGATAGAGGGTCTTGGGTTCGAGTCCGGCTACCGGCCATGTCTCTTTATGTGAGAAAGAAGCGTCAGACAGTTGCTTACGGAGGATGGGAGTCTGTTACTGGTTTTCACATGATGATGGTTAAGTGAACTGTCTGCCTCATATGACTGGACTGGTGAAAAAGGGCATACAACTTAAACAAACAACTGAGTTAGTTAGATAAACATATTACCCTACCTGCCTCACATCCCATCAGTATCGTGGATAGAAAAGCAACACAAACAAAGATTACCCTCATCGTTATCAGCGAATCTTAGTGATTTGTCACGAAAATAAACAACATCGGTTATATCCAAATGTAAGAGAAAAAAAAACGTAGATTGCTCCAGACTACAAATATGAATCACATCCCATGTCACAACACCACTACATCAATACTTTAATTATGTATTAACGTATTTCATGCCCTGCCAATCATGCTGGCTATCAACAGATATATACTAAAACATTTTTGATATCCTCTGTTGTATTGAACCGAAAAAAGACAACGTTTTATTGCCATAAAAATGAGACTTTGGTGTTTAAACGAATGTGAACCCATCCGTTGCGACAAATTTATATATAGGCGATATGGGTGTACAACTTCACGTTAAAATGTAAGTAAAGCAAGAGATAAGCCTTGACTATTTTGTTCAGATTGAGTCACACGAAATTACCATCATTACTGTAATGTTTAGCTGTTGTTTTAAGGCCTATTCGACAGCTATGGTCATGTCAAGGACGCCGCTAGAGCCGCTTGACTGATTAAATGCAACATTTGAGAGTCAAAGTATTGAAAGACTCATGCTAGTTCTTTTAGTTAGTAACTGGACTGAAGAAATTCACGTATCATTATGGTGGTCAGTGTATCCAAGTAAAGAAGTAACAGATTTCCATACGGTTGTTTAATCTTTAACACTACAAGCAGATTTAATGCCTTCTTGAAGCACGACTTAGTACACATTGGGCTTGCGGAGCACTAAGTCGGTTAGATATATTTCGATATTCTTTGTAATAAGAAGGATATCGTCGACACCGCTCTTTTCAGCTTTATTATTTACAAAGAGCCCAAAATATGCTCTCTAACCTATACAGTAAATTAAAGTTATAGTTTTTCAGCTTATAATCCCATGAAGATCTCGTATGACTGTATCTGTGGTTTAGTGGTTAAGGTCGCTGACATCAAATCACTGTGACCTCAGTGTCGTGGGTTCGAGCCTAGCTTCCGACCATGTATCTTTATGTTGAAAGTAGGCAGTACTGAGGGTGGGAGTCTAGTACCGGTTCCAAGGATGATGGTGAGGCGGACAGCCCCATATGACTCCGGCCGTTGAACGGGGGCGTGAAACACAAATAAACAAAGAAAACATGACTGTATCAAACGCCATTTAGTTGTCTTTGTATTCGTTTAATACTTAGTGTTGTTGTTTTCTTTTATTTTTTAATAAACATTGTAAAAATAATATTGCGTTAGACCTATACCGTTTGTCTCCAAACCCAAATTTGCAAACTTTAAAATTGATTTAATTTTCAGATCGTTTGTCGATTACATTGCAAAACAGCAGTGAAATAGTTTTACCATTGATTAAGAAACTCGTAACATCCCGCTTTATAAATATAGTTAATACACTGTCTCCTGTATCAGCTATCTGGTTAAATATCTGACATAAATACGGTGATATAAAATCATGTTTACCTCCTACTACATCGTTTCTCTACTTAATATACTAAACAACAAATTATCATTTTGCGTTTGAGACATGCAACCATTATAACAATACAGTATCATATACATTTAAAGTATGTGAAACCATGTTTAAACATTTACTTATCATCTAAATATACAATAATACCATCCTTAATATAGTTAATTTAAGTATTTGATATCAAATATATGTTTATTCCTTGTGTTATTCAACATTCTTATGCACAAAGTTTTATCAGTATGCGAAACAGGCTCGCCCAGTAAAAACCAGAGATGTTTACTCTGGAAAACTGTGCCCATTTGTCAAATGTCTGTCGCCAAATGTTGGGCCTCTTTCCTGATATAACTTCTGACAGTTAAAACAATTATAACTGAATATTAATCAACCATGATAATGTTTCTTTTTAAGATATCAACAATGATTGTCTCTGACTGACATAATTATACATGATAAGAGTGTTACCAAATAAACATTTACAAATGATATATACATAACTTGCCTCCGAGGAAAAGTTTGATGTGTTTGTCAATTTAATATAAATTAAATACGTGTGCACTGGTCGCTGTCTCAACGCTGAATGATTTTTCGATTATTAATCCGCCCGTAAAACCCGTTCATCTTCCCGCCCTAATCAAAGTGTATATGAAATTACGTCATATTTCTCCTAATTCGCTAGCTTAAACGTAAAAAAATGTATGTATCGATAAAAAAAGTCAGCAACATAATTATTTAAGTCTTATTTTTTCTTGTGTTTCAAATGATAAATTGTTTTACATTTGTAATCGGCGCATCAAGATGATTAATATGACTGTATTGAATTTTTTTCTCATACGTAAAAAATCAACATTATGAGAGTTACAGGGCGGAGAATAAGATGTTTTTTTACAAAATGAAGAACACAATCTTCATGGACGATTAATTACCCAATGATGTTTGTAGATTACTTTCGTCGCTTGGATTGCCACACATGTCGGGAATTATGTGACAACTCATCTAACCAAATTGACCGAGAAGTCGTAAGGTAGTAATCGAATAACTTGACGTAGACTATAACGATGAGTGTTATGTTGTTAAATAATGTTACAACAATCGTGATTGCTCGTTCTACTTCCTAGATGCGGTTGCGATTTTTTGCTACGTAACTATTGGTGCACAAGTCTTTATGTAGCAATTTCAATTGGGAGGGTGTGTATTTTAGATTTTGTCAGACAAGGGAGGGGGGGGGGGGGGGGGTCAGTTATCCAAAGATCCTACGGTCCTGTTACAAATGATGTAAATACAGAATCCAGCCAATAGAATTTATAAGATAAACAATAGCCAGAGTAAATGTTCACAATACACATAGTTATACTGGTTCCCAATTCTACCGGTGTACTGAAAATTTCATCAAAAAAGTATCAAACATGCTCAATCAATTAGATCCTTTGATTAATCTAGTATCAAAATTATATATATCTGACCAGCGAAATGGCAAATTGGCAATGTCAAGATAGATTATGAAGATCGTACCCGAAGACAAGTTCATGCAAATTGAGTATACGTTACTAGTTACTCTCAAAATTGTTATTGCATCATTGGATTTGCCGTCACAAAATGTAGGACAAAATCTTCATTGACAATTAATTACCCTATGATGTTTGTAGATTACTTTCGTCGCTTGGATTATCATACATTTCGAGAATGTTCGTGACTACTTACCTAACCAAAATGATCAAGCAATCTCGATCAAAGATAAAGAATAACTTGATTTATTGCTCGCCCTACTTTCTTATCCAATCAGTGACAATACTATTTTAAATGTTAAGCTTTCTAATCGTACTAAAATACAAAACTTGCGTTCTTAGTTTTGATGAATGACTTAGTACATACTGCGCATGCTCAGGGGTGGAGCACTAAGACGGTCAAAATGCATACTTTGGCGTCTTCGTACTAAGAAAGCCACAGTCGCTACTTCTGTCTTATTTACGAAGAACACCCAAGTGTACAATATAATCTATACATAAAGGATAAGGATGTGTGTTATCTTGTTAAATAATGTTACATTCGTGATTGCTCTGTCTACTTCTTTGATCCGGTTACGCATTGTCACACCCTATAGGAATCCTTTCGAATATAGCTGCCCGGCGAGCAATATTCGCAAACGTTTTCGTATACAGCTCCCCGGTGAGCTCTAATCGTCGGATAAAGCTCCCGTACTAAATAAAAAGCTGTATTCGGAGTAGTTAATGCTTTCCCTCTGATAGAGGTCCCCAATTATCTGATGCAAGACAAAATCTATTAAATTTCTAATGATGATAAATGTGTAGTATTGTACAAACACATGCAATAATATGAAAAGCCTTTACTGTCATGTACGTAAATAAATGAACATTGTTGTGTCCAAATAGCATTATATTTAACCACTTTGTTAATATATTAAGCCAATCAGTCATTATACGATGTGCATTTATCAATATAATTATTATGTCAAACCATCCTTATATAGATTCAACAGGACAATATATCATGCCAATGTGACCTTATACTAAGTCAATATGTTGTACTGTAGAATCTATATAATGACTTTCTCACATCTGTAAATCTATTTATTGTCTTTTCCAAGAGTAGCCTTTGTTCAAAGGTTTGACAGTGTCTTAATATTAAATGACAGTTTTTTAAAAGAATGTCCTTTATGTATAGGATTGCCTTTATTCAATGATGGCTTCTAACACAGAACTGACTGTATAAACAAACTGAATTATTTCAAAATACAAGACACACATAAGAGGGAACATTTATTTGTTTCACATTTATCAACCAGTTTACACTTAAGTGAACGCATAAATCACAACACGTGCGTAAACATGCATGTAATATTTACATATAAACAGGTGTCATATAACATTGTTCAATCCAAACCATGTATAATGTTTGGCTAACTGAAATAATTTTTATTCATCACTTGGTCAAATGTTCAGTTACCTTTTATCATTCAATTCATTCATCCGTCATTCAACATTTAATCAATCAACAACAACATACAAACAATAATCACTTAATCACACAATTATATCACTCAAAAGTAAAAATCAATCAATCAATCAATCAATCAATAAAATCAAATGATCAATCAAATCAACTAATAGTGTGTTTTATTTAAGCATTCCTTAATAATCCAATTGATTTGTTTCGATAAATTGTGTTATTGTTTATATTTCAATATTAATATTAATTCTACTTGCCGATAAAACCATGCCAACAATAGCTAATTGCAAACGGTTGATGAAATTTAACAACCTAATAGAATATTTGTTGTACATTGGCCAACTAATGTCTCCACGTTTTTTGTCTTAAAATCAGTACAAAACCTTGATCGTGGCACAAATAACAACAATGGTGTGTAAAAGATCTCCCAAGAGGATAAGATATCAAGAAGACTAATGAAGATGTCCAAAATGGCATCGACAAGTTACCGAATGAACCAATAATGGAACAAGCTTTCGCTGATACATCAGATGTCATAATATGCATCTAAACACAATAAAAATACAGTTCGGCCATCTTTATAAATCCTTGTTTTGCAGTTATTAACCCTCTTCATAGATAATCCAAAACCCTTAAACTTGTTTGCGATTTGACCATTCTTCTTTATTCAAGTTTTTCGTTTTCAGTACAATCATTCAAAATTTACAAAAATAAACATAAAGCAAATGCCTTTTATACCTACCTACCCATTGTAATATAGATGGATCTAGTAACCACGAACAAACATTAAATTTTGTGTATGAATGGCCTAAACAATCCGCACCCAATCATTTAAACATTGGTTAAATTTAAATCGTAAGTTAGATTTTAGAACAGGTTAATTTGAAGTTCAAAATATAAACAGAAAAAAGACGAATTTTTAACAAATATCAGAAATTGGAGTAGAATGATATTTGGTCTAATTTGCCTAAAGTTTTATACAATCGCATTACCAAACTTAATCCCAAAGTTTAACCTACCATCAAAATTAACCAATGTTTGTATAGTTGGTTGCTGGCAGACAAAACAGAAAAACTTAACATAATCTAATATGCAATAAAAATGAAAAACGAAAAGGTTATAATTGCTATAGCAACAGATTATCCCATTTTGATTGTTCTTGTCGTGTCCAGCTTCTAAAATACGACTTTTATAGATGTTAGTCCTTATTTACGATGTATTTGCCACCTGGATATTTGTAGTGGTTCTACTCAACAAAAAGTCGACACTAAAACTTGCATCTTTAATGGTTTTGAAGCGAATGATTTCTTGAGAGGTCAGAGTTTCTCAAACAGTGAAACATGCTGAACATACTTTTTCCAGGATATTATTCGAATAACTATGAACAATTAATACACATTCCGGACACAAATAAGACAATTTATTTACTTTTTTCTAATAAGTTCATCTTTATTTTTATTCTTTTGAATGCATACATTACAATTATATTTAAAAATTAATTTCATATTATGTCATATGATAAACAATCAGACTTTGGTTATTTGGTGGTTATACTATTTCTTCTCCATTACACAAATCACGTTTTTAAATTCAAATTCGTTCAATTCACCATAATGATTGCAAAATATTGTCTAGTACAAAGTTGTCCCCCTTTGATGTTATGTAAGCTGTTCTATTAAAACACAAATCATATGGATTTTAGTTGTGTCATCAATGAAACAAAGTCAAAGTCTTCTATTCCATGTAAATATCCTCTGTGGGGTGTGTAAATGCCATGTACTCCTGGTAAAATCTCTTGAAAGCTTGTCTGAAAAAAATACGCAAACCATCAGTGCATGAAGAGGGAGTACGGCTCGGTAAAATGTATGCGTTACGTATAACGAACCTACTAGAAAAATATGTTAACTGATAAAGGTATTGCCACCACAATTTCAAAGGACTAGAACAAATAACTTCAGAGACATGATCGTCTTGTTTACATTCGCCGCCCCTGTAAGACAGTATGCCCGGCCCTGGCTCACATGGCAAGGCATAAGAAAAGACAACATATGTAAGCGGTCATTGACAAGCATGAGGTTCATTAGCGTGTCACATGAGGACATCTCCTAAATGGGCATGTACAGCTAACCTTACTGTCATCACCCAGGTGCCAAAACAATTGAACAGATTGAATTATCTTTCATTCATGTACATCAAAATGAATTTTTAAGAATTGTACATTTCAACCACGAGCTCAATTTATAATTGAAATAACCAAGAGCTGAGGTAATCGTGGGTGCAACCAAATATCAATTAGATTCGGTACTGCAATTTATCACAAACTGTCTTAAAAAATAATTGATGACAAATTACACAGTACATTTGTTACAATGATGATAGTATCAATCATCTCCCTACGTGCAATGATAAATGCAGCAACTACGTAATATAATTGAACTTATATCTTATGTTGCTGTTAAGTTTACAGCGTGCGACAAGGGAACAATACATGATTGTATACATTTATAATATCACGCCAAATTAGACACATGTAGGTATGCAAATTGACACACCCTAACAGATCCTGTCAGATACCGACTAACTCTACAGCGATGATGGTTTCGCTTCAATGATTCGGACTGTACAATAATTTTCTTACAAGTTTGAACAAACAAATCATGATGCCGTCCAAGTTGACAGATAGCAGATATCTCACAAAAACGAGTTCGTCAACCCCAATTATTTTCGCTTAAAATATTTCTGTTATCATATATATGCTATGACCATGCTAAGTTTGAAAAAAATCGATGAAAGAGTTTTCATTTTGCATGTACAAAACAAACTGCCAGTGGATACTGTAGCAGACATGAAGTGGTAAGGTCTAAATGTTTACAAAAATCAAACAAATCTCGATGGCATTGATATTCTTAACAATTGATACTGTTCACCTAAAGGACGAAATAAGTGTGCTTGTCAAAGGTTTTGCTAAGGCAAACACGTATGTCATCGGATCAAAATGTTTACAGACGGGGGCAGTTATTTTGATAAAAAGATAATGAGTTTTTCTATATCCCCTCCGCCTCCAATACTGTTTACAAATTCTTCTTAATAACGTGAATATAGTGAATATAATGGATGTCTTACCCGACGGCATCTGTTACTGATTGTGTTGATTTTTCACCCAGAAACACGTGACAGGCATATCTGTACTGATTCGGGTGTTTGGTTATAAATGCAAAATATCTGAAAACGCAATCAATATACTGATATAAAATGTTCATCAACTCCATTAGTATATATAACACAGAACGAAACATGTTATGCTTTACGACAAATATATCAACAGTGGTCCACTGTTCAAGCTGGTTCTCCATCGAAATCTTCCTGAAATTATATCTTCCCGACCGAACATAACTTGTCTCGCCCTGTTCTCGAACCAATTACCTCTCAATTACAGTTCACCACCCGAAATGGCATTTATTAAGATAGATATACCAAATGGTCACATTCCGAAGATTAACCAGTTGTATGATAACCATATTCTTGAGTGTTTTAAACGGAATCTTACAAAATTCTTGGTTGACTGGTCCATTTATACTTCCGATATCAACGTATCTATCACATTATCAAATTAATGCCAAATGTATATGCTAGGAATGTTAAACTTTACAATAGTTGATATACCTTTCATTCCTTGGATGATGTCCGCAGAATGTTATGTTTTTCAGCGCAAAGAAATGTGCAAATGTATCCAAGTTATCATGCTGAAAAATACACGTGATATCAAATATGAACATGTTCAGATCTCCATAATTAATCACATCATACTCGTACAGTTACTTGGCATTCACAAATCGTTCAATGTTCTATTTATTAGAATGCATGTACATAAATTCAAATAGAAAAACATTCAAAATACCATTGTTCTGTTTCATTTAGATATGATTGATTGATTTGATTGTAAAGTTCCAAATGGGACTGGGAACATATTCATTTGATGTTTTTTTTTATTGCACAGACTATATATTTTCATGTTATCGAACCTGTTATATTTAGATATCGTATACAAGTTATACCCTACCCCAGATTTACTCTTGTCGTACATTCTGATTCCATACTGACTCACTTCCAATGTACAGATGGGAGGAGGTAAAGATGATTTCACCGATCGTCGAGACAATGCAACCTGAAAGTACATCAAATCAAGACAAGTTTAGTATGTTTAATAGAAGATAAATTACTTGTAGTAGGCTATAGTATTCACAGTTAGTACGAAGTCTTTAGAACTCAAAGACCCGTGGTTCAGTATACATGTACTCGTAATGGGCAGGTGAGAGTTTTAGCTCATCCTTTGAATATTGATGTGTGATTAGTCTACAGCCGAAAGGAAGCGTATTATTATGTAAAGTTTATATTTGTCTTGAGACACCAGGTGATGGTCTCAGTTAATAAACCACAATGGTCTGTCATCTGGTAACATTGACAGAACTTCCTTTCTAAGACCTTTTATGAATTACTAGTAGATCGCATATACATGAACAAATTATGTAACCAAACCAAAACATACGATTGTTGCATTCCTAAGATGATGTCAGACGTTGTAACCTTGCAATTACTGTTTCATGACGTAACATAACTTTGTAATGTTACTGTAGGAAGTGTTCTAGACAGACTCTGTATAATCGATGACAGACCAGAACAATCGATAGACAGTGAAACATTTGATACAAGATAAAAGAACTCTGCCTCCACTGTTTGACCCATAGGTTCTCAGAGGAAGTAATTCCTTTGACAATACGTTTTCTATCATAACACTGGACATAGACAGTCGCTATCTACATCCTAGAGTGTTGACAATCATGAACTTCCAAATCCTGATATTTAATCAAGATCCATGTTCTGATGAAAGGTGCCTGTCAATACCTTCTGGATGTTAGAATACTTTGATTGTGTCAAGTTATGTTAGTCGTTATGTCTTGAATCGATTTCTTGTTTCAAACACTGATGTGAACATGTACGTCCCAGATCAGTTTATCATAATGCTAAGTGAACTTACGTTCATAGTAATGTGATGAATATGTGTCTTAAGATACCGAAGACATTCCCCATGTGGATTAAATTAACATATCATATTACATAGATTCTGCGACATTTCACTAAACAGAACTGTAATCTTATACGCTGCCAGTTAAGTGTAAAGATTTTATGTTACAACTACGTGATGACACGTGATTATTGAACAGACTTCCACACTGCTTAATTAGCCCAGTGGTTTATGTTCTGCAGACTGTTTACAATACAATGCTGACGAATTACTGATGAAAAGATGGACATTGAATTACTGCAACACATTTCAAACAATTAGCAACCTAGTCAGGAGCATTGCATGATACAGATGCAACAAAACACAGAACTATTTCTTACGATTGCATTACAGCCAACAAACAAATATGTTTACAAAGGACAGACAGTTTATAAAGACTTTGGCAAACTTCCACTAATGTCACGTCTACTAATAATTCAAGTAAATGGTTTATTTGCATACAATCATGCCTTCATTCTGTGGTTGATCTACCTATTAAATAGACAAGTTTGTTTCACTTCGAATAGGTTACATTGCCTATTTGGGTGTTCTTCGTAAGGAAGCTTAAAGGAGCAGAATACAAAGAACACCAAATATACCCTCTAACCGTCTTAGTGCTCCGCATGCACGGTGTGTACTAAGTAGTTCCTCGAAACTTAGAAATTAGAATGCCAGTTTTAAAATCTAATACGTAAGAAAGTCAAACATTAAATGAAATCTTTGTCATCGACTAAAAAAAATTAAATCAAAGCACTCAAAAGACAGATCTTTACCTACAACAAAACCTAACAAGAGGGCCAAGATGGCCCTATATCGCTCACATGACAATCATTGTTCACTCATTAAAACTTTGGTTAAAACCTAGTTTTTGGTCCAAGATGACCCATATTCAAACTCGTCTAAGATAATATGAAGACAAACATTCTGACAAGGTTTCGTGATGATCCAATCAAAACAGTGACTTCTAGAGTGTTCACAATGTTTTCCAGCAATTAGCCCTAGTGACATAGTTATACTACGGAAATGACCCATTTTCAAACTTGACCTACATATTATTGAAATAAACATTCTGACAAAGTTTCATGAAGATCCAATCAAAACAGTGATTTCTAAAGTGTTCACAAGGTTTTCCCTTATTTGGCCCTGGTGACCTAGTTTTTTACCCCAAATGGTCCAATATCGAACTCGTCCGAGATTTTGTCGATATTAACGTTCTGACCCAGTTTTGCTAAAATTGGGCTAAAAATGTGGCCCCTAGTGTGTTCACAACATAAAGTTTGACGACACACTACGCCGGACAGAGACTGATCCTAAAAGCTCACCCTGTCACGTTGTGACACGTGAGCTAAAAAATAATCTCTTATAGCCCTTAGGGTCGGCGCCAAAATAGGGTAAAAACGTACATCCGACTGTTTGTTTTCAGGCCTAATGAAAATACTTGTGCACTAATTTTGTACATGTTACCAAACTGTTATGGCAGTGGTTGAAATATTCTTTTGTCGCTTAATGTCATTCTCTTGTGAACCATAGAAAGGATAATAATGGACAGAATCATTCATGTAACTGTGTTTTAATTACCCATATAGCACGAAGACGATAATTAGCGTTTTTCTATAAATAGGACCGAGGCTAAGACTAGATGAATATTTAATCGATCTGCCTATATGATTTATTAATCAATGCAAACAATCACTGGCGGCGTGGGACTACAATATAGAAATGTTGATCCAAACCCAGGAGAGAATATTTCCATTCATTAATATTCATTTGTCAATATTGTGAACTGATTATATCTGATATTATCCGACCGAACAGTTCTCAACCAATGAAATTGCAAGTTATTAACCATTTCGCAAATGATAAGAAACGTCATCAACTATGTACGTCATTTGTGTTCAAATATAGGCATTCATCTTTATTAAAGCATTACCAATCCCTTGTTTTAATTTGGATTTCTGTTGGATGTTTTAATTGGTCAATTCCACTTTAGTTAGTGATGAACCATGATTGTGACACAAGGTTTTCTATATATCGGGAGATAAAATGACACGTGACCACTATAAACATAATGCACTTGTCAATATTTTGAGGGGGCGGGGGACCCAAGGGAATTCGACATTTTTAGATTTTTAATGACTAAATCCCCACCCTAGAGACGATCGTATTTGTCTTGATCCCCGCCCTAAAGCCTACTTGGTGTATCAAATGCGACATGGATGTAAAACCCGACTAAAATCTAATTCCCAAGACCCGGACTCATTAAATCTATCAAATTCTCGCCTGTCGGAAATGGTCTTCTGCCTAAAGCCCCGTGTATGTCCGCCACCCCCGGGCGGGCAAATCATTGACAGGTGCATAAGCAATACATGCTGATATAGAAGGTTCATAAAGTGGCGGTGAGGGTCTATATATGCACTTAGTTCTCATTATTTATTTATTTTTAAACGTAATACCTTATTATCAATTCAAAATAAGTTTATTCATTCTACTTGTACAGTGTCATTAGATACAAAGTACTGTTTTTCATTTCGTTTTACCCGTATACATAGTCTGACAAAGTGTGATTAAGTCTACTACGTTAGGCAATTATAATCTAATCAATCATTCATTACTTCATAGCTGAATACAATATAAGGCCACTTGTTTTATGTGTTTTTGGAGTGTGTTTGTGTGTGTGGGGGGGGGGGGAGGGTAAAGCTGCACCAACCGCAAAGGTCATTTAATGAGTTTTCCAGCTTTAACGGAGTAGAGGTAGAGAACAGCCTCACACCTGGGAAGAACCATCGACCTTCCAGAAGCTAGCTGGAGAACCATCGACCTTCCAGAAGCTAGCTGGAGAACCATCGACCTTCCAGAAGCTAGCTGGATAGCCTCTTTACATGTGAAATTTGGTCTCGTGTGGGATTAGAACTTACAGCGGAAAAATGTCAGAGACCATAACCAGTCGACAACGATGGTCCCATAATCTTGTTGGATTGATTATAAGTTAAGGAAGGCATCCACGAAGGCAATGACTTGTATAAGTAATCAAAGGTTTAATGTTTCGTCCAGACAAACTCGAATTCAATTTCTTCGTTTGCTTAAGAGAAAAAACGACTGTTGGTAAGACAGTGTTAATCATTATTGTATTAGTCTGTTGACAGGACGTTGTCTGGAGCAAGTATTAAGAAATGGCCTCCTGACGTCAGATTACCCAACTCTCTCACCGCCCCTGCTTTCTATTCCGGTTTCATGTTTAATACACATAGTACATAAAGGAAATCGATACATGTTATAACGTTGGAATACTGAATATGTACGACGTTTATATTATTTTGTCACATTTTTTCGCGTAAAATGTTCTTAAGACTACTAATCCAATAAACTACATACAGTTTTTTTATCATTTCTGAGTTTTTCCGATTTGTGAGCGGACACAGCGTTTAAACATATACATCTGACTACATCCGGTTCAGCTAAAGCTGTACAAAGAAGCTTTATAAACAGCCTTCTCAGAAAATAAGACACACATCTTAGAGTGAATACAGACCACCAATAAGATACGTCACGGATGATACAGTTTTCAGAGCTCAGACTTAAAACACTGAGTCCTTAGATCGGTCTACAATTTTTAACCTCAAATTATCATTTTAATAACAATAATTAAGTGTTATTAACCCAATAATAATTTGCATACTAATTATTTAAATCAATGGGTATATAAGAGCGGTCTATAAGTATTATGTACTTTGACGGGATGTACCGAAATGACTGACTGATAATTCAATTTCCAATCGAAATGAGAAAAGGGAGTAATTAAATTACTGATTGATATGTAATAACATATTAGCTACAGTGACACTTGGCTTTATTGTACATTCCATTCCTAGATGGTGAGATCATTTCAACAATGGCAGCTGGATATATTTACAGAGGGAAGGTGAAATATCTTCAAATAGAAATTGCGTATCTAGATAAGAGATTCCTGGTTCAGTTCCTGGTTCCACACACTGCTGTTCGATGTCTATGTAACATCCTGTCTGTTACAGCCGCAAATGATCAACATACAAAACTACATTAAAAAACGTAATGTCTATTTACCTTGTTTATTGCCTGACACAAAATTTCATCACCCTTGTGGTAATTTACCTCCACGGAACCAAGAAAACGAAGAAAGAACTTAGAACAGCCGTTTTCTTCTGTAATATAAACATTAATCAATTTTCGATTAGCAAAACTAACATCTAATCAGAATCAATGCAGCAGGACTATTTTTATACAAATCATTGCATAGCTATGCAGAGAGTTTGATTAATAAATATTGGCCAACTGTTTAGATTACATTCGTAATTTGAATTAAGTAAGATTTATTGCAAGTTTTATCGATTGTGTAGTAATAACAAATAGTGTCAACATCAAAGCATGCAATACTGTAAAACATCTGCTTTCATGTTGGATTATTTATTGTTTTTTTTATGTAAAAGGATTTCACTTAAACGTTTGCAATTAAATTGTCAATAAAATGTCATATATATACAGTGAGTCTTAATGAATGTTGAAAATGATACAATGAAGAGGAAGGATACACCACAAAAGTGTCTGCAGTGCAATGATAACGCATGCGCAATAACGATGGCAGTCGTTGCCATGCCAACACGATGACTTACCTTCCTCCTCTTCCAGAAAGCCCAGATCTGTTGCGTACATACATGGAAATATACCCCTCTGACTTGTTCGAAGATTAATTCCTGTTTATGGAATAAAGACATTTATGTATATGACATTGCTCTTCTCAAAACGTGACGTTGACCAATCATTTTATAAATAATCAGTAAATAAAGTTCATGAAAATTTCCGAATATTTATAAGACTGAAATGGTTCTAACTTTTATTTATTCCATACAAGCATAACACCATCATTATATCGAGACAAACCACATAAGTTTTAGTGTCAACTAATCATGATAATGTAATACACACAAAACCTTAACAGCCAGACAATCAATTTGTAGGTCTTATTTGTAGTCCTAGGAACATATTATCAAGCCGCAATGCTCAACTAATCTAACGTCATTAGCCATTGATGGAACATTGGTAAAAATCGAACTAAATTATTCATTAATATTATAACCTTAAGTTCATTAAACCTACAAAGCAATGTTAAAATTAAGATGAACAATAATTCGTTTTTTCATCTTATACGCATTTACACTTGTTAGCCACCACTCTTAAGTGATGGACTGTTTCGATCGCATGTTAATAAAAAGCATTGTTTGGTCAATAATAAATTATTTCTTCATTGGTGATCAACCGATGGAATTTACTGATGGTGAAAAACACTCAACACTTCAAACATACTCATTACATTGTTGAATGGTTTTGCAAATCAATACAAACACAGTAAATAGTGATATTCACTTCACACTACACAGGGCACGAATCGCTTAACAAATATATTTCTTTCTTATTATACTACATGCTAACTTGATATGGTTCCATTACCTTCACACCAGAGATCATCGTCAGTTTTAGTAACATGTATAGGATCCCCTATTTCTATATTCATTTCGTCTTTATGTCTTGGAACAAACCGGTGCATTCCTCGATGTGTTACCACTAGGTCTTGATAATTTGTGGCTGGAAAACTGTTGCTGTACCGTCGAGGTTCTGTAATAGTGAATAATGAAAGAGAAATTCCGTCTTTGTCTAAATATTTATTTGGGTTTATGGACATATCGGACAGTTTTCATAATGTCATAATGAAAACGCATAGACAGGATTTTTTATACTTTGCATGTTCATAGCATATGATAATAGAAACACTTTAAGCGAACATAAAACGGCGGTGGCGGTGCTCGCTTTTTAATTATCTGCCATTGAATGTGCTTTTTGGTTAGTTTTAGGTCATTTCATGGGCATATCACTCAAACATAAATCTTAAATGTCAGATTTTTACTTTTGGCTTATGTTTTTCATTTTCTTCTTGGTCAATACAAATTTTCATGCAATTCCATTAAACAGTTTTATTACCTTTTTTTCATTTGAAGTTAAGAGACTGAAATGTTTTCAAAATTAAGCCATTTATTTAAGGAAATTGGCATTGGTTTAGGCAAAGAAGAAAAAAATAAACAAACCACTCTTTACCAATTCTTGAAATTGTTCATGATGACACGACAATAAATTGGATACATAAACAGGAACATAAATAAGGCCTTGTTTTCCTTCATTGTGAATTATCCGCCCTTGAACATTTTTCAGTTATATACGGCGGCAGGTTCACTTAACTAGTCTTCCTGGACTATATTCTAACCAGTACTTTTTTACGGTTATCTCCCTTCCGCTAGGAACCGGCAACTTCTCCACGTGTGGAAGAAAGTCGACACTGTGGTCAATTTTTTATGGAAGGGTATGACCGACTGTGGGCGGGAATCCAACCCGGATAACCGGATTACAAATCCAGAACACTAATCAATGAACCACGGCCGCGACCTTTGTTTTTTCTAAACAAAAAAAACAACATCACAGACTAAAAACTGCCAGTGAGCGAGTGGTACGGTCGCTTACACATGTAATCTTTTTGCTCTAGTACGTCAATATTGATTCTGTAGTGTGAGCTGATGCTTAGAAATTGAATGACTCGAGGCTTGTGTCAGACAAATCAACATTGAATTCTTGCTTGCTTCAGTTTAATGTTTTGTTTTATTAGTTTTGTGTACATCTCGAATGGCCTTGACCTATAGACAATAATTCTCATTTCTTCGAATCAGACTCGGGTGAATATGACACAAAATACAGCAATTACATGAAGAAAATTGTTATTGACTTTGACTTTCGCAGCGAAAGGTTTTGATCACATAGCAATTTAGTAACAAATTCTGTGTTATCGAATTATACTAGCAGACAGTAGGTAGTGTTTCCACTGAAATAGAACAGTGATAAGTTGAATTGATACTAGAGTAATGAAGTTAAAACTTCTAGCATATGCCCAGAAACCTGATAGAATCCATACTTCAGGGATCGGTTTATATACCAACTTGATATCAATATGTTTTCTTTACTGGATTACTGGTACAATAATACATTATTTGAATTTAAATAATTTGATATCGAAAGTGTCTGCAAAGAAAATGATTGGCTAAAATTTTCTGAAACCATGAGAGTTCTTATACATGTGCACTGAAATAACAAAAACCTTGCAAAATAACTCGACAAATGAAGTCTTAACTTTTGTCGATTAAAATGAGATTAAAAGACGAAAGGAAGATAACTTATCATCCAGCACAGTCTAATCTGAGAACAAAGACCATCCTTGGGAAAATAAAGACAAATGTAGCCTTTATTGATATGTGAACGTTATTTGGAGGTCATTTTGCTCTAAATAACCAGTGACGGTTTTAAAAGAACAGCCTTATGTTCGAGTGCATACACTGAGCATGAAACAATTAACAAAGTACAAAAGATATTTGACATTTATACATATGATACACACTTAGTAGATAACACAATGATTGAAACTGTTATGAGAGATTTATCTGAATTAGATCACAGATATTCTATTGTATACGTACGTTTATACAACGACAAACTGAATCTATGTGTATTAACAATTTTCATGTGCAGTGTTTGGCCAGTTGGAGTCAACTGTGGTCTAATTCTATTTTCGTCATGTTATACATACCTCCTCCGTCGTCTCCGTTACGTTGCCCACTGGAAGAAGTTAACATTTCACGTGGTTTATCACGTGACATGTCATGTGACTTTTCTTGTAACGCTTGGTGATGTTGTGCTCTCTCCGTTGAATCTTCCTTTAGATACATATTATCTGAATTTAGCAGAGCGCGGGTATTTTTTGACACAGAATTAAATTTCACAGTCCTAAGCTCCTGTAAGAATTTACCGCTGTATTTTGGATAAACCTTTTGAATTTTCTTAGCTGATTGTGGAAGAAAGACCTCATCATTGTCACTATCAATATCATGATCACTTCTAACGAGAGCTTCTTGCAGCTCGTCTGCCAGACATTTCTCATTGTTTAGAGGTTTAGGCTTCAGTGGGGATACCGTCCCTAAAAATCACAAATAAATAATTGTCACAAAATGTACTTAACCCATATTTATATTTGGTGTTGGGTATATAGTATAACTATTCTATATCATTAATGAATTAGAATTTGTTAGCAAGCAGAAATTTACTAAAGTCCTGTTTCCTTAAGATTTAACTGATACAATGTTTTGTTATTTAAACTTGCTTAATGTTGTCAGTATATGCTCATTCAGTAACCTACAAAACTAGGTTACAGTGTTCATGTATTAAAAGATTTGTTTCGTTTATGACCAATGAAGTCATACACATAGTTCAATGTGTTCACACACCACACCGTAATGTTTTATAAACACAATTATGGATGCTCATAAACATTGACAAATTCATAAATATCATCATCCTCCACTTTCTCTAATTCAGATCTTATCATTATCATAACAAGTGCCCATCCTTGCCAAAAGGTCTCGCTTAATCTCATTCAGAAGCGATTTCACGATATAATTGTATGCTTAAAACATAATTATCAGGATCTCATGAGAAAAATATGCTGGAGAAAATGGTTAAGATCTTGAACAAAGAAATGACAATGAAAAGGAATGGGGAAGTGCACAGAAACAAAAGAAAGAGAAAGAAAAAACTAGGGATAGATGTATAAGCTTACCAAAGCACATTGTTAGCCGTACATTAGTCCTGATAATTCCATTCGTGTCTCACTCCCTATTATGCATCATATTGTGCAGTACTATCGATAAACTTACAGCGTGGTTTGAATCATTGCTTACAATCGATATTGGTGAGTTACACATCGTGTTTGAAAATAGCATTACCAATGAATGTTGTCATAAACTCTCAAACAAAACGAATACTTGATTTTGATTCTTATACACCGGTATATTAGATAACACAGAATACAATTGATATACAATCAATGCATTGATTTGTACAAAGAATGATAGATTGATTGATTATGTCTGACAATTGTTAACTGTTTTAAAGTACTATTGTTCGTTGACATTTTAGTACATCGTTGTGGTAACTACTGAACCAAAAGAAACAAATTAAACTTTTATGAATTGAACTACTGTTGATACAGTGGTATGATTAATAAGATGTTTACAAACGTTATATGAACTTTATCGTCAACAGTTTCATTATCCACATAGCTTGCAAGTCACATAGTCAATGATTTTAGTCACGTTTTAACTTTAAAGAATTCCTGGACAACATAACTCTTTTAACACCATTATGGACTTTAAAAAAATATTTCCTCAATACAAACCAAATATATTGCGTTGCAGTTTGCTTACTAGAATCAATCAGTAAAATGATGTTCGCTACAATGTTACTCCACTGAGAATATAAGAAACCCAGATAGCGTGAAATTATTAAGTAAATAGACACCTTCTCAATAAGACACGTATTCCTTTTTAGAGAAACTCATCCTTGATATTAAAGTTAATTCACATATAAATGTTACGTCACTAGACATTGGTGCGTGGGATTTTAAGGTGTGCTACTCAACATCATCATTCTAAGATATAATTCCAGCTATTAAATGTGACACATGTAGCACTTTTGGCATTCATATCTTGTATTAAACACTATCACTTTCAGGTTAATTATATTAAAGTTGGATTTTGGCAATATACAGCGTAAACTATGTATTCTCAGCCCACGACGAAATCTAGTTTTATTTCCCAAGAAACGAGGAGTATAAATCTCCAAAAGCAAACTTAGACAATAAACAAAAACTTACCAAGGGTTTCAGTAGATAAATCATGAAGATTGAAGTTTGTTTAGGTATACCAGGGAGTGAAAAGGCTTACCAAGTTTTTAGATAGATCAGAAAATGTTCCTAAGTTAAATTAGGTATACCAAAAAGGCTAAAATCATGCAATGAGTTTTGTCAGAAAGTTTATCTTAAAATAAGTTTGGTAAGGTATGTCAGAAAGTCTAGAATCTCACAATGAGTTTGGTAACTAAAGGTATGTTAGAAAGGCTAAAGTTTTACAATACGTTTTCTAAAGTATGTCAGAAAGTCTATCTTACAATCAATTTGGTAAGGTATGTCAGAAAATCAAAAATTTTGCAATGAGTTTGCTAAGTTTATCAGAAAGTCTAGAATCTTACAATGAGTTTGCTAAGGATGGATGCAAGAAAGTATAAAATCTAACAATAAGTTTGGTAAGGAATATCAGAAAATCAAAACTCTTACAATGAGTTTGCTAAGTTTATCAGAAAGTCTAGAATCTTACAATGAGTTTGCTAAGGATGGATGCAAGAAAGTCTAAAATCTAACAATAAGTCTGGTAAGGTATGTCAGAAAATCTAAAATCTTACAATGAGTTTGATAAGTTTATAAGAAAGTCTAGAATCTTACAATGTATTTGCTAAGGATGGATGCAAGAAAGTCTAAAATCTTATAATGAGTTTGGTAAGGTATGTCGGAGAGTCTAAAATCTTACAATAAATTTGGTATATAAGAAAGTCTAAAATTTTACCACACGTTTGATAATGTGTGACAGAAAATCTAGAATCTAACCATTAGTTTGCTATAATGTATCAGAAAGTTTAAAATCTCACCATTTATTGTTTGGACTATCAGATAGTTTCAGATCTTGTCGTGTGCTTGTTTGGTATTTCAAAGAGTTTCTAATCATACCACGAGTTTCTTAAATATATCAGGATGTTCGAAGACTTGCCATGTGCCTGTTTTTGTATATTAAAACGTTGTAAAACTTACCATGTGTTTGTTTAGGTATATCAGGAAGTTTACGAGGGCGTCTTGATCTTGTCCCTGTATGTTTGGTAGATACTGGACATGGCTGTACGTTCTCTTTGTCACTTGATTCATTGTCTACTCCAGGAGACTATTTAATTAAGAATAAATAATAAATTATTGATAGGTATAGTAAACCATTAGTTAATAGCACGTTGGTTAGTAACACGTGGTTTTATGCAGTAACATTGGCGTCTTAGTGAAACAAACGTGACCTTTGTTAAATTGAGATGACATTTTTACTTCTGGAAAACGATAACGTATTTCTTCTGCTTTCGAACAAATTTGGTAAATAAAACAACAAAAACAGTTTACCTGTAAGAAGTTGTTGTTAATCAAATTTATGTTCGGATATTGGGGTTCATGAACTTTATTTAAATGCTGTTCATTTATATGATTGTTAATTTGTTCAAGATGTGTTTGTTGCCATTCAAGTTTAGCATAAGTTCCTGTTATTGTTTCTGTTGTGTCACAGAATCTATCGCATGTTGTGTTTGTAACTCGACTAATACTGTTGTTATTGTTGTTAATCGCCGACTGTGCCAAACAACTGATGAGGAATCTTTCTCTTTGTACTGCGAGTGATTCGTCATCATCTTCTTCAGTTGAATCATCAGACTCCGGACTTAAATCGTGCACCAATCTAAAAATTAGACAAGCACCTGTTAGATTTACATTCAGTAATCAACCATAAAACATACTATTTTTTAAAAACAATTATAAGGGACTTACTTTACCACGCCTCGAAACTCCATTTATTTGATAATAATTATCATAGATAAATTAAGATGTCTCGCAAGATCTTTAAGTGTGTTCTTTTTCTGTTTAACAATGTATCTATCATAGTAATAGATATGCTATAATTTCACATGATACAAATAAACTGAAATACCATATTAATTAATTAATTAACTAAATATTAACAACATCTATATATTTATATATTACACATAACACCGAGTGGACGTTTTGAATCTGTTGCCATAATTATGATTCTGGAGTTGTCATATCTTTGTATCATTTTCCATAAACCAGTTTGTCTAATGCTTATTAATAAGGTTACTTAGTTACTACAGTAAGATATGCAATTACATAATGTATCAAATCTGTACTCAATATTAATCCACATTTTCTCGCTAACGTCTCACTGAACGAGTATGTCTGCTGTATTAGAGAGTGTTGTTTGATTGGATCGATACATATACACGCGAGTTAGTGAATTTGATCAAGCATGTCAGTGTTGTTTGATTGGATCGATACATATACACGCGAGTTAGTAAATTCAATGAAGCATGTCAGTGTTGTTTGATTGGATCGATACATATATACGCGAGTTAGTGAAATTAATCAAGCATGTCAGTGTTGTTTCTTTTTTTTCTTTTTACTTTTCGATTGATAAGAATGTTCACAATGATAAAGCCATAGTTCGAGTATCTTAAAACCTATAACCGCCACATTTGAGTTTGGACCGGTGTAACGTTCTCAAGCTCCCCCTTTTTCAGGTTACCCCGCGGTAACTTAAAACCGTTTTCAATGTACCGGCCCCGGTAACATTAAAACGTTTTCAAACTCCCTCCAATGTTTAATACCCCCTCCCTATGTTGATTCTTCATGGGGAAAACGTTTATATTTCAGGTTATAATTCATACTAAATGATTCACAGTCAACATGGCTTATTGACATGTAATTCCTGTATTTCTAAACTGAATATACGCAATAATTATAATATGAAGCTATGGAATCCTATTAGGGTTATGGAGTGGACTTGTCAGTATATGACGTCATTTGATCTCGTCGCATGGACCGCGTGTAAAGTCTCATATAACTGTAGTACACGTATGCATTTTTGTATTTGAAATTGTAATCTCCTCATTCGTGTGCAAGCTCTCTCTTATTGCGAATTTTCGAATTATTACCCGGGGGTATTCTGAAAACGTTTTCAAAGCGCACCCAGGGGTAATCTGAAAACGTTTGCAAAGCGCCCCCGGGGTAACCTGAAAACGTTTTCAGATTACCGGGTAGGGCATTTGAAAATGGAGGGGGTAATTTGAAAACGTTTTGATTGTATCCCTCCCGGTAACTTAAAAACGTTTTCAAATTCCCGGGGGTACTCTGAAAACGTTTTAAAGTTACCGGGGGGGGGGTAACTTGAAACGGGGGGGGGGGGGGGCTTGAAAACGTTACACCGGTATAATGTTTCTTTACAAGACTGATTTCAATGAAACTTTCTGTTTAGAAGGATACACCATATTGCATGTTTATTGTATTTGTTGTTTGATAGTGCTCGTATAGGTAAATTTTACTGGCTTCCCTCAACCGTGTTAAGACATTGAGCTACTCTCATTTATATTATTGACCGTCCTCGTATTATTACCATTCACCATTCACGATGTAGAAGGTTGTTTGTGTCGAGTCTTCGTTTGTGGGTTAACATTAGTTAACGTCTACTTGTAAACGTATGATGTTAGATACAAATGAAAAATAAAAATCTATGAACATTTCAAGAATTCTTCTCCGGAGACCAATCCAAGGTCTTAGCAAGCTAAACAGCCTATTTATATGACCACGCTGTGTCTAGATGCATTTAAGCGCTTGGCTTTAATACTTGAACCATTGCCCTTCTGAAACAAACTTGTTCTTGAAAATACGCCAGGAATAATTAATCTATTTGATAACTGTACTTGCTACTGGTATGATGTATGGTAGGCCTATATGTATAGGATCCACGATTGATGAATAAGCCTGTTATTTGTTAGCAAACATTAATTATATATCATACAAACCAATTGTTTATTTATCATTATAAATTGCTGCAAATATTCTCATGAACTGGCTGAAAACTCGTGCCAATCATACATGAACCACTTCCATATAATTGGCAGCTAATGATTTCTGGATATTTTGCAGTAGTTGTGTGTATGTATGAGTTTGTATTAGTCATCGAAGTTTATACTACAATATAAGTATTAAGAAAGTTCCTGAAAGCAATGATGATGCGATGTTATGTATTATAAACTAAATCCTATGAAATATTTTACATTTCCATACAGCATATCATTTCATCAGCGTTTATAAATGCATAAACATCATCATTAACATTTTCATCATCTGCATCAGCAACATAAATACAGAAATGTTCATCGTGTACATATTTTATTCATAATGTTTACACAAACGAGGGGGGGGGGGGGGTGCTCGCGAAAACAGAAGCTGAAACTAGTATTGATTATATATTGATTGTACCAAATGTGAGATTAGAATAATGTGTAAGAGGATTTTGAGAGAATGCTCAGTTGAGAATATCGTGAAATTTATTGATCTATCAATCGATATAAATGTTTACATTTTGATTGTATCAATATATTCGATAACGTAAAACATGTACTGTGATGGCGTTGTATGGTACCAATTATCGATTACATGAACTCTTATATTCTAAAGGTCGGTTATACCATACGTTGTAAAATATATTAAATCAAACACCAAATACTAAGTTTAGATTTTATTATCTGACGGAATGCGTCTGACGACAATTTGTATGATAGAAACAAGTTGAAGAACAAAAATATATACAAATACCTTAATGTTAACTCTGTCCCAATAGGTCTTTGTATATGCATCATTTTAGCTTCCATTCGGTATGGTTATTTCCGTTCTATTAACTTGTAAGTAATCCTTTATACTTAAACACACTTGCCATCACAAAAATTCATGAACAAACAGCTGTTGTTTGAAATTATTTTGAATATCGGTTAAAATTTAAGTCCGCCATGTTTCATACGATTATCTTTCTGTTAGGGCAGACGATATAGATTTTTGCTGTAGAATAAATTATACACGGCGTAATAGCACGGAGATCGGAACTCTCGCGTGGGCATCGACTTAAACATATCCATGACGTCATAACATCTCAGATACACATGATCGTCTGCTTCTTACCTAACGACAATAGCCAGAGATAAATATATGATCATTTCATGCGTGTATTAACGATTCGGAGACATTGGATATTTCTGGATTTGTCAGTTCTTTGAGTCTTCAGATAATATCAATATTGTATATGACTTGTTTCGACAAACTCGTGCAGTACGCTTATATTCCACGTGACTAACTATAAACATAATTATATAACATATTATTACGCATTTTGGATTCATCGCTCTAAAAGTTTCGTATTTCATTTTTAGAAAATGTAAACAATAAACGAAGGTTTGTTGAATGAAATTGATAATGTCGTTAAAAGTATCGTCAACATTTAATTATCATTTTATTTTTCATGTCACTCATATATGAACAGCAAAATTAAGAACAACGCCGTAGCCTGTGGTCACAACAGAGATACCAGAAACATTAATGAGTCACTCAGACAACCTCTAAAATACAAGATAAGAAAAATATGTGTTATACGAGTATATTATATGTATAATATATATATGTAATATAAATTATATAAAACATGAATATGATGTGCATGTATATATTTTCTAAAGCAGTAAGTATAAGATGAATATATATAATACGTGTATACATACTACATTACGTTTGATATATGAATACAATAAATTATACCTGTAACATAGTTGTAAGCGAATGTATACTCTCTGACCAAAACATGCTTTGAAGCATTTGAAAACCAATTTACATATTTTTTCGCAAGGATGAAATTGTACAAATGACCACTAAAGCCAAAGGTCGGTCTTGTGTCAAAACAACTTGACATTTGGCAAAACAATAATTTGAATGTTTCATCAACAAGCCGTTATTCAGGACGATTAAGGAAGGGGGATAGTGAACCAATCAAGATAACTTTTGAGCCCTATGTAAGTATTAAGTACGATGTATATTGCACTCAAACTCATTAAAAAAGTAACAATTACAATAATAGAATTATGTCAACGCATTAAGAAATTTCAAAATATGATCTTGGAACTAAATGGCAGGATAAATGCTATTTTGTAAACTCGAGTTATAAACAGTCCAATAATTAAGAGCTGGGTACCAGCCACCAGGAGACAACTGCGATGTATCGTATCATGACGGTTTGAATGGTTGTTTCCCTTCATATCGATACGACTGCATAATCACGATACCAATCAATAACTACTACCAGGAACCATGTCACATCGCACAGCATGAATGTTTTTATCCTCGCATTATTAATAGACTCAGAAAGTCATCTATTGTTTGACTTATTTATTACATGTACACTCACTTTTATTACAAGCAATGGTATTCATTGTGGTATTCATACCATAATATACTGTATTATTATATCTATATCAATTATTACATTAATCAGAACCCCTTCGAATGCAATTCAGGAAATTATGAATTTTTACTAAACTATTCTAATGAATAACTTTTAGACGGCTTTCTATAAATATACAATCAAATATTACATCAAATCAAATATATTTATTTATAGTGTTCTGCATATAATTTACACGAATAAGTCAGTTTCTAAAAGGATATGTTTATCATGACGACAACGTCGACTAAATCCTTGATAAAAGCTGCGTTATGTTCAACATGACCCCATGAATCAACATGTAAATTATTCATCAATTCATGTTCTTCATCATGACATAAACAGAGTATGTTTGTTGTGTTCGTCTCAATGATAAACCAAAACATATTAACTATGTTGAGTTTATGCTCGATGTTAAATATAATTATCGTCACCTTAGAAATAAAAGATCCTGACAGGTATTAAAGAGAAACATAGACCCTTTTAATTCTAAGGATTATTATAACATAACCCGAATAGAACACAAAATGAGTTCTACATGTTGCATTGATTACTTTAAATTTACAATATGAAAATGTATTTATACAGCACAAACAGTGTTAAGGAATGATAATAAAATATGCAACATGTTAAGAAAAATGTTATTGTAATGGTCAACTGTCAGTTATTAAACTTCACGAACAGGTACGTTTTCAATGTTTTTAAACATAATTTCGATTGTAGCACATCTTAGCGTGACCATTCGTGCAGTCAGATTTGGTACATTCTTATCCCTGCTCATGTTTACATTTTTGCACTTGTGGGTTCCTTTCAAGGAACTCGAATGTCTTCAGCCAACTTGTGATACACAAATATACGCTCTACTCAGGTCTTGAAAAATTGTTACGAAGCGCCCAATTGGTTTAGTAAATTGGGTGATAAATAAATAAAATAATTTCAATTTGATAAGCCGGAACATCAGTGAAACATTCATTGCAGAAGTCCTGAAGTGAATGGATAAGAACATGCATCAAGATCCCAGTATACTTTTGTGAAACAAATCTTCTAATTCTCTTCAAATTTTTATATGGCATTTAATTTGAGTTTTCAGTCAGAACTTGAAGTTCATTCCATATAAAAACCTACATCTCTGACATGATTGACAAACTTCAGATCAGATCCACTTGAGATGTTCAGTCTTGATAAACGTTTATTTGTTCCATTTAAGATAATTTCACTTTTAGAATTATTCAGTTTTAAACTTGGTCATCCACACAACAACATTTTTAAAAAGTCACCGAACTGTACTATACACGTTTTTGTTGATTTTAATGATATTGTTTGATCGAATTGAAACTATTCATTCTGATGACAATTCAATGATGACATCAAAGCATTCACTGTTTTCTCCGTCTTGATTCTTCAGCCTGAAGTAAAATATGGTTACATATTAGGAGGACATTCTGAGTTATTTTCGGCAAAAATAATAATAAGGCGTTATTTAAGATGTTGTTTCCTGCAGATGTAATCATCGGGGGCGGCGGGGGTATTTTAAAAAACACTGTGGTTGTAAATGCTAAAGGCCAAAATTATAAGGGTTGATGCATTTCTCTAGCTTTCTTTTGTGAATATATCTTTTGTACTTTGGAGGCACGATTCACCGCTCCCCCCATGTTTTCATACTTAGGTTTTGCTGTCATAAACTTCAAAGTCGGCGCTAAAAAAACAGTCGGTCGGGTTACTGCAAACGTGGCTATTTTGTCTAACCTCAAGAGGTATAATTAACAGCAAAGTATTCAATCACTGAATTCAAAGATAAGTGCATCCTTTCTATAAATTAATTTTTGCTAACGAAAAAGATGAACAACCCAGTTGGAAATAGTGACTTATTCTTCACGTATACGAGTACATTGTGATGCTCTATTTTATGAAATATGATTGTTGAAATGCTAAATACAGTACGGGCAGTTAGGAGATTTGGCAATAGTGAAGATTTGGACGCATACATTGATCATTTAACTCCGGGCTTATCGAAATGACAAATAATTTTGGTCCCAAGGTAATACTAGTACCTTATAACAGTATTTCACAGTACTTTGTTGTATAACCGTTAAAACAAAGATCCACTGACATACTAGTAGTCAAACTAACAAATTATGATCGACAAAACATTACCAAGCTCTAGCCAGCATTAACGCATAATTGGCAGCCTCTGTTTGTCCAACATTTCTCAACGATTTCACTAACTTTGATAAGGAAGCTGGCTTGTCTGTATAAACCTTCCGAATTAAGTCGAATACCTAGAAATATCATTTGAAAAATAACTTAAAGGCAGTTTGTAAAGACAGTAAAATATAGTGTTACAATGGTGGTCATTCAAATGTTGAGAGGAGGGAAGCGTTCGGTGATGTAGTGACTATGGTGTCTGACTTGTAATCACAAGCCTCTCACCAGACAATATGAGGAAGTTGTCGAAGAATATTCTACCAAGGTGTTCACCAGGGGTCGTCCTCTACCGTTGATGCTGATGAACGGGCACCGAGAGCACGGCGTTGATATAATTTGCGTCGTCAAGCACGACGTTCTCATTTTAACACTGATCATTGCTTTTATTGTTTCTCGATGCACTCTTTGTTCATCCGACTAACCATATTTAAAATATAAAATTACTAATTTTTTAAACTTGGCAAAAATTAAAATTTCATGTTTATTGATCAAAACCATAATAATTGTGTTAATTGTGATACCTACACACCCTTACATAGTGTTTCTTTAGATATTAAAAAAAGTGTTGATTTTTTGCCACGGCAAGGCATTTTGCCATGGCAAAACGCCTTTTGCCATGGCAAAGACAGTTTTCCTTTGCATTTTTCAAGAAATCTAGAAAAGATATAAGCATGGGACTAGCAATTTTTAAATAAATAACTAAATACTACAATTTAATAATGTTTTTGTTTCTCAAAAGTGCGTAAAAGTGGGGACTGTATTTGCCAAAGACCGGCGCGGCAAAAACAAACCGGCGGAGGTTATTATATACTTGTAACCTAACTTAAAACAGATGGAGAACGTACCTTCATTGTAACCATTCCTTCACACGGGTAGCATTTCGTATTGTCAGTGATATCGAGAAAATCTCCTGCTGGTAAAGATAAATCTGTTACCAGCTCGTTAGTAGGCAGAGTTTTGTCAGCTACCATTGCAAAAAACGAATCAGTCATAGGTGCATGGTATGCTGAAATTTGTTTTAGTAAAACATGTTTGTAATAATATCTAAAAGTGTTTCAAAAGCACTCATTTGTAACCAAACATAATTTGGTTAGTTACGAAACGAATATATCAACTTTCTTAGCATTAAGTTTTTAAACTATATTAAGTTATAATGGACTCTGGTATTATGGTATGTGCCTTACATTTTCATAAGTGATGCGTTTATCTAAAGACATCTTAGTCGACCAAGTAGATGAAGAATTCTATTTTTTTCAACATACTATTAGCATTATTATAGACGAATTTGATATTTACGCGTTTTTTCCCCAATTTTTTATGTTTCGTCAAATTATAAGAATCTGAACAGCAATACGTAGTAAAATATTCTAAAAGGCGTCAGGTTATTCATTTGAGTTTGATTTGTCAGCTACAATGTAACGTCAGATAGTAAAGTTTCAGTATTCAGATCCACTGCTGGCTGATTGACTGAGTCAAATGACGGTGAAAAATATATTTTGAAACCAACAGTCAAAGTCAAACGCGAGTTTGTATCACCCATGTCTTAAACTACTTAATTAAGCTCACTAGTCACATACTTGATTGACTTCAATAACCGGACGACAAGCTATATCTTAAGAAAAAATAAATAAAGCTTACATGTGGGTATCAATAGGTCATGCTTATATGCTGTTGTTAGCCAGTCATTAAACACATCGTTTCTATTGGATGGGGTATTCTTCCTGTAAAAAGACGTAACTTTTGAATTTCACATTTTTTTCTGAAGATTTGTAACAAAATACGCGATAAAATATCAATTGATGCTGATCTGATAACAGTCCTTATCACACTTAACGATTCCCTTGTTTAAGTATTACATACAAATACTATGTTGCTTAACATAACATAAATACATAATAAGAACAAAACCTTGTCCAGGTTTGGGATTCCGTGGTTATTTTAAAACCAGTAAATCTATGTCTCTGTAATTTAGCTTTCTTTTTATCGTCTTTCATTTAAGCCGGTTTAGCAAGTTGTACCAATGAATGTGTCTTCTTTACGATGCTACCATTTGTATCAATTTACGATTACATGTATTTACAAAATAGATATTGCATTTTATTCATACCGGGCATGATGTTTTTCCATAAGTGCATTTCTACTTACCATGTTCTCAATTTAATCTGTAAATCATTTACAAGCCCTCTTCGTCCACATTTGTTTAGTGCTGACAACAAAACGGGTAAACCACGTGACTTGTACCCTCGGTGCTTTTCTCGCCACTCAAATAACAACTGTTGAATCAAAATGATAGTGATAAAATAGAATGATTTGTATTTTTTTTTCAAACCACCAAATATCACTCAAAAATGATTCTATTGCGATACCCCGCGCACGGTTATGTTTGTTCGTCATTGTTTATATGTTTTTGAACGTAGTTTGGTTTGATGGGATTTGTATTGGGTCTGACAGTATTTGAGGAAAGTGGGGATTTTTGTATGACATTGTGTTACCTGGGAATCCTACTTAATCAAATTCTTCGATATTATGTGCACGTGATCTTACCATAAAAACGTAATTGTTTATTAATAAAATTACATCCATTTACTTTATAAGAAATGTTCATCTTATTTACGTATATTAGCTAATTGCAATAATAATAATAATATGCACTGGTTATAATAATAATAAAATGCACTGGTACCCCATTAACGGTCTCCTGTACATTTCCAGTGTTTTCCATGAAAGCTTGTTCAATAGTTTTAAATGGTATGCCCAAAAGGAGAAGGCATTTCCACCACATGTCGCCCAGCTCTCTCTGCATTTCCATCATTATTTTGTACGACAGGAAATCTGCAATCATGAAAAATACTTTTATACGTAGTTTTACGTAAGTCAGTAAATCTCAACAGTATGAACACATTTGCCTTAGCTCATTCTGAATCTTGGGTCTATTTCATAGATCTATATATCTCAGGCCAGACAGTAGTTTTTTAACATAAAATCTTGCTTCCTTGTATGTAGTGTTGTTTTGGGATCTACTGTCAAATCTCTTGTAAGAATTGTAAATTAAATAAAAACTACAAACCTAGCTAAGAAATGTCTAAGAAACGGGTCTTTGTTCCCGACTGAAAACCGATAAACAGAACAATCATTTTACCAACAATAATTGCTAGACCAGTGTACAACGTTTTGATCACAACTTAGGAAATATACCTAAATCAGTTCAGATCTTAAAACATTAATTACTAACTATTAGGTGCAAATATTATTTCTACTTACTTGATCCATCAAGTTTAGACAACATGTCAGGATGGAACATCAGAAAAGTGACATCAACGGTCGATACAGTTTCACCTTCAATCCATTCTTGACCCGTCGCTGCTGGGTCACGGTCCCTATCGTCTGCTTTCTCCATCTTAATGAATGACAGTTTCCCCTTCATCATAGATGTATTTGAAAGGAGTCTGATGTTAAATATCTGATGAGATGATTCAAGCCTGGGTTGAAATTCTACAATAACATCATTCTGTTCTATCAAATTCAAATCTTTGGCTACGACTTTGAACTTTTGCTTAGATCTGACTTTCAGCTCTTCTTCCGGTTGTTTGTCATTCATCTTACTGTGACATTCGTATCCTTCGCATTCCCAGTCAGTTACAATGCGCTTTGTCTGATCATTTTTACAGCATTGAACGACGATTTTGAATGTGTTAGAGGTACCGAGTCGCCGTGAAAAACAAAGAAGTGTTACTGCATGCTCCCTACGTCGACATTTTCTATAAATACGACTTACTTGACTTGAAATGCTAGCAAAACTCGATGAACTGCCGAAGTTTTCCAAGTCTGTCATTGAGACTGCTGACGGAACCTCAACGCTAACTTTTCTGAAATATATCACCATCATTTAAATATGTGTCTAAAGAAAATACTCTTATAATAAGTTACACAAACGCTTACACCGATGAGAAGAGTAGTAACTAAATATGCTTAGAAAGTAAATACTAGTAAACTATAACAAGGAAGCATGGTAATCGTGAGTTCATTGGGATCCGGACGATTACTTAGTACTTAAATAGATCAAATTTCTCCACATCCGTTACTGTGAACACTGAAATTAAGAAGGGTGTGTTCAGGTGGGGGTGTAAAAACTACTGCGTATCTTATACTTTGCTATATAGCTGAGTTCAATATAACCGGGATTTTATGTGTTTCAAAACATTGTTCTCACATAGAAAATGAAGGCACGTCAAAGTAGATTCTGCCTTTTTTTATTTCATTGACACTGGACAACATTTTCCAGCTTTCTGGAGTCTCCTTATCAGGTTCTGCATTCATGGTTAAAATTATTAGGTGACCGTCACCTTGGTATGAGGTCGGTAACGGAATCTACAAAACAGATGTTAAGTTCATTGATTGCTGAAAATCAAAAATATTTTGTATTCTTTCTATAAAACGCATTTGTGTTTTTTTTCAATAACCAGGCAGCAAATGAAAACGTTGTCAAAGTGGTTAGATGTATGCATCTTATTTCTAAAAGCTACATGCTTATGATGAAAAAGATACCCCAGTAAACGCAGCTCTCACTAATTTCAAAACAAACCCTTGATGAGCGGTAAATAACAGAAATTACTGATTTTGCTACATGTGTAAAATGTTACATGATATTAAAAAGTCACTAACGTAGAGAAAGCAAAACCAAAGATATGTGTACAGATTATTATAACAACAACAACATCTTTGTCCTTAATTATCTAAGTTTTTATTTTTGTCCTTTGAACAGTTTATACAACCAGCATCCTTGGCTACCAATAATTCAGCAATATACAGATATTAAGTCTTAATATATCGTAGAAACATAAACCCGTGGTCTTACAGTCAAAAGCCTTGGACTCTACCCACTAAACTGACCAGTCGGCCATCGAACATGCCAAAGTCAGGATGGACATTGAAGAAGACAAAGGCGATGTAGAAGTGCTTCATCAACATTGATTACCTTTAGCGATATTGGCTTTAACAATTCCGTTCCACCACTATCAAGGGAGTAAAACGATGTTGTTGACAATACTGCGTCACAACCTGACAATACCTTGGCTAGTTCGTCTTCCTTTGGCGTATCTGTAATCTTTTTGAAGAAACAAAACAATGTATATTAGTTTTCATTTAAAATATTAAACTATATTGATATTTTTAAACTATACATACTTGTAGTATACCGAATGCTGCTACTTTATCTTAACAATACCTTAAAACCCATCCTCTAAAAAAGAAACGTATTTACCAATATACTTGAAACGCACTTGCCATTAGAAGTGACACGTTGGATAATACATGTACTAGTTGTCTGTGAATTGTGCTACTATTAAACTTATTTCCAGAGAAGTCATATCAAGTATGAACATGATTCTGAAACAAAATGTAGCATTTACAAAATAAGTGTAACATACATTTTGTAATAAAGCTATGATAAGAGTAAGTATCATTATAAGGACAGCCTCAAGCTATATCCATATAATGACTATAGTTAATTTAAATAAAAAAATCGAAGACGTATCCGCTGTCACATTTACCCCCATCGTAATTGTAACCGTTTTGTCGAATGTATTTTGCGGAATGTCAAGCTGCACTCTTTCGTCAACTGTGGATGTAATATTTGTAGGACCTCTTCCAATGTTGAATTTTTCCAGTTTGGGTCTTGAGAGGACAATAAAGGAATTGAAACGTGTAATCTCTGCCGTCGCATTACAAATCCACTTCTGGAAATGCAATGAATACACAAGTTGGATTATTCTTTGATGACGTGAAATGTTTCCTGGAGACCAAAGAAATAGAACGAAAGGAGCTGTAAGCTTTAAGGTGTCGAACACCATGCTCAAATAAGTCAGCTTTTGGTTCAGATATTTTAAAAAGATAATGCTTTCAATATTTAATACGCCAAAAGATGTTTACTCATAAATCACGTCAATTTGCTCTTATGATTTGTGTAAGCAACAATACTTACTTCTTGTTCTTCCTGAATATTATCCACTAATATATCATTGCCACGATCAGTCTTCAGGACCAGTTCTTCATTACTACTCGGTGGGCATGTGATTGGTATACAAATGTCTATCACGACAGGGCCGGTAACACGTGACACTTTGTATTCGAACAATTCACTGCATACCTCTTCATCATCTTTGATATCTGGTAAAATATTTAGCGGAGATGGGTGTTTAGAAACTAAATTTCTTTAATTTGTGCATAGAATATTCTACTGTTGCCATGACGGCACATTTCTAATATAATCATAGACGTAGACGTAACACAAAATGTTGCCAATGACATTCTGTTCCGAACAGAAAATGATGGGAAGCAACGAGATACAGAAAGTAATGCTGTCAAACAATCATTTCATAAGTTCTTGTGTTGTTTATTATTTGAGGATAATTTGTAGTACCATAGTGACTTTTATTTATTATATCAGTAAGTCCGGAAAAAAGGGTACTGCATGCAATATACACTTTACGTCAGGGAGTTTTTTTCCAAAAGGTTGAGACTGAAAAATTATATTTGTGTCCGGAGATTATCCGACGTACTGTTATAATTATACACTTTGCTGACAGAAGGTAGGAAATCAATTCAAATTAAGTCAAACGTAATCTGGCATTTGGAGTAAGTGCAAGTCGCAGTATATGTATTCGAATAACTTACCGAATAGTTCGTTCGCGGAATCAGGGAAGCTTTTCTTTATTGACAGAGTAAACGACATCTCTTTACTTTCCGCGCCATGTGTTTCCGGTTTTAACGAGTCAGGCTTTGGTGTCATCTTTGGTGTCACGATCAAACCGAGATTTGGGAATGGCGTTGATTTGTCAAGTGGAATATCCATTTCTTCACGTATGATTTTGCTGAAGAATATTGTAAGATCATGGAGAATATAGTTTACTATCATCTTAATAATGAACATTTATAAAGCTAGGCAACAGACCATGCAATAGTGTGTGGCGTTTATAGCAATTTTCTGGTTAAAATTCGAAACATTACCCATATTTCGAATGCACAGCTCATTTTCGCGGCCATAGTCCAGTGGTTTGTATGATGGATTAACCATGGCGTTCGGGGCTAACGCTTCTATAATGTCAATTTTCTTCCATAATAGGAGCACTTCCCGGCTCCTTATGGCGAGATAATACTGGTTAGAATACAGTCCAGGAAAACGTGTAAGGTATTTAACTGAAATATCCTTCAAATACAGCGTTAAACCTACTGAAACAAACAATATTTTCATATAGGAAATTATTTCTTCATGCTAGAAATATTATAGTACATCTTTCGATGACGATTGGTTGACAAAACATCTTATTTTAATGCCATTTTATACATACAAACCTTTCTTCAGCTTCTTGACTCTCTTTCGCGGCAGTTTCTTCAGCGACCTTCTTTGCAACAACTTGTATCTGCTCTCGCATACAATCGTTTTTGCTGATATCCATTGCAGTCTTACCATCCTTGTTAATAATATAGATACGACATGAGAGTATTCATATAAACAAGAGGGCCATGATGGCGCTATATCGCTCACCAGATAAAAATACTCTTAGAGAAAATTATCATGAGCCTTTGTGAAATTAATATCTAAGCTCTAGGCATTGTAGTTTTTGACATTAATATTTTTAATATGTTCCTATAAGTCTATATAAAATCAAGTGAACCCTGGAGCGGGCCAATTTTGTCCATAGGGCAATAATTTGAACAAACTGGGTAGAGGTCTGCTAGACAATGCTACACATCAAATATCTAAGCCCTGTGGTTTTGAGCAAGAAGATTTTAAAAGTTTTTCCTATTGGTTGCCATGGCAATCATAGTTTTTAATGAAATTAATTCTTTTTAACAACTTTGGTAGAGCTTCATGCATGGAACATCCTTGTAAAGTTTCGTTGAACTTTTCCAACTGGTTAAGAAGGAGATGTTCTTTAAATCGATTGTTGACGCACGCACGCACACACGGACGACAGATATCGCGCGATCACAATAGCGAATACAAACTGAAATATCCTCAATCCTGAACTATACCAATCTGTTTTGAATGTAAAATATAATGAAAACTTCTATATAATGTACCACAAAAGAAATCATGTTCGTGCTTACATTATGGCAGATGCTAGATCATCAGAACACTTGTACTACAGAATTATCAACGTATTCAGTCCAAGTTCAAAATATTAAAAGACAACTACATGTACCTGATCTCGGATATCAATGTTTATACCAAGTTGTATGAGGTTTTCTGCAACATTAAGATGATCTCTCGACACGGCAAGATGGAGTGGTGTACGTCCCTTCGCCTTAAAACAAATATATAAATGATGCTTGATGCTATTTTAAAGGTCAATGATGTATTGTAGTATAAGGACAGAACTTCTATGGCAGAATAAATGCTTATTTGACCAAACACTGCTAGAAAACTGGATAGTGAAATAAAATTTAGATTACATTGAGCAATGCTAAATGTTGAGATGCGGTATATACTTCAGCCAACTAGTTGAGTGTATTACAAGAAGCTAACAAAACAATGTATCGCTAGTATTGCAAGTTGTATTCGATCTGCCTGCTTAGGTTCCCAGTGATGTCCCACTGCCCAAAGTAACTTACTGTATCTGTTTTATTAATATCTGCTCCTTTGTTTACCAACATTTGTATGATTTCTCCATAGCCTTTAATGGCTGCATGATGAAGTGGTGTCCATCCAAGCTAAAATAACAAGCATAAAAATACGGATTACAAATACAAGAGTAACAATATGTTTATTGCGACTTGTGGAACATGTAATTTAGAATTCACCTGGTCTAGTCAATGTTTAAACTCTAAATCATCTCATTGATAATAAGTGCTGGCGTTCTGTTCTATTGTTGAGAGGCTTGTCTTACATGAACTCTTCATACTTCCCCTGTAAAGGGACCATGTCTTTTGGCATGATCTAGATAAGATAGCTGATTAGAAAAGCAGTTGCCCAAAACGGCTGTCTGTAGATCCTCAAAAATATGACAAAATCATTTTTAATTCGAAAAAAACAAGGTGTAGCAGGAGTGTTTGTTTACAAACTGTTACCTTAGTCAAGAGATGTCTTTATGGGTCCTGTTTTATGCAACTTACTGCGGGTTGTTGTATTCACTCCGCTATTTAAAGGGAAAGAATCCAGAAGCTACTTTCCGAGTCACATAATCTGGTCACCCACCTTTGTTCCCCGTTCTAACAAACAGTATTGAAGTCTAACCTTATCTGTTTTATTAACAGGTGCTCTTCTTTTCAGGCACATCTCCACCTCAGAAATTCTTCCTGCGTTACACAAGTGGTGAAGCACAGTCTTGCCAACCTTAAATGTGATAGCTACAGTTTAGTTACTCGCCAATATAAGGACAATGAGCCATAAAACCCAATCAATCAAGCAATTAATCAATTAATCAATCAATCAAACAATATAATGTAGACAGAGAGATATAGATAAATAAAACAATCAAATAACCAGACAGACAGTCAGCCAAACAATCCATCAATCAACTAATTATTGTTTAATGCTTCTTTTATGTAATGGTTCAGTGTATAAGGCACTGAAAATCACGTGTGATTACACAATCTTAAATACTTACCTCATAAGAGATTTATATGGTATAATTTAACAATTATGGTAGAACAAGTCAGTGTTATCTTCCCTCGATGCTGATAATACCAGCCATTAAACATTAGTTCATTTAAGTAAATAGATTTGATAAAATGACCTTACATCATCTGTAACATCAAGAAATAATTTCCCACTTTCAGAAAGAAGGGTCGTCACATGAGCGTATGCCTTGTTTTTCGTTGCGTTTAGCAGCTGAAAAAAAAAACATAAACAAATAGTTTACCCATCTTTAACATCAGTTCATGGACATACTCATGCATTTTCAGATTGTAAGGTAGCCAAATGGGAAATGGGAAAAACTCGTCAAATAAGGCATAAAAATGTTTCTTTCTGGTTTTGACCGACATTATTTTACCCCGTGACCATAAACTTTTTATCAGGTCCGAGGAACAGTACAAACATTAACCTTTCCATACGCTTCCAAGAGCCAACTGAAAGCACCAACGTACCCACCCCTTTTTAATGAGCATGTAACCAGAGACAATTTATTTTCTATTAATTAAGCATTTATGGTTTTAGTTGTTTCGTAAAAATTTTACAAATTTTGTTAGTGGTGTGCTTCATAGTTTTAACAATGTATTTTCAGTTTCTTTTTCCATCATTAATTGATATCAATGTTGACACTTATTATGTTTTTCGATCACCATTGTATGATTAACTATCCTGGCACAGACCAAACACAGGTTAAAACCATACTGTGAATATCAGTAACATTTCAAGTTTAACAACTAGCGCCAACACAGATTCAGAGCATGTTATTACTTAGAAAACTTCAAGGATCGGCAAAATTGTATCATGTGACTTGCATTTTGTAGATCAGTAACGAAGTTTAATAACTATAATTAAGCAATGCTCTCATTGATTTCTGTTCTCTTGAAATGATTATATTGGGTGCAACAAGTGTAAAATCTCTGTGTAAATGAGTGGTATGGAATTAGAATTATACTGGAAGCGTGAGATAATTGTTTTATGTCCGATAATTGGACGTCGCTTATTAGTTATGACATTAAGTACGTTACATTCAGCTAGGCATTAATATCAACATTTGTTGGGATCAATCCGATATTAATAATATTACTAGGAGCAGTTGTTCACGATATTTGGCGTAAAAAGTCCTAGTTTCCGCTTACCAGACACAAAGCAAAAGCTCATTTTTCTGTTGTCCCTTTATTTGGGGTCTCCGTATATCTTCTTGTTGATACTTCCATTTTTCATTTGATCTATAGATATTTATACTATATTGCTTCATTTAATAATGGGATTTAATTGTATTTGTGAATTTGATGTTAATAGAACTTATTCTGAATTATCATAAACGTGGCTAATTTATTGAGTCAGTACAATGTATGCTCAAAGTTATGTACACCATATTATCATTATTTCTTGGTTACCACTCAAGACAGACATGTTCTCCTCAATTATGGGCAATAATTATTATCGAAATTAGCTGTCCAACATGATGTATCAAATACGTACAAATGAGCATGCTATATCATTCGTTATATTGACACAGAGAAAGATGTCAACCTATTAGTCATAGTACTTCGCTTAATTGGTCTGAACTATCCACGGAAAGCTTTGAGAAGTTTTAAGAACACCGGTGATGTGGGACATGTGCGTGAATCACTGCCTGTGTAAGAATGTTGACGAAAACGAAAAGGTTTTGAACTTTCAAGATGTCAAAATAGAGTTGTTTCCTTTGTATAAATTGATATACAATGTACTAGTGACTTGTTTTCAAACGTGACGTTCGATTTCTATATCACACGCTATATATAATGATGCAAGTACCTACCACGGATACCCTGTCCGTTAATGACCTAAAACCGAGAACAGATTGGTATAACTTAAATTTCAGTTTTGTCTTCGAAATATATAATCATGAAAATTGTTCATTGGATACCAACTGTTCCCGGTGTGATATGTGAACTTCACATCTTATGTATCATAAGAATTATAAAAAAAGATTTGTTAGCAAAACTTAAAGAATGATCATATGTAACGGTTTGCACTTGCAAACAAATGATAAACATATCTTGTTTTCCGCTGACCGAAACAAAATTGCAATTTACCGTGAATTTGATTCATCAACAGATACCAGGGGCTCTTAGAAAAGGACAGCGCTTCAGCAAGTGTTAGAGACATTTTGAACTTTCGACACACGTATCAATCGTCATTTATTTCCTTTAATAAATGGATTTGTCGCTAAAAAACTCATTCCAAAGAACTGGACTTTGACACTTCATGACGTTCGCTTTTACACCAAAGCCAAAGAATTGCGTCCTACAAAAAGGTGCAGGAACTTAATAACATGTCAGGGGATATCATTATTATCACATCCCTATATTTCGTTGGAATAAGTGAGAGGAAACGACCGATCTTGGCGCCAGGGTTTGGAGTCAGTGTTCTGAAGTCTATAGTTTAAAGGACTTATCGATTTCCAAGTTATTACTGTCTAACTACCTAAGTCTTGAGCATATTATTTTCAGAAGATAAACAGCGACGGCATGATGATGTAGCACGTCATAAAATCTAAGCATTTTGTATAAATTATTCATGTTTTGATTAGACCGAGTTGTTATTGAATGAATATTGTGTTGTTTGAATTGAGATAGGGTGGTACGTATGCAAATATATTCAGCATTATCATTCAGACATTATTCACCATGTGTTCAAGCACGTTCAACATGTCAAAGATTATTCATATTAACGTAGGTCTAATCTGTTGTCCTCCACTGATTTCATGTTAAAGCATGTCAAACATTCGTCACGTTTTTTATTTCCTTACTTTTCTTAGGATATACTGAGTATTGTCACGTTCTGAGAACGATTTCAGCGAATACAAAACATGGACCCTATCAAGTATATCGTGACTGTGCCTTTGTATCGTTAATATCTCCGTGTTATAAACAATATAACTCTCCCGTGTCTGTACTGAATTGACCATACATAAAACTCGAAAAATGTATAAGGGCTTTCTTAGCATTGCTAGACACTTCAGTACCATTATGTGTTTACTTAACCGAACGAAATATGAGCTTTTGTATGTTTTATAGAAGTTTTACGTTACGCCTACGTTGAAACTTGAAACTGGGAATAAAGTCAATGATAGTTTCACAATCCTGACAATATTGAAGTGGTAAAATTGAAATCTTAATATAATCGCGTTAGTACTGTGAGACTTTAATCAAAAGCTCTCCCTTGATATTTTATCGAATTACGAGCATTGTATCTACATGGTGACATTATTGTTTTTCGCACGTCGCTGGCATGAGAACGCTATTTAATGCCGGTGTAATGTTTTCAAGCTCCCCCCGTTTCAAGTTACCCCCGTTAAAACGTTTTCAGAGTACCCCCGGGAATTTGAAAACGTTTTTAAGTTACCGGGAGGGGTACAATTAAAACGTTTTGAAATTACCCCCTCCGTTTTCAAATGCCCTACCCGGTAATCTGAAAACGTTTTCAGGTTACCCCGGGGGCGCTTTGAAAACGTTTTCATAATACCCCCGGGTAATAATTCGAAAATTCATAATAAGAGAGAGCTTGCACACGAATAAGGAGATTACAATTTGTAACACATAAATGCATACATGTACTATATACAGTTATATGAGACTATACACGCGGTCCTTATGATGAAATCATACGACGAAATCAAATGACGTCATATACTGACAAGTCCATTCCTTCATAATTATGGAATCCTATGATCGTTATTGCAATCTTGAATCATTTTGACAAAAAATATATAAAAACAATAATTTTTATTAAGTATTGTTGGTTTTCTGAACACAAGTAAGTGTGGAATTGCACAGGTCATGTCTTGCATTTTTGTTAATTAATTGAATAAAGGCGCGTACTCTCCATAACCCTAATAGGATTCCATAGCTGCATATAATTATTGCGTATATTCAGTTTAGAAATACAGGAATTACATGTCAATAAACCATGTTGACTGTGAATCATTTAGTATGAATTATAACCTGAAATATAAACGTTTTCGCCATGAAGAATCAACATAGGGAGGGGGGATCATTAAAACGGGGGAGGGAGTTTGAAAACGTTTTAATGTTACCGGGGCCGGTACTTTGAAAACGTTTTTAAGTTACCGGGGGGTAACCTGAAAAGGGGGGAGCTTGAAAACGTTACACCGGTGTAACGTTTTCAAGCTCCCCCCGTTTCAAGTTATCCGACGGTAACTAAAAAAACGTTTTGAGATTTACCCTGGGAATTTGAAAACGTTTTAAGCTACCCTTAGGGGTACAATTAAAACGGTTTGAGATTACCCCTCCATTTTCAAATGCCCTACCAGGTAATCTAAAAACGTTTTCATGTTACCCCGGAGGTGCTTTGAAAACGATTTCAGATTACCCCCGGGGGCGCTTTGAAAAAGTTTTCAGATTACCCTGGGTAATAATTTGAAGATTCATACTAAGAGAGAGCTTACACACGAATAAGGAGATTACAAACATATAACTGCATGTAATACAGTTATTTAGCAACCATAAAGTGAGTTCGATCCCCATCACATACGGTTTTGATTTTGCATTTGCAATTTTGAAAATAAAGGTAGTTTTAAGGATTATTTAGGTGTGCAACAGATTATTGATCACTTTGTAACGTCAAAAATTGACCCATTTTTTGTTTTGCTTGAAACGATGACAAATTGCATGAAACATTGAAAAAACATCATTCAAAGCTGAAACAAGAGTTCTGCATTATAGAGAATGCATTGTTGGTACCGATAATGAGAAATTTTATCAGATGAGGCTTATAATGCTTGCTAAAATGTACAAGCTTCCAGATAAAACTTCTCCATCTTTTTCCACGCAATCGTCATGATATTTGGAATAAAAATTTAATAGAATACGTTGAAACTTTATGTTTAACATAATCTCATTTTATGATAAAAAAGCAGAATGAGCCTGCTACGGCGCGTAGGAATATAAAGTGACGAAAATAAAACAAACCATGTGACCTACTGACAAGATTTAGTCAAGTTTATCTAGTCATTGCTTTATTATGTCTAACAAATAAATTTAGAAGCAGTATGTCATATGACAGAATAAAGTACCTTTCACTTTGGCAATAAAGCGTTAACTTAATTGTGTATATTATACAATTGACTGTTTTATTAAGGATCACATACCCTAATGCAAGCATTTATTATTAACCATTAAACTCTTCAGTGTTGTAGAATGAATCATTTGTAAAACATTCACCATATGATTTTTTTAATTGTGTAATTTTGAAAATTAAAAATGCGATATAATCATAGAAAAGGGAGAGTACTAGTTAGTAATATTACCTCCCTTTATGATATGAAGTTAACCATTCAAAATGTTGTATGATTGGAAGTTGACACTTAATCAAGTATGCTGGAATGTTAGAATTAGAAAGGATCAGGTCCTCTAACTTTTGTTCATAAACATTTAAAGTTTGTATTCGTGTCCGTTAGCTCACTGTTTGATTGATAAATACAACCAAGCATAACATTTGTCTATTAACTCTTGCTTAGGACAATGAAATGTTTCTAGTCTGTGTTAAACAGTGCTTTACGAGAATTACGCGCCTGCGGTACTTTCTGTTGTTTATGTAAGGTTTTAGATCTCGTTAAAATTTTAAACCAATACTGATAAAAAATTAACATTGAATATTCAACGATTTCCTTGATCAAAGTTAAATTTGAAAACCTGTCGGAGTCGATTTTCAACGTTGTGAAATGACCCATCGGGGTCATTATTCAACGGGGCCAAAATATTATGCTACACTGGACATTATTTTGCTCGTTGCATCGGGTAATCTCCCACTCATTAATGCATTGGTAAATTCTTGATTTTCTGGAACAACTAGCTTAATGCAGTACTTTCAATTCGAAATCTCAATTATCAAGCTATTTTTTTCGATACATTCCGTCACTTAAGGAGATTGAAAAACGCATTTATGACATACCACATTTCCTCACGTCACTTCGATTCCAAATAAACTAGTTTATATTTTGTTTATATCGATTTTCATGTGACGTATCATCAGGGATCGAGCTTAGATAACTTCGCCTACGCTATATCACTTTTCCCAGATAACATTGTTATAGAATGATTGTACACACATATTTTCCATATCTCCGACGACGCCTACAGTATTCCTCTTGGGTTTAACATCGCACAGACGGCGGCAAGGGTCATTTGGCAAGTTTTCCAGTTTTAACTATGGAGTACAACCTCATGCGTACATCTGTGTGGAACCACGTCAGCTAGACCGATTCCTTACATGTGATATTTTTTCTGGTCCCGAGGGATTCAAACTGACAGCGGTGTGAGGCTAGTGATTACTAAGTCAGACAAGAACCACTTGACCATGGAGGCCCCGGAGATATCTCAAGATAAAAAGTAAATCACTGCATTTCTTACAAAATGTTTCATAGAATGCGACATTTTTCGGTTGCTCGGAATAATAAATAAGTTCTGTCTAATTATATAACATCTCTCTCTCTCTCTATTTTCTTATTTCTCCTGCTTAAGTATCTCCGTCGTAGCGTTTAGAGTGGGATAAATACGTTTTGGAAACTTGATAATACCAAGCCTTGATATTATATGTGACCCCTTGAGATGAGAAAATGTGAATTAATGATTATTTGCCGCTATTATGTCTGAGAGAATAACAGATATCTATCTATAATCTGACATGTTACTTAATGGGCGGAACTGTCTGTGTAGCTGCTTTTTTACGAGACAATATTTTGAAGTTCGACTTTGTATTTGGGATAGATTGAAACGGTGCAATGAGAGACAAAATGACTCGGGTGATAAACGATTATCTAATCAAAGTCAATCCTGTTAACAAAGGCCACCCTTTGGAAAGACATGATGGCCTTATTATTGGCCTTTATTGACAGGTGGCCTTCTTTTGTAGGTCATTTTGTACTGAATAATCTATGACGGTTTTTAAAAGAATTGCCATCATTGATATAAAGGGTGGCCCTTATTTGCCGCTAACAAAGGTTTGAGTGTATTCTACTGAATGTAAGAACTAAACTGTACCCGTCTGAACGTTGTTTTTTTATCAGGTTTAAATATTTTTATCTCGTGTTTCTTTTTCGGTTTACTTCGGTAACCTGATACGATAGAAATCGGTCACCGTGAAATGCAGGGGACCAGTCTTATTTCTCATTATGTAACAAGAACTAAAAGGGCCGCTTTCAGAGAAAAAATACATCTCTAAACCCAATCATTCATAATATCTGAGTTCATCATGACCGCGTTTTACGGTACTTGGCTCCATTTGCAGATGAGATAGATATTGATAGCCATTAATATATTCTATTTTCATTGAACTTTAAACATACAAATACATAGTATTACAAATTTCGCCAAACAATAAAAAGAATTACCCCGCTTTTTAAAAAAAAAGTTTCATTAATGTACTCACCTTTTCTGAATTGATTTTGGCATCATGATTCGACTCCATCATTTTGTGACGTTTGCGCAAATATTGATTATAAAAAATATAAATAATGATATATTATAGACTGGTAACTTGAGGCATACCGAACCCAGTCTGTACCAACCACACCAAAACTAGTAGTGAAACAAATTGACGTTCAGGTCAATTATATTAACTTGTCTCCTTTATGAACTCAATTCTGATGGTGCTTATAACTTCCAGGCAATCATTCCATTTTGTTTTTACAGTATCCAGCATTAAGTCTAGACGGATAGTCACTCACTTATTCTTTATAAACGATACAGAAATCCAAGAACTCAAAGAATCCCCGGTTTTTAAAATGCCCTTAGATCAGATATTGTTTACTAAGTGGTTTTATTATTCATTTATCAAGTTGTATAACCGCCGTAAGAATGAAATGAACGAAAGCATTCATTTTATGTCATGTTGAATAGCGCAATGTTATGGTTGTTTAATTTCTTTAGTGAGTCGAATCTCGCTATTGTTACAACGTATCTCAAATTTCACGTTTTCTTATTGTTTTAACAATATAAATGTGTTTGTATGTAAGTTGTTTTTATTATAAGCGTTCGACATAGAGTAAAATGATACGTACTTCCTTCTTCGACGAGTAATCAATGGGAAAACAAAAACGTAAACGTGTGATTGATTAACTTTTACAACGATATGAATTTGTTTAAAAAATTAACAGCTTAATACAAAACCTTTCATCTTGAGTAGATTTTGTCGCGATTCATACGTTTTTCTTCAAATTACTGTACACAGACTCCGTTTCAGAATTGCTACATCAAGCATACAGATACGGTCTATTATTATTGTGATAGTTTCTGATAATTATAGATTCTATTACTGATTATATGTTCTCCAGCTATGGGAGACAGATATTATATGCAACCACTCCCTCATACCGCTGGCTAAATGGTATTAGTACTTCAATTTTGTGCCGTATTTAGATTGGAAACAAATTTCGGTATAAAGTTGACGCCAAGATTCTGATTGTTTCGTTACTGGTTATATTTGTATCAGGGAAGTATTATAAAAAAGCTATTTTAAGGCAGAAGCAATTCTATAGACAAGAGAAATGAATTAAGAGGTTGAATCGGAAGATGAGATAGAACATTTACATGTATGGTTTTAAAAACAAACGCTGTAATGAGATGTTGCGTGTAATCATTAACGCGATACGAGTAATCTGTCAATCGGCTAAGTGTTGGGTGAAAAATTGTTATGTTGATGTTTTTGTAGATAAAAGGAAAATGCAATAACTTAATGCTTAGCGGTAATTGTATTTAAAAAAGAAATCCAAGATGCCAGAACCGAACTCTGTTTTTTTTATTGCGCGACAGCTTGAAAAAAATAATTGAATAAAAGATGCAACGATTATCAGAAACATTCGTTTGTAGTTTTTTATATAAAAAAACACTATTTCGCTAATTCTCCAACTAGAGAATAAATCTGAATTAACGCAGTATTCAAATGGTTTTTATTCGATCACGATTTCATTGAATTGATTTAGCAACAAAACTCATCAAAATGTTCGTTTAATGAGGCAGGGTAATTTTTTCACACTTAAAATGGCGTTTAAGCGTGTTACATATTGATCGCAATGAAATTAAAATCAGCCTATATATCTTAACAGGAATGCCAGTGATCCATACATGTCACGTGTCATGAATCGCGGTATGTCACGTGATGATGTTATCTTACTTTCTTTTCTTAGTCTGAAATATTCTGCTTATTCACGGTGCAGCCATCTGGTGAACATTATTTTTTTAAAGCATGGACGTGATATTTTGCCGTGATTTTCGATTATAATCCCATACGGTGAGCTGTAATAATGCAAAAAGACCGCTAAGAGGGGTCGCTCATAGGGACCGCTCAGAAGGGGCCGCTCAAATGATATATTAAAATCATGTTGCACTTCTGTTCATGGAATACTTACTTAGTTTAAACATATTTATTCAAGTCATCCAACATTCACTAGTACATGATAAAACAAAACATACATATATTATATAAGGAAAGGATTAGAACGAAAGGCAAAGTCTTATAGAATTCTTCTCCTTGGGCGGCTAGTAATAATTTCACATTGAGTTTGCTCTAATGTGATGAAGACATTAACATGGGAATAAACATGGCAAACATACAAACAAACAATGTGATGAGTGTGAGTTTATAAATGTATATGAGTATGTGCAAAAGAGAAATATGCATGCATATAAGGGGAGGGAGAGAGAGAGACATACAGACAGGACATAGAGAGGGAGAGAGAAGGGGACATGGCTCATAAATAAGATATAGGTACTATCCTGGGTCAACGGATTTAGGTTACTTACAGTAACAGAGTTGATATTACTAGGCTCAGATAAATCGCTTAGTGTCAGATCTATATGAAGTTCTGAACATGACTGAAAATGGTGTTATTTTCCTGATCAGAAAGCGTTGGGTCACCAAATAATAGGAGGTCCAGGCTTAGAATGTTATAATTTCAGAGGTTAGTGAGCATATTATTACTCCATGTGCCATAACAGTTACACTCGAAGAAGTAGTGATAATTTGACTCAATTTGACCACATCGACACAACGGTGAGGGACAGATGTTTTTCAGAAACAAGTGGTAATTAAGAGCACTGCACTTTGTGCGGAGGCGTGTATGCAGCACTTGGAGTTTTCTAGATCCTACATAATAATACATTGGAGTTCGTTTTTTTACTTACATCGAGATATGTTTTAAATGTACTAAGTGTCGGTGAGCAGCGGAAACTAAACGGAATACGATTCCAGTCACGAACAACTGAAGATAGGAAGGAATTAAATTAAAACATAGTTCTAGCTGGTAATAGCTGGATGTTACAAGAGTGTCTTAAGTTCTAATTTGAATTAGTAGAACGAGGTATTAGAGAAGAGAGGTATTCGGGTGTCTGGTGACTATGCATACTTACATAATTGCCTCAGTTCTTAGTTTACAACTTTTAAACAACATTGTCAAATGACATGTATAAACGTGGGCATTTGGAAATGCCAGACCCTCTCTAGTTTTGACACAGTCCCTAAATATTCTTATCGCAAAATTTACAGTACGAACTATTTGGGAACGAACGAACCTCCAAAGATTTTAAAGCACATTTAGAAACAAAATAAACAAGTAACGTCTGCAAAATGACATTACTATCTTTATTGGAAAATCGGTTCGCCCATTTCATGTTGATAGAGGATGTTTAATTTTAATAGCTATATATTTACATATGTGTCTGACTTTTATAATAGAGACAATTGTATTAAACGTACAAGCTTTTGCTATTATGATACATTATTGTAAATCTATACTGTGGAAGTCACTAAGTTGATCAACTAGATTTATTCGTCACGAAATTGTCTATTTGGTGAAAATACACTCAGTTGGGAATTTATGTAATTTTGTTCAAGTAGGACCAACCGCTATTTTTCAACGATATTTCTTTTGTTATACGGCGGTCGGGTAACCTTATAACGAATTTTTTCCTGAACTATATTCTAATCAGTACTATAACTTACGCTTCCACAAGGAACCGGCAACTTCTACACATGCGGAGGAAAATCTCGACTTTTTTGTTAAAATTTCAAAGAAGGGTATGACCTGCTTCAAGGGGGATTAGAACCCTCATCTTTGGTTTACAAGTCCGGTGCAATTACCACTGGATCACGACCTTGACTTTTGGTATAGGGGCTAGAGATGCAAGTGGAATGAAACAATCCTGCTGTACCACTTGAATATCCGGGAAGTTTAAGTGGAAATCAGAATTATAGTTCACCCTTTCTAGCAATTTGTCTGTGGTCATTTTGGTCAAAGTCAAAACTCAAATGAAACATGAAAAATATGTTTCGGTAAATAGAGCTGCAAATATTGACCGTTGTTTAGAGGTTGTTGCTCTACAGAGTTTAAATTCATAGTAAATATCAATTTAGGGAAATTTTGAAAGTGTTGATATAGAGAGGTTGTTGCTCTACAGAGGTTCGCTCTGGAAAGGTTTACTGTAGGTCTATGCTTTTTGGGTTCTTGTAAGCCTGTGGAAAGGTGAAAGAAGTGACACAGTAGAGTGTACCTTCATCGGGACTTACAAAAAAGTATTTGGTCACGTTCAAAAATTGGGTAGGCCGGATAACTAGAAATATAAAAGTATTTTGTACGTCTTAATTCGTTTTCTTTGTTTAAGACTGTTGCATGCTACTATGGTGCGGTTCCAAATTTGATCGATCGACTATCATACTAGTATGCAGTGTTGCTAGATCTTTATGGTGACAAGAACTTGTGGTGAACAGCGCATGAGGTATTTATACACTGAACTCGGTATCGGAGAATACACTCCTGGATTGGTTAAAGAACTGTTAGAACTTGGAATATACGTATGTGGTGACGTGAGCTTGAAACTCGGTGAAGAAAAACGAAATGTTGATATTGGTATAGGTTCTTTTATCCAATATTGATTCACAGAACATAGATGTGAACAAAAGTTTTATAAATCCTAAAATGTTTTGGACAGTTTTTATACTTACAATATCTTTATGTTCATACGTTTGCCACGGTTATTATTACGACCATTATCACGTACCAGGTAAGTAATTTTTGCTTTATTGAAATAAGATTATTCATATATATATTATAGTAAACTACACATTTTAAAGAACTTGCGACTGTTTGGTTATTTTGAATAAATTATGGTAACGGTCAGTAATTTCTATTTTATATTATTTTTAATTATTGTTTTATTGTATCCTTCACTGCCATTATAGTGTTATATAATAGTCATATGAAAATAAACAGTTAAACATGTGTTAGAAGTCACCTCCGAATAACGACCATTTTGTGAATAAATGCCATTCCTTTAAAAATCGACTTTGATCATTTAGAACAAAATGACGACCGAATAAAGGGCACCTGTCAATAAAGACCGCATGTTGTATTTCCCAAAGGTTTGACTGTACATTACATAATTTTGATCTGAATATTACCAGGTTGTAATTGTGTTTAAGTATTACTACATGTTCTGTGAAAGGTGTTGTACTGTTTCTATGTTTGTTGACAAGAGGGTAGAAAGACTGGTGGAGTATTCAAATGTTATTGTTCTTCTTGAAATTCTGAAGTACTTTCTTTCATTTCATTATAAATGTCTTAGATTTTTCTTGTGACTAATTCACTCCATGAAATGGTAGCTCAAGAAGCTTTATTTTTTTGTAAACATTACTTTTATATAGACTTTCATACTTCGGACTTTATTTTTAGAAGTTTTTGGGTCGGCGCCCAAAAAAATAGGTACTGTCGGGTTACCGTAAAACGGCTTTTCCCCTCTGGTCTGATCACCAGTCTATGTTGTTAAGTAAGATTGTTCTTTACGATCCTGTTGATTAGGATATTGTGGAATCAATCTGCTTTAAGATATGCTTGTCACGATGTCATGTTACTACGTGTGATATACGTAAAGTGGCCCGCATTAATTTAGTGAATATGTTGCTTTTGTCACAAACGAATAAAATAATTATGATAATGTCAATGCACTTTTTCTACCCATGCTGTTAACAAACCGCTCTATGTTGTCATGGAAAGGTTAACACATTTCTTTTAACTCAGCATCTGACAGATATGTGTCTCATCCCAAAAGTCATCAATCCGTTCCTAGGTTACGATATATTAGTCTTTTAGTCATTTATATGAACTAAAAACAAATTTTGCAAAATCAAAGCAAAACTTGATTTTGAAGTAAACACATTGTACTAATGTTCAGTGTGTAAATTCTTTTTAAATTCAACAGTCACCGACCGTAATGGCTATTTTCCAGCATTAATGAAGTTGCATTTATTTATTCTGAAATAAATGAAACATGATATGGTTGCTGAAAAAGTTTGTTGGGCTCATTTGTATCCGAAGTTTTTATATTCGAAAATGAGACGAAACCTTGACCTTTTTTTAGCTATTGTTTTAACAACATTAAAAATATCCCAGAAAAGAATTAATTCTATCATTTATTGTTTCTCAAACATTAAAATAGATTTTTATATGTGCGACCTTTCTTTTTTCAAGTATTTTTCTTGAACATCTATATCTGGTTCCCACTTTTTTCACTTTGTTTTATCACATTGTGCGAAATTATTCCGTATTTTTCATTAAGATGAGTCGCAAATGGTCGGATAAAGGTCGATCTGTATCGATTTGTTCGTTGTTTGCACTCACGTCGCAGACAATACCTGAAAGTAATAAAATAACTCGGATTGAGTGTGATTCTCATAACGTGTCAATAAAATGCAAATTGCTTTAATGATAATAAAATAGGATCTTTAGAATCTCACATTCTCCTGTTATCATGTTGTTTATTACTCGGCATGCATGGCTCCATGCTGTTTCTAGGTACAATTTCCTTTCTGTTATCTTAATAACGGATCCCAGAATAAGCCAACGCTCATTAAGTCTCCCAATTTATACCGAAGTATTCATGATATTTTTAAGAGCATGAAATGTAATAGCTGCACGATATTTTGTCCGTGCAAAAATAGCCCCAAAATAGATATGCATAATGATATGCAAATGGGGCTGGTATTATATTAGTGGGATGGTGTATGAATAATACATCACCCCAGCGACTTACTTGCCTCAGTGATGTTTAGTATGCTACGCATGACAACCATTTTAAGCACTGTCTAACTCTACTCATGTTTACAACCCTTTATCCGTATAAGGACCAAAGCTCCCCCGTCAATTTTGATATGGGCAGACCAACGCATTCCCGTCAATTTTGATGTGGGGCGGACTAACGCTCGCCCGTCAATTTTGACATGGGCGTACCAAAGCTCTCCCGTCAATTTTGATATGAGCGGACCAACGCTCTCCCGTCAATTTTGACATGGGCGGACCAAAGCTCCCCCGTCAATTTTGATGTGGGCAGACCAACGCTCTCCCGTCAATTTCGATATGGGCGGACTAATTTTACAACCAAACTCACCTTCCGGAAGATCTGCGACGGAAGACGATAAGCATTACGGGTACCCATGTCTTCAACAAAAATCGTCGGAGCGAACATGTGCCATGCCCTGAGTTCGAACTCACTACCGCCGTGTCCGTAGTCCTAACACTCCGCACACCGGGTAAAAGTGCATACAGCTTCAAATCTCAAAGTCCTTTCCTTTGCAGAATAATTGTTTGTATGTGACAAGAATCATACCTAAATACATAATATTAAATAATGAATATTGGAAGCGACTTCTAAATTTTGATACTATAAATAGAATTTAAATGGAGACACCGTGGGCAGTGGATAAGCAAACACAAAGGATGGAGATATTGATTGAGCACGAAATTACATTTAATACAAATTACATCGCGAGAGGCATTTTACATCATAGTTGTAGTGCATACACACATATATAATCGTTATTCATATACGCAAAATGCATAGTTGATTATTTTTTTGTAAATATAACAATGTATGTACTAGCATTTATTTGAATTATATTTGCAATTGATTTTGATTATGTCACACTGTCTGTTTATACTAAATCATTATTATGTCCTCGTGCATTTGTGAAGGCAAAGGAATTAATAAACTTATCTATCTATATAGAATGTAATCTGTTCCTTAAAATAACAATAATTGATTACTCTGCTAATGTTTTAACACTCTTCGTCGAATAATTAAGCAGCTTATAAGCGCTCGATCTCATTATTAAATAAACAAAATGAAAGCTTTGGCGCAATCATACAGCGTATGATAATATGAGAGACAGTACTCATAAATAATGCATGCCAAACGAGTTTTGGCTACAATTCGAAGATAAAAATACTAAAGCTACATATTCCGTTCTATACATTTCATACATGTGCGTATTAAAACAACTATTTATTTACACTATATAAGTGTATCTAAAACAATAGAAGTCATGATACGCTATAATAATGATCATAAATAAAGTCGATGAAATATTGAGGTTTCTTATAATCTATATCTTTCATGATATTACACATAGCTATATTATATTTCATTATTTAAAACATTCAGTAAACTAGTAAGTTCTTATATTTATACCTCGTTTTATTTTGTTAATATTATGTACTATATTACTCATATTGTCATGTAAATAACATGAATTCAATTTGAAAGGAAACTTTTATTATATAAATACGTTTTATCGCAGAGTTATGTTTCGCGTAGGCACAATAAGTATGGCAATTGTTATATAGCAATCTACAAGACACGGTATTCGAAACGTTTTACCATTTAAACAAAATATACAAAGCCTGCTTGAATACAAGTATGACCATTCATACGGACCGTCTATTTTATAGACGGATTTTACTTTTATCATGACATAACTAAGAGTTACAGTAGTTATATTTATAGTAGTTCCCTTCTAAATAAAAGCCACAAATAATGTCATTTTTATCAACGTAAGCTATTTGTGAAGTATTATTATGTCTATATTTATAACCTAATTCTAATTCTGTTTTATACCCAAACGTTGTCCAATTAGGATTTACAGAGATATTTCTGCTGGACATTCTCATGGGGTTTTGTACCAGTCGATAAAACTACTATGGATACTATTAGCATGAACAGCGATAAGTTTTCTGATTGTATGCACAAAGTAAAGTACAACCTCTCCAGAGCGACCCTCTCTTGAGCAACAATCTTCTTTCAACTACAGCATAATATTTTCCCACTGCAAATTTTAACTTCTTATATAACCTCTCTAGAGCAACAACCTCTCCACAACAGCATAATTTTGCTACTCCCAAAGGTTGTTGCTTTATGGAGGATACACTGACAGTCAAACCAGTGGTTACTTCCGACTAAAGACCACCCTGTAAATTAAGGTCAATCTTTTAAAAACCGCCATCGATTTTTTAGAGCAAGATGACCTCGGATTAAAGGTAATCTTTCAATAAATGCTATATTTGGTTATTCCCAAGGTTGGCCTTTGCTGGCAGGTTTGACTGTACATCCAATGCTTAATTACTTCTTGATTGTTTGGACATGAAAACACAGTAATATACAAGTTGAGAGGACTGTTTTAGATTGTAATTGCCAGGCTGATTGTCGTATTTATTGGATATCGTGACTAGTTTTAGAAATTCAGTTTTAGTTACATCATTCTTATCGTAATATTGACATGCTTGCTGCTATAATTTCCGTTTTATGTATGTAATAACTAAAATACTGACAGAAAGAATTCCATTGTCGGAAATATATCCATATATTCTAGATTTGTGTTCCAAAGGTCGCGTAGATGTTATGTAACATTGTTTATGTATCGATGAGAACAAGACTTTATGCCATACGTTGGACATAGTATCGAATCCTAAAAAAGTTTTTTAGACCATCCTTAAAAACACGTTGACTGGGGTTACGCAATCTACTGAAGACAATCGGCCCAACCCATTAATTGTTGGCCTCTTTGAATTTGTTTTAGTATGAAATAGCGATCTGACGTAATTTAGGTTCAATGTGCATTTGTAAATAATAAATCGTTTAAACTTTAAAGTCATTACCATCCTGCCTACACTGCCAATTTTTCGCGTAGGGTTACACCAAACAAACCTTTTTAAGGAGGGCGCTTTTAAGCACTTTTTAGCAGAAATTGGTGACAAAAAAGTTGAAACATATCTGGAACACAAAAAACGATTGTCAGAAAAATGTGTCTTACCGTTCTTCCCAATTGTAAAATAATATTACTAGTACTATATATGACCTCATGTGTGTGAAACCGCGCCCCCGTTAAGTTACACATTTTCTGTTCGAAACAAATGTCAAATTAATGTTGTTCGCACTATGCCGCGTTTCCACTGCATTGGCACAGCATTTTTACAAGAGAACGCTTACATGTTTCGTGAAAAGTGTGATGTCACGGCGTCCTCACAGCGCCAAGGCGTTGCACACTACGGAGCTCACATGGCGTTCTATCGCGTTCCTTTGGAGTTTTTTTTGCGCTCTCCCGGCACTTCCACTGCGTGCACTGCGCGTTCGTATAAGTGCACTAAAGACGCAGTCACATCTTTGAGTAAGCCGTACAATCTACGTGCAAACACCACCGGCAACCATACCGCTTGTACAGCGACCTTTGTGCGCGCCCGCATAACTCCTGTAGGTTAGTAGGAAACCTCACAGCGCAGTTGTGGCGACCTTACGGTGACACCACTGCGCTCCTATCAGAACGCAAAGCAATGTTATTTGTTGTATGCATGCTCAATGTGCACGCTGTCATTATGCGTTCTGTGTTATCTCAACGCGTCTACAGACGATGCCACAGCATTGCTGCAGCGATGCTTTCGATCGTACAGCGCACACCTCAGCGTTCTGCATTTTTCTTGAACGCCGTGGAATAGCCGTACGAACGCGGCCCAGGCGTTCAATAAGGAAAATATCACATGGAGATCATGATTGGATATGATTTACAATTTTACATGATGAATCCAAAACAACACATTGTAACACAAAGTCGCAAATAACGAAAAGTAAAGTACTAACCTTTCCCTTATTCATTTGTTTCGAAAAGTATACAAACGAAGCTTCATATTCCTGCAAGTGTTGGATCAAAGCATAAGACAAGAATTATATTCAATACATCGCTTTTATAAATATTTTTGGGTCAATGTTATTACAATATTGTGTGAACAGAGAAATAAAGAAAAACAACACACACAAATTATATAGGTTGATAACCTTCTTATGATCCTAATGTTTTCTTGACTTGTATGTGTTTGCGTGTAACATTCATATAAATAAATTGCACGAATGGACAAAGAGTTTAAATCAAGCAAGCAGTGACATGAGGCCGGTTCGATTGGACTCTCGTAAGAAGAGAATACGCTCTAAAGTTAGAAAACAGTTCGGAAGAGCTCTGCCTCTTCCGACAGCTCTTCCGTTTAACCAATCGAACCGGCCTATGATCTCATATTGAAACAACTATCGTCCACAAATGGTGTGATTTGTCGTTACTGACAGAGAAAATACATGGTTTGAATATTTAACAAACTGTTGATGTTTAGCAGACAGACACGTAATTGATTTGCAAGGTTCACAAATGTTAAAAGCGATGGTGTCAGGTATTGGGATGGCATATTGCAGACATACAATATAGTTGAACGTTTTTGCATAAATAAATCACGAGTTGACCTTTTAGTGTTGTGTTATATCAAGAAAACAGGCTTAGTTGTTAAAATTCGCTACTGTCGGTGATTGTGACATTTGACGAGTGACAAATGTGCTAGATTTCTGTTTGATTCACGTGATTCTTTGTGTAAATATTAATCAAAGATTTATTCCGTACCTGTCAGTGCAAAATTTAAATGCAGACAACTGTTGAAAGAAATCTATATTAATTATTCACGTGCTAATTACACACGTGACTGAATTTATTTGATGCCACTGGTCACACATAATGTGTTACGAAATCCTGCTAGCATAATATGTTTATTGTGCGATATTTTATAAATGCTAATACAGTTTACAAAGAATAATCAAAAACGGTCTTCAAATAATGGCCTTCATCACAGGGTGGCCTTTATTCGTAGGTGCTGCTAACATGTGTTTGAATATACATACATGTAAATATCCTTTTCGCTATTATCGTCTTACCAAATACTAATTTCTAATAACGCAAAATTGGGTTTAATTTTTTTCAGCTTATTCACAAACCCCTATTCAATTTGAACACTACGTAAATGTCACGACCCCATGGTAATATGATAGACTAAATAGTAATCGTTGGTTTACAAAACAATGCAGAATAACATTTGATCGATTTTCTTATTCTCCAGTTTTATGGCTTCTTTTACCTTTGTTAGATAACATAATTTCATTAATGGTGATTAAATCAATTAGTACCTACAGTTCGTTGATTACAATTACTGTTGCCGCAAATGGATGTTACGTGTGAGTAGATCAAAAAGATATCTATTGATAATGGATATTATTATCATACTCATGTATAGTACGAATGTACACAACTACTTCTACTTAACATTAATTGCGGTATTTTCTTTTGAAATCAGTGAATTACCTCTGATAGTAAATGATGGTTCCGGTTGTGCGTAACTAATTAGGGAATTGACTTCAGTAAGCCAGCAGTTTGAGTGTCAGCATTTGTTTGGACTCCAAAGTATGTATAGGTTATCTTCGGTCGGTATTATGCCATTCGAAGATACCTGTAAGTGTTTATGTTTTCACGTTTTTTGTGACGATTGATTTATCAATCGTACACAGTGCTTTTGTTTAAACAAATCCAATCAAAACAAGACAAAACAAACGACACTCAAAACAGAACAACACGAAAAAAACACAGAACAAAACGAAAAAAGCCGAACAAAACCGAATGCACCTTTATTTAATTTATTTTCCAAGAAATGCTCTTGAAAGTTGGACTATGCGTTTCTAAAACCAATATTGTGTTCAGTAAAGACATTATGTTGCTTACGTTCGTTTTCTATTTGTCTCTCCAATATCTCCTTGGCGTAACCCGGTAGTGGAAATATACAGAAGGTTGAAATGTATGTTTTTGTTGTTTTTATTTATAAATAATTTGGTTGATGATCATAATGTTTACATATCCTATTCTCAGACGAGTTTCCACTGCGCTAAGACAAAAACAAAAAATGTTACGTGAATCACTAGTTCATGGCTGCATCTACAGTTTTGATCTTAGACAAAATATCAAAATATGAGTAGATTTCAAAACATTGAAGAAAATAATTGGCGGCCCTGTATATTCTGAATGGAATGATAAGCAAATGTGTTATCCTAATAATGACACCCTGTCACATTTTCTAAGGAGAGGGAGTGTTGTCAGTTAAACAAATTCACATTTCTTTCAGGGTGCTATTAAAGCACATCATCACAGAAATAGTAGCGTCTTAACACGTCGTGGGTATTTGTATACCATTGTAATCTTACATTTTATCATATAACTGATAGTCTGGCTCGAATAGTCATTATACGTATTTATAAGCAGCACTCCAATATTGCACTATTAGCATCTACTTACAAATACGTAAGCGAGATTTCTCACAATATAGCACTTTCAAATAAACATGTATGGAAGAGTCTGAATGAAAGAGATTTCACCTAATACAACACCTTTCAAATAGCATTTTTATAAGCGTCTGAATACAAGAGATTCCACATTATACTACACCATCAGATAAGCGTATTAATGAAAATACAACACATCTAATAAAAATGCAAGCACCTGAATGAAAATTTAGTCCAACGGACCTATCACAGCACAGAAAAAGTGTTTGCTAAAACACGTAATTCCCAGTTAGCCGTTGTAAAAACATACAGTATTACCTGTGACCTGAGTCTGATAGATCTCTCATAATGTTGACTGTGAAATTTTACGACATGAATGACCATTGTAACATTATAAAGGTGACACGTTTGTGTTTATTACGTTAGCCTGCTCATTGAATATTCTGCATTCGTAAACAAGGTGTTTTGGATTGAAATTAGAGTGTTATCATGGCTGTATGTTGGTGCTTCTTTTCTGTAAATGGTTACTGGTAGATAATTAATTACTTGTCGAGTGCGTAATTTAATGACTGTTATGTTCGCTTGATGAATCGGTTAAATGTAATGAAAGATAAAAACCTTTAACAACCCTCTTAGAAAATCTCATGAAAAGCTGATTAAAATTTACTCACTAACAAATAGGCATGCCACTCTCTAAACACAACATTGTCTCAATCAAAGAAATGATCATATTAGTTAACCAGGTGTCTGATTTGGTCTGGGACCATCATACATGAACATATATATACATGTTTAATTGCAGATTATTGTCTTCTTGTTGGACGTTCTGTTTAAATTTGTGAATGGAATAAGTATCGTTTATTTGTCTAGGGAATCTGCAATACAATGTAATATTGAGTCCTTGATTTGACTTCCATTTCGTTAAAGATGGCATTTCAGTGACGGCATTTCAGGGTTTTATAAAAAAATGGATATTGTTGAGAATCCGATAAAAAATAAGTATGTTTTACCTACCCCACGACAAGGCAATTTTTCAATTCAGTGGCCTAAACACATATTCAAAAACTCATAATTCACTTGCTGTATATTCTAATCGCTGAGTTTCTTTTGGTGATCAGATGGGGGAACATAAATCAAAGTACCCATACCTCACCCTACAAAGAAATTCAATTTTGACCGCTTTCAGCAAAACCTTCAAAGCTTTGGTTACCTCGGGGCCTGGACACTGTTTTCGCCAAAAGAACCAATTTTCGGATTTCAGATTGAACGTCTGGTCATATTTAAATTCAACTTCTCATATTGTAGAGTTTAAATTTAAAGTGATCAATTATGAAAAATTATTAGTTACACTCTTCAGTCTTGTTTTTTTCTCTTGATCGTGAAATATTAAAAGTAACAGTTTTCTAACATTTTTCTCATTTTGAAATAATGCGCAACATTTTGTTAAGAGCTCTGTCTCATAAATTGCACAAATATTTGGGAAAAAATCGCCAGCTTAAGAAAAAAAGAAATTGAAACACCTCACACGTTATTTAATTAAGGAGCAAAATTCGCAAGCTCTATAATTTTCAAGAAAAATATCCGAAGAACTATGCAATTGCTGTAACCTCGAGGTTAAAACACACACAAAAAAAATCAATCACGAATCTAAATTCTGCTATGCAATGAATTCACAGCCAAAGGAGTGTCATTTTAATTAAACTGGAGTGTTATTAAATGCAGTTTCGGTTTCAGATCGACAGCTTAAGCATTTTAGGTTCAAATTCAGGAAAATGCCGCCTTGACAAAGAAAGATTGGCTTTTATAGGCGATTAACAAAATTTACTCATAAGTTGACATCCTGTTTAACAGAAGATAATTTGACAGCGAAAATAACTATGCTTCGTTTCAATCTCTGAAGAAGACTTGGTGTTTTGACTCAACCAGTACGAAAAGAACCGTATGATTGTTATCATGTTTGTTGCATTCTTGTCTTGTTTTGTTCGGTATAATAAAATAAATATCACATCCCACATAGGGTGACAGAACGTAATGTTCACCCTTGACAAAATAATGGTATTACTTGTCTCGGGTGAACATTACGTTCTATCACCCTATGTGGGATGTGATATTTATATATTATTGGTCTTCTATAAACAAATATCGCACGTAATTTACACATTTTTGAACAACGATTACCACTCTGTATATAGGAATATATTACAACAAATAGCCCTAAAATCACTAGAAATATATTATGTAGGGAACCGTGCCTCTGTTTTTTATAACGTTGTCGGCTCGTTAGATACTTGACTTTAAAGAATTTCCTTACCCGAAACCCCGCTGTTTATTACGTAATACGCCATTGATAAAAAATGAAAACAATTATCAACATCCTGAGGCACGATTCGCTAGATTAAAATTTCCGCTCCAAAATACCGAAACCCGCTTTGAAATCCGTCATCAAATAAGACGGCAGTGTTAATTCGAAAATGACACCTTCTGTGTTTTTTAAGCTGAGCAATTAACAATTAAAGTGTCGGATCATTATCGTCTCATGAAATCAACGAATTTGAAACACCCCATTCAATTTTGATAGCCAATCAAAATCGCTTATGTTTACGGTTCAATAATTGACATCACGCCCAGGTTTGATGTCTGGTAAGAGATTTTATAACAAAAGTTTGGCATTAATGAATTTATAGTATCATATCGTACCAATACAATGCGCATTACGTTAGAGATGTTTAACGCTGATAAGGAAAAGTCGATAAAGGGGTGTAGTATCTATCGCAACAAAACACCGTTTTTGAGCGTTCGATTTGATTTATTTGTTGCTTGGTATTAAAGTATGATATTTAATCTTTGTAAATAAGGTAAAATATCATTTTGCCTTATTTTGGTGATTTTTACCAAGCCAGATAAGTTAAAAAGTGATTTCATGAAATCATACATGATAAAATAATAACGAAAGCTACTTGGTTACAGTCGTTGTCGGTTACTGTACTTGTCTTAAATCTCGAAAGCCTTGTCCAAAGGACGGTTATTTGTTGAATCCGCTTAAATTCATTTCGTTAATTAAGGTATTGTATTCTAAGACTAATGCCAAACATCATTATCTCATAATGGAGCGGACATATTTGGAAAAAAAATTGTACGTTTCCATGAAAGCAAATGATTTACCACGAGATTTTAAAAACAACTAGATTCCATTGATTTAGTTTCCTTTTGCATTGATGCCAATGGGAGTAGGTCATTTTTAAAGAATAAAAAAGGGACATCCTTTTCAATGAAAATTCATGATAAAAAGATGCAGTAGTTTAGCACATTATCAATCTAATTTAATAGAGACAAATAGATGTCACCATGTAATACCTACATAAATTTACATTTTCATCAAGGAGAGACACATGCATTTGTTAAAAATAGTGTCATAAAATTTGGTACGTAAAGTAACTATCAAAGAATACATGAAAATTGGTCTATACTATTTTTGTAGTAGTAATATATTTGTTTATCATTAAGTAAACATGTCAGAAAAGTACAGTTTTAGGTTTGGAATACCTTAATGCCCTCATTGAATAATATTTTGTCACGTACTAAGTACACTGTATAAGCTCAAAATACCGGTATATAATACTGTTGTCAAGAAACAAAAACATATAAAATGATTGAACGTTAACAGAGGTCTGCACTCGATTAATCATTTATAAGCTGATCAACAGTTCTTTGAGAGGTGAACTGATCTAATATATCATTCTCTAGAAGCTAGCTTTCCCGTGAAGACAACACTATTATAATAAAAACAAGGAGCAGTGAAAGCTTAGAAAATGATATATAGATAAATTTTTATTTTGGATTTATACCGATGGCACATCATAACAATACATATATATATACATACATGATACTATTATTATACCAAGCGAACAGTATATGAGTAAGACTAACAAACTTCGTAGACAAACAAACAATCCCTGATTCTGTATCGTCATCCAGGATTAGTGCCTCACTTGATATTGATTTTGTGTTACCTTATCCATAATCACCCATGATTTATACGTTCCTATAAAACTTTTAAAATAAACTCAATAACCTTACAACTTAGCAATTATAAATAATGAAAATATCCGTTCTTCATAACAACAAGTCCATTATCTGCTGAGAACATTTAAAATGACAGACAATAGTATCAAAGATAATGGTCTAGGTATAATGGGTTCCCTTTGAGAATAAACCGACAGCCCACATAGTTCACATGGATGATTAAGTTTGATTAGAACACACGCTGTTTGATTCATGGACTTATTATTTTTTATATTGCATTTGGCAAAAGGCCAGAAAAAATGTGCATCCGGTCACAAAAATCAGGGTAAGTAAGTCGCTAAATGTTCATACTTTTTATCTTAACATATTATAGTTCGTACTTCGGTGCGATCCATTCATTTATATTGTCGTGCGTTGGTTTTAGAAGCTTTAGAATCGACGCCAACGAAATGGGATCGGTCGGGTCAGCGGGAACACGATTACATGACTTTATATTTCACGTAGTCGACAAAACTAGGAGTGGTTGAATCACCGTTTGACGCACGCAGTTATTTTGTTTCTCATTGATAATACTTTTAGTCCAACTGAAACGATATGGAGAAAAGGTTGTATGTGATGCATTAACACTAACATTGTGTAGCCCCTAACAACCGATAAAAATCATGATATGTCAAACACCAAACTGTTATTATGATACCATCGACGGATACCTGCGGTCGCTGCCTCCGCTCGATGTTATGATACATGAGATCGTCAATCACGAATATACCAAACATTACCAAATGTACAAAAACCTTAACGTACTGAACAACTTGAATATGTAGCTGAGTATGTTAAAGCAGCATTAACTCATACATATGAAAGAACACTCTTTGTATTACCATAGTGGGTGTGTGCTTCGACCAACAAAGGTTGTGCGACGGAGCAATTAAAGGGGTTTACCGAAAATTTCAATATCCACGTTTGTACGGCTATGGATATACGAAACTGCTATGCAAAGTGCCATCGTTTCAGTGTTGATAATATTTCCAAACTACTGTCTAATTCATTTGAATAAGACACATGATGTTCTTACGTGGCTAAAGAACTCTCAACTACAATCGAGCCTGCATTAGCGGTCCCCTCTGAATAATGATCTCCCTCTAAATAAAGACCATTCTTTTAAAACTGTCAATGATATTCGGAACAAATGACCACAGAGTAAAGGTCACCTGTCAATAATGGCAACATTATGTCTTTCCAAAGGGTGGCCGTTGTTCACAGGTTTTACTCCATTTATGAAACAGCCACACTGCTGCTTAGTTTCAATGTTGAAATACTTCATTAATGTTATTACATTAGGTAAGTGAAGTACGTGACTTTTTGCTTACCTCATACCGCTTCAGTTTGTCATGTTTTTAATTGTTTCCAATGCTGAAATAAATTAGTGTTGCAAGTAAAGCCCGCTTGGGATGGCATATATTTTAACTATGATTTGACACTATTGATGTACACACCCACAGAAATAAAAAAAGAGATGGAACTATTAAAATGGCATTGTACCATCGGCATGAATGCCAATGGAATGGATTAAACACACGTTAATCCTTTAATGATTTCGATTTGCAATTATAATCACATCGTTTACCAAACCGTTTTTTTACAAGTTTGTTCCTTTGTTAACATACAGCGTTCGAATAATGTTAATCGACAACAACATCAATGACGTATCCGGGTATGTAGTGTGGGGAATCCACGTGACCTAGTGACGTCACAATGTTATCGTTACAAGTGCGTTTTCTGTCAATTAAACTAGGAAAACAATCACGTAAGTGCATTATTTTTCGTTTTCGTCTAAAGCCACATAACTGTTGCAACTCCTTACATTAAGGGCTACCTCCGGTTCAATATTATATAACCGTTTTCTAAAATACTCTTGTAAAAATAACGTTCATTTTCATAACACTTTCAAACGGTTTGGACAAGAAAAGCAAAAAAGTAGAGGGCCTATAGTGACAAAATCTGAACTGGAGGTAGTCGTTTATGTAATGAGTTGCAACAGTTATGTGGCTTTAGAAGAAAACGAAAAATAATGCACTTACGTGATTGTTTTCCTAGTTTAATTGACAGAAAACGCACTTGTAACGATAAAATTGTGACGTCACTAAGTCACGTGGATTCCCCACACTGCGGGTACTGGACACTACAGCATTTTGACAAGGAAGGGTTTCAGATGGTCGATTTATAAACGATACAAGTTGACATGTTTTTGTGTGCCGAAGTCGGTCGTAATTTCGGACCATACTTGTATAAAAATAATTTAAAATAAATAGGTAAACATTTGCTTATTTGAAAAGGCTATCGTTACGGCAGTAGTAATCATGCATACATTATGAAGGTATAGAAAAATACTTCGACTAATATTTGCAGCCACTTCCGAAAAATGCCAACCCTGTGAATAAACGCCATTCGTCTAAAAACTGCCATTGATTATTCAGCAAAAAATAACATCCGAATGAAAGCCACCTGTCAATAAAGGTCATTTTTTTCTTTCCATTTTAGCGTTAGCAAATAACCTGAAATTTGGCACAATATGCACAAAAATATATGTAGTTGTTTGCTGTTTATAAAAAAACATGCACAATATGCACAAAATAAAATTATACAATGTTATCGATAAACTCCTTATTTATTATCCTGAAGAAGCCAATGCGGCGAAATGTAGATATAATAAATTAATCGTTTTCATGTTTCGTGTTTGGTGATTTTTCATCTTTATTGAGCACAATATGCACGCAATAAAAGACAATGTGTCGTGCTGAAAAATGCATGCATACATAAAAGATATGTTCCTGCAACAAAAAATTTAAGATACATGCTGTTTACTGAACCTTAAAAGAGGGATTATAATCTGGGACCTATCATTGTACTTCTAAACGGGAGAGTTTCAATTATTTATCAAACAATTAGAGTAAGGCTTAATTGTTTTAAACCCTGTGTGATTTAATTGTTTCTTAGAAGTTTACTGGGCAGCGATGCTGACAATTGATTATAAGGTTTTAATGGTTAAATAAGGTTTCCGCATTGGTTTTTTTTTTGGAAACAGCAAAGAACTACATGTACGTATACTTTTTACTGGAATCTAGTTGCGGACATGTGAGCAATATCATTGATCAACAAGTTGTTTATTTATATACGACAATAGGTTCACATGAACAATGTCTCTGTGTTTCTTGTCTGTACTTTACTGTCTCATCGCGTTTCTCAAATGTTCCTTTGTCATACGTGTGAATACACGAAATGGAATTAAGATGCTTATGCAATTTGATATTATGTCCGCTTATTTCCAATTCTAACAAATCTACGCATTTTCATTGGTCAATGGAGAGAGTTTACACTTCGATAAACTCCTTTTTCAATCGGATAACTTTTGTTTCTGTTCATCGCCGACGGACTACTTTTGACCTAATTATGTGTACTGTAAAACATAAAACAGCCGATTACAGATTCAGTTTTACAGGCTTTATTCAATGCGCGTTGTGAGGTTAGAGGATGTTTATACATCGATAAACGACCAGAAATGAAAGTTTAATCCTATATTAACCGTCTTATTGGGCTAAAGGCACATCAAACTGCATAAATAATACAGAATGTTGTACTTTTAGATAAAGGCAGTCGCCGTGCTCCAGTGGTAAGTGAAACCCATCGAGCCGGATACGATTCCCGGGCATGGCAGGTACCCTTCCATGCAATATTGACAACAATGTCGATTTTCCTCCACATGTTGAGAAGTTGTCGATTCCATGTGAAAGGTTATGTTAGTACTGGTTAGAATACCGCCCAGGAAAACATATTAGGGGGATCGGCTGTCGTATATAAATAAAACATTGCTGGAAAATGACCTTAACCCTAAGTAAACAAATACGATTTAAATAAGGCCACTATTCTGGTATTGTAAATGAATAATATCAGAATGTCAGGGGAAACATGGCAGACCTTATTTATCAATCAGACCACACTCCCTTTGTTATTGCCGGCTTTAACATTAAGCCAGACGATATCGAAAATAACTCGGTTTTCTTTTAATACAGTAAGTATAGGATCCAATAGAATTTAAAAGCTCACATATTATACTTATGTGCGATGATGATGCGTCAATACACATGCACCATTCTGTTTGCTACAAAACAATTTGAGGAACCATATTCCGTTCTCTCAAAATCGTAAATCAACTTAAATCTAATTGGTTACCTTCAAATAGAACTTTAATTCGATTTCTTTTAGCAGATTGCCTTTTAGGCTTACGACCAGGATGCACGTTGGGTATTGGTAACAACTCTCTATACAAAAAAGGCTTTAAACATGTCTCCTGTACAACACTTTTAAGTGAACGAAATCTCTTTATAATGTTTATGCACGGACAGAATTTAACATTACAATTGGCAGTATATCTCAATATATCATTCACGATGTCGTATGTAAGCGTGATACGTCGTACTATAAATGAATTATCAGAAAACAAGTGGGTGTAATTCATGTACTCCTCTTTTAGATTGAGAATATTACGCTTTAGATTCCTGTGGTATAAAGATTTTACCAATTCTAAGCGAACTTTTATACATATAAGAAGACGTACATCCATCGTGTAAGATTGATATTCACACGGTCGCCCCTAAATCAAATACACGTAATGTTAAGTGCATCTACGAGTATTAACATACATATAACCATTTGGATAATTTCTACTACAGTTGTTGTATTTGTTTTTGTTCGCTAAAAAAGCTGTATTTTTTCGAGGATCATCAAATGTTTTGAATACATGTAGGAGGTGCGATTTGCCATGGAAAAATAAAATAATGAAATAAAAAAAGGCGTGTTCTGGGTGGGGGGAATAAATTATAACTTTATCCAAATTCACATTAAGCACGATTTACGTACTTTATTCTGTCGTTATGAATAAAGATCATTGAGGTCGGCTAGGTTGCTTTTTAGGTAAATTGTTATAATCTGATCATTAATAAAATCATAATTATGATATCTGTATTTATGAAAATATATCAGAGATAATTAAAATAACATTCGCAATAGAATGTCAAACATATTCTTTTATAAAAACTGTGTTGAGACAAACAAAAATTCCCAGCGGCTATTAAACACGGAGTTTGTTGCCCCCGCCTTCGCATTCTGGTTTATTAATTAATTGATAATTATCTTAATAGTATAAAATTCTCTAATAGCATACACGGTCAATTATAGTTTGATCCGCTAAGCTTTATTACATTGTGCTAACTTATCACTGTACGATCAAACTCGATGGCTGCAATAAAATGGGAGACAGACAAATATAAATCAGACCAAAATAAATGATTGGTGACAATTACATGCTAATTAAAGATACGGAAATTAGGTCGGGGCTTTTTTTAGCTCTTGAAAGCTTGTGGGAAGGTAGAATAAGCAAGCTAGAAAGTGGGTGTACCGCTCCTAGAGCCCAATAATAAGTCCGGGGTCGCCGGGAAAAATAGTATAGGTGGGGTTACAAGAAATCAAACCAGTTTTACGCCTCATTACTTCACATTCTGTTAATATGTTCAGTTTATACTTAGATTCGTAGTTCATAGATGTCTAAGATCGAAAGAACATGTACCCTAACAGGTTCCGCATCTTATATGTATCTGCTTCACCTCGCACAACTGATTACAAATATATTACTTTTGTATGCACATTGTCAGTTCTTGGTTGTATAAGTATATCTTGTTTTTGGGGCTTGTTGTCTGAATCATAAATAAATAAATAGTGTTTTTATTGTTATTGTGTAACGTAATTTTACAGGGACACCATATCTTTAAAGAAGGCACTCAAAACGATGTTTGACGTACCGAATGTTCAATACAACAATTACCTTCTCGACTAAATCAAATGTTTCTGTAACTGATTTGACGGTCTCATACATGTACATATAATATTTGCAAGACAATAACATCTGCAAATAGTACATGACCATTCTGCTAATCTACTAACACATGGTACCAGAATCACATGTAAAATCATTACGTGAATAGAATTACATGTATATCTATTTAACAGTTACTTAAAGTATAAGAACGAATTCTCAAACACAATTTTTCTAGTTAAAAATCAATTAAGACTTAGGGAGTCGAGAAAGGATGTCATTTATATGACTTGTACTAATTATTTAATTGTGTGACGAACGTAAGACACCAATTACCGCAAACACTGCTTAACACCAATAAGTCTAGAAGAAAGTCATGTTTATGGTAATATGACAAAATAGATATAGTGGTTAGGTCGCTAAACTTTCGTTTCCTAAACCTACCTTACGTACTTTTGAGGTACACTTCGTCGATAAAAATGCTTTCGTTCCTTGGATTTTGCTGTTAAACAATTTAGATTGTCGGGGTAGTTGAATAAGAAGTAGTTGAAGCTAAGATATATTAATATAAATGTCAATCGACATATTCGAGGTTCACATTCGAAAGAAAAACAGCACAAACTCCAATTAAAACGATCAAAGATTAGTGAACACATGAACGCAATTCTAACATTAACCTGTACGAACACACTCCATTTGGTTCTTCTAATTTCTCATTTTAGTAACTTTTGAAAATTAAAGATTTGAATGTTTTAAGTTGATATAGGAATCGGCACAATCGAATGTTAAAGCGTAATTGCGTTTTGTTTAGTTTTTCTTTAAACTTGTGTTCGTGACTTTCTTGACTCATTGTGCAAGACACCGTTCACTCACGCCATATGCAAACTGATGAAATATAAAAAAGAAAAAACAATGTGAAATAGGCATTTCTATAATATGAACATCGCGAAATGAATGTTTAATCTGAGCTCAAGGGATTGAAGGTTCTCCCCATGAATGTCTAACGAACTTTACGTAATATCATCATTTATAAAAGGTGAACATGTGAATATATTTAAGTACTCCCAGTCACACAAAACTAGCACTTCTTCCCTTCCTGACAACTCTCGAGACATCGGTTAAGCAAAGTCTATAGTTATAGCTAGATATAACCAACATATTAAATTCTAATAAGTCTGCTAAGATTGAACATGTCGAGTAATCAGTTATAATAAAACGTTATGATAACTCGGTGTGAAATTCTGTACTGTACATAAAATACTGACTAGATACGAGTTACAATAAGATTAACGTATACAACAATGGATGTGTGTTACGTATATAATATAGGTATGTGAACGTGTAGGATCAATATACCGTATGTAATATTTGATCATTGTCATGTATATACCATTTGTTCATTGTCACGTATACAACTTTTGATAATTGTCATGTATATACCATTTGATCATTGTCACGTATTTACCATTTGATCATTGTCACGTATATACCGTTTGATCAATGTAACGTATATAACATTTGACCAATGTAACGTATATAACATTTGATCTATGTAACGTATATAACATTTTACCAATGTAACGTATATAACATTTGATCTATGTAACATATATAACATTTGATCAATGTAACGTATATAACATTTGACCAATGTAACGTATATAACATTTGATCCATGTAACATATATAACATTTGATCAATGTAACGTATATAACATTTGACCAATGTAACGTATATAACATTTGATCTATGTAACATATGTAACATTTGATCTATGTAACATATGTAACATTTGATCAATGTAACGTATATAACATTTGACCAATGTAACGTATATAACATTTGACCAATGTAACATATATAACATTTGACCAATGTAACGTATAAAACATTTGACCAATGCAACGTATATAGCATTTGACCAATGTAACGTATATACCGTTTGATCATTGTCACGTATATAACATTTGATCAATGTAACGTATATAACATTTGACCAATGTAACGTATATAACATTTGATCTATGTAACATATATAACATTTGATCAATGTAACGTATATAACATTTGACCAATGTAACGTATATAACATTTGATCTATGTAACATATGTAACATTTGACCAATGTAACGTATAAAACATTTGACCAATGCAACGTATATAGCATTTGACCAATGTAACGTATATACCGTTTGATCATTGTCACGTATATAACATTTGATCAATGTAACGTATATAACATTTGACCAATGTAACGTATATAACATTTGATCTATGTAACATATGTAACATTTGATCAATGTAACGTATATAACATTTGACCAATGTAACGTATATAACATTTGACCAATGTAACGTATATAACATTTGATCTATGTAACATATGTAACATTTGATCAATGTAACGTATATAACATTTGACCAATGTAACGTATATAACATTTGACCAATGTAACGTATATAACATTTGACCAATGTAACATATATAACATTTGACCAATGTAACGTATAAAACATTTGACCAAGGCAACGTATATAGCATTTGACCAATGTAACGTATATACCGTTTGATCATTGTCACGTATATAACATTTGATCAATGTAACGTATATAACATTTGACCAATGTAACGTATATAACATTTGATCTATGTAACATATATAACATTTGATCAATGTAACGTATATAACATTTGACCAATGTAACGTATATAACATTAGATCTATGTAACATATGTAACATTTGATCAATGTAACGTATATAACATTTGACCAATGTAACGTATATAACATTTGACCAATGTAACGTATATAACATTTGACCAATGTAACATATATAACATTTGACCAATGTAACGTATAAAACATTTGACCAATGTAACGTATATAGCATTTGACCAATGTAACGTATATACCGTTTGATCATTGTCACGTATATAACATTTGATCAATGTAACGTATAAAACATTTGACCAATGTAACGTATATAGCATTTGACCATTGTAACGTATATACCGTTTGATCATTGTCACGTATATAACATTTGATCTATGTAACATATATAACATTTGATCAATGTAACGTATATAACATTTGACCAATGTAACGCATATAACATTTGATCTATATAACATATTTAACATTTGATCAATGTAACATATATAACATTTGACCAATGTAACGTATATAACATTTGATATATGTAACATATATGATATTTGATCAGTGTCACCTATATACCGTTTGATCATTGTCACGTATATAACATTTGATCTATGTAACATATATAACATTTGAGCAATATAACGTATATAACATTTGACCAATGTTACGTATATAACATTTGACCATATAACATTTGACCAATGTTACGTACATGTATATAACATTTGACCAATGTTACGTATATAACATTTGACCAATGTTACGTATATAACATTTGACCAATGTAACGTATATAACATTTGACCAATGTAACGTATATAACATTTTATCTATGTAACGTATATAACATTTTATCTATGTAACGTATATAACATTTTATCTATGTAACGTATATAACATTTGATCATTGTCATGTATATACAGTTTGATCATTGTCACGTATATAACATTTGATCTATGTAACATATATAACATTTGATCAATGTAACGTATATGACATTTGACCAATGTAACGTGTATAACTTTTTATCTATGTAACGTATATAACATAAGATCAATGTAACGTATATAATATTTGACCAATGAAACGTATATAATATTTGACCAATGTAACGTATATAACATTTGACCAATGTAACGTATATAACATTTGACCAATGTAACGTATATAACATTTTATCTATGTAACGTATATAACAAATGATCAATGTATCGTATATAACATTTGATCAATGTAACGTATATAACAGGATCAGTTTATCGTATATAGCAATCCATTTTAGTGAAATATATGCATAAAAACAACGTAATGCGTAAAGCAGGGACTTCACATCTTTGATATACCAATGTACATAAATGCTTCCATTCTTATCTATTTTCCACAACTTTCTAAATTGTACAATTGTTGTCTTATTAAGCGTTGTCATTGGCATTTGCATGCTACGCAAAATGGAATCTGTCTACGCTTGTTAAGATCATTTCAAATTATTGACATCTCGCCCTGGGATAATGCGTCATGTCATCGACGATTATGGTAATTACAGGCCAATTATTCTTTTTAAGGTAACAGCAATTTGATTAAACAAATATTTCATCCAAATGATATTTTCTATCTCGATCTCTGCATATTTACTGTACCATTGTGTACCGGCTAATTGGTGATCTAGTTACATTTAAAGATTTGCTTCTATTGTGTCCAAATCGTTCTGTTGTGAAGCAGTTTGAAATTGGTTTTCTTGTTGTAGATGCATGAATTCAATTGCTCCTCAGGGGATTCTCGTAATTAGACGCAATTAAAACGAAGTTAGTTTAGATGTATACTTTGTTTTGTATTTCATACTTTTTCAAATTGAACACAATATTTACGAAGAGGCAAATACTGATATTTGAACCAAATATGTGAAATACACATGTTCTCATGTTCGATAGTCAGCGAAATGAAATATATAGATTTAATTTTCAATGGGTATAACGTCGCATCGCAAGCCTCTGTCATTCGGCAACCTGTCAAGTTTTAACGTTAGGGAAAATCACGGAAATACACCTGGAAAGAACAACTGACCTGTTGGACAGCTTTCTCACATGTAAACAACTTCTGGAAGTAACGGCTTCGACGGGCTAAATAAATGATAACTTGTCGGAGACCAAAACCTATCAAGGAGGTCTCCTACAATACAAAAAAGCCATTTCTCTTCTCTTCTGTTCTGTTCTATAAGCCAGAATAATGAAGAATTTGTTGACTAGACTGGGTGATAACCAATATTTTTATCGATTAAGTGGTTCAGCAGGGAAAGAAACTAATCATCTAAAGCAAATAGCATGTCTTAGATTCTTTTAGGATCCTCTCTCATTATTGTTGTGTACATCTATCGATGATACTTAGTCTAGTAAATGATAATCTATAAATCACGGAACCTTCATTCTGGAAGATCTCGATGGTCTGAGAGGGTTCATTAGCTGTCGGCTGATTTGTCGAAGAAAATGAAATTCTATGATTTACAAATGTACATGACACTGAGGAAAGCAAAAACTGTGCTAAACTTCGCCACGATCAAAGCAACAAATATATTGATAAATCAAAACTGTGTACGATTCCATATCCTACGTATGAATGTTAGCGTATAATTATTCAGACATTAAATAGGGCAATGGTGTTCTTCTATTCCCGTGTGAAACCACATCATTATGCTACATGAACTTTCAGTGAATATTGATCACTTTATTTATGGTAAATCTGTATCAATCTTCTAGACAAAACTATATTTGTCGAAGCCTATCGCCCAAGTACAAGATACCAGTCATTGTAGAGTAAATGACAAATTGTTGTAAGAGCAATTGAAGAGTCAATCGAATGTTACAAATACAATGTAATATTTTGTTTGATGGGAGTTTGATCGAGTGTTGCTATAATGTCATTAGCATTAGACTTCAGGATTATTTCTTGAAGAGTAATCTCCGTCCTTCTCTCTGATAAGTGGTCGCGAATACATGATTGTCATCTTGATTAACCGGTGTTAACATTTTGCATTTTATTGTCATCTAGGATTAATTAAAAGCCATTCTATAGATAAAAACAGACTATGTCTCCTACTTAGTTACTTTATCCTTCACTCACCACATGAAACGGTGACATTTATCTAAGTCCATATAAACATTTGTGATTGTCCAAAAGTACAACACGTCGTTACTTAGATACGATTTGTCCGTATAATGGGCCTTTTGGGTAATAACAGAACAATAATGTTTCAGAATTACAACGAATAGGACACAAACTTCCATATAGCCTTTTGAACCTAATCTCCAGAAAAAATGTCCTCAGAATTGCCTGCAAATTGTTCGGTTATGAACTATCACGTTTAAGACATCTTGTTCTTTTCTTTCAGATAACGAATATTCTCATATTGATGATTATAATGATGAGAACGCCTTAGCAGCCTTCAGAAATGTACAAAAGTAAGTAAATGGGAAATTATTTCGAATCGTACTTCTTTTTTTACAATTAGAGACACATTAGTTACCACATTCATTAGCATCGTGAGTATAGACAGTAGAGCTCTAAAACACAAATCATGGTAAAGGGGTTAAAATGAATTGAAGGTGTCAGGTGTATCTTCCTCCTTCGTTGTCAGACTGGAGATAGAGCATTATTATACGCAACCCTTCAATCTTTTGTCGACTCTGCTGCAGCCAAATATAAATGTTCCATTGAATTATGAGTGGCATTTACCTAGTGAATCTATTTTAACTCATTTTTAATCTTATCTAATTAAATGTGAAAAGACTGAGAACAGATTGGGAGACAAATTGATGCAAAGATAGCAGTTTTTTAAACTTCAAGAATGTTTGCTGCCCCTTTTCATGAATAAAACATGTTTTTATCCTAACGATCGTAAGGAGGATCCGCTTTTAAATGCAATTGTCTGGAATGTGAACCATAAGTAAGTTTAGCAATGTTACATCATAGGAACAATCTCATGGTTTCTTTTGTTTATTTTGGGTTCATCGCCGTTTTTCAACAATTTTCAGTTACATATGGCGGCCTATTCACCTAATCTAAGTTTACTTCGACTGTATTCCAGCCAGTATTTAAGTATCCCTTCCACAAGGAACCTGCAATTCCACTACAAGTGGAGAAAAATCGACCGACATCTTTGTCAAATGTTCATGGAAGAGTATAATCGGGAATCGAACCAGTTAACAAATCCAGCGCACTAAGCATCGGATCACGGTTGCTGCTGTTCTCCAGACTTAAGCAACATTATGGACATTAGTGAGAAACTGATACTAGCATGTCACATAACCCATATGAACATACGCGAAAGCTTTTTACCTGCTGTCTCTCATGTGCATGACGACGAGATAATATCTGAACATGTCATTAAACACGGTCGTTGTGAATCAAGCATGGTTAAAAACTAGACGGCCTTTTTGAATTTGGTTCAAAATACTGAATCCTGACACTTCAGGGATATCTTACTTGTTTTAGTTTTAAAAGCAGACACTGGTTTGTTTACCAAATCCCCAGTGATATCTAATCGTGCGTTTATCAAACTGCAGACAAGAGTCGATCACGATACCCATTTGATACTAATGTGGTTTTTTTGCTGCTTGAAAAAGCAATAACAAATACACAGCTCTTGTTAAAGCAATCAATTGTCAATTCTGATATTTAACGCTTGATCCATTTTTAGAACCAACGGTTGATAGGAAGCTGGAAATAACCGTTTCACACTTTTATTGTAAAAGCATATTGTCAATAAGGTTATCTTCAAAATGATGCTTGTAAGTTACACCCCATTGCGATTGTTGCAGAAGTGTTTGTTTTCCGAGCTTTTTACAGCGTGTCTGTATTGTAATAGATGACATGTTAACGTGCTTGCTATTCCAAGCAGTTACTCAAATTACTTAATGTTAACTCACTTATACTTGAGACAAGATGTAAATTCATTCGCAACATGTTGTAATAAAGATTTCAACGAAAACACGATACGGCGAATTATACAGATATCGTTTTATTGTCGATTGACCAAAACAAATAAGGTATGAAGGTCGCAACACGTTACGTTATATTTTTTATCTAGATACTGGTCTTTCTTTGGAGGTATGATTCAAATGACTCATTAAATGACTCATTTTCGTATTGGATGTTGTTATGTGCAACTTACGTGTTGGTGCCCAAAGTTGGTTTGGACGAATAACTGTACACACGGCTTGATTTCGGACCTCAGTAAACAGAATGCTCGATGTCATTTTAACTGTAGCTCATTTTGATATTCAATACTCATAATTATTAGTAACCATAATGTCAATATACAGAAACCATGATTGAATAAACAAGAAAAGCTAACATCTTTGTATCGTCTCTATAAACACGAAACGCGCGTATAAGTCAAGAAATAATCATGACAGTGTAGTTCAGAAGTTTGCAATATTTCCCTGGTCTCAGACAAAATCATAATACTTATATTGTCAAAAAGAATTCGTATATTCAAACCCTACTGTACGTGTATGATTACTCTTTCATCGTATTATATTTATGTAATTGCATAATCACCTTTATAAATAATTAGATCTTGTTCAGCAAAATGTATTTCCTTTGACTTTGTCCGAAAGACCATAATTATTCGTGGTTCACTAATATACAGATTCTAGTCATAATGCCGTCGGTGTGCGCTGATTCATTAAGGAAATAGGATCTTTGGTAACAAATAACAATAAAGACACTTTTCACCCTCGTACTTACACTTTAGGGCATCAATCTTCAGTCTACTTTTTCCAGTCTATGTTATCTCTCTGTTGAGAGTTTCTCAGTAAAACAAAAGAAAGTAGACATACGAGCATATGAGACAGTTTGTGGCTTTTGCGTAACACGCAACACTAGTTGTATATAGTCTATCAAAAGAGAGATGGAGAATATGAAGTCGTGATATCTTGCCATGCCGAAGGTTTCGCGACAAACGGATCTCTGTTAAAAGACATAAAGTAGAAATATTGATTCCTCGACAACGTATTTCACTGTGCTTCGTATCACGTTTAATTTACCCATCCATAGAAGAGAAATAAATTTGTACACACAAGTAAAAAAAAGTATATATTTATTTTCATTAAGAAACGAGACAAAGCAAATAGCAGTTTTAATGAGAAACTATAGAACAGCCGATCCCATTTTTCCAGACAAACAAATGAACGGATGTGTTACTTTAGACCACTAGAACTTCAACCATTACGAGTATCATTATAAAAGGTTGATCCATAACGTAGAATTTCATTGAACTTGAACAAATTCACAACTCAATTATGTCTGGTGACAATCAAGATCATTCACAAATTCAACTTTATAAAATATTAGTATTACGTATTTTATCTTACCACCACTACGTTTAAAACTAAAAATAAATTCCTGACTATTTGACAGTACTTATGGCTCGTCATGTTCACGTTGTCCGTTGTCGTTCGTCTTGACACTCGTTGTTCCTTCATTTGTTACGCTTGCTAGAACTTCTCTTTAACATTTCTCCTCTATGCCAACCTTGATCAACGTTAGTCTACGTTTCCTCCTTTTTAATATACTACTCTACTAAAAATCTACTTGACCTTGACATCCCTCCAAGAATCTTAACATTCTGACTTGTAGTAAAAATTCTGAGTTTACGAACCTGAGTATGTTAATGTTTTCTCCAAGTTTCCAATTTCAGAATTTCATTAAAATTCTGGGTTTAAAAATATTAGCACTTCAGGTTTCCAATCTCAGGTTGAAACTTGTACCATATGGAAACTTATATTGTAGTTGTGCCATATTTTCGTCAGCTTACTGATTTTCAGATTATGCGCATTCTACATTTATTTGTAATTTGCGTCGCACATTGGGTTTCCTGGAAAACAACACTTAAGTTTAACATGAATGTTTTTTGTTTCGTTATTGTCAAGTTTTTTAATGGTAAGTTATCTAATCATGTCTATCTGCATAAGCAGACAAATAAGGCGGGCTTCCCGATTGAATAAAAATAATTAGACGGTACAGCGAAATGATCATTTTTGTAAGAGATGACCGACGAATTGATAATTTTCCATGACACCATTCTTTCTTAAAAAGCTCCTAACCATAAACCAGGTCTGCAGAACGTCGGTTGTTTGGTACTGCTGTGGTAGTCGATGGATATCTCTGTTATCATGTATCGTGGTTATCATTCGATGAATTAACTACACAGAGCATGCATAAGTTAAGCAGCAACAGCTGGATTTACCATTTTTCATGAAATTTTCCGCCGTTGAATCTGAAACGCTTGATAGCTAAAATGTCTTTGATGCCCGCGACTACGACCGATGACTTGTAACAACTATTCAGACCCTTACAAATCTTATTAACTTCAGATCCTTTTGTTTATTTATGAAAATGATATTCTACCACATAAATCGAGAACTATATAATATTTGATAGACATAAACTTTATCATTTGCATTTTATTTCTTTTGATTATCGCCATGGCTTTCTCTATAGAGCAATCACATGTGAATAACTCGACTTCCGTGATAGAACTTTTACTGAAGAATTCTTGGATGTCTTAATATACGTGTCGAAGCAGTAAAATTGTTATAGTGATAAAGAGAGTTTATAGGGGTTGGTTACTGAATAAAACACTATTTAGGTGTCTGTCTGTCGACCGCTATCAGATTGTTATCACTAGGCTAGAAATTTAGATGGTTTTGTTTAGCATTACGTGACCAAGCAATTCTTTCTATTTCTTTTTTTCTAATTTATATACTTTTCGTATTTGTAGATACGATTCGTTGCCAAATATTTTCATTCTTTTAACTTTATTGATAGAAGCTTTAGAATCGGCACTAAAATAGGCTTTGCTCGGGAACCGCAAACACGACTTCATTCAACCGATTAGTGGATGGTGAATGGGACATATTTAGGCTTTTCGTCTACTTCTGTCGTATTGTTTTCGTTAGCACAGACAGTTTCACTGTATTACCAGTTGATACTTTTCACATGTGGTAATGACAGTCGGGTAGCATTTTATCTACGTTTAATTTGTTTGTTTAATGATTCATTCCACAGCTATTGCCATTTCAGAGCCGTCAAAGGAGATGAAGAAACAGGCATTTACATCCCCTCGCTTATTTCGAATACAGTAGTTTTTTTCTTGGTTCTTCATCGTATCCGGTGCAAAGCACCAATACGCCCCGCCCGTTTCCTTCGATTTTCTAAACATGGTACTTGGCTCGGTAGTTTGGATTGGGACACTGAAAAAGCATTGCTGAAAATCGGAAGGCGAAGTCGAGATCTGAACTCACGAACTTTCGATTTTTAGTCTAGTGCGTTGCCACTAGACCACCGATCCATCCCAGGAGCATATGAAAGGGTTTAATTTAATCATCTGTTAACATGATGAAATGTGGGATAATCAAACAAGCTCACAGCATTGAATACATTTTAATCCGAGATTATATTTCTTTTTTCAGAAAGTCTTATCGCAAACGCCTTATTTGTCGACGATGGAATCATCACTGTGTCCCTTGGTCACACAAAGTCGCGTTCCAGTGTTGTAGTGATCTGACATGCAAGTGTAACTTATGGATGCAGAATTGTAGATGTGTCAGCAAACTGTGGGGGAAATAATGGACGAACATCCGGGCAATTATTGCCGCTGATCATGACGAATGTATGAAAAGTAACAGATAATTTTTAACATCCCAAATGAGCATACGGTTAAATGAATGCTTGAATAAAATTCATGAACATGCTATAACGGTTTGAAATAAATTATTTAAAAAATGTCTGAGTTGTTTTGTCCCATTTGATGTTAATGACATATTCATTACGCTGTGAAATGCTGAATTGACGATGAATCCATTTATCCGACCCGTCTTGACAATTGTCGAATTTAACCTAACTGAGACACGTTAGATATGGAAGAATATTGCTGTGAGCAAAAGTTTACCATTTTTTTACCCTTACTGTTTTTGTTGTTCGCTACGAACACAAAATTAAGACCAATTATTAACAGTCAGTCGGTTTTATTATTCCTACATACCGAAGTGCTTCCATTATCCTTCCAACTAAGAACATAGATCCAATTGTTCAATGCAATGGCATAAATACAAACTCAAATATTACGTGCATTCTAGTAAAAACCAGATGGCTATGCAAAATTGTAAACGAGCAATATTAGACAGACGTAAACAATTCCAAACTTTCCCCTACCTCGGATTACTACAATATTTACTATCAGTACACACATTTCAAGGAAGGATGGCGTCATAAATCACGTGCTAATATAGTCTGGTTCCTAGCTTCTGTTGTAGTCATTGAGTTCATGGACGATGCGGTCAACCAGATATTAACTTTTTCTTCGAGCATGTCTTCATGTATGAGATATATTACATTCTGCATAAGTTGAGTATACAAAAGGGCAGGTAATGCAGACTATATATGCTAATTGCTGAACTACTTTCGGTGATCTGATGGGGAAACATAAATCAAAGAACTGAAAGCACACGGAACGGGAACAACTTTAACAATTGCATGGCAGGTGTAAAAAGCGTAGTACTTTGGTCTGCATCAAAATTCATGCTCGAACTATCGATCGGTTTCCAATCCTCAGCACAATAACTCGCCCCACAAACTTCTGACTACTTTGTAGTTCCGAGCAACAGCAGAACCTTCACAGCTTTGATTATGTATAGCAAAACAAAACAAATGTATATACAGATGTACCATGTTAACACTTACATCCCTCGAAATGTAGGATCAGTAAGTCGGTTGCATAAAGTTTGAACTCAGTTCGCGGACTGCAGACTGGAACGCTCTTTACGATCTGAGAACTGTGAACAACGCAACCCGCTAAAGTAAACCAATGGTTTTTTTTCACATACGTTTTAGTTCTGAGGTAAAGTTCATATGTTAATACCTGCAAGACAAATTGAGACCCAAAAAGGGCATGTGTTGTCAAAAACATGGGGTATGTCGGGTAAGTAGCAAACTGGAACGTTTAAGTATAATATAACATCGCTATGTGACCACCTCTATAATACAACCACCTACTTACAACGAACTCTTACTTTCAGACTGGTATTTAACAGCTCCTCTCTATTCCAAATGTTTCTTTCCGGGGAGCGTTAAAGACGTTAAATCGTCGCCCGGCTCTTGACTGTCTGCCGCTTTCTTTCTTAGAAGCGGAACGTCTTAGTTTTGATTTAGTATAATTCATTCTCTACATTAGCGCAAGTGCCAATGGGAGATTGTCAGACAAAAATTATATCTCGCCTCAGTCCTGATCCAAAATTACGTATTCATCGTATTAATATTTAATCAGACATTAGGCAAGATGTTCTCCAAAACTAAATGAGATACATGTATTATGTGAGTTTTAATACAACAAAGGTCTAACATCATTTTTCATTAACTGTTATACATCCAAGATATCAAAAGCATCTTCAAATCTATTTACGATCTCCTACAAATGTCAATTCTATGCAGTACAATATTTGCCAATGTTTTGTGTAAAACAAAAATGTGTCGGCACGATACATGGTTGACTTTGTTTTGTACCATATTTAATAACTACATACGTAATTAATATCTTTGAAACAGGATCCGAACAACGGCCTGCAGTTAAAACATTGGACACGTCATCAGAAATGTTAAAACATTAAAGTTTATCCTGAACAAGTGCAAGTGTCTATAAATCGTACTTTATACGGTTGGGGTTTATAATTTGTTCAGCGTATACAGCATTTTATTTTTTTTAGATGTAAGATTATAACAAATGATTCAGGCTGGACTCAACGATTAATTCCAATGAATTTTCAAAGACACTCAAATACACACCAGAAATTAACATACCTATTACAAATGAAAATGACGAATAAAACGGCTGAAATCGTGAAGAGAAAACAACTGTAACTTTGTTGACGTCAATAAATTAGCAATGTTAATGAGGAATACGGTAAACATGCTTATCACATGAACATCATTTTACAGTTACTGCACGTATCGTTGGGCGTTTTCTGGATGTGTTAATAAACTTGCGTACATACAGACCTCATGCCAAGATTCAACTTTGATAAATTGTACGCATGCAAGTGACTTGTCGTGGCAACATCACAAATTCTATTGTAATTCATATTGATGTTATATACCCTGTTATGTATATTCATAAAAAAACTAGGGTGCCTGAATTTTTCCCAAAAGTCGAAGACGATGACACGATAAATGAGCAGTTTATTGTGTGTGCGGAATTGCAGAAATCAGCCACCGTAAGAAGCACACTAGCATGATTGTTATTCATTGTATTGTTATAACTCCATAGAGATGTATAGCTGTCACCTACGTACAGAAAAAGAGGTCATAGCATGGTGCTCACACATAAAGATTCTTAGAAATGAAAAAACACCTTTTTATGTGGGGGCTTTTGTGGCTCCAAAGGCAAGTCACTTGCTTGGATTACGTCGTATCTAAGCCGTTGCCAGACAGCAACTGTTAATGGGAGTTATCAGAGCCGGTACGAATGAAGTACAGTGTGCCGCTGGTATCTGTGTTGGACCCTAAATGCTCTCTTTGTGAATACCAAACCTATCGGGGATAATTGCAGACGTCATGATCTATATACAGACGATTCTAAAATTTATATTTCCTTTAAGCCAGATGATGCTGTAAGTCAATGTGCCGCCATTTGTTTGATAGAACACTGCATTAACAACATCATTCCATGGATGAATGAGAACACGCTAACACTCAACACTGAGAAAATCGGAGTAATGTTGTTAATGTCAAATCACAATGCAAAACCTTTTACAAAGTGCCACAATGAAAAATATCTTTCCATCATTAAATATTCAGTCTCGATAAGAACATTTGGTGCTACATTATGTAAATTCTATACACGTTTGAACAAGGATCAAAACGTGATACTGTCTGAAAATATGCTTAGTCATAGTTTCATGCCATAATATGTCGCATCTGATTTCTTTCCGCCGATGCAAGAAAATCATTGATGAATGTCGCAACGCCTTGACAATTGATTGCAATTTCCTTATGATGTATAGTTTTGTTGATCGTGTACAAACTAAGGTGGATTGTTGGTCATCTACAAAATAACATTGATTGATTATCTCATTATTTTGTTATTTATTATATAATGTACAGTATGTTAGGACAAGTGGTCATAAAAAGCAATTAAACAATAATAATATAACAATCACGTCATTATGATAAAATCCGATTTAGAAGTATTATCGGCTGACATTGATAGTCGAGCATACTTATTGTACATCAAATAACGAAATGAAATTGACACCACTCCTGGTTTATCATTTATCACACATATAAGTGTCTGAATGTGATACAACATTTCTACAAGTTAAATGTTTGTACGGCGCAAAATCGCATCCGGCAATTCAATACTAGAATGTGGCCTATGTAACATTTTTTATCAGGATGTGCGAAGTTTCAGATCAAACGAATTTGTTATTTTGACTTAACTGATCCCGAAACTAAAGTGATCATCTACTCCATCAAAAATACAAGCCGTTGATGTTTCATGAATCTCATGAATCTGGTCATATGGTTTTACAGTTCACGAGGTACTCTATATGTAGTCCCTGTTTCCACCCTAAAATTAAAATCAGGGGAAACTATCACCTCGATGTGTCAGACGTTGCAATATCTGCTGGAATGCATTTAAAATATTTAAATAAAGTCTCCAAAAATAATATACTCCGTTGTCTGAGGGTACGTTGTCGTAAAAACCTGGTATAACGGTCCCAAACATAGATTTTCAACTGTAAAGTGACCATCTATATCGAACCATAAAGTGACCGTCTATGTCGAACCAATTAAGTCATCATTTCTCACCTGATCGGACACTTTTTGTATTGAGCTCCGAAATCGATACTTAATTAATGACAATTGCGTAAACAAGTCAGTGTCCGCGCTCGCGATTATAAAATTAGTCTGTGTGAATATGTTTATAATGTTTTGTTTATTTGCGACATGTTGCTAAAATAAATACATCGAAACGTATAAATACCGTGTTCCGTATCTTATAACACGATTAAATGATTATTACAACACACCGACGATCGCTCCAAAATGTAATAAACACAGCGAATTTCTCTAATAATTTATACATCGAAGTTCATTTAGATCGAACAATTTTTCCTAAGTCCTTTGATATAAAGAGTTTCGGCTGCATTTTCAAGAGCACGACCATTCGGGCTACCAAATAGCAAGATGCACTAGACTGGACCAGTAAGCTATTGATTGTCGTTCGGACCTGCCTTAATGTCGAACCCTGTCGTCACAGTGCCCATATAAATACTAAACTAGTTCTCGTTGTAGCGCACCAGGCAGAGTCAAATTCTCAGTCAATTGAAACCACTTTTATTGAAATATTGACACGTTTCTAGTAATTTATAGGTGATTGACATTGACGAGACGACAACGATATGAAACAGCTACTAGTATTCGGTGAATGTCACGTGATCATTGAGGCTATTAGCGAGTCCGATTAACAACTTGAATAATACACATATATGTATGTCTGTATGTACACATGAACACCACTTAAAAAGTAGTTTTGCTTCATCCTCAGTAATATAACACAATGCTTGATAGTGTACTAAATTCAACGCCATGTTTGTTTACTATAGTAGGATTGGATTAGGTTCGTTTATTGGCAGATGGGCAGATTCATTCCCGTCGTTGTTTATCGAGCTCGCTCTATTCTTAGACTATAAATAGCGACTGCGTCATCAAGCTAACACTAGTTGGTGTGAGTAACACGTAACCTCGCTCTATTTCTGTTTTGTTTATATCACGTGATGACCATTGCGGATATTTCGGGCACTGTCAGTAATCTGCTTCGGTGCAAGAAGTTGCGATTTTGCATTGCCACTTAAAAATAAGCATTCCATAGTGTACGGCGACATATAGGGGAGTAGGCACAGAATGCATAATAACATGTTTATAAATAAAATTATCTTTTTTTATAATACTGCATATAAGTTTGTATTGGGTCCCTCATCTTTTCTAATACATATGTTCGTATTTGTTTACCATATATATTATATTACGTAATACACACATTTAAAGGCCCATTAGAATTTTGAATTAAGTATTACTGAACAATAGATAAAATGATAGTAAAATATAAGAAATGTACATTATTTCCTCTAAAGCAATATTTACATAATGCTTTTCTTTAACCACATCTCTTTAAAATGTTGTCAAATGCTTTTTCTTATTTTTTGAAATATCATTGAAAATAATACTGTGCTACATTTCATCTACATGTACTCAATGATTAAAAATAAAATTGTGGAATGTTTTATTGCAAATAAAAGCCAGCTTCACTGATAAGACATCTCTCTATGTAAAGTAAAATAAGACCTACTATTTTAACATCCAAAAAGCTAATGGGGCTTTAAGTCATGATTAATTTACCTACTAACAGAAGAATGTATGAACATTAAGTTGTATGATCCAATAATTGAATTGAGGATATCACAACCTTACACATTCATGTGATTTATTAGAAAAGTCTATACTACCATAGGTCATGATAATATCATTTTGAAATAGTGAAGGAAAAATGCAACAATTTAACGATTGAGATCAGGTATATGTCTTCTTATCTTTTACATGTGAGACGTTAACTACAGCTTCCAGTTTTTTTTCACATAGACACATAGGGAAATGAATTTTTTCGTGATGTTTTTAAAACTTTGAATGATTATAGCATTTGGGGGCTGACGAACTCGTTTTTGATTTATCTGCCCTTGAATTTGAATTTTTCCGGGTCATTTCAAGGGCTTTTATCTTTGGTCAAAATACAAAATTTCATGCAATTCCATTACATATTTTATAACCTATTTCTCGGTTGAAGTAAAGAGACTTAAATTTCTTCAAAAATTCTTTTTTTTCTTTTAAGAAGATTGGCATTGGTTAAGGTGAAGAAGAAGAAAAATACAAAACCACTCATTACCAAGTCGTGAAGCCGAAAAAAATCAAATCAGCTTTTTTATCACTAATATCATATAATGAGTAAGATTCACAATTACTAACAAGGGAGACAACCAAATATAATTACAATTTTCACAACACAGTAGTAATAATCATCTCCCTTATGTCATTTAAATGACAAGGGGAAATTCTAACTATTGACTATTTTGTTCCATGGTACTTTTGACCACCATACCTTTTAATCTGTACTACTTAATGAGTAAAACAGATCGTGTTTTTACCTGGTAGTGTGTGTAATAAAATGAAGTTAGCAGTGTTAATTCTCATTATTTCAAATAAATTTCACTCGTACAACATTGATAAATGTTTTGACATTGTGAAATGCGTAATATTTTTTTGAAATATGAATTTATTTTTGTGTTTGAATGTACGCAAAAATTTGTTCTTATATCCACATTAGCTTTGACATTTTATCTCTTTTTTCTCCATTCTTGTCAACATTCCTTTCAGTGCAAATATGACTTGAAATTACATTCATTTCGTTTACTGAAATGTAAGCCTATTCTTACTTTTTAATTCTTACCATACCCCATCCGCTTTAGATAATTGTCAGAAATTGTGTCCCCTTAAGGCATACTTTGTCGTTACTGTTGACAGGGAAGATCAGCACTGGTTGGTCAATCGTATAATTAAAATGTTCACACACCATGTCATAAAGCCGAAAATCGGAAGAAATACAAAAATCTAGCTACATCTTGGCAAATAAAGCTTAATTCGGCAGATTATATAGACTTTCAAAATAATGAGATGAATGTTTATGAATTCATAACATTCAGAATACTTTAATAGAATAACCGTGATTCGTTTGTTTTTTCCATGTGAAGTTCACAATACAATTGTCTAGTTTTTCAATTCAAAATATGCGTATAATTTCAATATACAAAATGTATATTTGAAATTTGTACAAATTTAAATCTTTCTTGGTGAATACATCAAATTGAAATGTTTTAATACAAACGGCATATATAATGGAAAAAACATATCTTTATAGTTAATTTATTATTATCATTTTAACACTTAACTATATTGCTCAATATTTTGTTTGTTCAGTAACTTAATATGCAAAGATTGTAAAAACGTCTAAACTGTAAGATAGGTTTATATGCTAGTATGTGCAAGTATGTTTAAATTTATATTTTATATATTAATTGCTTCATGGAACATTAATTTATTTACATGCACACCCTTTTGGTAATTTGTCACAAGTCTGACTAGACGTATAAAATGTCGATGTATCACTGAAAAATAAATGTATTGCGTCAAATTTGTCTGTGTATACATTTTCACACAACATCAACTAATATTATCGCACACGATCTTTATGGTATGTTTGGGCAACATAATGCTAATTAAGGTATCCCGGTGAGAAATCAAAGTTTCCATTGACAATCAGTGTTTCGGTTGATACATTTTATAATGGACAATAACAGTGTGGGGAATCCACGTGACCTAGTGACGTCACAATGTTATCGTTACAAGCGCGTTTTCTGTCAATTAAACTAGGAAAACATCACTTAAGTTTAAGGAGTTGCAACGGTTATGTGGCTTTAGAAGAAAATGGAAAATTATACACTTACGTGATGTTTTCCTATTTAAATGCGCTTGTAACGATAACATTGTGACAACACTAGGTCACGTGGATTCCCCACACTGAATAAAACGACACTATATTGTATGTTATGAAATACGATCTATAAGTAATGCAACACCTGCAAATATATTACTATATTATTGTATAATGAAACTATTTTGAAATACTCTAGACGAATAACAAACATACACTAGATCAGATAGATTGGAATGTGGATTGACAGATTTGTTAAGCTCATTGACACAAATTAACCTTTGTAAGCTGTTAAATAATCCTCATTGTTAAGACCATTGTCACTAATTATATTGAATATTTATATACTTAGACGACCATGTTTTATTTGTATATGTAATGTACTCCTATCATTATTTTAATTAAATATAAGGCTTTTTATTCTATTTCTTTTCAACGATGAGCTGAAGACATGTATCATTTTGAACACGGAAGCAAATTGGATAATTGACATTTTCGTCATTAAAGTGTCAATTTTCAATAAGCAAGGGTCCATTGCTGTACAAATAATTCATGCTTTTTTCACACCTTTATAAACTTTATAAGATGAAACACATCAGAAGCAGGAGAACATTGGGGGGGGGGGACAAAATAAGATTTTCATGTTTAGAAATGAATGTTTGGATTAGGGTCTGCAATCATGCTGAAAACAACAAAATTCATTGTAAAAATAAATATAAAACATCTTCCTAGTATTCATTTTATTTTCAGTCATCACAATAAATCATACATTTGATATGGACTTTCGTAGTCGTAAAATGTCAAAGTGCACAATTCAGAAAGCTTTTGTCAGTTGAAACGTTGGTGTTTGTTGTCTCATTTATATAAAAGTACACCTCAAGCTAAGGATGCATTTCAAAACTTTTCTCAAGTGCAATGATTTTCTCAACTCCTCGTCTCAGCTCCAACACAGCTTCAATCTCCGAGAGACCCATACGACGTTTATTTGAAATATCATAAACACCACCTACACTGTCAGTGTACACTCCATGAGTTCCTGGCAATGCAAATAATTCAACTTAAAACAACCATTCATCTTATAAAGACCATAGGAAACAAGTGAAATAATTACATAAAATATTTTACGAGCTAACATGGCAATCAGAAAACTTAAACCCGATGCTGCAGAAACAATAATTACCAGTCCAGTGTAGACCAGAAATGTGAATAAAGTCCTTTCTGGACCTGAGCTGTACATAAAAGCAGTGCAGTCAGGGCCTGTGAAAATAAACAAAGTCCTGGCACATGCTGGAAAAAAATCATATTGAGTAAAGTTTAAGTATCTAGAGGCAGTGCAAACAAATAAATCTTTAGAAACAAATTAAAATTGCACATTAATTCCTGTTTCTAGGGGAAGTATTCACAAAGTATTTATTTATCCTCATAAAATTTTGTCCTTCAGATACGGTAAAGAAGTTCTCATTCTTAGACAAAAATTTAATTTCAAAGGAAATCCTTACATGTTTTGTAAAGCAGGACACTAAAATAGACTGGCATGAATTTTAATTTTTGTTCAAGAATAGGTTATTAATACTCTTTCATAGGAATACAAGATGCCCTAAGAGGTCACATAGCTATACTAGTTGAGAAAGCATCTTTCTGCTTCCACAGTTTATGAAAAAAACTTTACCCCACAGAAACAAATTTGTGAATACAATAATTATATAAATCTGTTCTTACCTCTTGGTTGAAGATTCAGTTTCTCTAATGTGGACTTGAAATCTGGCTGTTTTGACAGTTTTGGGATTCTGATATGTACACTAGCTCTGAGGGTTGTACCAAGATTGGTAGGGCAGTAAGTTAGATAACCAAATTTAGGATGACGAGCAAAGGTCAGCTTTTTATCAAGGGCCGACAATCCCTGAAATGAATAATGTACACAATATTGAAGACATTGGAATAATTTAATAGTAAGAATTTGGAACACATTTTGGTTGATTAGGTCATCAATAAAAACATTTATCCGCAACAAAAAAATATTCCAGCAATTTTGACAAATACTATGGCCCCGTTTCATCAAACATCTTACGCCACTTTTTAAGTAAGAAGTGTCTTATCTCCCTTCTTAGCGTTAAAATACGTTTTATCAATATTTTCTTAGCTACGAATTCTTAAGTTTGGGAAAGATTTTTACTTAACTTTACGATTGCTCTTGGGCATTCTTAAAGATAAGAAAACGCGGCTTCTGCCTTTATTATTACGAGACAGCCTTTTATTTTAAGTCTGTTGAGTGCGATGTAAGATATATTTCTGCTTGTCATATCATTACTCACAGTTAGGAGATTTTATAACAACAGAGGCTCAGTATAGCTGTAGAATATTTCATCCATAACTCAATATTAATGGTTAAGAACATCTTTCAGTTGTGCATCATTTATTTCAAATTCATACAAATGCATTTTATAAAGTTTACTGCTTCACATCAAAATCACATTAGGCACTGGAATCTTTATTTACTAATGTCACCATGAATTGTTTTATGTAGTCCTCAAAAGAATCTGTGAATATAAAGTACAACATTTCAATTTATAGCAAGTCTTCATAGATAAACTCAGAAACTGATGCAGAATTATTTATGAAGAAGCAAAAACGACATAAATAACGAGATATATTAAATATTTTAAGGATATTTTATTCAAGAAATATTTCAAGAATTGGTTTCATATTTTACATGAAGGAATATAATAACAAAATACAGTACAGGTCAAGTTCGATTTCACTTAAAATCCAAATATTTTCTCTCGGGGAGGCGTTCGTGTCCTCCGGACACATTTCTAGTTTAAATTAGAACTAAAAATAGTGAACTTTCAGTTGTATTTGCAGGGATTAGAAGCACTGTCAAATATTTTTTTTTGAACAATGCATTTTATTTCAAACACCGTGATTAACGATAATTAGACATGATATTAGCTTCCGACGTAGATGGCATTTTTATATTGTTCACTTTTCAAATTAACGTTACGCACGTGCGTATGTGCGTATCGCTGATGTAATAACGTGTTGGCAATCTGATATTTTTAAAACTTATTTTAAGACCGTAAACATATTTTTATCTTCAAAAGAAACCTTTTTGGTATTTCTCTTTAACAGATCGTATGTGCGTTTAATAGCCATAAAACAAATTTTCATGATAAATATTGAAAAATAAAGCTAATAGGTATTAAAATGCATCTGAAGTTTTCGTATATATTAACTGTTCCTCTCCGATTCTCACTGTGAAATCTTATTGCTCAAACGATACTAATTTGATCTGATCAGCATTAATCATAAAAGGTACGGTTAGGTTGTCCAACATACATAGATGTGCGAATAAAGGAATTTTAGGAAGTTCGAGCGACTCAAAAACACATAATATCATGAGCCAATGTTCACATTGTTTAAAAAACATATTTTCAGATAAGATATATCAAATAGTTTACATTTTCTGAAAGATGAGAGCTTCATCTTTAATTTGGTATATAATTTACAAAATTCGGCTGAGAAGTAAAATAAAACTCTTTACATAATATATGTATAGAATCAATTGTATTTTTCTTATTTACGTAGCTAGGGCCGGTGAATAGACTTACCCGTGTAGACTGTGTCGTGGTCTTTACACATTTAGATAAGAACAGTTGATAAACGGTTTAAGAATTTCGTAACTTTTGTCGTAAGTGTCTTCGTAGGAAAGAATATTACGTAAGATAAGAATATATTGATGGAACGAGGCCAATGTGTTTCATTCTTCTTACAGCATTTTATTTTCAGTACAATTTGTTACTCAAAAATCTTACTTTGATCTACCCACTGTTAAAATGTGTCGTCGTATGATCACAAACAAATATTTATTTAAGAATGACCTTATGATATATTTGCAATAGCATATTATGATCATATATTTATATATAAATATATCTTACAAGGAAAACCAGAACTTATACAGTTAAATAATAATTAAGGATGATAATTTAAATTACTGTGATTTTCAACATTTTCTGCATGCAGAAACAACTTATTACAATGATACAAAACTAAGGCAAAAAAGTAGCAATTATTTCCATGAGAATCCTAAATATTTGGGAATTCATGCAAATTACCCCTTCATAGGGGGCCCTGTTCCGTTTGTTCCAATATAAAATTTATAAAAAAAATGGGCCGAACAATTTAGAAGAAAGCTCAAATTGAGATCTCTAATCTTGACAAGTCTTTTCAAAACTTGCGCCAAGTTACCTCCTTGCTGCATAGAAATGATGCGGAGATGGTCCTCCTCATTTACCAATACAAGAAACTTTTTATCATTACTAAAGAAGATTCCACGACCAGTAGGCCAATTATCATAAACATTGGAATCAACTAAAGTCCTGAAATAACCCAGTTACGTGTATACAATCAATCAAATTGGTAAGATCAAACAAATGTTTTTATGTACTTGCATATTTACACAGTAGCATACATAGGGCTGTGGCGAGTATCCGAGTACTTGGGTAATCACGAATCAAATTGAAAAATCGAGTATGAATAATCGTCATTACTGAGATTCGTGGTTTGCGATCTTGTTATTTTTAAATTAGCAAATTAAAAGTGTATTCCTTGTTCTTAAAAAAGTCCCTTTTCTATGAATAAATATTATCTCAATATGGACTACTTTGTTTGCCAAGATGTCCAATCGGTTCTTTAAATAATGATGCTGGTAAATCAGTTAACTGGAAGGGAGTACGTATAAATTTAAGCCATAGCACAATTTATATTGTTTCACTCCTTTATTCCTAAAAATATATATTTAGCTGTCTTCATGAGTGCAATTTTGAAGTTTTAAATGGGTTACTTGATCACAAAAGATTCGTGATTCGTTTTTGTGGATCGTAAGTGTTGAATCGTGGATTGGATAGGATCGCCACCTACCCAACGATTCACAGACATAAGCATACAGTTGTTGATAATATGAAAATGCATTTTCTGTTTATAGTTAAGATCCTTTATGTTTTTCGGCTGTTATTTTAATTCAAATGAACAAAAATACATTGAAGTCTGAAAAATGAGTCTATTGAAGCATCCCTTTTCTGGAGCATCTAAATATACAATGATTATAATAAAGCTTTTCTGATCCAATGGGCATAAAAATGTGTGTTTCTTGTTATATGCTCTTTTAAATAGAGTACATCATTCATTCTACGTTAAGTGTTCAAAAATGGAAACATAGATAATAACATTTTGAAGTCTTAGTTCACTAAAGTTTCTGCTATCATTGAGTAGTCTATAGTATGACATTACTTGATCAATCAAGTGGGGACACAAACAGGCCTTCATTTTGATAGCACACATTGTCTATGTAAGTCACCAAAACACCACTCGTCAGATACTTTAGTACGTTAACGTGATATACGAGTATTGACAATATAAGATGAAAAAAAATAATAAAGTTAAAGGCAGAAATGCCATTTAGATGTAATAATACCAAAGCTGAACTTTGTTAAACTAAAATAACAAATGATAAAAAACAGTGCCACTTAAATTGACGGACGAATTGATAGCACTAAGAACAATAACTGAATATGTTTTTCATTAACAGCAAAATTTACTTTTGTTGAAGAGAGGTTAAATTGTTATTGTTGCCTTGTAATAAAACATGTTAATTTTTATAGGTATTCCATTATACGCAAATGATATGGCGCCAATTTCATACGGAATTCCCTTACTATAACACCAAAGGTGTTTATGTTCTTTGTTTAACGTATCTGATGCAAAACAATAATTTATTGAATTTCACTGCAAAAATATACAGCCTTTAAGCAAATATACATGGTTTATTTTGTGTCTTATTTCGGTAATTGATAATATTGTTTCTCATTTTACAGCATTTTGCCTGTCTCGAATTTGTAAGCTATATACGTGTTTCCCTTGCAAATGTTTGTGCGTTGTATGTCTAAATTTCATAAACAGATCCCATTTATAATAGATTTGTTATGAATGTCAAGTAAAATAAAGAATGACATCGATCATATTAGTCACAAAATAATATATTACTTATGTGCTTGAGTTCCGCTACATGTATACCTTTTGTTGGATAGTTTGTCATAAAAATCTTAAATAACTGCTTAACGTATCTGAATATATTTTCAAGTTTTGACAAATTGTTAACAATTCCATCTAATTTTGAAAGAAAAACTGTTAGATATATGATCAGGTAAAAAATATAGTTTAAAGTGGATGTTGATTATGAAAGGCCAAAAGACACAAGTCGTACATAAATATGACACTTAACGTAGCATGAATGGCATTTATATTTCATGACTGGTTTGGAAATTTATTTTTACTAACATTTAAAGCATGCAGAAACGTGAAAATGTTTTGGGAGATATTTGGATGCACCGTTAGTCCGACAATTCATGCACTAAAGCTGTGTTCTACTGTGTATATGTAGTACATATAGTTTATTTTCAATACATAGGACTTTACAGTCCGTGAGTACATAGTACTTGAATTTACATCACATTTAAACAAATTTAAACACATAAATCAATGACAATTGTAATACTGTTTTTGATATACATCAAAAGTTTTTGCAAATGTTAATAACAAACATTACAACAACAATACTGAATAAATAGTGAATGAAAAATACTTCCAACATTAAAATATATATAATCCAGTGTCTCCATTAGTCATCTAATATGGAATGTACAGTGCCGCTACGATAATTTGGCTCCCACCAAAATGCTAGTTCAGTCTAATCCGAAGATAATAGGTATGACAGGTAGAGTGTATCTGATAATACAACCGCAATTGACGATTTTCATTATGAAATGACTACAAGAAAAACAAATATACGACAAGATCTGATGACGGCCTATATCAGTTTCTATTTTCAAAAGTCGGAATTTCCATGATCACTATTTATATCTATTTATAATTCAGCCAATCGTATAACTCGTTTCATCGGTACTTTGGCCGAATGAACTTTCTACTTGACGATGTTATTTAAACGTTAGTAAACATTAAATTACGTATAACATATTTGTCTGCAACCACTTTTTGATTTTTTTAGTAATCCTGATCGATTCGGCCATAGTAGTATAGAAAATTTAATAAACACGCATGTCACATGAGCGCTATCATTACATTTAGTTGCGTAAGAATATGTGTTCGTGATAACTACTAGTCAAATATCGTTTTTACTGCGGTTAAAAATAGAATCAGATCACTTTCAGAATTATGAAAGTAAGGCGCTGATTGGCTAGTGGAAAAGGTCACCTGAGGTGACCTTCTATATCCTCATAGCGTAGCGGGTTTGAGGATATGATTTCAATCAGATTGAAAAAATACCATTTTCATCCAAGATGGCGGCTTTTTGTTTACGTTTTGGATGGTGCACAGCAGCGGGTATACCAGCACTGAGTATACTTATATATGAAAATAATTGTGACAGTGTATATACAGTAGAAACCATCCGGAATCTCTCCAAACCGGAATCCTCCTCAATCCTAAAAAATGTCAACGGTCCCGTTTCGTTCCTTCAATATCGCATATGAAAAAATCCTCCCCAATCCGGAACCTCAGTATTCCGTAGTCCGGACGACTTTTGCGGTCTGAAATGCTATTTTATACTGATTTTTAAACTCCTCAATCCGATATTTATGCTTAATCCGGAAATTATGCAAAACGTTATACAACATGTCATACTGTTTATTTGATCAACGATAGGTTCCCTAATTAGCCTCGGGGATTTACTGTTAGCATTTACGTAGAGTACGTGGAAGGTGTCAGATTGTAAATAAATCTATCGTAAACAAAAGAATACAACTTAGTTTGACCTCTCAATACTGAAAACAACTACGGCCTCGTTTCATCAATTTATTCTTATCTTACGTGAGATTCTTTCCAACGATGACACTTACGACAAAAGTTACGAAATTCTTAAACCGTTTTATCAACTGTTCTTATCCAAATGTGTAAAGACCGCGACACAGTCTACACGGGTATGTCTATTCACCGGCCCTAGCTATGTAAATAAGAAATATACAATTGATTCTATACACATATTATATAGAGAGTTTTATTTTACTCCTCAGTCGAATTTTGTAAATTATATACCAAATTAAAGATGAAGCTCTCATCTTTCAGAAAATGTAAACTATTTGATATATCTTATCTGAAAATATGTTTTTTAAACAATGTGAACATTGGCTCATGATATTATGTGTTTTTGAGTCGCTCAAACTTGCACATAAAATTCCTTTATTCGCACATCTATGTATGTTGGACAACCTAACCGTACCTTTTATGATTAATGCTGATCAGATCAAATTAGTATCGTTTGAGCAATAAGATTTCACAGTGAGAATCGGAGAAGAACAGTTAATAAATACGAAAACTTCAGATGCATTTTAATACCTACTAGCTTTATTTTTCAATTTTTATCATGAAAATTTGTTTTATGGCTATTAAACGCACATACGATCGGTTAAAGAGAAATACCAAAGGGTTTCTTTTGAAGATAAAAATATGTTTACGGTCTTAAAATAAGTTTTAAAAATATCAGATTGCCAACAAGTTATTACATCAGCGATACGCACATACGCATGTGCGTAACATTAATTTGAAAAGTGAACAATATAAAAATGCCATCTACGTCGAAAGCTAATATCATGTCTAATTATCGTCAATCACGGTGTTTGAAATAAAATGCATTATTCAAAAAAATATTATTTGACAGTGCTTCTAATCCCTGCAAATACAACTTAAAGTTCACCATTTTTAGTTCTAATTTAAACTAGAAATGTGTCCGGAGGACACGAACGCCTCCCCAAGAGAAAATATTTGGATTTTAAGTGAAATATATTTATATTCCTTCATGTAAAATATGAAACCAATTCTTGAAATATTTCTTGAATAAAATATCCTTAAAATATTTAATATATTTCGTTATTTATGTCGTTTTTGCTTCTTCATAAATAATTCTGCATCAGTTTCTGAGTTTATCTATGAAGACTTGCTATGAATTGAAATGTTGTACTTTGTACACACAGATTCTTTTGAGGACTCCATAAAACAATTTATGGTGACATTAGTAAATAAAGATACCTGTGCCTAATGTGATTTTGATGTGATAAACATTTTGATAGATAAACATTGCTTTGCATGAATTTGGGTGCAAATATATTCAGCCTCTGTTTTGCTGTATTAATGTTTGATATGAACATGAAATCCAAGGACAACTGTATAATCTTAATTCTGTATTACCTTGTTTACATCTTATTGTTAATGCACATATTGTGATAAAAAAGATTTCCAGCTGAGAGCCCATGCATGCAAGTACTCCCTTGTGACTTTAGTATATCATCAATTATAATTTATTTATTACTTTATTCAGTTTGTTGAATAGAGTATGATACAGGTATAAGTTATTTAAAACTACCAGTAAACATGCAATTGTATCCTTGACAACATGAATTCAGTGAAGCAAATGATATCAGTAAACTTTATAAAATGCATTTATATGAATTTGAAATAAATGATGCACAACTGAAAGATGTTCTTAACCATTAATGTTCAGTTATGGATGAAATATTCTACAGGTATACTGAGCCTCTGTTGTTATAAAATCTCTTAACTGTGAGAAATGATATGACAAGCAGAAATATATCTTACATCGCAATCAACAGTCTTAAAATAAAAGACTGTCTCATAATAATAAAGGCAGAAGCCGCGTTTTCTTATCTTTAAGAATGCCCATGAGCTATCGTAAAGTTAAGTAAGAATCTTTCCCAATCTTAAGAATTCGTAGCTAAGAAAATATTGATGAAACGTAGTTTAACGCTAAGAAGGGAGATAAGACACTTCTTACTTAAAAAGTGGCGTAAGATGTTTGATGAAACGGGGCCGTAGTCGTTTTAACACTTTTACACAATGAAATCAGTTCGTACTTGCCTTTATTATTGACATTTTAAGGTAAGATAGTTTGACAAGTCAGAAAAACATGTTTGTGAAATGTGAAAACATGCGGTAAAATCATAGGTTTTTGCAAACTGATGACCCCAGACAATCAGAAGTGTGAACAACATGATGGCAAATTAAAATTGAATTATCATGTGTAATGTTTTCGTCACAAACGTCATGTCTGTACCAAGTTCACCAATAAAAATATTTGATTTTTGAGTTATTATTGCTTGATTAATCATTTAATGCAGTTCTAGACTTTTAAGTGTGCATCTTTTCACTTTAATATCGACAGTCGTTGTATATGGTTTCTTAAATTTTCGATTAAAAGGTAGAAATTTGATCAAGTCTTGTGTTTCAATTTGGTTTAACCTTCAGACGCTCGTTCATATGTGCTCATTTATGTACACAGTGTATTTTTACAGTCAATGTTTACCAGTCTCTTGAGGGATGAGTTTTCCCCATACAAACATTTATTAATTATAGCCTTATTATAATATACATGTAATTGTAATAAAATACATCTAATGAACAATAAAAATTGTATTATTTGTTCTGCATAAAACAAGAACAATGCACAACTGCCGACAATAAAAGAACAGGAACTACAGTTGTACTTACATACCAACAATGGCGTATAACAGATGAAGTAAATCTTCCATACAAACTCTAAATGGACAAAACCTCCCTAATCCGAAATCCTCTCTTTTTGGTCAGTCCGAAGGGAGTTCGGATTAGGGAGTTTCTACTGTAATAGATTTTATTTGTTGTAACATTGCTACGGCATAGCCCTTTCCCATAACTAGTAGTCTCCCTTGAGAGAGTATCGTTCTTGTCGGCAGTGCACATGCCACAGTAGCCACAATAAGCGTTCAGGTAGGTGTATTATCATCCTTTGAGTATCTCAAATCTGGGGTCCAGAATTGTAAAATTGTACTTATAAATCAGAATGACGTATTAAAACACGTGCATACTTCTACCGATACCAAATAATCTTGGATAAAAAGTTTACATTCCAACATACATGCGGAGATGACCGTACATTTTCCGTGCGTTTCAGATAACCAATGGATGGAAAGCATTCATACACGAGTATATGACGTAATACGCCTACCATTACAAAATATATGGAAGTTTACAATCCCGTTACCAGAGTTGTCGTTCGTCGCGCCTTCAACGAGCGAAAACTCGTATAAATTTAAATACAAGAAATCATGTTTATCATCGTTTTAGAAATATAGACACTGCATATTCCTCTAATTGTTCACTAGAAAAAAATGTATTGTCATTTTCAATTCATTGTTATGACAACCATTGTATATTTAACAATATAACATGAAACCATGCCAGTCCCCTCATTTTGTCATGAATGTAGATGGTATGAGTGAAATAACTAATTTCTAACCGAAGGAGTTTGACTTGATTGAACTATAAATCTGGAGAAAACAATTTGTCTCTCGGAGGTGTAAAATTTTAAATAGCTTGATCACTTTATCAGTTTATCACTGACTGATGTCAAAATTATTTGAAATTAATTGTAGAGCTACATGAATATAAGCAAGCACAAATAATAAAATCAGGTCATTATAACAGCACAATGATGTCTTAATACCGATACATGTATATACGTTATCTTAAATGCTGTGGTCTTTAGAGGTTACAAAAGCTGTTTATATTTTATATTTGATTATAGTTGATGAACACTTGATTTAAAGTTTGACAAAATTAAACAACATTTTAACTATAAATCCAATTGTTGTTTAACACTTAACTATTGCTTAATATTGTGTGTGTTCAGTAACTTAATATTCAATGCTTGTAAAAACGTCTAAACTTTAAGATTTATATACTAGTATGTTTAAGTACTAGTATCACACAATTTGTATTTAGTATAATTGCTTGATATAATTGCTAGAGACATATAAAACCTCGATTCATCACTGAAGAATAAAATTTAATGCACTGCGTCAAACTTGTCTGTATACGCACACGATATTCATGGTATGTTTGCCACATAATCTTAATTTAGGTATACCGGTGAGAGATCAAAGTTATCATTGACAATCAGTGTTTCAGTTTACCCATTTTATTATGGATCATAAAACGACACGTTGTTGTATGTTATGAAATACGATCTATAAGTAATGCAACACCTGCAAAGATATTACTTGTATTACATAGTATAATGTAACTATTTTAAAATACCCTAGATATAATACTTTAGTTCATTATGTTTGTGCACTAGATAGTTGGAATGTGGGTGTACGGATTGATTAAGCTCATTGACACAAATTGACATTTGTAAACTGTGAAATATTCCTCATTGTCAAACCCTTTGTCACCAATAATAGTTATATTATTATCAAATGAACATTAATAAAAACCCCGTTAGCTTTTTGCTATAAAAATATAATATTATGCAAAAATATATTATCCCAGGATAATTATTACCGACGAAACAAGCCCTTTTTCTTCTTAAAACACTCATTTCGCTGTGAATTTTGCTTTTGTAAACTTGAAATATATAGAGCGCGGATAATGTCACTTCATGCTGTGTGCATAATATGGCTGCGGGAAAACATAGCTGTTCTATAAATAGTATTTATTTCAATGGAATTGAAACAAATACGATAGTGGTTTTGGAAACATTTTTTCTTGCTATAAAGTACGCACGGGAGGAAAACACACCGGATTCCTCTGTTATAGAACAAACAGAAACTATTACGACCGATAAATTTATATGATTATGGGACTTTAATGCTTACTCGACCATGTTATATTTGTATATGTAATATACTCGTATTATTTTTTTTACTTATAAGGCTTTTTCATTGTATGTTTTCGACGATGAGACTAAGACATGTATTATTTTGAACACGGAAGCAAATTGGATAATTGACATTTTCGTCATTAAAGTGTCAATTTTCAATAAACAAGGGTCCATTGCTGTACAAATATTTTGCTGCTTTTTTCACACGTTTAAGCACAACAGAAGCAGGAGAACATTGGGGGGAGGCAAAAACAAAAAAAATAAATAAGAGCTTTATGTTTAGAAATGAATGCTTGGATTAGGGTCTGCAATGCTTAAATAAACAAAAACACTAAAATAAAATTTAAAAAACTATCTTCCTAGTTATCATTTTATTTTTCAGTCATCACAATCATTTACGCATTCGATATGGAGTTTCGAAGAGGTTAAAAAATGTTGAAGTGCACAATTCAGAAAGTTTTGATCAGTTGAAACTTTGATGTTTGTTGTCTCGTTTATATAAAAATACACCTCAAGCTTAGGATGCCTTTCAAAATGTTATTCCAAACTTTTCTCAAGTGCAATGATTTTCTCAACTCCTCGTCTCAGCTCCAATACAGCTTCAATCTCCGAGAGACCCATACGACGTTTGTTTGAAATATCATAAACACCACCTACACTGTTAGTGTACACTCCATGAAATCCTGGCAATACAAAGAATTCAACTTAAAACAACCATTCATCTTATAAAGACCGTAAGAAACAAATGAAAGAATTACATAAAATATTTTACGAACTAACATGGCAATCAGAAAACTTAAACCCGGTGCTTCAGAAACAATGAAAACCAGTCCAGTGCAGACCTAAACTGATTCCCGTTCCATGTTGCAGTGCACCAAAGGGCTTTGTACACATACGTCAACGGGAACCAGTTTAGTGTTGACCAGAACTGTGAATAAAAACCAGTCTAGTCCGGACCATTGCTGCGAATAAAAACCAGTCCTTTCTGGACCTGAGCTGTACATAAAAGCAGTGCAGTCAGGACCTGTGAAAATAAACTAAGTTCTGGCACATGCTGGAAAAAATCATATTGAGTAAAGTTTAAGTATCCAGATGAGAGTGCAAACAAACAAATCTTTAGAAACAAATTAAAATAGCACATTAATTCCTGTTTCTAGGGGAAGTGTTCACAAAGTATTTATTTATCCTCATAAAATTTTGTCCTTCAGATATGGTAAAGAATTTCTTATCATTAGGCAAAAATCTTAATTTCAAAGGAAATCCTTTTGTTTTGTCAAGCAGGACACTAGAATAGACTGGCATGAATTTTAATTTTTGTTTAAGAATATGTTATTAAAACTCTTTCATAGGAATATACTTGTCGATTACAAGATGTCCTAAGAGGTCACATAGCTATACTAGTTGAGATAGCATCTTTCTGCTTCCACAGTTTATGAAAAAGACTTTAGTCCAAAGAAACAGACTTTAATGCTCTTATTTGTGAATACAATACTTATATAAATCTGTTCTTACCTCTTGGTTGAAGATTCAGTTTACTTAATGTGGACTTGAAATCTGGTTGTTTTGACAGTTTTGGGATTCTGATATGTACACTAGCTCTGAGGGTTGTACCAAGATTGGTAGGGCAGTAAGTTAGATAACCAAATTTAGGATGACGAGCAAAGGTCAGCTTTTTATCAAGGGCCGACAATCCCTGAAATGAATAATGTACACAATATTGGAGACATTGGAATAATTTAATAGTAAGAGTTTAGACACATTTTGGTTGATAAGGTCATCCGTAAAAACATTTATCCGTTTGCAGATACGCAACAAAAAATATTCCAGCAATTTTGACAAAAACAATGTTTTTTTATTCTTCTTAGAGCATTTTATATTCAGTACAATTATATAATGTTACCCCAAAATCGTTCTTTGACCTACCCACTGTTAAAATGTGTCGTCGTATGATCACAAACAAATATTTATTTAAGAATGACCTTATGATATATTTGCCATAGCATATTATGATCATATTATTATACTTTTTTTTATTATTATACCATATTTATATAGCCCTTTTTTCATGTAATTACACGTTCAAAAGTGCTGTACAATCACGATTACGATATAAATATATCTTACAAGGAAAACCAGAACTTATAACGGTTAAATAATAATTAAGGATGATAATTTAAATTACTGTGATTTTCAACATTTTCTGCATGCAGAAACAACTTATTACAATGATACAAAACTAAGGCAAAAAAGTAGCAATTATTTCCATGAGAATCCTAAATATTTGGGAATTCATGCAAATTACCCCTTCATAGGGGGCCCTGTTCCGTTTGTTCCAATATAAAATTTATAAAAAAAATGGGCCGAACAATTTAGAAGAAAGCTCAAATTGAGATCTCTAACCTCGACAAGTCTTTTCAAAACTTGCGCCAAGTTACCTCCTGGCTGCATAGAAATGATGCGGAGATGGTCCTCCTCATTTACCCATACAAGAAACTTTTGATCATTACTAAAGAAGATTCCACGACCAGTCGGCCAATTATCATAAACATTGGCATCAATTAAAGTCCTGAAATAACCCAGTTACGTGTATACAATCAATCAAATTGGAAAGATCAAACAAATGTTTTTATGTACTTGCATATTTACACATTAGCATACTGCATACAGTTGTTGATAATATGAATAGCCATGCATTTTCTGTTTATAGTTAAGATCCTATATGATCTTCTGGCAGCCTTTGACATTTTTCGGTCTCGCTAATTGTTATCGGCTGTTATTTTAATTCAAATGAACAAAAATAAGTTGAAGTCTGAAAAATGAGTCTATTGAAGCATCCCTTTTCTGGAGCATCTAAATATACCATGATTATAATAAAGCTTTTCTGATCCAATGGGCATAAAAATGTGTTTTTCTTGTTATATGCTCCTTTAAATAGAGTACATCATTCATTCTACGTTAAGTGTTCAAAGATGGAAACATAAATAATAACATTTTGAAGTCTTAGTTCACTACAGTTTCTGCTATCATTGAGCAGTCTATAGTATGACATTACTTGATCAATCAAGTGGGGACACAAACAGGCCTTCGTTATGATAGCACACATTTTCTATGTAAGTCACTAAAAACACCACTCGTCAGATACGTTAACGTGATATACGAGTATTGACAATATGAGATGAAAAGATTAATAAAGTTTAAGGTAGAAATGCCATTCAGATGTAATAATACGAAAGCTGAACTTTGTTAAACTAAAATAACAAATGATAAAAATCAGTGCCACTTAAATTGACGGACGAATTGATAGCACTAAGAACAATAACTGAATGTGTTTTTCATTAACAGCAAAAAAATACTTTGTTGAAGAAAGGTTAAATTTTTATTGTTGCCTTGTAATAAAACATGTTAATTTTTATAGGTATTCCATTATAAGCAACATGATATGTCGCCAATTTCATACGGAATTCCCTTACTATAACACCAAAGGTGTTTATGTTCTTTGTTTAACGTATCTAATGCAAAACAATAATTTATTGAATTTCACTGCAAATTTAATATACAGCCTTTAAGCAAATATTCATGGTTTATTTTGTGTCTTATTTTGGTAATTGATAATATTTTGTTTCTCATTTTCAGCATTTTGCCTGTCTCGAATTTGTAAACTATATCCGTGTTTCTCTTGCAAATGTTTGTGCGTTGTATGTCTAAATTTCATCAACAGATCCCATTTATAATAGATTTGTTATGAATGTCAAGTAAAACAAAGAATGACATCGATCATATTAGTCACAAAATAATATATTACTTATGTGCTTGATTTCCGCTACATGTGTGTAAAAACAATTTCATATACCTTATGCAATTTTTGCAAGAATTTGTTAGATAATTTGTCATAAAAAATCTTAACAATTTCATCTAATTCTGAAAGAAAAACTGTTAGATATATGATCAGGTAAAAAATATAGTTTAAAGTGGATGTTGATTATGAAAGGCCAAAAGACACAAGTCGTACATAAATATGACACTTAAAGTAGCATGAATGGCATTTATCTTTATGACTGGTTTGGAAATTTATTTTTACTAACATTTAAAGCATGCAGAAACGTGAAAAGGTTTTGGGAGATATTTGGATGCACCGTTAGTCCGGCAATTCATGTACTAAAGTTGTGTTCTACTGTGTAAATGTATAGCATATAGTTTATTTTCAATACAAAGGACTTTACAGTCCGTGAGTACATATTACTTGAATTTACACCACATTTAAACAAATTTAAACATATAAATCAATGACAATGGTAATATTGTCTTTAATACACATCAAAAGTTTTTTTCAAATGTTAAAGGGGCATACCCTACAACTTGGTGCATTTAGAATCAAGGCAAAATGATGATAAATTAGAAGATTGTAAAGAAAAAAGCCGACGAAGAAGGTTTCAGCCTAAAATTCACCCAATTAAAAATAAAATCACAAAAAATATTAGTTTCCATAAAAGATCGGAAACTCTTTCGAATTTGTTGTACAATTTTTGGGTGGAATTGATTTATTATAGGCTATGATTTTTGCGGCTAGTACCTAAACTAGTCATTTTATGACCCAAGTTCTTCTTGCAATTATCCATTATATATTGTTTTACATATACATCTAGCACATTTTTACACTTTCACAGAATGTTTGTCAGTTGTAGGGTATGCCCCTTTAATAACAAACATACGTTCAATGACAACAACAATACTGAATAAATAGTACATGAAAAATACTTCCAACATTAAAATATATATGCATGTAATCCAGTGTCTCCATTAGTCATCTAATATGAAATGTATAAGAGATCAGCGAGTATAGACTACTTGTAATATTATAATTTCACATTCAACGTTTAGTTGACGTTGAGCAAGAGTGCATTAATTTACATAAATAAACTGTTTCGTTTCTCAATTCGAAAGCTTGAAAGGCATACATGGCAAGATATTTAAGGATGGTTTTATTTTTAGAATTTATCACATCTATAAACTCAATGATTTTTGCACGCTTTCAGTAATTTTTTTATATGCAGTTTTCGATTTATTTGTATTATATAACTACAGTATATATGTGTTTTATGAAATAAATAAATGAACATACGGATCATCATCACGGAAAAGGAAATGGTCCTCTCTCATTTGTTTTTGGACTGCCGGGGACATGTCCTGAAGCGGGTAGTACTCTCCAGCAAGATCACCATGCAAAGTTCTTAGGGCTTCAACAGTCTTTTTTTCCATATCAATACGATCCTAAAAAGACAAAACAATCTAGGTTCACCAACATGAATTTGCATGGTAAAACATTATAAAACACGCGGCTAAAGAGTTAACCCCCAGCAGCAGGGCATTTTCATTCTATAGAACTGGCCGTAAACAGACGTCTTGATCCGCAGGAAATTCTTTAAGTTATTTTCCATAAAATTTAAGCAAATTTAAGGACAAGGTCTATTCACCCCACTGTGAAAAAGCTCTGCCAACAGCAAAGCTGTCGAAAGTGGCCTATTATAATACAATTATAATATTCCTACAGTCACTGCAATGTCTTCTTTCAAAAATGTACATAGATAATCAACAAACTATCTCATTTTATATGTCAAACTAAAAGAAGAAAAGATCAAAATATACGCATTACATCTTGGGATAATGTAGGAGGGAAACCATAATTTGCATGACTTCTTCCTACATGAATTCTAGTTGAGGTAACAAACTCTTTGTCGGGGTCAATGTCGTCAAATCCGAGATTCTCAAGGTTACCAAAATCAGGTGCAGGATGCTCTAATTTGCTGACCTTATGATAGTCCTTAATGATAGGATAGAAAATCTCAGCAAAAATGTCATATGCGTCCGGATCAGAGGCAAAAATTCCACAATTCTCCTTAAAATGAAGACATCCTGCAAAGTAGAAATTAATATTCTAGAGCTATCATCGAAAATAAAATTAAATAGAAAATCAACTTGGTACTTCACATTTAATCAAATTTCAACTAGAAGAAACACCTGTACTAAAACTCCACATCAAATTAACGTACCTGATTTTATTCAGTCTTTCAAGGTTCCGCCGAAACTCGTAACCGTATGTTTATAGTTATCACAAATATAAGGAGTTAAATGTTTTTTTAAAAGTGATGCACACTGAGATCCAGATTTCTGCAAATTCTGCCAAAGTTCATCCACAGTATAAGATGGTACCTTAAAATTTAAATTGGCTAACAATCTATGATTGAGAAAACATATTAATTACATTTAGGAATAGTTCAAATTATAAGCGTTTTACCTGAGCGTATGCAGTCTGCCAAGGTTCCGCCATATTTAGTGATTTTAGATTCAATTCTGCTGTACACAGATGGTGTTAGATGTTTTTTCAATAAGGATCCACTGTCATTTTCAGAAAGATTTTTCAAGAGTTCCTCCAAACTTGATGTTTTGTCCGGCATTTTGTTCGTTGTGGAATTATCTAGCCAAGTGCTTAAACCGCTAGCTAACAAATGTTACGAAATATTGAAATCTCTCCGATTTAACACGACTCAATGAATTACATTTGTATATTATTTCATGTTGTTAAAACGCGTATTTTCTCACAGAAGCTCGTAATGAAATTCTAACAGGTATGAAAAGAAATATTTTAGCAGACGAATATAACATAGATCATACATGGGTAAGTACGTGTATAAGTGTAAAAACTATATGGCATGTTTCTGCGATAATGACAACATTTTCGCGAAAATCTACCAGATTTGTATCAAAAACAAAGACATTTTCACATAAATTTAATCACTTTTCATGATTAGATTTCCCGACATTAAATGGAAACCCTTACTCTAACCCTTTGTAAGTCGAAGATAAAATATTTTTTATGAAAGTGAAGCTTTTCTTCATGAAAATTAGAAAGTTTTCACAGATATAAGCTATTAGAGTGTTTTATAATCATAACTATTTATGACTTATAAAATAGCCATATTTATGGTAACCTGACCAAAAAGAGATGAGGTAGATAGGTCTAAAACTTCTTTTCGTTGTCTTTTTCTAAGCGCCATTTTTGAGAATACGGGGTACGAACCATCCCCAAATACTTTTTTTTTTTTTGCTGATAAATACTTTGAGGTAGATAAATGTAATCAAGTAGAGTTAACGTTCACAGCTGAGAAAATAAAATTTTCATTTTTTGAAAACTTTCAAAAAAATCCCGATATCATTGTTTATTTTCAGAATGTAAATCAGTAAATATTTGCACGAAATCAGTTGCGATTGATATTACACGAAACAAGCGCGTGCAAAGTTGCAAACTAGTTCGTATTCTGCAGTATCAACCCGTTGTCAACTAACATGTCCCATTGTGACATTGTTTCGTGGCGTTGTAAACTGACATGTGTCAGTGTGACATTGTTTCGTGACGTTGTAAACTGACATATGCCAGGGTGATATTGTTCAACATGTTGTTAACTAACATATTTCATTGTGGCATTGCTTCAACGAGTTGTTACTGATATGTTTTATTATGATATTGTTTCATCACATTGTAAACTGACATGGCTCAGGGTGATATTATTTCAACATGTTGTTAACGGACATGATTCATTTCTAATACATACTACACCAAGCTATGAATACCGAATCCATGATTATAATAATTAATATTAACAGCCACAAAAATAGTGACTTCAAGTCCCTGTGTGTTTTGTTCAAGGGTCAGTGGTTATATATGTTTGTAGATACGACTGTTTTCATTTTACGCACAGTCGATTTAAATTTAAATGAGAACCGTTGTAAAACATTTGCATTTTCTTAGCTAGATCATATTATTTACCGGTTGAAATGACTTTATTACTGTAATGCATAAACAGTACACTATCGAATCTCACGGTGGCTCAGAGATAAAGGGTATGGATTTTCTTAGTAGCGGCAACGAGTTCCAAAATGCCAAAATGCTTAATTTTTGGAAAGCGAGTGTACTAGCTTCGCTTAAACATAGTCATCACGTACGCTGCCCAATAAATTGTGCACACTCCTTCTGACTGATTAGGTGAGAAATCGTTCTCCTCGGATATATACCATGGATACTAGCATTACTACACAAACTTACACTCCCTCAGACTGCAGGTGACCCGCCTCCGTGGTCGAGTTGTTAAGGTCGCTAAATTCAAATCATTGTAACCTATCCATGATAGAGGGTTGTGGGTTTGAGCCCCGCTACCAGGTCTCTTTATGTGAAAAAGTAGACAGTTGCTTACGGAGGATGGGATTCTAGTACTAGTTCTTCCGCGGAGCGATGATTAGGTGAACTGTCCGCCTAATATGATTCTGACTGCTGAAAAGGGGTGTAAAACTCGATATAAACAAACAATCAGATTGCATATGTGAGCAAGTGCTATAGCCACGTATCGATTTTCTATTTTAGCGCAGTTACACCTATTTTTCTATTTTTGTCAACTGACATAGCCTATTGAGTGAAATGGAACTACTCCACTAAATGATATCCTGAATTTTGCATTTTATAATACAACATAACAATGTCTATATATATTATACGAATCTACAAGTTTATGACAGTTGTTGCTAAATGTGCCGGTCTTGTCCGGCAAATTTCACTTGTGTCCGTCGAAAATTCCACAAGTCTTGACGACTGTCGTGAATAATTGCCAAAAGCATTTCTTCTTTCGGGAAATTCGTATTATTTATTAATATGGGAACAATTTAATAAATCGCTGATTTGACGACAAATACAAACTAACAAGTCGTAAATTCCCCAGTCATGAATTAACTGGTATGCGTTATTAATATTTTTTTACAACCCTGCCATGTATAGTTTAATAGCGTCAAGGACTTATATACATGTAAGTATTTAAATCCTTGACAGCACCAATCTAATTGCACCCAACCAAGGGGCATACTCGGATGGATGTGTTAATGTACGTGTGTTTATTTCTGCATCGTCATTTGGAAAGAACAAAGTTCATGTATCGTTTCGTAATTTCCACAGGTACTTGATACATAATAATTATAAAAATAGAAAAGCTATCCAGTTGCGATTTAAATAGTGGTGTTAACAATCGACTGTAACTGCATAAAAATCAACCAAATAACAGTTATAAGTTCGTGGTCGCCGGCAGAAAGCAGCTAACTAAGAGTAAACACCGTTTAATTTATGAAAATCCGTCAAATATGTCCATAACAGCTAATGGTTTGGCCAAATAACCTCAAAATTGAAATATGTCATTCCGGTCGTCATCTTGAAGTGTATAAATACCGGCGATGCTTAGTCGATTTTTCACAGTTAAACACAATTATAAATTCCACATTCTTTGGTCAGAGGAATTGCCTACCTTCAAAATAATTATGAAGGACTCCAGTCACTGCTGAGCGATAGACGCCGGAAAATAAAGGACGAAGACACGGACACACAAGCAATGTTTGTGTAGTCGTGTCTCCGCCTTCCGGTTGACATGCGCAGAACCATAAATCTGGCCCATCGTGATATAGTTTAGCAATTTGGTAATGTGTGTATGTCTACCGGAAGGCGAAGACACGACGACACGAAACTGCAAATTATCGTGTGTTCGTGTCTTCGTCCTTCAGGGCGAAGCACTTCGACATGATAATTGGCCAATTGTCGTGTCTTCGCCTTTCGCCTTTCTAGGCGGAGACACGATCACACGACAAATAAAGGGCGCCCATACGAAGATTTCAGTCCCGCCGAAACGAAACTCTGCAAGAGAAGATTTCGTGAGTTCGCCTATCAAAATATCGTTATTTTATGGTGGCTGATTTCTGCCATTCGTGTGTTCGCCCCCAAAATCGAAGACATTTAGATAGAGCAATTTATCGTGTGTTCGTGTTATCGTGCTTCGACTTTTGGGGGCGAACACTGACTGCCGGTGTGCTATACTGTTACGATTCATCAATGGGGGCTGTACAGACAGATTCAACGAGAAACAGTAGAGAAGAATTCACAGTCTATTGTGTTTTGCATCCCTTTATGAATTATTGTTCATCCCATGAAGTAAATTAAGCTCCGCACACGATGCGCAAAGAATAAAGTTATTTCTCGAAATGTCCCAAGTCGAACAAGAACTTTTGGAAAATTATTTCGAAACCCGGCAGTGGGCGCATTCGTCATACAAACCTGCGTAACTCGATCCATTTCACTTGTAACACGAGTAACAAATTTAGTCCGAACGCTTATCGAGTTATATTTTAAGAATGTTATGAAAAACACTGCTTTTACAGCATTGACAGCTTATACAACTGTACTTAGTTTGTATATTTCATTTTCAAAAGGAGATCTTTATTAAATATGGTCACTGTGGTAGACATTTTATTCGGTAATTCTATATCAACTTTATATTATGGTGTTTTAAAAGAATTAAAATAACTGCAATTATATGTGATTAATACATCCATCAACTGATCACCGTGTTTCTATGAAGTTTCAATGAAAACTCTTGAAAAAAACAGCACGTTGTCGTTCGTTGCCGCCATTTTGAATTTGAAGTGCCAATAAGTTCGGATAAATCACCCGCCTTTCCCGGATTTTGGAGGTGGGTAGTATTGGAGTAACTCGACTTTCATTGCCCGGGTTACTCGAGTGATACTCGAGTTATACCCAGATTGACTCGGATTTGCACGAGTATGTATGCCGAACGCGCCCAGTGTAGACTACAACAAGCTTATTTTTTTAAACAGCTAGGATGCAGATCGATTGGTCTGTTTGCATTGTGATGTTTGAAGATAGGTTCCCTAGATGTCATATGGTAGATCGAACAAAACAATTGAACTGATAGGTGTATGGATACGTGATTGCAAATGGTATAGAACACATAGGTTGCAGCTTATATAGTGCGACCTGGTGTGACCAACAATGTAATAAAAATTGTACTATAGATGTGTTTAAGTGCAATCACGTGTAGTTTTAAATTAGTTTTAATTGCATTTGAATTGGAATAATAAATTTAAGTATTTTGAGTGCAAATTCTGCAAGTGATGTCAAGTTAAACAGTATACTGTGTAGGAAGAATTAAAAGAAACACATAGTAAAGAAATAAAGTATCAACTGCCTTTTAGTAAGTAAAAATGTTGGTTTGATGGTAAATGGTAGTTGTACATGTACTTATATAATACTATATATGCACTGAAAAGATTGATAGGCACTATAATAGTTGAGCTACAAATAATTGATATAAAACACAAAAGATTGATTTGATATATTTATGCATTTCCCAGAATGCTGAGAATACAATAAAATATTATAAAATGTAAAAACCAAAATATATATATTATTTTCTTTATGTGCATTTTCCAAAATGCTGATCATAAGATAACAACAAAACACAACAAACATGATAAATGTAATCGGACTGGGTTGAAAAAGTTATTACTAGTAATTTGTATTAAGGACTAGAATTGGCATTGTTAAGTTAGTTTCATTTTAAAACCATTTATTACAGTTAGTCAGACAGGTTGGTAGTGATTCGTTAGATCATTACAGTTGGTCTTCACTCTGGGGACACATATATATCAACACTTTAAGCTATCAAGCCTTTTGCAGCACAACTGAATTTATTAAAGAAAAACTATTCATTTCCAGTCTTCGAAATTGAATAGTTGTTCTTTAATAAATTTAGTGGTGCTGCATATCACGGAAATTTAATGTCACTGAAATATAATCTATAATCGCTATAATCTTTAAAAAATACCGATTTCATTCCAAAACAAATTATATGCACGTGACAGTTACTTTAATGAGACGGTTCTCAACTTTATCCGATGAGAATTGATCATGTTTTAGAGTAGATATCAAAGGAAATGTTTCCTGGATCGAGTGTGGGTTTTTTTTGTTTTTTTTATTTTACTAAATTTGTTCCACGCATACCATGGACAGTCACGTGGTAAACCTATATATGTATGTTTATGCTGACTTTTCTAGAATTTACCTTTCCTTTAAGCCAGTTGATGTTGTAAGTCAATGTGGCGCCATTAGAACACTGTCTATTAATTTATCATTTGTTATTGTACGGCGACAGGAGTCGCCGTACACTCTGGAATGCTTATTTTTAAGTGGCAATGCAAAATCGCAACTTCTTGCACCGAAGCAGATTACTGATAGTGCCCGAAATATCCGCAATGGTCATCACGTGATATAAACAAAACAGAAATAGAGCGAGGTCACGTGTTACTCACACCAACTAGTGTTAGCTTGATGACGCAGACGCTATTTATAGTCTAAGAATGGAGCGAGCTCGATAAACAACTACGGGAATGAATCTGCCCATCTGTCAACAAACGAACCGAATCCAATCCTACTATAGTAAACAAACATGGCGTTGAATTTAGTACACTATCAAGCATTGTGTTATATTACTGAGGATGAAGCAAAACTACTTTTAAGTGGTGTTCATGTGTACATACAGACTGTGTATTATTCAAGTTGTTAATCGGACTCGCTAATAGTCTCAATGATCACGTGACATTCACCGAATGCTAGTAGCTGTTTAATATCGTTGTCGTCTCGTCAATGTCAATCACCTATAAATTACTAGAAACGTGTCAATATTTCAATAAAAGTGGTTTCAGTCGACTGAGAATTTGACTCTGCCTGGTGGGCTACAACGAGAACTAGTTTAGTATTTATATGGGCACTGTGACGACAGGGTTCGACATTAAGGCAGGTCCGAACGACAATCAATAGCTTACTGGTCCAGTCTAGTGCATCTTGCTATTTGGTAGCCCGAATGGTCGTGCTCTTGAAAATGCAGCGAAACTCTTTATGTCAAAGGACTTAATAAAAATTGTTCGATCTAAATGAACTTCGATGTATAAATTATTAGAGAAATTCGCTGTGTTTATTACATTTTGGAGCGATCGTCGGTGTGTTGTAATAATCATTTAATCGTGTTATAAGATACGGAACACGGTATTTATACGTTTCGATGTATTTATTTTATCAACATTTCGCAAATAAACAAAACATTATAAACATATTCACACAGACTAATTTTATAATCGCGAGCGTGGACACTGACTTGTTTACGCAATTGTCATTAATTAAGTATCGATTTCGGAGCTCAATACAAAAAATGTCCGATCAGGTGAGCAATGATGACTTAATTGGTTCGACATAGACGGTCACTTTATGGTTCGATATAGATGGTCACTTTACAGTTGAAAATCTATGTTTGGGACCGTTATACCAGGTTTTTACGACAACGTACCCTCAGACAACGGAGTATATTATTTTTGGAGACTTTATTTAAATATTTTAAATGCATTCCAGCAGATATTGCAACGTCTGATACATCGAGATGTTAGTTTCCCCTGATTTTAATTTTAGGGTGGAAACAGGGACTACATATAGAGTACCTCGTGAACTGTAGAACCATATGACCAGATTCATGAGATTCATGAAACATCAACGGCTTGTTTTTTTGATGGGTAGATGATCACTTTAGTTTCGGGATCAGTTAAGTCAAAATAACAAATTCGTTTGATCTGAAACTTTGCACATCCTGATAAAAAATGTTACATAGGCCACATTCTAGTATTGAATTGCCGGATGCGATTTTGCGCCGTACAAACATTTAACTTGTATAATGTATGGTATGTCAGGACTAGTGGTCATAAAAAGCAATTAAACAATGCAATACTTTACTTCAAGTACATAATTATGATAGTCAGGATGTCTTAACAATTACGTCATTCATGATAGATATCCGATTTAGAAGTGTTTTGGTTCACATTGAAAGTCGAGTAAACTAATCATACATCAGATAACGAAATGAAATTGACCCCACTTATTGTCCATCGTTAACCACACATGTGTTATATAAGTGCCAATGATTCAACATTCATATGACAGAATATAGGGGAGTGGGTGAGAAAGTTACTATTTACGACAAAATCTGAGTTCATATATTATTATACACTACATACTCGACACGATAGATGTTTAAGTATAGCCAGTTTATGTTTTTTTTTTTTTTTCTTTCTTTTGAAATATGTTTAAGAAAATATTCTTATAAAATGTGTCAACAGTCTAGTACATGAATAATGTGAGTACATTGAGCGTAAAATATTTGTTCATTCCAGCAACAGAAGAGCGTTAAAAGTTGAAGCAGTATCATTATAATACAGGTCAGAGTTTAGTTTATAATACATTGTAATAATTCTAGTATGAAGTTAGTTTCAGCGGAAAAAAATAATCGCAAAATTATAACGTATTGATATCTTTACCGATTCAAACAGAGTTACCCCCGCCTGATGTTCAGGTCTGAAACAAAACGCATGTGGTGTTGATATGAACCTAAATTGAATTATAAATTATGCAGTATGTAATAATTTGTTAAAAGTACAATCAAACGTACGTGTTTATCGCAAACTTTTATCTTAGTGACCTTCATAGACTGACACCTTAATAAACGCGATAAAATAGATAGTTGTGACAGTTACGATAAAATCCAAGTACGAATAGAAACTTAACTTACTAAGATTTGCAATGAAAACATCGAACGGGAACTAGTTTATGGCGGACGTAACTGTTTACAATGTATTCTCTTTAAATCAGATTTTAAATGAAGCTTCTTAAGTTATGCGGATTTTTAAAATTTATTGCAAAAATATGGATGAATATCAAACTTTTCAACTTCTACGAAAACGCCTTTCAACATTTTTTCTCAGTTATATACGAAGGCCGGCTCACTGGACGGTATTATAATCGGTACTAGCTCATCCTTTTACAGGGAATCGACAACTTCTCCACATTTGGAAAATCGACATTGTTGTCAACTTTTCTTGTAAGAAGAAAATACGCCAGCTAGAAGAGCTTAGAAGAGAATCCCAAACGAACGCAATTGCGGCCGAAATGTTAGGTCGTGCGGATAAACTTATACGCACTCATAAAGGGGTTTGTCACGAAAACAAATCCTAAAAAAACATGTAACCCATAAATATTGTTGATCAAGAGGCTCACAGGGAAGATTGGGCATTGCCTAACTGTGTTGCCTCTATAAATAAAGTCTTTATTATTATATATATAGAAGAGAAAGAACTTCGACAATTTGAATTTTCCGACGCATGTTATTAACTTCCATGTTATTGCAACGCAGTACAAAGTATTTAACTCATACACAGTGCAACGAATGGGCAACTCAACACGCAAACAGAATATTTTAAACTCGCTATTTAATATTTTTCACTAAATGGTTATATTGAATTTTCGGTAAAGTGTTATGTGAATCAGTTCATCATTAATATACAAATAATTGATTATAAATTGTATTCATACTGGTAGTTCATGATTCTTATTATGTTTATTAAGATTATTCCGAGTAACTTAATATATTTTGTACATTTTTGAAATCTTTGAAATCAGAATTTGCATTTATATAATAACTGATTAACTGTATGTTTTAAATAGTTATGTATCATTTTATTATGTTACATGCACTTTTATTGAATGTTGTGTGTCGTAAAGATAAATAAATTGTCACGCTCACAAAGCATCTTAATTCGTTTTAGAAATTGGAGGTTGTCTTGAACATTAGCTATTCCCCATAAGCTGAATGTGACGAGTTACATCACATTACAACAACAACTAAGCTGGTTCCCATTCCATTTTGCAGTGCACCAAATGCTTTCTACACACAAGATAACGGGAACCAGTTTACATAACACGTCGCTTCATAACAGTATTGTTAGTTCGGTCATGCTGTTTGGTCACGTGATCAATATCTCTTCCTCATCTTCTAACCATCGGGCGGAATGGATAGAAGAGCTTTTAAAATTAGAAGACGACCAATCGAACAGTTCGGAAAAACTCTGGCTCTTCCGGCAGCTCTTCCGTTTGGCCAATCTAACCGGCCTAATGTCTTCAAATTAGTGTTAAACATACGCACCAGGTAACACTCTTAAAAATGTTATTCCCTGCGTTTGGACAGGGAAAGCATCCCTGGTTTGGACCACGGTTAAACCAATGGTGCAAATGAAAAATATTTCCCACCTACATAATATTAATCTAGTATGGTTAACTTTATGTTTACGTAATATGATAAGTAATTCAAGAGTACCCAACCGTGTTGTAACGTATAACTTTAAAAATATTGTACATATGCATATCTATATCGTCCACATTGTTTATTCATGCATAAACCTAAATATAGATACATGTACATAAATACGTTATAATCATACTTCAGATATATCTACCCATATACTGCATAAATCTAAAATAAAGATTTATCTATATATCATATCATTTTGTATTACACACCACATATGTTGATCAAATACACAGAAGATAAAACCATTGGCGGTCCACCTTTCAGGACACCACGTGAGCTTAATTACGGAGTTAATCACATTATCATGATAACCAATTTTTGTCATTACTGTGATACAAATATAACTGTACTAGACTTGTAGTATATTCCATGGTGGTCGTATAACTACCCTTATTATATTTGGATATTATAGTTTGTTTTAATGCAGCGGATATTACGTTATACAGGTTACTATGTTTTCTATTCCACTCTATTCTATTAACATTTTCCACTGAATTTTAAGAAAATACAATGGACTATAGTTTTTGTGTTAATTTAAAATGCAACTTTTTTTACAGACAAAGGAAACCGGTCCTGAAATATTTTTTTAATGTAGTTCTTTTAATAGTACTATTGTTTGAAAATATTACTTTAGGCATGTAATTGCCGATTTTATGAATAAGCTGAACTGAACTGATAACAAAACGGACTGTTTTTCAATCATTTGTTCTGCATGAAATTAAATAAACTTTATTGTTAAATCTGCATCAGAAATTAAGTATATTAAAGCTGAATGACAGTAAAAAGATAAAAGAAAATGATCATGTTCACAATTCTTGGAAGACCATGATATTATGTATGTTTAGAACACATAGTAATTTAATGTTTTCCATAAAATATATACCATGTATATTATCATATGTTTATGTGTATACATGTGTCACTCTCCTGCTATTTGAAATGAGATATCGGAAGTCTTAATCGAAAGAAATAATCAGCCATCGGGGATTGACGGTCTTTGCACGGAACGTGACAAGTGAAATTGCCTTCAACAAAAAGTAAAGGCAAAGTTTTTATTTTATGTAAGAAAATAGAAGTACAATCAAACCTGTGTTAGCGGTCACCTCCGAATAAAGGCCATATTATGTTTATCCCAAGCCGGATGAACATTATTCACAAAGTTGGTACACCATAAACGGAGAAAACATCGTGGCTTAATAATGATCAAGTTCGACATTATTCAACAAACTATCAAATTAATCAAAATATATATTACAGATGTAACTTTCGTTTTCGAAGCTCTATTCTGTCATGCAATGTTGACATTATTATTTACCCAACCTTAATTGATCTGATATATAAAAAGACAATATGTTTACTTCGCAAACTAAATTATTATATATTCGTCGCAAAATTTATTTCATTCATTATTCATAGTTTTTTTTTCAAAGTCCGTAAATATAATTTTACTTCAATTTTCCTGGTGTGTCGAGTTACATTTCGTTGAACGTCGTAAATTCAGTTTTTACAAACTTCGCAGGTATTGAAATCGTGCTAAACAAAACATGCATTAACATAGCCATAGACTAAAGTTTTGAAATCTTATGTTTGATATTTAGAACTCGATAAATTCAACGGAACTTCAAGATTGTGAGAGTGGACTGAGAAGTCTAAAGATAATGTAAATGTTATACCGACAAGAACGGACAAAATAGATCAATTTAAAATACAAACAATGGCGGTAGATCCAACAAACGTTGTAATAGAGGTAAATATATTTAGAATAATAAATTATGATTGTGTTCATAAATATTCGAAATAGATGCACGATATATTCGTCTTGTTCGTAGCACAACTACTATGGAATGATGACTATTTTCACTTCAACAATGACACCTGAAGGCTAGCAAATAATTATAGGATAAAGTAGTATAGAGTTGTTGGTTTATAACTTCATCTCTGCTTATTGTCACCACAGCGGCAGAAATTTCAAAACACTTGAGGTCGGACTCCGAGCTCAAATCATAATTTTGTGTTTTCCATATTCCGCTAAAGTTAATTCTCATGTGATTGTGATACATGTATTATTATATATGTTATGTCTTTACAAATCAATTGATACATTCTCGTTTACTTGCGTATACTGCATACTATTGGGTCAGATATGGGTTGATTACGAAGATGAGATTTGAACATATCGATCGATCTCGATTTATATTAACTTGTTACCAGTGTGATTCTATCTAGTTTCTATGTTGGACAAAAACATGGTGCTCTGTAGTGTTTAACTCCATTTTGTTTCGTGGATATAATATTCTTCAGCATTTTCACAATTCAATGAAATTTTAATACACTAGGTCCACTTTTTATCATAGAGCATTATTATACCTCACGTGATTAATTTACTATAGTCTTACATGACGTCAGATGGTGACAATCCGTAATGTTAACCAAGTGTAAGCTCTATCTTAGATTTGATAACCCACTTGAAACGACTTCCTGATTATGATGTCGCAATACACTTTCAATAGTTGGTATTGACTGTACATCAAAGTCTGCATGGATATAAGGGAAACAATGAGTTATTTTGCAGTATAAAGGCGTATTAGATTAATGATTTAAGTGTTATTACAGCAACTAAAAGAAGAAAACAAACATGGTCTTGGTATAGTCACATGCGCTGTGTTTATTGTTGGAGAAATTGCAGGATCGGGTGTCCTTGCCTTACCGGCCGCAGTAGAGGGAGCAGGTAATACAGTGTTTACTATGCGGATATATAAAGTATACTGAGTAAAACAAATATAAACATTGTAGTTATTTTAAAATGCAGTCAAACATTGTGTTTACCATCTTCTCCAAAAAACTGTCATTGCAATTTAGGACAAATTCACCTACGAATAAAGGTCTTCTACCAATTATGGCCACATTTTGTCTTTTTCAAGGAACGCCTTTGTTCACATGTATGTCAGTAGGTTACTTTTATAGGATACTAAAATTCCTTTGAAAAAAGTAGCATACTCTATTTACTGTTCTGTTCTAATTATTGACTGCACAAAAAAATTGAATTAAAATATTATTTTCATTTATTGACGCATTATATTCTCATGCAAATGAATTCATGCATCCGTCTACGTACCAGTTCATGTTCGTGTGTAACTTACTCTAGTGGCCATGAATCCGCGAAATCTACTTCTTTTCAGGTCTTAGCGAGGTTTTACTTAGGTTTTAAATACGTACATAATTATCTTTTACAGGATGGACCGGACTAATTCTGATAGTCCTATGTTGTTTAGTGTCTGCTTACACGGGTAGTGTTCTAGGTCAATCATGGATTATTGTACGGAACAGAACACCAGAATATCAAACAGGTCACGTGCGTTATCCGTACCCAGCCATTGGTGAGGCCGCAATGGGGAAATTTGGAAAGTAATCAGAAATTTCTGTTTTGAACATTAAAACTGCAACTAAAACATATACGGTACAGCCTCTCTTGAGCAACAACCTCCCATCAAGAACTGCACTATCAATTAAAACTCCTTAGAGCAACAACTCATTGTTTCATTGATTTATCCAATCGACCGATGAAATATTTCATGGATTTTCATTAAAGACATACACATCCAATGCGTTACATTATGAAATAGAAAACAAAGCAAGGACATTGATCAACACAGATTACTACGACAAAGATCCATAAAAGAGACCCGTTCTTTTATATCTTGTTTTCTATTTGAGTATATAATAATACATACTTTTCTTCTCATTCGATGAAGTATGTGCGTTGTTTTATTATTCACTGAATTCTCCACGCAACATTATGTTATGAATTTGAAACATGAACACGGCGGCAAATCTAAGCATGTTTTATCATATAATATACATTCTGTAATAAAACCAAATAATTATAAAGTTATATCCCGCTCAATTATGTTAAATCATGTAACAAATATTATATATTTCAGACATCTGGTATCTTTGTCAATTAATTTTACATTATTTGGTGTCGGTGTGGTATTTCTGTTATTGTCAGCAATCAACATAGCCAATTTATTGGAACAACATATCTGGCCGAGCGTGAGCTTTTGTTATGTAGCCGCCATTGTTGCTCTGTGTTTACTTCCAATCACGTGGTTAGGTACACCGGCTGATTTCTGGTGAGTACAATAATCATAAATATAAGAGTTCATGTTGATTTCTTTTTTTTGTAAAATCATAACCGACACAAATTATCCTGCAACATTGTCACATGGTCAAATATAAGTCATGCGTAATGTTTAATACAAAATCATATTAAATATTTTTCGTTAAAATACGATTTTAGCAGGTGTATGAGCCCATTTATTGTGTCTTCAACAGTCTTATTCCACAACACGGATCAATTACTGATTGCAAACTTCAGATCTTTTAGCATGGAAACCATAAGTGGTTCTATGTTCACATACACAGAATAAGTACCATTGTCAAATGTTTTGGTTAATATTATCCATTTTTTAATATTTACTTTTTTTATTTATAGTACATTTGTAATAACATCATGTTCTTCACCAATAATAATAAAACTTTAAAACTGCACATGCACCAAAATTGGTATCCGGACAAAAGCTCCGCCGGACAAAATCTTCCCCGTTGATTTTGATAGGGGCGGACAAATGTTCTCCCATTGTTTTATTACCCCGGACAATCGCTCTTCCGGTTTTTTTTGCACCCGGACAAAAGCTCCCCCGCCGAAGCTATCAAAATGGTATCATACTCACATATATGTCTCAAAGACTTCATCAACCACATACAATGATCAACGGGTGAGCTTTTGTCCGGGTGCAAAACAAATCATAGAGCGATTGTACGGAACGGGATCCGAACGTTCGGATATCCGGACTCTGGTAGACATCCCTATTATTTAGTAATACCATCCTGTTCTTGACAGTGGACAGTAACACTGTCTGCCACTACGTATAATGATTTTAAATTGTTGATACAAAGTCGGTATTGCAATTCAGATGCTCAAGTTGAACATTGCGGGCTTAATATAAAACCCGGCCGATGAACAATTATTATGCGTATCTATGATTAATATTTTTGACATTTTACATCCAACAATTTGGCTTAATCTATGATTTTCGAATCATGCCGGAGAAAAGATATTTTAATGGAATGATTAAGGAACAGACTGGTCCGGTTCGGTTACCAATGAGCTCTTATTACGCCATAGATGACGTCATATATAACCACTACACGATGTATCAAATGAAAACAAACAATAACATTTCATGGTTGCAGGTTTGTGGCAGTAGGGGCGACGTGTGCTACAGCTATAGCATGTTGTATAATGTTGGGTATCATGGTACACGACAAGGCTCACAATGTTGGTGAGGTCGTACATAAAGAAGTGGACTTCACGTCATTTTCTGTAGCGTTTGGAACCATTTGCTTTGGTTTTGGTGGTCACCCGGCTTTTCCAACGTTCCAAGCTGACATGAGAAAACAGAGTCACTTTGGATGGGCAGTTTTACTTGGATATATTAGTAAGCTACATTGTTCTTTTTGTTGTTGTTGTTTATATATTTTATCTTCGCTTTTTTAAACACTGTCTTCATATTTCAATTTACGTACGCATGTGGATTGCGACATCCTAGATCCAAACAATTTAAATTTCATGGCACGAAATATTATGGTCATTTAAAATATTTTCAATACTGTTATTTTGGACTTGTTTAACGTTAAAATCTAGTTCATGTATAATGCATGCATTAAGCAACGCATTTACTTTACAATTATTTGAATTAATCAATTTTGCTTTTAGTCTCAAACCATTAAAATGCTTTTGAACATTCATATTATTTTAATATTATTTTTCGACAATTTCTATGACAAGTCGAAATAACGATACACATTGATAGATGGAAAATAGATAAAATATATGTATGTGTTCTTCACTTGTACTTCAACACCATGGATACCAGCATTATGTATATCTGTTGTTATTGTTGTTTGGTTTCTTTCAGTCGTACTTCTCATGTATTTTCCTGTTTCCACTGCTGGGTATTTCATCTACGGTAAACAATTATCTGACAACGTTCTAGACACTGTCTCATCGGGACCAGCCCACACAGTCGTGTCCATTCTAATCATAGCACATCTTATGCTCGGCTTCTGTATCGTAATTAACCCATTTTGTCAAGAGATTGAACATCTGTGCCGGATACCAAAACGTAAGTCACATAATTCAACTTCCGCTTCCGTGAACAAAAATATATACATAAAGTAATCCTGCGTAAATATGTTTTAGACACTTACAATGACTATCTTATTCTATTGTATGTTACTATGTAAGGTGACTTAATTAAGTCCCATTTGGCCGGATGTTCAACCATTCTTGTGAATATGTTTCATAATATGGATACTATGTAACGATAAGTTGCTATTTAAAAAAAAACTTCATACATATAACGAATATCCCTTATACATGTAGAAGCTTTTAAACAAAGCATGAATAATTAACATAAAAGAAGCGTAGCCGAATTGTTTGTCGTAGAACACCTGAGAAATGTCTGTCACGTGAATCCTTATTCTGTTAAAACCCAACCATCAAAAAATTTATGACATTGAACAAAATAATCACCGAAAATCCTGTTATTTTCTTACAGATTTTACTGTGAAGCGTGTAATATCGAGAACAACTATAGTACTTATAGTGTTATTTGTTGCTGAAACTATTCCACACTTCGGTAGTATACTTTCACTGATTGGTGGATCAACAACAACACTTCTAGCATACGTATTACCTCCATTGTTTTATCTTAAATTGTGCCGTCAGAAGCCATCTTTAACTGATACTTGGGAACCAGAGTAAGTAGAGTTTTTTTAATTAATGATAAACGGGAACCAGAGTATGTTATAGTTCTTTTTTATACATTTGTAACATGATCTAAATTATGTATGGGTATCAGAATATGTTACTGTTCTTTTAATAAATGATAAACGGGTATCATTGTAACTATGTCCACTGTTATTTTCATTAATGATAAACGGGTACCAGATTAACTATGCTTACTGTTCTTTTCATGAATGATAATCGGGTACCAGAGTAACTATGTTCACTGTTATTTTCATACATGATAAACGGGTACCAGAGTAACTATGTTCACTGTTCTTTTCATCAATGATAAACGGGTACCAGAGTAACTATGTTCACTGTCCATAAATGATAAACGAGTACCAGAGTATGTTCACCGTTCTTTTTATGAATGATAAACTGATGCCACTGTAATTATGTTCACTGTTCTTTTCATAAATGATAAACGGGTACCAGAGTAACAATGTTCACTGTTCTTTTCATAAATAATAACGGGTACCAGAGTATGTGCACTGTTCTTTTCATAAATGATAGACGGGTACCAGAGTATGTTGCTGATGTTTTGATAAATAATAAAGGGTACCAGAGTATGAAACTGTTTTTAATGAACGATAAGGGCATGTTATAGTGCTTTTGAAAAATGATGAACGGGTACCAGAGTTTCTTTTTATTTTACATAAACGGGTACTAGAGTATGTATCACTGTTGTTTTAATAAATAATGAGGGGTATTAGTATGGCGTATGATGCTGAAAACTTTTAGCATCATGCAGGGTCGTGCATTTATGACCCTTATCGTACGCCATATATTAGAGACTTTGACTGTTCTTCAAATAAATGATGAACACGTGACAGAGTAATAATGTTACAGGCTTTTTGTAATGAATACACACAAACTTTTCTAAATACAGCCAAATTGTTTTTATTATTATATATATTATTTTTTAAAGCAAACTTATAAAACTCTATACGTGATTTACTCTAAAGGTGACGTGACTATGTTCGGCAAAGTCGCACTAGTTTATTGTTCAAACTATCGCGTTGTATAATTATATCTTTTGTCATTCAACCAAGCAAGGAGATTTATTAATCTGCACGTTTTCCCCAATTCATTCACTGTCTTAGCCTTGTTTATAAATACAATGTACACGCTTATATTTGTTAAAATGTAAACAGTTGTCTTATGTTATAGTACGATTTTATTAACCTGTCAAACCTGAATAATTACACGGTTGCTGGATGCGAATATTTTTAGTTTCGTTTCACAGTCGATAGTTTTCGTTTATTTTACCGTTATGGGATGTTCCAATCAACGTGTTTATACAACGGTATTTAACGTAAATGATCGTATAACTTACGTAAGTAATCGAACCTCATCGAAGCTAAACATAAATGCAACCACTGACTGTATAATTATGCAGCTTTGACAGTTTAATGAAATCGCACTATACAACTTGGTAATTTGAGACAACAATGTAAAGCTGGGTAGAATTAACTTGAGAGATATTGCACAGTTTTATAGTAAACTTCAAATCAATCTAAGCTAAGAAAAATCGATTTTAGTGATTTATTTATAAACGATTGTAACTTACAAAACGGAGCAGAAACTGTTTGATATTCAGTGTGTCACCAGTTCCTAGAAAAGGATTTAAAATAGTTGCATGAGCTTTCTTAGAAACATAAATACCATGCTAAACAACTAATGTAACCTTGCGTTATTGCTATCTAATTTAGAAATCTAAAACCAAAGTATTAAGTATTTTCCGCGTTATGTCATGGATTATATCGGTAAACGTATCGCACAGTGTGCCTCGTTTGTATCATATTATATCATGTTTACCCACATTAATATCAGGCTGGAAAAACACAACATTTTTCCTTATTGGGTCTATTTTAGTATATTATTACGTCAATTTTAGTACGTATGGTACAGTACTTTCAATAAATGATAATCGGATACCGGAGTGGGAGTATAATTGTGTATTAGAGGGGTGTGTGCAGGTGTGAGAGTGTAAGTGAGGGGTTGTTTGTTGTCACGTGACAAAATAAAATATATTTCTACATAATGTTTGTAACGAGATACATAAATATATTAGTTACTTAATAAAAATATGTTCTGTTCTGTAACAGTTCATTTTTGATAGTTGAACAAAAAATATAGGAAAATTTTAACTACACGTAGTTTTCTCTTGACGATTTTCCAAATTGTTTTCTGGACAAAAGTAATTGATTATCAGAAAGCTTTGCTTGTCTTAGAAAGTTAATTATCTACTGAAACTTCCAACGGTTATACAAATTAATCTGGGCTCTGCGAACAAAATCAAAAAGATTACTAATATAAGGTACATCATAACAATCAGAAACATAAAGGTCTGAAGATCTTAACCTATGGCCTGTTGCTGGAGCATGGATGGCCCTTTGAACAATTGTACATTGAAGATAATGAAGATTGTTTTGAACTATTACATCGACACAAATGGGTGGACTAATTGATATGATTTTGGATGTATTCACCGCTCTGTGTTCTTCTACTTTCAGGCCTGAAGTTCCTATGTACAAGAAAATCTTCTTCGGTGAGATTATTTTGGTCGGAGTTATCGCCGGTTTAGCATCAAGCTATTCAGCATTAAAGTCGTTGATAACTGACGAGTTTACAGTTCCTTGTTATGTCAGCCCATTGCGGGCTGCGGGATAAACTTAGAAGTCAAGTTACTTGTATCATAGAACTTAATTTGTTTCTTTGAGAAGGGTTTGTCTTACATTAAAGTGGTGTTTTTTATATTTGCATTCATTAAGTATGTACAGAAGATTGTATGTACATGTATATAATAATTTTTATTATAAAATGTATATTTTCCCTTAAATCAATTTTAATTTATAGTATACAAGTAAACAATATAAGAGGGACATGCTTCAACAAATTAGTAAATTAGGGGTCTATTTGTGACAGACCCTGCACTGGCTAGTTATATATAACAAACAGTGGAAATGTATCAATTTACGAACCCCGTCGTGGAAAGAAACTTGCATTAAGCACATTGCTTTATTGACCGATCCATAACTTCTTTTGTAATATAGTATTGATACATGTTTGCAATTATTGCTAAATAAATATGTTTAAACTAAAAAGTGGAATAAATGTTCAAATTATTCTGACTCTAGCTTTTACAGAACATATTTTTTTATTTGCAGACTTAACCATAAGTACATCGACTTAATTATGTCCCCTTCGAAGAAAAAGGGGGTGTATTGCTTTGCCTCATGTCGGTCGGCCGGAAGGTCCATCCGTCCGTTATAAACCTTGTCCGACCAATAAATAGAGAGGCTCTTCTGAATTGGTTAAGAGGTCGGTCATTACATACAGATGACCCCAGTTGATTTTGAGGTCTGTACTTCAAAGGTCAAGGTCACAGTGACCTTCAGCCCAAAAAACCTTGTCCGGCCAATAAGTAGAGACAAATTTGGCATAGGCTCTTCAGATTTGGTTGGGAGGTTGGTCATCATATTTAAATGACCCCTATAGATTGTACGTTCAGTAGGTCAAACGTGGAGGTGTTACTATCCAGTTGGCCGTAAGTGGGCATTCGTTTTTCACAAACACTTTGTTGTTTATATAGAATTTACATACAAATACGACTTTTGATTGCATCAGACGTTTTTGATAATTTAAATCACATTCAAAGGAGATACATACAATTTTTAACAGAAAAGTACGTATATACAGGCCTATAACTTATATTTTCATAAAATTCCACTACTTACATTTTTGTATTTTGAACGATAGTTGAACTTACAATAATCGCCACTCGCTCAGCGCGCATGATCATTGCTTTAATGCGGACCAAAGTATTACGTTATCTACACCCTCCATGCATGCCCTACAACTTGGTGCATTTAGAATTAAAGCAAAATTATGATAAATTATAAGCTTGTAAAGAAAAAGCCGACAAAGAAAGTTTCAGCCTAAAATTCATCCAATTAAAAATAAAATCATAAAAAATATGTATTTGTGACACATACATTTAGTCATGGAAATTATTGGGTGGAAGTGATTTATTATTCATAGCTATGTTTTTTGCGGCTAGTACCTAAACAAGTCATTTTATGACCCATGTTCTTCTTGCAATTATCCATTATATATTGTTTTACATATACATCTAGCACATTTTTACACTTTCACAGAATGTTTGTCAGTTGTAGGGTATGCCCCTTTAATGTTTCCTAAACTAGTCCCCGTTCCATGTTGCAGTCCAAATTCAGTTTTCATGAGTACTGTCGGTACTTTGATTTACAACTGATGTTCAATGTGACCTCTAATTTGCTCCAAAATGGCTTTACGTTTTCTGTCACGTTTTTGCATATTTCAGTTGTAATTCTAAAGGTTTATTACTCAACTTTGTGCTTAAAAAGTTTGTGGCCACTATGGAGGGAAACCTCATGGTGTCACATATTATGAAACATCCTGAACATAATAGACATATAATCAATAATCAATCAATCATATAACAAGCAAAAAAAATATATATATATTTTACTGTCTTAAACAAGTTTACAATACATCTACCAGAGACGTATATTATTCGTTACCGCTTCTACTGATGATGCACTGAAGAACTGGGATTGGGAGAGTGGCATAGGACTTGGCGGAAGTACTTATAATGTCTCAAATAGTACAAGTTTGCAGTTTAAAACATCACCATAAACACACCAAAAAAAGTAAAACGCAACAAGAATTTTTGCAGCATAGAATAAAACACAAAAGGATTCTATGATTCTTTCAAAGGGAAATGTTTAAAAAATCTTGGTCGTTTAGTGGCTTATCCAACTTTGAACGTGGCGGAAGCCATGCGTAAACTCCTGTCGGATAATACCACTGGCTGGACAACTTATATATACTCACATATAAAATGAATCCCGTCCCGGTTGAATTTGCGCTCACAGCTGTTAGGGCAACAATATCAACTACATCGACATATTTCAATGGAGGATGAACTTCTGTAATATTTTTATGAAGGATTCAGCACTATAACTCAAACCAGGGATGCTGAAATATAGCATCCCTGCTCAAACAGATAATGAAAATCGCGAAAATATAATCATTATGCAATATATATCTGAGTAGGCCTAAACAAATACTCTGTTTCTGGTTGCAGGCTCTTTAAAAAGGGTATACATATATATATTTAGGCCAGGGTTCTTTTTGCTCTTGAAAGAATGTGGAAAGATCAAACATGTTCGAAAGTGGATTTTCTGTCCCTCTGGCCGAATACGAGAAAAAATATGGTTTATTTTAATTGAATATGTAGAATGAACCATTGACAAATAATTTACGACGAGCTTTTTCCGAATTGTTAAATTATGAAATTTGTAAACATGAAATTAAAAATAATAAATAATCATAGAAATGCGAGAGACTAGTGAGTTAGTAATATTACATCCCTTCGTGCCGATATAAAGTCGAATATAACTCACCCGGGTCCCATTAAAAAAAGTTGAATGGTTGATAATTAATGTCTAATCAATTATGTTTGGAGGGTTGGGTACATCTAACGTTTGTCCATAGCCATGCGTAAAGGTTTTGTATTAGGGTCCGTTATCCTATTTTTTTTCATATCAATATATTATGTTTGTATAAAAGTCCTTGTTACAAGTTTGACATATATAGTATTATTTGTTACACAATCCTTAGTCGTGATTAAGTCATCTTCTAACAGAAGACTGTATGAATAGCTTTATGATCTAGTAACTGTATTGAGGATATTGGAAATTGAATCTTGAGATTTGAGCTTGAAAACTGCTGATCTCAAGTATTATAGCCTTACACATTCATGAGATTTATTAGAAGTCTTAAATACCATAATATTAGATCAAATCATTTTGATGTATTGAAGAAAAAATGAAATCTTTAAAAAAATATTATCCATAAGATATTACTCCTTTCACTCTCAATTACTATGAAGGGAGACAATCCAGTTATAATTGCAATTTGCCGACTATTCTGAATTAATAATTATCTACCTTATTACATGCAGCTTTCATATAAAAGTACAGATTTTAGCCAGTGTCAAGGACTTATATACATACATGTATGTAAGTCCTTGCCAGTGTGATCATTTTTCTTTTTGTGTATTCAATAACAATAAATATATATAAAAAATCTTTTAAATAAACAGCAACATCAAATTCCATTTTTCATGTTAAAGTAGGACAATATGCATCACCAAAACAATGTAAAAATTGAAATTTGATAATTGTGCATTTTATTGGTATTATGTTGTTTCAGGAAATTTCTCACACTGCAACTGTATAATAGAACATAGGGGGCTGTCACAAAATATCAGTTTATACTAAATTGTGGTAATTTAACATTGCATTGTTTTACCAAAAATAGGGATTAATAAACTTGAAAATACAGCAAGTAAGTTAAATCAAACAAATACAGATCTTTGTATAGGTCTTTGGTTGAATCAATAATTACACTAAAATAAAAATAAATTCTTATAGTCATCATTTTATTTTTCAGTCATCAAAATCAATCACACATTTGATATGGACTTTCAAAGTCGTTGATAAATGTCAAAGTGCACAATTCAGAAAAAAGTTTTGTTCAGTTGAAACGTTGATGTTTGTTGCCTCGTTTATATAAAAATACACCTCAAGCTTAGGATGTCTTTAAAATGTTATTTCAAACTTTTCTCTAGTGCAATGATTTTCTCAACTCCTTTTCTCATCTCCTGCACAGCGTCGATCTCCGAAAGACCCATACGACGCTTATTTGAAATATCATAAACACCACCAACACTGTCAGAGTGTTCTCCGTGAATTCCTGGCAATACAAAGAAAAAAAATTAGTGAATTCAACTTAAAACAGCCATTCATCTTATAAAGACCAAAGACAGCAATTGTCATAATTATATAAAGATTTTACAAGCTACAGAAAACTTAAATTGAACCTTTCTTGAGTCTGGACCAGTAGTGTGAATAAAACCAGTCCAGTCTGGACCAGAGTTGTGAATAAAACCAGTCCAGTCTGGACAAGTAGTGTGAATTAAAACCAGTCTTTTCTGGAACTGAGCTGTAAATCATAAAACCAGCAGAGTCAGGACCTGTGAAAAATAAACCAAGTTCTGGCACATGCTGGAAAAAATTCAAATTGATATCTAGATGAGAGTGCAAACAAACATATCTTTAGAAAAAAATTAAAATAGCACATTAGTGACTGTTTTTAGGGGAAGTATTCACAAAGAATTGTTTTAACCTCTAAACATTTTGTCCTTCAGATATGGTAAAGAATTTCTTATCCTTAGAATTTTCTTAAGTGGCCAAGTTAAGATAAAGGCATCCCTAGCAAAATTTTAATTTCAAAGGAAATCCTTTTGTCGATCGAATCTTTCTGCTTTCAGTTTGTTAGAGTCTTTAAGCTTATAAAAGAAGCACATGCTCTTTAGGTTCTTTGTGAATACATTGTGACCCCTAAATACTGTTTTTTACCTCTTGGTTGAAGATTTAGTTTCTCACATGTGGACTTGAAATCTGGTTGTTTTGAGAGTTTTGGGATTCTGATATGTACACTAGCTCTGAGGGTTGTACCAAGATTGGTAGGGCAGAAAGTTAGATAACCAAATTTAGGATGATGAGCAAAGGTCAGCTTTTTCTCAAGGGCCGACAATCCCTGAAATGAATAATGTACACAATATTGAAGGTATTGGAATCAATTATTTGAATATATAATATATTTTGGTTAATAAAGCCTCAGGACAGTAAAAAAAATGTTAGTTGGCAGATATGCAACCAAAATACAATCTTTTAAAGTATGATATTTAAATTATCAACATTTTCTCCAGGGACAAGTTATTACATTTGTACATATGAAACATAACTTTTAGGCATAAAAGGTACCATATTTCCATGAAAATCCCCAAAGTTTGGTTCTTATTTCCCCTTCCTTAAAAAAATATTTTTGGGCCGAAAGATTTAGAAGGCTCAAATTGAGGTATCTAACCTTCACAAGTCTTTTCCAAACTTGCGCTAAGTCACCTCCTTGCTGCATAGAAATGATGCGGAGATGGTCCTCCTCATTTACCCATACAAGAAACTTTTTATCATTACTAAAGAAGATTCCACGACCAGTCGGCCAATTATCATATCCATTGGCATCACCAAGAACTCTGAAATAAACCAGTAACATGTGCAAGTAGTCAAATAGTTTTCTGCAGCCAGATAATTTACAGACCAGTAAATTGTTAAAGCTAAAGCTATTTTGATCTATTAAGGCATAAATTTTTAAAAAATGTTTGTTTCTTGTCACATGCTCTGCCCTCGTAATAGATAGGGTACATAAAAATTTTAAGATAGGTAGGAAAATTCTTTCTATCTATCCATCTATCTATCTATCTATCTATCTGGGGAATCCGGTGTGTTTTCCTCTCGTGCATGCAAGAAAAAACGTTTCCGAAACTGCTATCGTATTTTTTTCAATATCATTGAAATAAATACTATTTATAGAACACCTGTGTTTTCCCGCAGTCATGCTATGCACAGGTAGTAAAGTGACGTCACGCGCCCTACATATTTCAAGTTTACAAAAGCAAAAATCACAGTGAAACATATTTTTCAACAGCAAAAAGCTAATGGGGGTTTAATGAAGAGATAAAAGACCTGATAATGAATATTATCAAGACAGTGAGAGACTTAGAAGAAGATCAAGTCATTGTTAAAATGTTTAAGTTAGTAATAGTGAAGAATAGATTAAAAATAAAAACACAGTATGTCCACTAATATTGTATCCTAACCACTGCCTGCTTGAAATGGTCAAAGTCAGACAGGGTAGCAATGTTACTCGAAAGTTGGTTCCAAAGGATGAAACAGTGGGGGGAATAGGAAATTTTATGATTATCTGATGTAACTTGTGATTGTCTAAAGAGAGGGAATGCATATGTCTAGTTGTTCTTAAAAAAATGGTGGTTTAATGCAATTATTGCTTGGAGACATTTTGGATGTACCGTTTATCCGGCAATCACTGTAACTGTATTCTACTGTATATATATAATATATTATAGAGCTACAGTATTGATCTGACTGTGTAGTGTACTTCATAAAATAAATAAATGAACATACGGATCATCATCACGGAAAAGGAAATGGTCTTCAGTCATTTGTTTTTGGACTGCTGGGGACATGCCCTGAAGTGGGTAATACTTTCCAGCAAGATCACCACGCAAAGTTCTTAGGGCATCAACAGTCTTTTTTTCCATCTCAACAAGATCCTAAAAAGACAAAAAATTAGGTTTACCAACATGTATTTGCATTGTGACATAAGCCGAATTTCAGATAGAAAATAGGAAAGAATCCAGCAGGTATTCAATGTTAAAGTAAGTTTGGAGCAAGAGTTGGTCCTCACTATGGATTGAACCAAAGGCAGGACCTGCAGCACTGTAGGTGGAAACTCAACCACGCACCTAGAGTTGCCGTTGAAAGTGGCCAATAATGAGTAGATTAGCGCTCTATATCAAATTAAAATAAAAGAAAATGAAAATTTTAAAATATACACATTACCTCTTTGGATGATGTAGCAGGGAAACCATAGTTAGCATGACTTCTTCCGACACGAATTCTAGTTGAGTTAACAAACTTGTTTTCAGGGTCAAGGTCACCAAATCCGAGATTGTCAAGGTCACCGAAATTAGGTGCAGGGTGCTCTAATTTGCTGACCTTGTGATAGTCCTTAATGATAGGATAGAAAACATCAGCAAATGTGTCATATGCGTCCGGATCAGAAGCATAAATTCCACAATGACTCTTCAAATGAATACATCCTGCAAAAGAGGAAATATATATAGGGTAGAGTAAGTTCACCTAAAGCCGACACCCCCGTATTACCGACACCCGCGCACTTCACCTCCAATATTTTAGTGTTAATTGTGTGATTGACAACCTGTCCACGGGCGAATATGCTGATGTCATCAGTGACATCACTTGCAGACATTTTGAAATTCGTCAGCGCTATTTTTGTTGATAAGAAAAAATTAACAGCAAATTTTATCCATTGAAATAAGGTACGTGTTTTTTTTTAAATGCTGTAATTTCATGATTAGTTGCTTTAAAGTCGTGGGCATTTCATGCCTGAATGTGTATTTCCTTTTAGAAGTATTTAAAGCAAGTGTTACATGGATACTCTCTTGTTTTACCAAATCCGGAGGTGTCGATATTGCGTTAAATATATTTAATGTTTCCCTAATGTCGACACCACGCCATCAAAATATAAGTAAAAGTCAGCACATGTTTGTCTCCCTTCGTTTACTTCAATATAATGTAACTGTTCACTATATAAATATATAAAAGAAAGCAGAAGAAGCAGAGAAGTTAAAACGAAAGGAGCAACGGGCACAAAAGAGGGCTCTAAAAGAACAAGAGAAAGCCAAGCGACTTGCTGAGAAGCAGAAAAGACGTATTGAGAGTGAAAATGTCAAGAAAACAAGACAGCTTACGAAGAAACGTAAAATAAGCGTACGTGGTGATAACACCTCAGAGTCGGAATCGGAATTCAACTACAGTGCATTAGTAGATGACAACAGCAGTGCTTTTGAAGAGGAGTTCGAAATGTGCCCTTCGTGTAATAAAGGGGACCAGCACCCTTCCATGTGGGTCAAATGTATTGAATGCTTCACTAGATGGCATTTCATGTGCGCTAACCGGTCAGAGTATGCGCTCCTAGATGAAGATGAACGAAAGAAAATGGACTTTGTTTGCCCTCTCTGTGAATGAGACGTAGAGCTACCTAAAAAGTGTCTATTGTAATTAGATCTATTAATAATAAGATCTGTTTTGTTTACTAGACTGTTGTAATATGATGAATTAATGACTAGCACGACTTAATATGTGAAAATAAAGTTTACTTAGTTCCCAGGTGTTTCTTTCAGGGACATAGTCATTTTTTTAAAACTTTGTGATGGTGTCGATAATTGGGGTCAGGTGTCGATGTTGCGCAAATCCTACACTACTTCCGAATTTTACATACATTTGTAACATGATAACCATTGGTTCATTTATCCCACAATGATGTCTGTATTAAAAGTTTCGACCAATGAAAAACAGTTTTACAAACAAGTTAATCTTCTGGCATGTTACTATACAAAATATTTAGCTGAATATGAATTAATGCTTAAGGTGTCGATATACGGCGAATTTACTCTACTGTAGAATCTAGATATAGACTCTATCTACTTTATCATTAAAAAATAAAATTACTTGGTCTAGCATAACGTCTATAACTTACATTTAATATCAAATTTCAACCCGCTGAAGAAACACACTCAAAATTCTTCATCAAATTAACGTACCTGATTTTATACAGTCTTTCAAGGTTCCGCCGAAACTTGTAACCGTATGTTTATAGTTATTAAAAACATAAGGAGTTAAATGTTTCTTTAAAAGTGATGTACACTGAGATCCAGACTTTTGCAAATTATGCCAAAGTTCTTCCACAGTATAAGATGGCATCTTTAAAATGTAGATTTGCTAACAAACCATTGTTATAAAAAATGATTACGTTTCAAACTAGCATTAAATGAAATGATGACGTCATAAATATGTAAAACGTCAAGTTCGCGCCAAAACCATAATCATAACATTAAGCGTATCTAACACAGTGCTAGGGTTTTGTGCTAATCCGACAGACTTGATTTTTTTCAGCCGACCGGCACACTAGACTTGATTTAGTAAGAATCTTTTCCCTTTACCGATGTTTTCGATTTCATATCTTGAACAAGCCTTATATATGTGACCAAAAAAAAAAATTGAAAATAGATCTTCTGACGAGTTCACGGAAACCTACGGAAGCCTATTAGGACCATTTTGTCTTAGGAATTCTGAATTATGACTAACGTTTTTAGACTTTTGTCTTAGTAATTATGCGTTATGACGTGTGTATATGTACACGTGCATTTGCTTCAAAATGGCGGAGAGCGGGGGTTCATGTGATAATAAAGATTGTTGGTAAATATTGAACTGAACATTAACAGCTTGACATACGTTATTTACTAAATGAACATCGTTAAACAATATTGGCTGAAATCTAGAATAGCAGCTCTACATTTGCAAGGCCAGTATTCTATGAATTTTGTTTTCCTGAAACCCTCAGATCCTCCGGAAAGATGTTTTTTTGTAAATTTATTTACATCTATACATACCCAACTTTCGCGGACATGCTGATTTGGAAAGTCGATAAAAAAATTACATTAAACAAAGAAGGTGATTTTCGCTATAATCGTCATAACTTTTATTCTATTTGAAATACGAAATTTGTACTCATCACAAAAGTTTAATTAATCTTTTATCTTTCTAATGGTGTATTTTTTATTATTTTAAATTAACGCTTTCTTCGACCCTTTTGCGTTTGAAAAAGACACCTATGGATTCCCTCTATATTCAATGTAAAAAGCGTAAAATTGGTAGATTTTTCAATGAAAATTTGATGTTTTCAGCATCATAACTTTTTTGGGGGAAATGTGATCAAATTTGTACTCATTGCATTCGTTTTGAAAATTTAATTTCTTTCAGCATGTAAAATATGAAAACAATCAAATAATATCTTCTTCGACCCTTTTGATGATTTTTAAAACTACCCCTTAGATTTTTTAAGTTCAATTCGTCAATCGTTCGGCAAATCTCGGACATTTACGTACGTTTACGGAAACAACGAGCATTGGCGATGATCATATCTGCTGATTAGGTACCCAAGTATATACAGCCACAGCATGATGTATTATACAGGGTGATTAAAATTGGACGCGTTGAATCAAGTTTTAGAATAATTGAGGTTGAAGACTAAAACATATTACAACATGGATGAAAATATTAGAATCTGTGAAATATTTTACTTTACTTCCGTATAAAAAAGCAAAATCGATATTTATAACCCAATTTGTTGATATTATATAAAAAAAAAGATAAATAAAAAGATGGTTTTCATTATTGTTAAAGTCCCATTAGCTTTTTGGATGTCAAAATTGAAGTAGGTCTTATTTTACCTAGATTGATGTGAAACTGAATTTTACTTGCAATAAAAAGTACATTATACTCGTAGAAATACAGCACAGTATCTTTTAATAATGTTGCAAAAAATAAGAAAAAGCATCTGAAAACTATTTCATGAGATATGCCTAATGGAAGGCATTATGTAAATATTGTTACAGATCAAGTAATATATATTTCTTATATTTTACTATCATTTCAATTCTAATGGGCCTTAAATAGACGATGATATTTCATTAAATGAAATTTATTATTAATTCATTTTTGATAATATAATTATATGCTAAATATATCATTTTGGCATACGCCCACATGTCACTTAAAAAAAACCATGTAATAAAATAGTGTAGATGAACTACTTTGTATCATGATTTATTTTTCAATGATGTGTAAACAAAGGACGGATAATAAAATCATATTTTTGAGATCCCTTTATATGGTTGCTAACTTTACCTGATTATTGATTTTTATACGCATCTCACATTATTTACCAACAATTGGGCATGTCGAGTTATATTTGTTAGATATCATTTCAATTAAGACCGATGGAAATTGCCATAACATTGCAGAAATTGAGTGTACTGTTTATACACCAGGGCCCGTATTCACAAACCAACTAAGACGAAAAATCATCTAAGAATACCGAAATTATCTTAGTTTTCACCAAGTTTTGCTAACATTGTAAGATTTGTCTTAACTTTTGTCTAAGAGTGAAAAAAATCTTAGAAAAATTCTTAGATCGACGATTTTTATCTTAAAAGTTTAGTCAAGGTACGAGGTGTCTTAACTTTAAGAAATTTTCTTAGATAAAAAATAAAACGAAAATGGATGCTACGTCGAACTCATTATTTGTCCATATCTATGAAGAATAAAGTTAATTTCTTGGATTATGAACATTTAAACACTTTTCTGTCGTTATTTTGACTTGATCTTGGGCGGAGCAGTTGTCAAAATAACGTGTCAATTTCATTTACAAACATTGTGAAAAGATACATTAAATTTTGCCATCACAAGATAAGCAAAGATCCAGCAGAATGTAGACCTTTGGTGCTTAACTTAAAATTCATTGCCAATGATCCAAGATGCTTTTCACTGGACTTTATGATAGAACAATTAACAAGTACGTGTTATGTGACTATTTGCGCATATCATTGGGATATTGTACGATTTTCGGATAGACATTGGTTCAAGTTAATTGTGTTACAAGGACAGTGCAATGTGAACTAAAATATCATTAAACCATATATTTCGTTATTTATGTCGTTTTTGCTTCTTCATGAATAATTCAGCATCAGTTTCTGAGTTTATCAACTATGAAGACTTGCTATGAATTGAAATGATGTACTTTGTATTCACAGATTCTTTTGAGGACTCCATGAAACAATTTTGGTGACATTAGTAAAGACAGATACCAGTGCCTAATGTGATTTTGATGTGATAAACATTTAGATAGATAAACATTGCTTTCCATGAATTTGGGTGCAAATATATTCAGCCACTGTTTTGCTGTATTAATGTTTGATATGAACGTGAAATCCAAACACAGCAGTATAATCTTAAATCTTTATTACCTTGTTTACATATTCTTGTTAATGCACATATTGCGATAAAGTTTGTTCCAACTGAAAGAACATGCATGCAAGAATTTCAGTGTGACTTTAGTATATCATCAATTACAATTTATTTATTATTTGTGCAGTTTGTTGAATAGAGTATGATACAGGTATAAGCAATTTTGAAACTACCAGTAAACATGTAATTGTATCCTTGACAATATGAATTAAGTGAAGCAAATGATATCAGTAAACTTTATAAAATGCGTTTGTTTACTGCTGCACAGCTGAAAGATGTTTTTGTTATTAACCATTAATGTTCAGTTACGGATGAAATATTCTACAGCTATACTGAGCCTGTGTTGTTATAAAATCTCCCAACTGGGAGTAATGATATGACAAGCAGAAATATATCAGACAGTAAACAAAATACATACATGTATACATATTTCATAGTAAGAATCAATTAAAAACATGAGTGATAAATGATACTTGGGTTCTGATGCCCTAATGGTACATATTTTTATTTTTGATACTACTGTTGTTGGAACTTTACCGAATTACTGCATACTTCATAAAATTACATAATATCAAAGATATTAATTTGAATTGATATATCAGTGACACTGTTCGTAAGGAACCTGTTTGTATTCTTGCAAACATGACCAACAATTATATTTGTGTCATCTGTGGCTGAAAAAATACCAATCGTATCCGTAAAATTGAGAAAGTGTATAACAGGTTAAACTAATCGCCAATCGTAAGTTATGACGTATGGGAATTCCGTGGAAAAAACCCTGACAACGGTAAATTTTCAAAATTAAGATTTCTTTTCAAACTAAGAATAATTCCGTCTTAGTTTACGCTTAGAATAAATCTAAGATGAAGACTAAGAAATTACTTATGTCTTAGTCAAAATTTAAGATAAAGAAAATTCTCAACTCGGAAAACTAAGAACGTTTGTGAATACGGGCCCATGTCTATAATTCGATCGTATTTTTTTTATTTTGTGATGGAAATAGATATCTGCAACAGTCATTGAAGGTTGTAATGGATTTGGAAGTAATTTCATTTATAACCATTGACCTACAAAACGTGTGACATAGTGGAAAATTTCTGGTTACTCGATCGACCTAATTTATTATATCCCGCGACCCTAGACATTTTCATGATTTTATCCGTTGAATGGAAAATCCTCTTTCTCCTTTTTACTTTCCCACATGCTTTCAAAAGCTAAATAAAGTCCATACCTACTAACCGACTTTTAATAAGAGAAGAAAACATTTTTTCATGCCTAAGTGTAATCATGATGATTTAATGTTAATTGTTTCAGAAGTGAAAATAAATGTATTGTAAGCTAATGTGGTAAGTTTATATGCAGAATAGAATCAAATTACTATTTGACTGTGCATACAATAACACAATTATTACTAAGATTCTTTAATTTTGTCTTTTCATGATATTCGCATTTTCAAAATTAATTTTACTGGTGAAACAAATTTAATTAATGTCAATAGCATACGTTTCTGTCCATTTTAACGACGTACATAATAGTTGGGACATGCTAAAGTCTTATCAGAGATCCAAAAGTAATGTATACAGGGATAAATCGTTTTTTGGATCAATTAAGATAACAGATTTTATCTGTTACGCGTGACTGACTTTATTACTTTATGACCCCTAATAAAGTCAGCATAATGCAAGCAAGGAGGGTAACAATAGATAGACTGTATATAAACCCCCGAATTGTAGTTGTTTCCCTTGAAAATTGATCAGATACTCGATAAGGCCATGTCCGCCAAAGTTGGACATGTCTATCTTATCATTTTAGAGACCAGGGGTAAGGGTAGACATCCAATGTTGAAACTACATATTTGATGGCTCCATCAAACGAGAGGAAAATACAAACAAGTGACAGCTCGGAGAGTAGTGGGCACAATAATCTATGAATTCAACAGGGACGTTAAGCAAACTTTCGAAACAGTGGCCAATTATGCCAGGAGAATCTTCTTTCCTGATGGGATTAATGATATGGGCGAGCTAGCAGACATCGAAATTAAACTGTCTTCATATAATGGAGATCCATTGCAAATGGTAATGGTGGAAAAGAATATTGTCTTCAAGACTATTTTAAACTATTGGTGTCTATTCATTATTTGTTCTTGAGAACTTAAAAAAACAGCAAGTCAATGAAAAGCTGCCGAATGAAGAGCCACTCAGTAAAGAAAGTTTTTCTGTTCCAAGTATAACCTCATTGACAGTAAATGGTCATTTCTCTACAGGTGTTTTTTTTCACGCCGATATTTTCATATTTTTAATTGACTAAATTTGTATCTCCACAATCATGCCTAGATCTACTTAAAACATTTTTGAAAAATGAACGTCCAAGCTATGTTTTCAGTAGTCTACATGTTTTTTGTACAATATGCAACCGTCACGCGCTCGGCACCCATGAAATTTTATGCGGACATACAGTAGGCCTACTCAGTACCGGTTTTTCTACATGCGCCATGTAAAGGATAAACTAGTTCCCGTTCCATGCAAAGGGATACAGCGTAACGGGTGATTTTTTTGGTCAAAATTTATGTGGCGAATTCCGTTGGTTCCATGTTGCAGTGCAAGTCTATCACTCTATTTAAGTTCAGTAGGCCTACTTCGATTATTCATGTATTGGTTTTGTTTTCATTATCTGCCAAAAGTCATACATTCGCGGACGAGAACCGTCTATAATTCCTCTGACCTGCGAGTTAACTCACATAAAGGCAAATATTAGATACATGTAGGCCTATATCAATCGACATTTGTTCTATTTACCGAATCACTCCAAGTCTTAACATAGTTATTATACGAAAAGATTATTTTATCGATTAGTCTGTGGTTTAAAATAAGGATTTTAAAGGTATAAAAGGACTACGCGGCGCACTTGTCAAATTCAATACACAAAGTCGATATACAAATATAAATTTATTGATTGTTACAATACGGTACATAGGTCTAAGCCTTTCAACCAACCAGACTTCCCAAGGTTATACCGGACAAATAAAATATCAATGTTTATAATGATATTCACTTTATCTAAAACTTCAGAGTTTTATCACATTAGTGTTTGCTAAAATTTTACATTAAATGAATGCTATTGTTTTCAATTTTTATTGCGGCCAAATCAAATTTGTCCTTGAAGTGGACACATTCGGATGAACCATTCATAAGATAAGGTTCGGTTTAAAACCATACAATCCCGTATACCTTACGACACTAGGCACTACAGTTTGATACTTTAGTTACTAGTACATGTATATAAATATTAAAACTGCAGTATGATAATTTTCATATCATAAAGTTATTCAAGTCAATTCAGTTTATAACGATCTCTCGAGTCTGGACATGACAAAATTAACATACAATGGTGAATCATCAAGACATTAAACCAATTGTTCTGTGTGCGTGCAAAATTGCACATTCGAGATTTTGTTGAGCTCTTAATTCAAGGATTGTTCAAAATAGCGTCTTACCTGAGCGTATACAGTCCGCCAAAGTTCCGCCATAATCAGTAATTTTAGATTTAAGTCTATTGTACACGGATGGTGTAAGATGTTTTTTCAACAAGGATCCACTTTCATTTCCAGAAAGATTTTTCCAGAGTTCCTCCAAACTTGATCTTTTGTCCGCCATTTTTTTCGTCGTGGAACCAACTAACCAAGTGCTTAAACCGCTAGCTAACAAATGCTGACTTAACAGTAACGAACTATTGAAAAATCTCTCCGATTTAACACCGATTCAATGGACTATATCAAATCCATACATTAAAGGACATTTCAAGTTCGTTTAAGCGTATTTTCCCACAGAAGTTCGTAATGAAATTTTAACAGGTATGAAACAACGTGAAATATTGAAACAGAACAAAAAACTATAGAAGACGGAAATAAAATAGACAGTCATGATGATAATGTCTTCGGCAAGTCAAACCTGTGTTAGCGGCTAACTCCGAATAAAGACCACCCTGTAAATAAAGGCCACCCTGTAAAGAAATGCCACCCTGTAAATAAAGGCCACCCTGTAAATAAAGGCCATTCTTTTAAAAATCGTCTCAGATTATTACAACAAAATGACCTCCGAATAAAGATAACATCGTGTATACCTACCAAGGGCGGTCTTTGTTCACAGGTTTGACTGCACATGTAAAAGTATGGTGGCATATTTCTGCTTAAGATAGTCACACCAATTTCGCGAAAATATACCAAAAAAGACATTTTCACGAAAAGTTTACAACTTTTCATGATAAGATTTTCCGATATTAAATGGAAATATTTACTACTAACTGGACTGTAAAACATTTTCAAGAAAATAAACTTTTTTCAAATGTTACTTACGAAGCTTTGTCGAATTGATAACTCACTAAGCGTATGTAGAAATATGCCGCCATATATAAGATATTATAAGGGGTGAAAGAGCCCGATTACAAAAATAAAATAATGTAGGAGCGTAAAACTTATTATTTTCTGTTTTTAGGCGCCATTTGTGAGAATACGAGGTATGACCCCCCCCCCATATTTAATACAAAATGTTAACAGACATGATTAATATCTGCTACATATAAATAACCCATCATACCACATCAAGCTATGAATATCGAATCTATATTTACAAATTATTTATACGCTTAGCCACGATTATGATAACTATTCAAGTCCCTGTGGTTTTTGTTCAAGTCTTAACTTCTTATCAGAATGACATTGGAAGGTCAGTGGCTAGATATGTTGGTAGACACAGACATGTCGCTTTAAGTTAGCAAATATAACTGTTTTCATTTTACGTATCATGACATGAAATTCATTTGAAGTTCATTCAAAAACAGGAAATCCGACAACTTAACATTACAAGTTGACAATATTGTATAATTTATAATCGTAAAGTTTTATAAATGTGTACGTTTTATTTTATATCTACATATACAAGAACACGAATATATCCGGCCGATTTAATCTGATGTTATAATATATTGATCTATGTAGACAAAATGAATATCGTCTCGGTTAACTTAGTCTATGTGCCCGGCAATTTAATTTTAAGATTTAAAGGGGCATTCCCAGGAACTTCTGTGATTTGCTTTTCGTACACCAAAAATGCGTTTGTCACTTGTAAAACCAATTATTACCGAAAAGTCAAAGAAGAATGTGCGTTCAAAAATGACCCAATAACGCGCGCGTTGGTATTTGTATGTCGGATTGAATAAAAGGCTGTCAGCCTTTTATTAACGACAACGATGTTTCCGATTCGTCTGAGAGTTTAACTGAGTATGTGCGTTGCCTTTTAAGTGAACATAACATGAGCAATACTTGCAATTTCAGTGTGTTGACACTTTTTCCGCGATTTTTTCGGTTTTGACAGATACCAAAAGGGTCGAGTTGTGAAAATGACAAATAATTTCCGAGGCCGAAATCGGCAGGTTAGGTAAATCTTGAAATGTGCATTTTGAGTAAACTAGCGGGATATTTCGTAAATATTTTACAGGGCTTTCATTAATTGATTTAGGCATTAAAATGATACCAATTTGATCGCTATTCGAGACACTTCAACTTCCAGGGCATGTCCCTTTAAAGAACAAATCGATTTACTCATTACAGTCTGTCATATTGTGTAAGATGCACACTTGTACTGCCTACAATAATAAGAACAAAATGACTGTGTAAAAATGAAATCTACAGTTTGAACACAAGGACACCGGTTACCAAACAGACGTCTATTAAACAAATATAGTTATCTACTCAAACACAACGACCATGAAATACCTTAAATAGATAGATGGTTTTAATCTGACACTTAAATAATAGATTAATTAACCCACTCTATATGAAAATCATTGATACTCAGTCAGATAAAATTGGATTGAACAGATTTTATAAATGGTTTTAGACTTTGTCATGTAAACAACGGCCAATGATCTGTGATGAAATACTCTGGTATATACATGTATCTATGTTTTCAATCAAAATGTGTGTTTAAGAAATTTACATATCAGAGATTCTTAATTGATATATTAGAGGTGGGTCCGTGGTCATAAATGGTCTCTGACGCGTAATCGCTAGCTCCATACCGCTATGAGTTCGAATCTCATCCAAGACTGAAAAAAAATATTTTGTGATGAATCTATTGGCTTATGAACGGTTTGTGGTTTCATGGTTTTACATAGTTAATATACTTGCATGGGTCTTCCACCACCAAGGTAGAAAAGTCGCAAACAATTTCGTAATGTTGATGTTGCATTTCACCCCACAAACAAAATGAAAAAAATGTACATTCTAAATCACATATCAAGCAGAATAAGTCAAATAAGGTAAATTTTGCTTAATGATTATTCTACTAAGTGTATGAGTACCCACAGAATGGTATGACAAAACTGATTACATGACAAATTAGAAATTGTAAAAATGTCCAGATTTATATGCACTTAAAATTCAGGCCCCAGTTTCACAAAAAAAACTTGAAGTTTTTGCTCAAACTCCACTTATTTATCATATTAACCATTTATCTGTTTTATTGTATGTTACTCTGAATGTGGTATTAAAAGAAGGTACAAATATGGTCTAATAACAGTTTCCCACAATTTCAATCTAACAATAATCTTTTGATATTGAATAAATAAATAAAATGATTTGAGTCTGTTAATTGTTGAGAATTTGACTTTTGACTCAAATTATAAATGAGTTTTAAAACCGTTTATTTGTTCACCAAACCAAGAATAATTTATGCTGACATGTTTAACATGTTCTTAGTATATAAGAAAACGAATTGTAAGATTTCTAATCAAAAAGATTTCTAGACAGAAAAAACACTTGAGTCCATTACTGAGTTTCTGCTCAATTTTGTTCGTGAAACTGGGACTGGTATCATAAGTGGTATCTAAAGAGAAACTTGAAAGATAAACTGGGAGACTATGAATGTTCATGTTCATGATGTGAGAAGGTTGCTTAATCTTTCTACATAATTAGTTTTTTTTCACTTGACAAAAATGGTGTCATTCGGGTATCTTCTAATACATGTATTATGAACATAATAATCGTCTCCCATACGTAATCATTCGAAACTTTATTTTGTATTCCATGTAAACTGTATTGATTAGACAATTTTAGTTCCCTGAGCACTAAGTGCACATGTTGAAAGATAGCCCTGTTTTTCGACGTGTGTCAAGTGACGTGTGTCGTCAACAGTTGTTTCAAATGCAATCTACTATGAAACCACTCGACCAATTTCTATCAAACTTCACAAGAATGATCCATGGATGGTCATCTAGACAGATCTGAAAAAGATGCCACTGAAGTGAAGAATCGTCCTTCCTGGGGAGTCGGAGATCTTTGATTAAATAGGAAAACCTTCAAATATGTCTTACCAAAATCTCAAGGCTTAGAGCTAAGATAAGTGTGTGGCACCGTCTGGTACTTCTCTACAAAAGTGTCCAATCTTGCCATTGTTGTCAAAATCAAAATGCACCGCCCTGGTGTCACTTTTGTAACAATAAAAGATCATTTTGTGAAAATGTTCAAAAATCATTCTAGCCAGAACCATATGGCCTCGAGCTTAGATATCTGGTGTGTTGCACTGCCATGTGGTGTGTTGCACTGCCATGTGGTACTCTATCGAACATATTACAAATATTCCCTGGAATAGAAACTGATCCTGTCCCGGGAACAATTGTATATATTAACTTATTTCTAAAGAGAAAACCTTTAGACACCATGGCCTAGGGCTTAGCTATTTGGTGTGTTCTAATACTTCATCAAATTATGCTCCTTGTGTAAAATTTAGAAAAAAATCAGAAAAAAGTTTTAGCCGATTTATTTAGTTTTATATCAATATATCAGTGTCTTCATGTGTGATGATCTACAATCATGTGGTCAATTACCTGGTAATTTTTTATTGTATGATTCATTATTTTCAGTATAATAAGGTACTTTTGATATTATATTAAAATGGGACAATAAGGCCCAGTGGTCACTGCAGAACATTTTACAATCTTCAAGTCTTCCAAATCCTGCAAGTTCAAAATGAACTAACTTAGTCACAACCGGATCTGAATGTCTCATATATATTCTATCAAATCGATGTCTTGGATATGTATCCATCTGTAGATTGTCATTATACAACAAATCCCATGTGTACTTCGTGTCCGGATCTGCACCATTCAATTCCCAAAGGTCAAACACTTCTGTAGGTATACCCACATTCCTGGCCTGGAATAAAAATAGCTTAATGTTATTTCCATTCAAAAATCCGTTCTAACTATATCACATAATTTATCAGTCAGATAAAAATCTCATAATAAACCTGTCTGATAAATTATTTGTCTTTTAAATATTATTTGTTTTGTTTTGACGATGTACATTGTATAAGTCTCTGATAAAAGTTCTGTTCTGTTCTAAATGATAGTTTAGCATTCCATAGCCGTTGCTCGTCATGTACGAATTTTTATGCTGACCTAAGAACTGTGTTTTTATCTACATCTGCCATGCAAATGCTTTAAACTAGTTCCCGTTCCTGTTGCGGTGCAATGGTATGTAAGTTCAGTTGCCATGAGTACGTTCATGCAGTACGTTGGTTTTATTTTTAAAAGAATGCTTAAATAACAAAATGAATCTTCAAACATAATTTTGTACGATGATAAAAGACAAAAAGCCTCCTACCTCATATTCTCTCAGATTGAGATCACCCCCAAATATGACCGTCTTGTCATTATCTTCTTTCAAACACTGTGAAAAACAGAGCTGAAGCTGTTCCATCCTTTTCTCACTGCATGCCCGACAACTCTCTAAGTGAGTGGTCAGCAATACAAATTGTTCTCCTTTGATGGTACACTGACAAGGAAATCAAATAAAAAGCAAATCAGAAACAGGTCTGTATTACTGTTTACAGGCAGACCCGTTCGGGAAGCAAGTTACTGTAGGCCCTACGTACTCTATTGTGTCAGGGTCTTTTTGATTTGAGTGACCCTGATTGTGTTCAATACGACGACATTCTGTTGTGTTAAAATCAGAAGTATCGATGTTGATATTTACTGATACTTATGTGTTTTTCACTAGTTTGTGTACAACAAAGAGTGTTTAATGTAATTAAATTGTCTTCAATTAATGTGCTGAACATTAAACTTTCCAATATTTGACGAAATGGACAAGAGAGAAAGACTCTAGGATATGCAAGTAATGTAATACTGGATTAGTTGAAACTGAGATTCATTTTTTATCTTTATCTGTCGAAAATTGCGATCTTAAGAGATAAACTTTACTTAATACGTTCGCCCCTAAATATTATCAATAACAATGATTTCTATGACAGTCACTGCCTTAAGAAACTTTTTTTTGTATTCCAGAAGCTATTAAAGCCTTAAGTATGTTCATCAATGAAGCCTTAAAATGTCGAATCTAATTATTATTAACTCTTTTCTTTAAATTTCTTCCTACATCATATATTTTTCAATGTTTAATATTATAACGTTTTTTTTTATTCTATTATACGTAGACATTCATAGCATATTTGGTATATACTTACAAACTGTGTCAATGTAACTTGTAAATGTTTTTATTTTCCTTTCCGTTCTGTGTTTATATACTAAATGTTTTAGTATAAAATGTATAGATAGAATAAGTGACTGATAAACCTTATTAGGCTGAGTTTTTGCAAAGTATTTAATAAGTATTATGTAACGTTGTGTATTTCTTTATTATGCCTGTCACTATAATAAATAAACTATATATATATGTGTGTGTGTAAATGTTAAATTTAATCGCTATTAACTCGTGTCATCCGAATGTATAAAAAGAAGACTGTAGACTGAAACAAACTACTTGTACTTGTCATAAATGATTTGTATACGAGTGAATATTATCAGTGTTCATAATACTGACAGGCACAAATCAATAATAGTTTGATACCAGAATTGAATTAAAGATAGCTAAATGCGTGTATACCATGACCCGGAGTAAGTTCCGACCCTGTGTAGAATTTGGATACGGTATGACTTTCACCTCCTTAATTTCTACAATATCTTTTTTTAACAGCATTGCAACATAATAGCCGCCACAATCATCATCATATTCTTCTTCTTCCCCACTTTCTTCATCATCATCGTCGTCATCAGTATCATCATCTATTGTAATCAGTTTATACATGGGACATAATTCTTCTATGATTCTCTCTGTCGCTGGTATTACCTCCTGGAGAAATACGACATGTGGGTCCTCCCTGTGCTCATGTATGAATGAATTAAATATTACTGCACTAATTTAGAACGACATACTATGTCACTAGAGCAGTCATGGCCCACCCGATTAGCTCATTAGTTAGAGCTGTGGTTGCGAGTAAGAACCCCGGGCGAGGCTCGCACTGTCCGTGACAATTAAATTAGACAGAAGATATCAAAGACGTTCGCGGCAGTTTATTCAAATGACCTGTCGGTTTTGTAATGTTAGAGATATCCTAGTACATGTATAATAAAACTCGTGACCTAATAGAATGACGTACTGGCTTTATGTATGTAAAACTCGTGACCTAAAATGTACGTACTGGCTTTATGTATTTAAATCTCGAGACCTAAAAATGTACGTACTGGCTTTATGTATAGAAAACTCGTGACCTAAAAATTTACGTACTGGCTTTTAGTACGTTTTACAATAACGTTACCTGATGATTCGCTCACATACAGCAGTTGTCCGATTCGTCAAGGCTTTCATGTCTAGACCTTCAATATTCCATGACAGGAGTCGGATTCTGAAAGTGTCAATTGTCCAAGGTATAACCCGAACCTCTGCTGGGATATGTTTGTCTTCACATTCCATTGTTGATAATCGTCAAAGTAGATCTACGCACTATGTAAAAATGTCCAAGTCAAATATATGTGCATGCTTTTTTCTAGCCTGATTCCCGGCGTTACGACGATGGTCTGTATCGCAGTTAGGGGCAGCCGCCGCTAACCCAGACAAGTTTTATTTCCTACAAAAGATATTAAAAATACAAGTAGCGTGTTAACATACCCAACTTTCGCGGACATGCTGATTTGGAAAATCGATAAAAAAATTACATTAAACAAAGAAGGGGATTTAAATTAATGTTTTCTTCGACCCTTTTGCGTTTGAAAAAGACACCTATCGATTCCCTCTATATTCCTTGTAAAACGCGTAAAATTGGTAGATATTTTCAATGAAAATTTGATGTTTTCAGCATCATAACTTTTTTGGGGGAGATGTGATCAAATTTGTACTCATTGCATTCGTTTTGAAAATTTAATTTCTTTCACCATGTAAAATATCTTATAATAACATACCTTCTTCGACCCTTTTGATGATTTTTAAAACTACCCCTTAGATTTTTTTAAGTACAATTCGTCAATCGCGGATTTATTAATTGATTCAAACCTTTTTAATCTAAACGAAATTGATAAAAAATACCACGAACACGAGATAAACATAACTTAATTTACGCATATTTGTGGTACAGTAGTTATACGCGTTCGGCAAATCTCGGACATTTACGTACGTTTACGGAAACAACGTGCATTTGGCGATGATCATATCTGATGATTAGGTACCCATGTATATACAGCCACAGCATGATGTATTATACAGGGTAATAAAAATTAGACGCGTTGAATCATTGCAAGTTTTAGGATAATTGAGGTTTAAGATTAAAATATTTTACAACATGGTTGAAAATATTAGAATCTATGAAATATTTTACTTTACTTCCATATAAAAAAGCAAAATCGATATTTATAACCCAATTTGTTGATATTATAAAAAAAATAAAAAGATGGTTTTCATTATTGTTAAAGCCCCATTAGCTTTTTGGATGTTAAAATTGAAGTAGGTCTTATTTTACCTAGATAAATGTGAAACTGAATTTTACGTTCCATTTTTTTATCACAAAGTACATATAGAAATACAGCATAGTATTTTTTAATCATGTTGCAAAAAAATAAGAAAAAGCATCTGAAAACTATTTTATGAGATATACCTAATGGAAGGCATTATGTAAATATTGTTACAGATCAAGTAATATATATTTCTTATATTTTACTATCATTTCATCTATTGTTCTAATGGGCCTTAAATAGACGATGATATTTCATTAAATGAAATTTATTATTAATTCATTTTTGATAATATAATTATATGCTAAATATATTATGTTGGCATACGTCCACATATAAAAACATGTCATAAAATAATATAGATTAACTACTTTGTATATTTATTTTTTCAATGATGTGTAAACATAGGACGGATAATAAAATCATATTTTTGAGATCCCTTTATATGGTTGCTAACTTTACCTGATTATTGATTTTTATACGCATCTCACATTATTTACAAAAAAAATGGGCACGTCGAGTTATATTTGTTGGATATCATTTCAATTAAGACGGATGGAAATTGCCATAAAATTGGCGAGCGAAATGCTCACAACATGTAACAAACATGTAATTCCAAATAACATCAAAACTGTAACAGAAATCATACTTTTTTTTAAATATACTTTAATGACAAGAAGTGTCTATAGTAATAACTTTTAAAATAATAATGAAAAAGTTTAAAGCTGTCAACTTTATCAAATTATGCTATACTCACCCCTACTAAACGGTGGCTCTTTCACATTTTTGTAATCTGATCGACACATTCGTTAAAGAGCCATCGATCAATTTCAAGTCTAAACAGGTAAGCACATTTTATAAAATTATCTGTTTTTAAAGCACATGCTTGTTTTTCAAAAATCGAAGAATGCTATGCCACCCGGCACAACTTTTCTCGTCATTTTGCATGCAATTTCGTTGCTAGAATTTTTAGAAATTATCAACTGGTGTGTTTCCTTTCACGAGGAGACACATCTGAAGCGATTTTTCTTCCGTGAAATGGGTGCTGGAACATTGTCCCAACTTCCCGTTTGCCTCAACTCAAAGTTCGCTTTAAAACGAAATACAATGTACTCGTATTTTTTGCATATGTGAATTTAATATAGCCATCGACAACATGCGGGAGCCATCGGTAATGTGTAAGAGCCCTCGCAAATGTGATGATGCCAACACCATTATTCAATGAGTGTTAATATATCATTGTGGAATTATCCCGCTATCGAAGTATACGCGATAATTGATCAACAAGTAAGCACGCCCGTTTAACTCATAACGAGTGTAATTTATCCTTCGGCAAACATGTTGTGAGGAACTTCCGTTCCTCGTTGTGAGCACCCATATTGTTTGTCAATAATGTAAGTTTTCTAAAATTATGAAGAATACAGGCCTTGGTATAAAAATATCGAAATGCAGTTAGCTAGCTATGGGTTTTCCGAGTTTGCACAGTCATGTAAAGATATTGACTAGGATTGACGCTTCGTATGTTATATTTGGTCCGGCGAGAAGTATAACTATGTATATTTCAATTGTCAAACCACAATGGCAACAGGTCTTTGTAAAGTGGATAGTTACACTGACAATAGTATAGTATGAACACCTTTCGTCCATAATGAGCCTTTGCGACATTTTATAGTAAAGGGCCTAGATGCTACAATACCTATTATTTTGACTACAGTTCTACAAAACGTAGTAAGCTCTTGCTTTTTCCTACACACCAACCAGAAGGTACACGGGCTGTCTACGGAAAAATAATTAATCAACCTTTGCATGTCATGAATTTAATTTAATCGGTTAAGTCTTTCACATGTTCACATGAGTGACTTCCCTTCCATGCATAGGGTCCGTTGTGACCTCGTGCTGCGCCTTTGCAGTATCGGGTCAAACGCTTCGATAAATATGTTTAAGTTGAGATCCAGGTTTCGTGGAGATCAGTCGGACAATCCCAAACCAAACAGTTATTTAATCGTCTTCTCAATATTGACTCATATAGGTATTGTAAACTAGTGTCTTATTTAAGAATAAAGTAAACTTCCTTATCATGGCGTACCACCCTATTTTGATCACCCAGAAATGAGCTTTCGACAGTTTGTAGACCCAAACATGGCAGCCACACATAATGCAAGTATTATTGAATTAGTCCAAGAAATGAACACACGGCTTAAAACGATAGAATCAAACGTACCGAAATTACTGCCTATTGAAAAAGATGTATCGAAAACAAAGCTTAAGGTAGAAGAACATGAACTTCCCAATAAATCAATGGCCAAAAGGGTAACGGAAGTTGAAATTTTTTGCCAAACATTTAGTGATATACCTGACGACTTTATAACTACAAAACATAATATCCAAAAAGCATTATCACAAGTTAAATCCAGCAACAATCCCTATAAATCAGACATGTCAACAATTCGTAAACAAAACGATGAGTTAATTACACGAATGTTTACTGAATATACAAGCACGTGCTATGGAGAATAATCTAATTTTCTTCGGTATTAGTGAGGCCGGACCAGATTTCCAACATCAAACCAACGTCGACACTAGTGTCAATGATAGTAACAGGATGAAAGCACCAGTGCGCGAAAAAAAACAAAGTCAGTCTTACGCAACATGCTGAAAACAGAGTTGCAAGGCAATGATATTATACATGCTGAATACCAAATTAACCCTGATGAAATTCAGTTTAACAAAGTGTTCCGGTTGGGAACCCCAAATAGGATTTCTGAAACAAGAGACCACGACCTATAGTTGCAGTGTTCGAACGTTACACTCAAAGAGAAACTGTTCGTCGAGCTGGAATAATCCTCAACAAATAACAAACCAGATACAAAATATATGAACATTTCCCTCGTGAAATAGAGGAACGACGAAACAACTCTACCCCATTGGTCGTAAATTCAGCAAGCAGAACAACAAAGTGGTGATTGTCAAAGACAAGCTTTATGTAAGTAACATGTTATACGACCCTGAGTCTGGGACTCTGGTCCAACGACAATCACGATACCTAGGTAACCGTCAACATCCTACGGTTGGTAATGATTTTAATGAGAGACGACCTTATGACAACAAACGGAAGTCATCGCATCTTTACAGATTTGTTGAGCCCACACGAAATACCCGGAATCACAATAGATCTGCTCAAAACTCAAACTCCTGATTTTGAAACCCCAAACCGATTCGTTGGGATGTAACCCCTAAACGTAAAGCCCGCTCACCATTTGAAAAGGAGATAGCTGCCAAACGCACCGGAAATTCTGTGTAAAGTTATGTCCAAGATAATTGTGCTGAAATGAGTGTTTCTCACCAACCGTGTTCTAATACATCCCAGTGTATCAACCAGCGAGACGCCGAAGAAGGGCCTTATACTGTCCAACACTCAGCCACAATCGACAACTAGGCCAGGCATGGAGAGAGTCATGTGATTCACGGAATTCGGATATTAGTGAACAAAAGGTCTGTACGCATAAATGTTCTTTGAATTTTACCGTGTCTAGTCGTCATGGTAGTAACAATGGGTTTAGGAGTGTTCGTTCTGTTTTAGAACAAGACCATAGTAAATCTAAAGTTAACAAAACCAATTCTGATGTACATGTTCATGATTTGTACAACTCACTATCATTGTCATGTGATATACTACATCAATATCTTAGTTTGTTTATACTTATGTTTTATTGTACAGCTCGACCATGTGTTTTGAGCCGTGACGAAATTATTCAGAATAGTCCACTAAGTCAAATAGGGGATGTCGATATTCGGAACAAATCTGACTAAAACATATTGATAAGGTGAATGCTGGCGCAAAAGGTAGAGCGCCTTAGCTCAAGATGTCGTATTGAATAAAGTCCAAGTTCAATTCTAGTCACCAGCCCTCTTATTATACATGTTTTTCTTGAGTGTTTTTTATGCAAAGTTTCTATTATCAAAGTGTTTTATTTAAATTTTATCATTATAAATTCTGAGTTTTTGAAGTAAAAAACTTGATATTCTAAAAAGAATCATGTTTGATTCAGACTCCCTATCTGACTCAGAGACAGATACAACTTCAGTGAAGGATCATCGGCAGACACAGCGAGTGAAGTAGATCTGTGAACTGAATATTGTGCAATATGAATTTATTTAGATAAAACAAAAAAAGATTAAAAAAGAAAGAAATATTTTAAAACAATAATGTAATATGCCCGAAAAAAAGTATGGTGCAGTCAGGAATTGAACTCGTGCCTGTTGGCTCATAGTAAAAACGTACGCTCTACATACTACGCCAGCGACACTTACTACAAACCTCATGCTAAATTAGTCTCATATATTATCCGTAAATGTCTTTTATTCAATAACATATCCACTTCCCCCAGTCGATTTAGTATATTCTTCCGTCACGGCTCAAAACTCATGGTCGAGCTATACAAGGTCCGCGTTGTGTAATTATTGCAAATTCTTAAATTTTGTGCCGTACTATATTCAGTATTCTATTGATGATGTTTTGACAAGCAATCTTATTGACCATAGCTTACCAAGACCATGGTTGTATAATAACTCGTTTCGATGCGTCAAGCAAAAGCGCAAAATTCAGACAACAGTCATCCTTGACGAAACATTACTATTAATGATATTTGTCATGATTGTAATGTTGATACCAGCATAAATGTACCTATTATGAATACTGATCAAATAACGCTTCCACCTGATGAGAAACATATACATATTATAGATGAAAAATTGCATAATACCGATAATGGCAAATTTAAGATCCTAACATCAAATGTGTGTGGCCTTAAATCCAAATTAAACTGTCCTGACTTTTTACATTTGATCAATCAATTATACAAGAAACTAAACTTGAAGATTTAGATTCTATCATAATCGATAATTATGATATGTATTGTAATAACCGTAAGAGAACTGTATTGAATGCGTGTAAATCAGGTGGGATAGCGTTATTTTATTAATAACGCTATCCCACCTGATTTACGCGCATACGACAATATCTAAATATGTGACTGTTTTAGATTCCAATAACAAAACAATCATGTGGTTTACTTTGTCAAAACAATTAACAAAAACTGATAGTGATGTATTGTACGGTGTGGTTTATATACCGCCTGAGAACTCTAAATATTCAATGGAGGATCCATTCATGGATATACAAGTTTTCATGAACTCGTGTTTAGATAAATACCCGCATGTGTGTTTACTTGGTGACTTTAATTGTAGAACAGCAAGTTTACTAGATTACATTCCAGCGGACAAAGACATTTTAGATAATCAACATTTAGGTGACATGTATGAAGAGTATTCAAATGAAATGCTTATGTTCGAAAACGCCATGAATGTCCAATTGAATCGAAATAACAGGGACAATTCTACTAATAATTATGGGTATAGATTAATTGAATTTTTAAAAATGAATAACTTGAACATATTGAATGGTACGTTTACCGGTAACAATCATGAGCTTACTACATGTAAAGGCGTGAGTAGTGTAGACTATTTTATATGTTCCTCAAATTTGTTTAAATGGATACAATCCGTGAATGTTCATAATTTCAGTGAGTTATTCTCTGACGTACATAATCCAGTTAGCTTAGAATTCAATTTCATAAAACCTTTGCATGGAACCGCAACTGTATCTAATGAACCGAAAATAAAACTTTGGGATAAAAATAAAACAAATGAGTAGATTATATGTAGAAAATATTGATCGTCATGCTGTTGACTCAATTTTTTATTCTTTATGTTCTTTCGAACAAAATAAAAATTTTACTCAACAAAATGTAGACGACGCTGTAAAATTGATATCTAATTTATTCAAAGATACTTCTATAAATACATTTGGCTTTTGTAATATGAAGGGAAATGTATAAATAAAGGCATTAATGATGCCGATGGAAGTAATCTGTCACCGTGGTTTGGAGCGCAGTGCAGAAAAGCACGTCGTAACTTTCACAGAGCGAAATATTTAAAGCCCCATTAACATATACATGTAAATTAATCGGTCGTAATAGTTTCTGTTAGTCCTATAACGTGCATACTTAATAGCAAGAAAAAAATATCATTGAAATAAATACTATTTATAGAACAGCTGTGCTTCCCGCATCAAGTTATGCACACGTCGTATCTAGTGACGTCACGTGCTCTACATATTTCAAGTTTACAAAAGCAAAAATCACAGTGAAATGAGTGTTTTAAGAAAAAATAGGGCTCGTTTCGGCGGTAATAATTTTCTTGGGATAATATCAGCAATTGTTTGTTTTTGCATATATTTTTCTATAGCAAAAAGCTTATGAGGCTTTAAAGCCACAATAAGGTTCCGAAATGACGTATTTTCATCAAATAGAAAACACAAATCTGTGTTACTGATTTGAAGACTGATAAATAATGAACACAATGAGCCATTAAAACACGCGCTAACTATAATATAACTGAAATAATCTTCTTTTGAAGATTGGCATAACAAGCCCGGTTTGTTTACAAATACGGCGCTAAATGTATTCCGACAGCATCTCCGTCATTTTCCGGAGACTACGGAGAATTTTCCGCGAGTTTCTGATAACCAATGGATGGATAGCACACGTATTGATGACGTAGTAAACATAACACTCCGAAAATGTCTTCAACATCGGTACGTATTGAACGTTTGTTACTAAAAAATCATTTTTATTCACTACATCAACTTTGTCAGGCATACCGATGCGTTTAACTGTTTAGCGTATATATTTTAGCACATGATGCAATCAAAAAAATAATTTAATGCTGTTGGATTGTCTCTCAAAAGTTAGCAAAAAATTACTCCGTAGTTAGATCTACTACGGTAAACACTATTTTTGTTGGTCAGTTAGCCGTACGTTTACCCTATGTGTCGTCGGATCATTACATTGAATGTATGCTGATATAAAAACAAAAAGGCCATGAGCACTTGCAGTATTTGGATAGACGTTTGTTGTTGTTGAAGATAGACTTGATAGTTACATACAGTAATGTTATTTATTCATTTATATTTAGAGTTCATCTAAAAGCTCATCAGGATCAAACAGTCCAGAGAGAGGTCTTGCCAGTCATGTAGGAAAGAGTGGTAGAGGAAGAGGAAAGAGAGGAGCATCTGGAAGGGGACGTGGGAGAGGACAGGGGAGGGGCAGAGGGCGTGGGAAGTCCATCGCAACTAGAGCTGATGAGGCGCTACATATTCTAGAGACAAGGAAGGAAAGATTTAGGGTAAATTATAAGTTCATATTTGGTTAATAATATATATTGATTAATAAGTGATATGCTATAGGCCCTGTTATTTGTCTGAGGAGAGTCGTAATGACACAAGGCCCGCTTATTGGAAATGCCACTGCATTATTATGCCAGACAGTAAACAAATACTGATTTAAATAGTTATATAATAATGTGAGTAAAAGCACTGCCACAGTATATGAAAACATACAAACATAATATCCAAACAAGTGTATGAGTTTATTGAATGAAAAATATTTTCAGCACAAGAAATTTGCATGGGTGACTACATTGTTTTTCATCAATGAGAATATAGAAATCTGCAGTCATATGACCACTTCTAAATAGACTATGTTCTGCAGTACATTCAATTTTAGATAGACCTCTATAGATAAAACTACTTCTGCACAACTGCAGTTATATGGCTTCTACTGTTGCGTGATTTACCTCTTATCATTTGTTATAGCTTAGCTATTGTGTAGTGGTTCTGTACAAGATTACCTTAATTAACAACCCCATGTCATGCACATGAAAATACTTAGACACTCCTGCTACAAACTAATTCTTATAACTCATGTAACTGACTGATTATCATGCAGTGAGCTACCTTCATGTTTTAGAGTGCCATTGGTACTCAAGTAACATAAGACTGTTACGACTTTTTTGTACATATACATGTTCTGTGATTTGCAGAATGCTTTGGAAGACATGCCAGTAGAAAGGATGAAGGAATTGCTAGTGGAAGCAATGGAACAGAATCCGTCATTGATTCTAGATGTCTTTCAGCCACCAGAAAGGCAGTCTGGAGGCTTCCATCCACCTGAAGATGATGATTCGCCGGACTGGTGTGTTTGTGGAAAGTGCCGGGAGATGCCAACACAGGCTGAGAGAATGTGTTGTAAAAAACTGAACTGTGTTTCAGTAATGCCAGTAAGTGAAGAATATTTTCCATAACACTGACTTTCAAGTACATCTAATTTCAGATTAGCCTCAAACCTTTTCTACATGACTCATTTATCTGTGTATCTGTCTTTTGAGAAATTACACAGTAATTGAAATTTAAAACAATTGAATTGAATATAAAAGAATTAAACCTTCATTTCCTGTCGTTTACTGTATCGAAGTGTAAACTCCATCAGACCTCATAACACATTGAATAAAGTCTGAGAGAGTTTACACTTCGATAAACGACAGGAATTGAAAGTTTAATTCTTTTATATTCAATTCAATTGTTTTATTCAATTCTTACAAATTTCGGACATGAACCGCTAGAACTCTTTATATAGCTGGTAAAATCTTACACATATAACTTGATGACGTCATTGTGATTTGACATCATCAGATAGGAATGTGAATAGTAAAATGGTGTGGCTATTGTAGGATTAAACATTCATTTCTGGTCAGTCATCAAAGCGTTAAATCCCTCTGACCTGATAGCACACATCAAATAAAGCTTGTATTACTGATCTGTAGTCAGTTGTTTTATGTTATACAGAACACATAATTAGGTCAAAAATAGTCTGTAGACAATGTACAGAAACAAAAGATTTCCGATTGAACAGGAGTTTATCAAAGTGTAAACTCACTCCATTGACCAATCATAATGCGTAGATTTGTTAGAATCGGAAATAATAATCTGTCAATGTGATCACACTAATTTCTGCTGGCTATGACAAGCTCCATGCCCTCCCAAACTTTCGATGATGTGAAGTATTTTTGAGGTGATTTCTTTTGCTTCAGTTTGCAAAGGTGACTAAATTAGAGATCCATTTTATTTAGTCCAGAATAATGTCTCCCATCCCCAGTGGCTGGGACAATATTACTGGTCTTACAAAGACAGATCAATGTATTTTCTTTGATAAAAAAGTAACTGATACTCCTTTAGCACCTTTTATCAGCTATTTATACAACGGAGTGATCTCACTTTATGGACTTTTTAACAGGATCTCTTTGCACACATTCTTCTGTATGATGCATGTGTTTCATTTTTCTTTCAGGACTTCAGGGTGCTCATTTTAGATGAGTCTGTTCTACACCTACAGAGGATGTACAGACGAGATATTCTTGTGTTTGATGACGAGGCCGACATCAGAAAGGCAAACAGACATGCCGCCTACAGACAGTTTGTTTTATGGCAACATGGCCGCTTGGGTGTAGGTGACAGGAGGGTTATTCCCTCCTGTTGCGTGTGGGCTATTAGAGACAGATATCCGGATGCCTTTGGGCAGTACACTGGGTTTCTTCCGTCAAGATTGGTATAATTTAAATAAGAACAATGTATACAGAGAAATTTATTTGAAAATACAGTACAAAATGTGTAGCCGGACCATGTGTTTTGAGCCGAGACGAAATTATTCAAAATTCAGATGGAACAAATTTTGAAATAATCTTGTGCCTATTGGTTGTAAAGATTACATTCTACCTACCGCATCTGCAACACTAATACTGTTTTGCTTAATTATTGTACTCTATTGTCTGTAAATACTATTCATTCAATAACATATTCCAAATATCAGCATCTCCCAGTTCTGACATTAGTGCATTCTTGTGACAAGGCTCAAAACACTTAGTCAGGCTATACATGATTTACAATTTCATAAATTATAAGAAGAAAATGTGTTTTAGTCTCTACAAAGTTTTGATGGTCAGCAGTTCTGTAAAAAAAAATGTTTGGTGGCTTTACTGCACTTTTCATAAAAAAAAAATATCAGAAGGAATCCTACATCAGTCTCAGAAGAATTTTTCTTGACAAAAACATCTTTGACTTTTAAAGATACATGTACATTGTCACAATGTACATGTATCTTTAAAAGTCAAAGATGTTTTTGTAATCTTACAGAACCCATGCATCATACATGAGATTCTATAAAAGTGAACATATAAATGTGCATATAGTGTACTTATTTCATTTTTGCTTCTTTTATTATTCCGTTGTACAATAATTTTTTGCCATGATTATTTGTTCACGTGAATTGCTGAGAAGTATGTTTAGATTGGTTTGGAGGCAGAAACACATTGCTATGCCAAATCTATAAACATGTACATAAACTTCTAAGTCAAATTAGAGGACATGTTATGATTTAATTCCCAGGATCAACATTTTACTTCACAAAAGTACTGCATAACCAGGAAAGAGAAATACTCCATAACTGAAAATATTTGCAAGAAATGATTTCAAATGTTGCTTTCAATCCAAATTCAGAATATACTGTAGATTTTATTTCAAAGACAATGAAATTATAATAAGTTATTTACTGAAAAAAATTGCACAGATGATGACTTTATCTTAGAAAGTAAAAATGTGTTAGTAAAAATTGTGATCCTGGGGCGTTACATTGCTAGCTATGTACCAATAACATGACTGAAAAAGTTGAAATCAATTTGTAAAGTATGTAAGCAGCCTTGTAACATGCAGAAGTCTGGTAAAGCCATACTGGCATACATAATTTGTGCCATTGATTTTCCTTTGTCTTTCTGTACATTATAGTTTTGGTTACATTTAATGACATTTTATTCACATGTACATACTTTCTTAGATGCCTTAGTTGTAACAATACCTGAAAGATTTCTTGTGAATATTTACTTACAACTGTTACAGTAATAGTGTTGAAAATTATTCCCCATAAAGAAAGAAGTTCATTTTTTATTCCGGCACTAATGAGTTTAATGGCAAGCTTGAAATAATATATTACTGGCACATATACCCTGAATTCATGACGCATACATTTTACAAGTATTATACATAGTTTTCACACTTTTGTAAATCTTTTCCTGAATATCAAATGTGTATTTAATGTGCAAGTTAACCATAACATTTTTTTAGCATTTAAATTTGCTACACAGATGCATTGGAATATACCCTGATTATAAAGAGATTTTACCAAACAGATCTTTAGTGTACAATCTCATTTAGCTCATATTGCTATTACATTTATGAACATAATTTTCTGATCAGTTCTAAATAAACTTGTTCATTCTTGAATATTTGCTTGACGTTTCTTTTATATTCTCTTGTCATTTCTGGAACCTTGACTGCTTCTCTTTTGCCAATTCCCCTGTTGCAGCAGGCTCAGTTGGTGCCAAATGATATGCTAAACGTCTTGGATCATCTTCTTCCAGTACCCTTCTTTGCATGCCAACACGGTCATTGATCCGCATAGTAAGTGCTATGCGTACAATGTCTTTGACATATGTGTAGTTTTTTTTGTTTTTCACAGGAAAAACTGACCACCGTCCACTCTTTTTGGAGTAGTATCTGTGATATCTGTACAATAAAATTGCTTTGGTTAAAAAGTAATCAGAAAACCTGATTAGAAACCTACTGGAAGTATAAAAAATAGAATATTGGGTAGTGTCAGTGAAGGTGTCATGTATTTTGTATGTTCTGTCAGAGGCAAATATCACATGCCTTGATTCCATACATTTAGATAATCTATAATGTATAATTTCATTTATACTGACGGAATTACTTCACTGCAAACGGATATATGTGAAGTGAAAGTGAAGTTTTCTTCACATTTTGTTTCCTTTTTAATACATTGGATTCTCTTTTATGGACAAAATCATAGTGTGATTTTTCCAAATGTATTGGTCCACTAATGAATCATTTAACAATAATGTAATGAAACAGACAATACTGCAAAACTACATACCTCACATAATTATGAGTATATCTACAGTTACACTGTGCTGTGATTTAACTATCATACACATATCATATGAACAAAAGAAATCATTCTCTTTTTTCTTAATGATGTCATCGTTTAATGAATTGAACACTCACATTGCATTTCCATCTTTATTCTTCATCAGGGATCTGTCTGCATGGTGATTGTGGTCTATGGCCGCAAGTCTGTTTCTTATTCGGTACACAGGAGGACTGTATGCAAACCGTTTGGCACAGTACATCAGAATCAGCTGGTGAAAAACCTCTAATTCAGCTGTACTCCTATGAATTTATAAGACATCATTACCTTTAGTATTTCTGTATTAGACGCCTTACATATAATTGAACTACATGAAATCAAACTTCAGTTTTCGAGACAATGATGGTAACACACACAGTACAGTAGTGAAGAATGTAAAAGGTAGATGCAGAGAACACAATAATGGGGGAAACTTTGAGCATATGGCTGTTATAGCAGTATATGAACATATGAAATCCATACTTCTAATGTAGCTGGTTCAAGCAGGTTCTGAAGTCTGAAAGGTTTAATGTTCTTATCACATACATTGGATTCTAATATGGAAATACAAATAACGTTACAATAATAACTGTAAGCTATTCATAATCAACTAGAGCTTTTTCACAGAGGTGACTAATTCCCCTACACTAAGAAAGTTATAGTACACTATACGACTAAGTTCAAGGGGCTATAACTCTGCAATGAGTGAATCATTGGGCATGAAAATTGTCTTGCACATCTACATTTCATGGCAAAAACATACTTCAAGTTTCACTGCAATCGCTAAAAGAATGTGACAGTCGTTTGCTGACGGACTGACCGAGTGAATCCAATATACCCCCGCTCAAACTTTGTTTAAGGGGATATAATTATGCTAATATTATCTATGAAAACTAACCTGAAGTTAAGGTAGTATGGCACATTTTTCAGGAGGCGTTTGTTAAGAATTACAGATGCCAAATTCTGTAAGGTTTGCTTGTCTTTTTGGGGGCATAGCCAGGGCTTATCTCTCTCTTCTTCATTGTCAATTGGTTCATGTAAGCACTGGTTTATTCCACAACCATGAGATAATGTCCATGAATGCTGATTGGTGATATGATGGAGCAAGCTTCTCCAGATGCACTGAAATAACAATCAGTAGAAATAAAAGAAATACAAATCAACACTTACTACAAATATACTACTAGTACTATATATACTAAAACTGATAAATCCATCTGCAATTTGTAACATATAAATAATTTCTGGTATTTTTCTGACATTACACAAACAATGTGCTGAATTCCAATTACGTTGGTCTGCCGTAATGCCTGGAATGCCTATTGCCATTTTTTACTATAGGGGCACAATGGCTGTTCATCCAGGTGTTTTTGCACTTTTGACAAAATATCAGTCAGAATGATAATTACTTCAGTAAAGACTTTGGAAGCAATTCTGTATTTAGATACTTTTGAGTGGGTTCACAAACTACTCAGACATGACTATGTGGCCTGAATTGGCCCAGTCAGACCCATTTTCAGGATAATTAGGCAGATAATGTGGCTTTCTGATAGTTCACATTGATGTTATAAACATACTTACCAGAAATTCCTCATAATTGTTGGCTCTGCTACAAGTGAACCAGAAGTGGTTAATTATATCTCGCTGCCACTGTATCAAAACTTTATTTTCTTTCTTTTGGGCAATCTAGAGAAAACATAAAAGCTGTGTATTCTCATTTCACAAAAAATGCCAACAACAATCATGACTTTCACTCCTTCTGAACTGGTGTGCAACAACTTCAAACAGTTTCCAGCAAAAACACAAATCCATAGCAATATTAATAAGTAATGCATTTGAGTAATACATGCATGTCTGACCCTGACATATTCCACATAAAAGTTATTCAGTTATATTCTTGTGAAACAAGCACAAAACTGCAGTATCATGGAAAGGAAATTAACGCTCTATCACTCTTGCTAACAATAATATTACCGGTATTTGAGAACTTGTTAATAACAAGCATTTGCTATATAACTAAGTACCTTTCATGTGCTAAGAAGCCATACCTTCATTATTTTTTTCCCCAAGTTCTTAGCAGCATGCCATATGTCATGTGAATGTTTCAAATCTTGATGATCCTTCTCTACAAACATACAAAGTTTCAGTCACAGATAAGAATGAAGTCAACCAAAAAGTGACACTGTCTAAATGATTTTTCTACAATGTTCAGCATACTGAGAACTGTGCTGCTGAACGAAACTTATTCTTTATAAAGATATATTGTGCTATACTGATATAATAAATGCTCTGTGCTATCCTGATATAATACATTATAATGCTCTATCAACATACCAAGGCTCATGTAGAAACTGTAACTACTTATGAGATAAGAAAAGTCACTGAATGTACGAGGCATATTTATACTACCATTGCCATAGCAACCAACACTTAAAAAATGCCGGAACTGCATGTATCATAGCTAAATAGCCACATATATATAAATATCACACCACTTGCTCAAAACCTTCTAGTTTATTTCAATATTTTTTTGAAGATTTCCCTATATGAAAAGAGCAGGTCAATTTGACCTGGGGTCATGACTTAAACAATCTTTGTAGAGGTCTACTAGGCAATTCTGCAAAACAAATATCTAACCTGAAGATCTTCTGGTTGCTGCGAAGATTAAAAAAAAACATTTTGGATGCTATGGAAACCCATAGTTTTTTCAAATTAAATTCATTAAAACAATTCAGGTAGATCTTCCTAAAAGATCATTCTGTCACTCTGTGCCAGGTGAGCTCAATATCAACAACAACAACAAAAACTAATAATGTGTACATAGGACTTTGATGCCCCCGCCATTTCACACTAGACACAGAAATGAGTGTTGTGAATACAACATAGAGCAGGTTGCTTGGGAATGTACTTTCACTATTTCAATATAAGGAATGAACGTAAATATTTAAGTGTCCACTGTGACCTTGAACTTTGAGTGACAGTTTTTCAGATGACACATCGCGTTGTTATACTGAACATTCGCGCCAAATTATTTCAAAATCCAATCATGCATGACAAAGTTATGAGCCGGACACTAAAATGCTGTAACACACAACACACAGGGTAAACACTATATGCCTTTAGCCATTTCATGGCGCTGGCATAAAAAGGTAAAAATTAGCACAACATACTCATTATGGCTCCGATTCCAAGATGTGCATCAGTCACCAATTCCTTTACTTTTATTCCTTTTCCTCTGGCATCTTCTAATGCTAACTGAAATCCAGCTTTCTCCATATTTGCTGATTTCCTATCTGTTGTTCTTTTATCAAGTGTCTGGATAGATACAATTTTTTTTGTTTTCTCTTCCATTAACGTGTATGAACAATATTGTGCAGAATGGCCAGGGGAGTCATTGCGTCCATCACCTGTAAATATACAAAAGAGCAGAGACACACATTAATTTTAGTACATTATGTTCAAGTTAGTAATAAACATTAAAAGCTCTAAGTAACCTAAGAACTTAGGTCTTATACCGGATATATTGTCTAGTTGAGGAATGTGTACATCTGCTCAGTTACTAGTTTATATCAACATTGAAACAGCAAGGTTAGATTTTCACAGGAGCAAAACAGTACGAGCACCAGTCTCTGTACCAAAAGGTAGTTTGTACTTTGACTCAGTGTTATACTCTGCATTCATGAATAACCATTTTGGAGAACAGAGTGGACAATATTCTAGTGACCGGGCATGATTAATGTATGCATAGTTAGTTATGCAAAGTATATGAACACAGCCAATAAATATGTTTATTTTCATACACGGTTTTCTGTAATATTTACCTAGCATTCATATTTATTAGAAAAATAAAGTGTTAGCTTACCCAATAGTACAAGTTCTTCATCACCAAATGCCTCAATAACTTCAGTTTGTTTTTCTGCCCAGTACTGATCTATAGTTGGAACTATGTAGCTCCGCTGAATTCTGTGGAATGTTGTGGAAGAAACAAACCTCAAATTCAGGTGCTTTGCCCACAACACCAATTTACCAATGTTATTCCCAGACGTAAGTGTAGCCACAGAGGCAAGGAAATCAACACTATTAACCCTTTTGTTAAGCACTGCCTGTGCACACCAGCGATGAACCAGATGTCCGGATCCGCACATCTGAAACAATATATATAAATCCAAAATTAAGAAATAAGCATTACATTTTTTTCTTTGGTCCAGTGTAGCAAGAAATATATTTCCTCATTGAATTTTTATAAAGTAGATAAAATTGTGCCATACAGTAATTTGACCATGTTCATACAACAAAGTTTAAATGCACAAAAATGCGGACAGTATTGTATACGTTTTCAATTTTGTTCTCAAAATGCTTTCTCACCAGAAACTGGATGGATACAAGTTCCATTCAAAAGCGAATTTCATTTATCATACCAATAAATGTGGATTCAACAGTTTTTCCAATTAGGTTAATGTAAAGGGTAATAATGAAAGTTATCATTTCAAATTATAAACAAGAGGTTCGCCACCAGTGCCAACACCTATCACCTATGAAGTTGTATGTTGCTACCTCTTCTACTTTCTGAGTTATGAGCTACATAAAGCAATGATCACTATCACTGGAACTTTTCTTTTAAAAAACAGCTGAGTTAAAACTTATAAAAAGTGCAGTGTTGCAATAATGCTGTATAGGGTACAATATTGTTGTAAATTATATATCTTTTTACAAAATTTGATAAAAAACTTCACTGCAAAAACATTGCAAATTTGTTATAAGAGACAAAATTGGCTTTCTGATGGCGAATATTTAGTATACCCATTTCAGATATAAAGCTGATCCAATGAATTCATCAATAAGTCTTATGTTATCTGGATGCCTGCAATCTGCCTGTAGACATTTATTTACATTGGTTCCAGCCAGACTTCGAATCTGATCTACATGGGCAAAGCACACAGTTGCTTCTATCAAAGGCTCAACACCTTCCTGAGTAAGAACTCGTTTGATTCCTGGGCCCAGCTCTTCTTCGACACCTTCAACATCTTCATCTTCTTCAGTCTCCATCGCAAATTCCATCTCTTCATATGCGACCTCTTCATATAAATCATTTACTTCATCTGGTCTGAAATAATTAGGAAATGAAGAAAAATATAATCCCCAATAGATGCTCAATTTTGCCTATATAATTTCACGAGATACATGTAACCCTATCCTAAATTATTCAGCTGAAACAAATCAGATCACTGCTACATTGGCTTTGGACACCAATGAAAATATATATTGTGAAACTACCATTGTACGAAGCATAAAGATTGTCTATCAAATTGATATCCATCCATTTCCCCCTCCACACAGACAGAATGACAGATCTTTATGAACAACATCAAAATGTCACCATCATAATAGCATTCATCATGTGACTGGAAAAGGTGACTTTAGCACTATCTGGATTCCACTAGTATCAAATTTTACCAATGTTTCACAAGTGAAGGCATCACTAGGTATTGGTGGTAAAGGTGTCTTCACCACAAGTACTTGCTTTTTGCACATTATCTCAATTAGTCAATGTGGTAACATGTGTGTTTCTAAAGTAAAATATACCTACTTTTGCACAACAGAGTTACAGCCTGACCTAAAAAATATGTCAACCAAAACACAGTCAGAATAAACTGTGCATTAAGATTTGTAATATCATTTAAATCATGTATTTAGTTGTTCTAAAATTATTCAATGCCAACTGAGTACACAAATAGAACAATCAAATAAAGAGATATTTACAGAAAGAACAAAGTTGCACCAGGGAATCAAACCCATATCTCTTGGCTCTCAACAATGCATCTAACCCCGTACTCAGTCAAATGTATATTTATTAACAGGCAGGCAGATTTTTTTTGATAGTGGGGTCTCAGTAATGATGCAGCACTTTAAGTCAGACTACTTTTATTCACAGCAAAATAGATTTGAAACTGTATAATAATGTATACCTTATACACATGTATGTAAAGGACTCTCTACTGAAAACTACACTGATACTGTAAAAGAGACTTACAGAACAGCCGTCATCTCAAAACTTGGTTCATAATCGGGATCTTCTACATCTGCCTCATTATCTTCTATCAATTCAGACACATCAATAGAGAGACTGAAGGAATTACAAACAAAAGCTTCACATAATTGCTATCATTCATTTATAAAGCATGATGAAATGATGTTTGTAAAACATCTTAAGGCCAATTACCCAAACAATTGAAATTCATGATGAGCGTAGTTTGATGACTGCAGTATGACCTAGTGATGTCAGAAGCAAATAGAGGTCTTCTGCTAAGACCAGCATCCCCATCAAGTATACATGTTCCAATCAAGGCCAAGAAGTTGTGTTTGTAACTCTGTTGTCACTGTGTCTGACCTAATTACTTAATACATGTAATTATTATTATTTTATGATTGAGTTCATTAGACCAACCTCTGTACCACATTTGAAGAAACTACCTAAGCTTTCTCTAATATCTGAATTGTAAGTATTTGACTATTTGAATGGGAAATATTTTACTGACATTATCTCCTTGAACTTAAATTCAGTGATAAAAAATGGAAGGTGTTCTCTAATATTTATGACCAAATGTCATAATTAGTCCAACAATAAAGGATGCAATTGATATATAAATGAAGAAAGAATGAACATCAAGCATAAATAAATAGTGTAAAATTTTTACTTGAAAGGATCAACAAATGATGATTGTCCTGTACTGGTAACTTTGCGTCGGCCACTTTTAAGGACCTGCTGTCTAGAAGCAGTTGAGCTAGCACTTATTTCAGCAGCACTCATAGTCGCATCACTGAAATAAAGTGCAGTGTACGATAATATGCCAACTAGAACCTATATCAAGTCAATACATGAATGTAAGAAGTAAATAATTCACCATTACTGAAATCATAATGACACATTCCAATTTCCAGAACTATTTTACAAATTATAATTTGTTCTGTAAGTCATAAACAAATGACTGGCTAATAGCAAGAACTAAAGGCTATACACTGCCATACCTGATGTTCAAATAAAAGCAGGAAAACAACAGGATGTGAATAATGTTCATGAGCTGTCAATAACACATAATTTTTGGTCAGTCCATCTGCTTATGTTCAACATGTATAATCTAGAAACAGTAATGCCTCAATAATTGTTTCACTTTGTATTCATACAACACCACTGCATAGTTTCAAGTGCGAAAATGCCTTTGCTGTCAAAATTAATGTCTTATAATCATTTTCAACATATTTTATAATAATATTTGCACAGTACTTTACATTTGTTATGTGCGTCTTGGATTCTGACCAGTACTAATGCATGAAAGAATAGATTGTGAAGGTTCTTGTAGAATTCTACTTCTGATGGGATTCGTAAACCACAGTCTCCGGGTCATAAATATTACTTTTAGAGCTACGCCCCTAAGACTATTTAAGGAGGTGTAAAAATGATTTTACTTCTTCTCACCTATCGGAAGATGCCCCTGATATCTCCGAAACTAATGGTGTACTAAGCTTTCCTGGTTTAGCTGGGGTTGAAGTTGAAGGGACAGCAAACAATGCTCTTCCTACATCCTGTCGTAATTGACTGATGCGTGGATCTAATATGTCACCATGTGACCTGTGCATACCTTTTTGATAGCTGAAAGTTAAACGTACAAATACAAATGAATAAGGCAATGCAATAGTAAACGCAACTGTACATATATCGTAACGGAGCTGTAGGAAAAGTAAACAATATTATATACATATACTAAAATAAAATAATTTAACAAACTAATTGAATAACTCTCCTTTGATGCAAGTTAGTGTTCCACTTTAGGTCACATTTTTAGAGAAGTTGTCGGGATATCAACAATCACCTTTTGATGTAAAAATATAGGGGTAGCATCACATGAAACACAAGCCATGACCATGATAAGTAAATGACTTACATATTACCTGACATTTACTTATGCAAACCATAAAAACTTTACTTTGATCAATTGGCACATCCTTTTTTAAAAGACATCTAACTTGTAAGTCACTGTAACATCCACATCATAAGTGGAAGTCTGTTTTGTGAAGACTTTTCATCAGTACCTAAGTACAGTACTCACCTAAACACCTTGTTTGTGCATGCAAACAAACAACTGTTGATTATGGCATGTTACTTCAAGGAAAATATTGCTGTTATTATCATCATTTTAGTGCAACACTGTAAGGAAACAAGTAATTAGCATTCATAAACAAGATATCGCCATATACAGCTTAGTTTACTTTATTTTAGTAGTTGTAATTCGTTTGAAGTGTGGATAGGAATGATGATAGAAGTGTGGGCTTATTGAAGTGAATCACTTAGTGAATATGTAATGTGGTAATCACTGAATCACAGCACCTGTATGGTATAATTATAACAGACAACAGAAGGCCCCATGTTTGACTCTTGAGTTCTAGATTGGTCACTATAGTGAATATTCTCCGCCTTTTACATAGTTCAAACACAAATCACACATTTTTTTGGTTCGATTTGACAGTAACTTGAGTAAACAATACTAAACATAGATAATTATAACAACAGCATTTAATTATTTGATGTATGCTACTATATATATTTATGTATGAAACCCACACTCAACACAGAACTGAAGGTTAGAATTACCTAATTGTTCAGTTTCAAATAAGTCAATATTAATTTATTATAAAATTGATGAAATGTATCAATATTGTAGCATCTGTATAAATATAATACAAATAGTCTGTGAAATAAACCATCTAGCTAGCTAAGGTTACTTGCTAAAGTTGCAAGCAGGCGATCGCAGGTTAGAACTGATATTTTAGGTACAAAAAAGTATGCACATTTCTCATCTCTGAGTTCATAACAAACAATGACTTCGAGACACTTGGGACTGTCAGTCACTTATCAACTGATGATACTCGCTGGTTTTGTGTCAAATAAGTTTTGACTATACATGTACATGTATGCAAATGTCAACATTGTCAGTAGTGGACACAGTGCCTATATAGATCTACATACACGTGTAGATTTTTAGGCAAATATTTTTTCAATGTAATTCTTCAACAGAACTAACACTTCACAGTCACAATTTATTCTACGAGTACTGTACTGTAACGATGTTGACAAACGACAGCAGATTAGATTTCATTATACGCGTCTAAATTCATCAAGTCGCAAACAGTACAGTATGATTCAGATTTACAAACATTTATAAGGAATAATCGCTTACTTGTCCAACAGGAATTTCGCCACATCGGCGTGACTCTTTAGTCCATTTTCTTCTTTTACTCGCCTCCATCGTTCAAATTCAAGCCCTAAGCTAATACGACGGACGTTAGCCTTTTGCTTCTGTTCCTTCCTTTTACGTTTCCTTGCTGACTCGCTAAGAACCGGACCTCTTCCTTTCCGCTTTTTGGGAGTAACCGCTTCGTTCTCCATTTTCAATTTTGTGGTTCGATGACGTCATACGTTTGTGCGTACTTCCGATTATTGACGAAGAGTTTTCGGAATTGTTCGGGAAATTCATACGTAAACACTATTTAGTATTTTGTCCGGAGGACAAAATACTAAATAGCGTTTTCAGTTGCTTATTTCTCAAAGAAGGAACGGCGACCCGAGATCAGATATGGGTCCCTTCTGTACCATTTTGGGTATAATTTAATATCTCAATCTTTCGAGATTCTTTGTAGATAGAAAATACTACCAATTTTAAGCCTTATTGGGGCTTTAAATAAAATAAGAAAAAATACCACAAACAAGGGAAATTTGAAATATAAAAGTAATTAAAGCATACAAAAATACTATGAAATAAAAATAAATACAAAAAAACGGAAAAATTTACAACATCGTGACCCAAGTAAATATTGGAAAATCCTCCGGGGAGATAACTCCAATAAAATAGAAACTAATTTGAATGACCTTCACGATTTTTTTAAAAATGTGAAGATACTGAGTCAGAAACTGACCAACTTGAAGAAGGCATTATTAATGAGCATATAAATTATATAATTACCGAAAATGAAATTAAATTTCGAGTTAAATCTTCGAATAATAACAAAGCTCACCGTTAAACTATAAATAGATAGTCAGCCATACTCCGTGCGTCTTAGATTTTAACAGCTAAAGATTGACAAATCAAGGTCGACGCCGCCCATTTTACCGACAAGGGAGATAATATATCGTTAATCGTCGTTTAGTACCTGTGCGAGTTATGTCCCGTGATTTGAGTTAATACTATAAATTTCCGCGTTAGTGTTGCGCGATTATTATTATTATTATTTTTTTTTTTTTTGATGAAGAGGATACTTCGATTTCTTTCTTCCTTGAGAAACATTAATAGTTGATCATCCTTATTGTTGTTAAACTATAGTTTGTTATAGACCAGTGGTACAGTTGATCAGCTGAGCTCTACTCAATCAGATACAGCTCAACGCCTGATACAGTACAGCCCAGATTACCTTTATGATTATTGTTGTTCTAGTTGTTCTAATATTATTATTACACGTCAGTATTTGAAAAGTAACCATCAGTGACTACAACCATGAGTAGTGAGAATCCCCCGAATTCATCACATGACCCGTTAGAGATTAACACAGGCAACACCGTGTATGCCCACCACATAGAGCACCTTAGTGACGATGGAGTCAGGGAACCTGGATCGCCACTTACTTCTAGAGTTGATTATAACCAAAATGAAGACTTATTGGCCACCCCAAGTTGGGAAGTTACATTTAGGTTACCAAGACCAGTGACAATATGACCAGTGTGCAACTGCCTGTTTCTAGGGCAAGTTTGGACCATAGTACATGATGGTAAAGGCGGGAGGAACTCAGTACATGGCCAGTACAACGGGAGTATGTCTGCAAGGGTAATTAGGTGAGGGACTGGTGTCTTAACGGGCACGGAGAGCCATTGCAGAGCCCATGTTGGGAAGAAATCCTACCCAGGAACAATTGAGGATTGAGCTTCAAATATTAAACAACTTACAAGAAAATCATTTCCAGGATCTACACCCATGACTATGGAGCAAAAGTTCATTGCTTTCCTTCTAATCTGCACGTGCTTTCCGGGAACCTTGCTTTCGTTGTAGTGTTCCCTAACTTTAAACGTTTTGACAGCTTTTACAATGAAAGCCGGGACCCACGCTTATTTTCGTCACTACCGTCAATCGAACAGATGGCGAGTTCACTACCTTGGAGTATTTTATACACTCAATAAGGGAAAAAAAGTAAATGAGGAAGGCAGTATTTCTGTGCTAGTTCACAATAAACACCTCCCTGACAAGAGACAAATTACCTAAGACCTTCAACACAGCTAGTGCTGGTTAATCAAGTAATACCGATCCAACAGTGATAGCTTATCATGAAGGGTATTTTTAGCCCGTCTGGGACAGAATAAGTATGAGTCAACAATTAGAACTGTTACTAGAACTGTTACTTGTTCATTACTAGTCAATGGTTTTAGATGCATGTTTAGTGCCTGTACAAAATACAGAATGGCTTTGAATCAGTGAAAGGATCGATACGACACTCTGCTCACATTAAATAAAGACATCCTCTTACCATAAACATACCGAACTGCCAAAAGAGTTACTAATCCAGGAAATTGAGCAGTAAAAAGAAAAAAATAACATGTCTTTAAGCTGAAAATGAGAAACTACAAAGAAAATTCAAAAGATCCATATCAACAAATGGAATTCAGCTTGGGTAGTTCCAAGATATTGAAATGCAGGATTTGATGGCATCGTGTCAAAAAGACATCGAAACTGCATTTCCTGATGAAGCATCATACCAGCGAATGTTCTGGAGTCAGCAGTTGAAACATCAAGAGAGTGGAAAGCAAGGGATAAGATGGCATCCAATGATTATTAAGTGGTGTCTTTTTATTCGGCAGAAATCCCCAGCAGCATATTATGCAATTAGAGATGCCGGTTTTATACAACTACCTAGCAATAGAACTTTGTTTGACTTTTCGAATTACATTAAAAGTGATTTAGGGTTGAATGCAGATGTTTTGAAACTTTTAAAAGATGAAGCTAACAAGCACAAAATGTTTGAGGAAGAGTGGAGAAAGTATGTGGGTATACTGTTTGATGAGATCAGTGTGAAAGAAGATTTAGTGTATGATAAATCATCTGGAGAACTTATCGGTTACTGCAATTTGGATGTTATTGGTAATAATATACTGCAGATGGAGAATTGTTTAAGTGGGAGGGACAATCGTATTGCCAAGTGCATTCTAGTTTTGATGGCCAGAGGAGTTGCAACCTCTTTGCAATTTCCCCTTGCTAATCAAAGCATCTCTGCAGACTTTTTATATCCAATTATTTGGACAGCAGATCCAAGTAGAAATATTTACTTCATATCAGACGTGCCATATTTGCCACGAAATTGCTTTAGTAATTCATACTCCCACCGTAATACAAGAAGACTTTGGAGAAATGGAAAGGATACTTCCTGGATGCATGTTGTCCGCCTCTTTGAAGAACATTGTGAATTTAATATGTACACCCCTTGTCCAAGATTTACTAGAAAACATATAGACTTTTAAATGCATTCTCTTACATGAAGGTGAATCTTGCAGCCCAGGTAATGAGTAGCAGTGTAACTAATGCTTTACAAGATTATTACAATGAAAGTGTGTCTGAGACTGTCCTATACATACAAAATGTGATTAAGTTTTTTGATATTATGAATGTCAGGTCACTGGTTGAAGGGAGGAATAAGAGAAACCCTGATTTGATTCCTTTCATTTCCTCTGATGATGTAGGCTAGACTGGTTAGAGAATGACTTTTTGCATTATTTTGACTACTGGGCTGAACGTGTAACTCAACGACCGGGTCAGTTTACAAAAGAAGAATGGTCTGGAATGCAGCTAAGTTATCAGACAATGGATGGTCTAAGGTGTTCAGTCTTGTCTATTGTTTCCTGTGTCAAGTTTTTGTTAAATCAAGCTTGTCATTTTGTGTTGACTAGTGTGTTCAAACAGGATCCACTAGAACAACACTTTGGTCACTATATGCACAAAGGCGGAAAGAACAAAAACCCAACAGTTCGAAAAGTTCGTCATAGTTTGACAAATATACGAACAGTTGGTGCGCAAGCATTGGCACCACGGCGTGGAAACACAGAGGCCCTTGGGGTGTTGTAAGAAATTGACCTTACAAAATTGTCACGTTGCCTTTAGTTTGTGTCGTCTTGATACGAATTTAGTATATATTAATACATTAATTCTTGAACCAGTACATACTCATCTTTTCTGATGTATCTGTTCAAATATTACTAAATAGAACACTAATATCTGCATTAGCTACACTGCTACATGGGCTGCATGATTCACATTTAAGTCGATGCATTTTAGTCTATATGTTTTCTGGAAATATAATTAATTCTATTACACATTTAAAAAAGATTTGTTGCTATGTTAAAGGGGGTCATTTGCTTTCCTTTCTCAAATTATGCATGTGAAGAAAAGAACTGACGGAAAAGTTGATTTGGACAATATCTAGCACATGCTGAAGTTTTTCGGCAAAGATTGCTATTAATTATGGAAGGAAACCTTTATAACTCGTTGTTGTATTGAAACCGAAAGGGTATCCTCGGTCTATTTTTAGAAATGTGTACTTCCTATTTTACTTGTATTTCTAATTATGTAAACAACGAAACATGTCAGACAGGCCGTGCAAAGTAAGAGAATGTGTTTTAATTAATCTTCTATATCAATACGAGGTTTTAGTTAAGGTTGGTCACGGGTTTCCTCCTGAAAAATTGCCATCACTACAGAGTTCGAGCAAGGGATGAGATGGCATCCAATGATTATTAAGTGGTGTCTTTTTATTCGGCAGAAATCCCAAGCAGCATATTACGCAATTAGAGATGCCGGTTTTATACAACTACCTAGCAATAGAAATTTGTTTGACTATTCGAATTACATTAAAAGTGATATAGGGTTGAATGCAGATGTTTTGAAACTTTAAAAAATGAAGCTAACAAGCACAAAATGTTTGAGGAAGAGTGGAGGAAGTATGTGGGTATACTGTTTGATGAGATCAGTGTGAAAGAAGATTTAGTGTATGATAAATCATCTGGATAACTTATCGGTTACTGCAATTTGGATGTTATTGGTAATAATATACTGCAGATGGAGAATTGTTTAAGTGGGAGGGACAATCGTATTGCCAAGTGCATTCTAGTTTTGATGGCCAGAGGAGTTGCAACCTCTTTGCAATTTCCCCTTGCTAATCAAAGCATCTCTGCAGACTTTTTATATCCAATTATTTGGACAGCAGTGACCGTTCTAGAACAACATTAAATTACGGATACTTTTCTTGACATATGACGGTGCAACTGCAAACAAAAAATTCTTCAACATGCACAAACTGCCTGGATATAACAGTTTAAATTATTAAGTTAACCCAATAGATCCAAGTAGAAATATTTACTTTATATCAGACGTGCCACATTTGCCACGAAATTGCTTTAGTAATTCATACTCCCACCGTAATACAAGAAGACTTTGGAGAAATGGGAAGGATAATTCCTGGATGCATGTTGTCCGTCTCTTTGAAGAACATTGTGAATTTAATATGTACACCCCTTGTCCAAGATTTTCTAGAAAACATATAGACTTAAATGCATTCTCTTACATGAAGGTGAATCTTGCACCCCAGGTAATGAGTAGCAGTGTAACTAATGCTTTACAAGATTATTACAATGAAAGTGTGTCTGAGACTGTCCTATACATACAAAATGTGATTAAGTTTTTTTGATATTATGAATGTCAGGTCACTGGTTTAAGGGAGGAATAAGAGAAACCCTGATTTGATTCCTTTCATTTCCTCTGATGATGTAGGCTAGACTGGTTAGAGAATGACTTTTTGCATTATTTTGACTACTGGGCTGAACGTGTAACTCAACGACCGGGTCAGTTTACAAAAGAAGAATGGTCTGGAATGCAGCTAAGTTATCAGACAATAGATGGTCTAAGGTTTTCAGTCTTGTCTATTGTTTCCAGTGTCAAGTTTTTGTTAAATCAAGGTTGTCATTTTGTGTTGACTAGTGTGTTCAAACAGGATCCACTAGAACAACACTTTGGTCACTATATGCACAAAGGCGGAAAGAACAAAAACCCAACAGTTCGAAAAGTTCGTCATAGTTTGACAAATATACGAACAGTTGGTGCGCAAGCATTGGCACCACGTCGTGGAAACACAGAGTCCCTTGGGGTGTTGTAAGAAATTGACCTTACAAAATTGTCACGTTGCCTTTAGTTTATGTCGTCTTGATACGAATTTAGTATATATTAATACAATAATTCTTGAACCAGTACATACTCATCTTTTCTGATGTATCTGTTCAAATATTACTAAATAGAACACTAATATCTGCATTAGCTACACTGCTACATGGGCTGCATGATTCACATTTAAGTCGATGCATTTTAGTCTATATGTTTTCTGGAAATATAATTAATTCTATTACACATTTAAAAAAGATTTGTTGCTATGTTAAAGGGGGTCATTTGCTTTCCTTTCTCAAATTATGCATGTGAAGAAAAGAACTGACGGAAAAGTTGATTTGGACAATATCTAGCACATGCTGAAGTTTTTCGGCAAAGATTGCTATTAATTATGGAAGGAAACCTTTATAACTCGTTGTTGTATTGAAACCGAAAGGGTATCCTCGGTCTATTTTTAGAAATGTGTACTTCCTATTTTACTTGTATTTCTAATTATGTAAACAACGAAACATGTCAGACTGGCCGTGCACAGTAAGAAAAACGTGTTTTAATTAATCTTCTATATCAATACGAGGATTTAGTTAAGGTTGGTCACGGGTTTCCTCCTGAAAAATTGCCATCACTACAGAGTTGGATCAAAACCTTTTAAGATTTAATGACGGCAAAGTGAAGCTATATTAACTTTTTCGGATTTGTAAATGATTCAGCATTGTGCACAGTAAATTTCATAGCTTAATATGCAAAATTATCGGAGCAGTACAAGAAATAACGCGAAAAAAAACATATACAACATATCGCTCCACTAGGTGGCCGTTTTTTGAGCGGTTTCAATGGAAATATCATTTGAATACACCATTTTTGCTTTTGCCAATATTTTGAAGGATGTTCCTGCAAAAAGATTTTCTTGTGCGTTGACTTCTAGAAACTGAACACTTTTCGGAAGGAAACCCGTGACCCATATTAAGTATTAAAATATATTTGTCTTATTTATGTTTATTCAACACCACCATAACATGTAGTCTTCGTGCATTTACCTAGTTTTGAAAGCGAGGTTTAATTTTTGGCAGGGGTCTTAAAATAGTTATATCTAGGGTGCGCACCCTAGTTAGGAAATACCTATTCAATAATGAAAAAAAAGGGTTTTAAAATGGGTATTTTTCGGTTCTCCAAGTGAAATACATATACTTCGAATTCAAAATAACGTATACAATCACTTTTTTAAAAGTTCTTTCTACTCAAATATTCCAACGTAAAACCTTTAAAGAGTGTAATTGCATCTTTTTACTGAGTTAGTGAAATGAACATTATAATTGTCTTTATACTGAAAAATGACCTACTTTCATTGCCTTATATACAAACTTAAAGGGATAACAACACTGCTATTCATTGTATAAGTATGCCATTTTTTTTAAATGGTAAACCATTTTCCTTCATGACATACCTATAAACATTATAAAGGTTTTCCAATTATATCCGCATTTTGAGCTTAACATTTTGGGCTATAATACAATGAAGGCACCTTAAAAAACAATAAACGATGCTATATTTTGCATATTTTTTCTGAATGCAGAAAATGCATAAAAATGTATACAAAATATACCGTGTCAAATGTATTAAACTTCTAATTTAACATTATCAAAATCTATAATAAGAACGTCTGATTTTGTTTACGTGATTCAATATGTCAACAGAATACATATGATCATGTTTTCTGTACAGTACAGGTTGTGTTTAATGACTATTTGCAACTTGATTTTGACATTTGTTGATGAAAACTTAAAGATTTCATTTGTTTCACATGAATATTGAAACTATTTACTATATATATCTATATGTATACAGTATAAAGAAATGATATCAATTATAGAGTTGTAATTGTTGTAGCTTAGGATGTTTACAACGAAATAGCTTTTGAAATAAGTGCATCAGAAACAATGCATATTATTTATTTAATGATATTCTTTTTTATAGAACCTGTCAAAGCTGAATAATTACATGGTCACAAAGTGCAATTATTTCTAGGTTTGTACCACAGGGAATGTTCCATTCAGAATTGTTATTTGATAATATGTAGCGTATTGTAAATATACATACATTGGACAATCAATTTTAAGAAAATAATCCAACATCACAGACACTGAAGCTAAAAATAAAGGCTAGCGTTGACTAAAAATCACACAATACAAAGGAACATATGTGATATGATCAGGAATCACATTATGCGTTACTACACTTTTATATGTACGTAACCATATTTCATGCTATCGGGATAGCTGGCTTTACTTAACTTAGTGATTGTGATGTTCTAATTTTGGATGCCAGTATGGAGACATTTTTCTTTTAATACACCCCTTAAACTGTTGCCAGATTTAATTTTAATCGCAGTTGACTGTCTGATTTTATTTTGTAATGCCAGTTTGTTTCTTTCAACACGTGCAATCGCAAATCCCCGTATTGTCATAAATAAAGTAACTATGTTTTCCAGATAGCTTTGGGACTGTTCATTTCAATGCTCAATCATTTCAGAATCTGTTGTTAGGAATAATGTGTAATGTTTAACCATATAGTCTCCCACGACATGTTCAGCTATAGCACATTTTGATGTGGATTTAGGTGTTGGTTCATTTGGACTGATTTTCCGAAAATCATTATCCATGGACCGTGTCAGGAGAAAGAATTCATCACATGGCCGCTGCAGACCACCTTCATTTTTTTCTGTCAAAGAAAGAAGCATACGTTTCAATGATTTTTTCGGAACTTAGGTCTGATGTTAGACTTTCTATTACATTTAGCTTTAGGCTTCTTGTCTGTTGGTCATGAATTCTTTTGTACTTGGCTTTAAGAGCATGTATAATGTAACCATGGAGATATGTAGAACAGAAGTTTTTGGTCATTATCTGAACGCAGCTTAGTATTCTCCTTAGGCGTTTTTTCCATGTTTTTCGATAAACTGATGAGAAGAGAATTTGTCATCTCCAGTATAAATATTTGTAAAAAGCCACGTGTGTCATCAGGGCATGGGCACTTAACACTTCTCAATAGTTTTTCAATTTCAGTCATATCCTTGCTCTGTCGGATTTCATGCAGTTTCTTAAACAGCTGTTCTCTTTCCTCACTGAAAATAGTGTTAACTGGTACAAATGTCAGCTTTTCAAATATAATTTTAGTCTGTAACATGAATTCCTCATTTGTGTCACAAAAGTCTGCTATTTCACTTACAGTTGATCTGCCAAAAAGGTTATGATTAGGACTGTTCTGGATTTCTGGTTGGTCATGTGAAAACTCTTTTCAAAAATATCTATGTATATATCGTTTAGAATCCATGCTGAATTAGAGGATGCTTTCAGTTTGCTAGGCGGTTGTGGTTCAGCAGCAGAGTTGGGGTCTGTATTTTTGTTCATTTTCGGTAGAATCTTTCTGTGTTTACTAGCTGCAATGTATATAATTGTTTTATAGGATTTTTATGTATATATCTCTATTATTATTCCAGCTGCTGCTCTTTAAGAATATATATTTTGAAGCATGTTTTATTTTTTCACTGCTTTTGGTAACATATCATACACACCAGACTCTGTGTCTTTAAAACGTTCAGTCATGTTGAGCTGAGTTTGTGCTCAACTTTGAAATTCTTGATATTTTGCTATTTAATTATGTAACTACCAAATGTTGTTGTTGTTTTTTTATAATTAAAGTGACAAAAATGTGTTCATTCTTATCTTTAATTAGAGCTTTTCCGATTTGGCTGCGTACCGGTTCAGTGCTGAACGTTATGCGTATTGTATCGGAAAGTCCCGTATCGGCCATTTTGCGTTCTTTTGGGGGGTATTTATTAAAAACTCTCAGAATGTTGAACAACTGAACTAGATTTGCGAATTTACTCTGACAATGCTTACTCAACTAATATCCGGGATTCCATACTCTATTTTGTAGATACTAGCAGCATGAGGTTATTTAAAGCTAGACTAAGAATTCGATTCGAATATTCAGATTTTGTCAAGTAGATATTGACTTATAAATTGTATTACGCCACCATGTAATTTTACCAAAAATACGGCAGCAGTTTTGGTTTGCCGATTAATGAAATAAAGACGCACGCAGCTGTCTGTAAAAATTGTTAACACGATGTCAAGTATAGTGGTTGGACTAGCAACCTTAGAACACATATGTCTCGTCATCATAACATCCAAGTTGCAGGTTTCAGAAGTCATTATTAATTTAGTATTTTAATCAATTTGATAATCATAACCCTGATTCTTTAAAAGAAAAGTATATGGCTAGGTTCTATTCTTGATATACTAGTATATCATTTATGGGACAGAGATTAAAACTTGCTTCTGTTATGATAACATTTCTCATAATTATTTAATTTCCACAATATTAACTAACATATGTGCATCAAATTGATGACTTTAAGTACAAGACAACTTTAGTTTTACACGTTTTAACAGTTAATTTTGACTTTCTAGCATCAAACAAGTGTGCAGAGTTACCAAGAAACACTGATATTATAACGTTTTTCATTACTTAGAAATATTTTTATATCTTATCGTTAATATCGCATATCGCTGATACCGTATCGCAATACGTATCGTATCAGCTGAGATCTGTATCGGGACAGCCCTATCTTTAATAGATATACATTAAACAGTTCAAAAACATTTCATGCTTAGTTGAAAATCAGTTTTGAGACTATGAGCACATAGCCAGGACATTTTAGTTCTTCAGTCTGTGAATTTAGGGTTTCGAACTACTTGTTGGAATCAAAGGGTCATGTCACATAAAAATATCATTACAAGAAAAAAAATCTTTAAAAAAAATTATAAAAATTATTTCATATTTATATAGACAAGGGGTGGAACTCTTGAAATACGCTATACAATTGGGTATATCATGGCCGTGTAACCCACTATTACCATACTAAATCACATTAAATAACAAGCGTGACATCGAAATTACGATTTTGTATAATAACTGAATATAAGTTACATTTACCCCCCACAAAATATTAATCGCCTGTCATTTATTTATTAATTATGCGAAGATTTTATATTAATTGCCGAAATCTATTTCAATTGGCAGCCATTTTGTTGTTTTGTAACGAGGCATTTCATTAGTCATTCGAGGTTCCCGTTTTACAATCATCTGACATTCACACGGCGGGGTAAGCCGGAAACAATTTACCGCCGGAAAGCTGTCTAGTAATAAACATTATAAACATTGAAGCGTGCAATTTGATAACCTTTTCAGAAAGGCGAAAATAAACGCACTGTACAGATAGCACAAAAACAACGCACGAAATTCATGATTTTTTAATTTTCGGTGTTAACAAACAAATATCTGTAACCCAGTTTTGATTGCGCAAACTTGCCTCAATTAGTCTCAAGCCGGGAACAAGGGGGTATCGTCCAATCGAATCGTTTGATACAACGTCGCACACCGAGACAAAATAGCCGATAAATAAACCTGTCGGTACGGATTTTGATATTTAACTCGCTACACAATCAGTAATTGACCAGTGATTTAATTGTTTGTTGCAAGTTAGTATATTTTTGTGTCGGCTATTGTATGCGCCATAAATTATATGCAGGTGCTCGTCTTGTTTTGCAATTTAGCATGTATTCTTCTAGATTCCTTCGGTTACACGGTCGTGTAAAACCGCTTCTTTTTTATGCGAGTAGACGTAATGTTAAGTCTGCTATAACTAAAATACTTCATTTGGAAAATTCTTTTTTTTGGGCAGTTGAGAGGATATATAGTTGTCGTCAATTGGATATATATATCAGTACTGTGCGTCGTTTCTACATTTGAACAGAACCAATATTCTGCGAATTTTGACAAATTTTCATTTCGTGTGAGTTCCACCCCTTGTCTATATAAATATGAAATAATTTATGATAATGATATTTTTTGTAGGATATTTTTATGTGACATGACCCTTTGGTTGGAATCACCAAAAGTGAATAGTTTTCTTTATATACTTAAATCGCACGTCTACAATATTTACCTCTCTTGGTGGCATTCTTGTTACGCACAATTGACAGAAGATACATTGTATTTTGTTTCGATAATTCTAAGTATACTCCGGTAGGATATTCATATGTGACAACTACATTTTCTTAAACCTGATGTGCGAACTATCCTTGAATCTAGTGAACTTTTAGCCACAAACTTTGGCTCAGCACATCTTGTTAGATGAAATATCATTTCTTTCTTTAAACACTTCTAACCACTCACTTGAACACTTTAAGTCAGTAAACCCTAGCTGGTCAGCAAATATTTTTGCTTTCTCCATAACCAACGGTCCTGACAGTGGTATGTCGTTAGAACGGCATTCCCTAAACCAGCGTAATACTGCGGTCTCAAACATTTAGTTATTACTTACTCTCGTATTTCGTCTTTTCGGACTGAACTAAATAATTCCAGTTTTAATGTCATCAGTTCCTTTTATCCAACCAGACAAAATATTTTTGGGCACACTGTACTGACCGATTTATGCTGTCGTCCAATTTCCACACGGCACAAGGTTGACACCAGTTTGATCCCATTTAATTACCATCTCGTCAGGAATCCCATGGCTCGAGATCAATTGCTGTTGAAATTCGTTGGATGTTAGTATTTTGATAACAACGAAGTCAGTGGGAAGGGCATTCACTCTTTCTGTTCATAAAAAGGATAATAATTGTGATACTTTGGCAGAAACAATAAACATATACTTTATTATTACATGTTGCAACAAAGAAATAATGTTTCTTATGTACTAATGATAGTACTTGGTACAGACACTTGTTTAGAAAAAATTACCCCACCACCACGTTCGCTCTGGGTGGTTCTTGGCTGTTTAAAAAACAATAAAAGATTAAATTGGATACCTTTCACGTTTAGCGAAACCTATTCGCCTTTTTAATAGCCTTGGTAATTCCTTTGATAATTCGATTGTGCCTCCATTCTGCTGCAACAGACTAACATTCTCATATTGGATAATTCCGGTTGCTGCAGCAATAACAATGTTCGTATTCACGACACTGCCTGAATAACGTAATCCCATGATATACTCCTGGATAATTAGGTATATATCAGTAGATACAACAGTAGGCCTTCCCTGAGTGGGATTCTTTGGCATTTATTCTGTAAATAAGTTTCTATTGGGACTATCAATATAAGCATTTTTCATGATACGTACGATGCTCTCATTTACGGGAATATCAAGGGCGAGCTGTCCTAGCTGGATCGTTTTCTATACAGAATTTAGCTTTTTCAAGCGGAAATCACTGGGTATTGTCCCGGTCGTTTTTGTTTTCTTGAAGAGGATGTTGGTGATGTCATTGTCGAAGATGGTGCTGGTGATTCACTTTCTACTTGTTTGAGCTCTTTATTGCCTAAGTAAATACAATGATACCAAAACAAGTATGTTAATCATGTACATTATATAATGTTGAATATATACAATATTACACAATTATACTCAAAGCATGACTGAATTTCGACAACTATTACAAGTATTATACTATAATGATTCATGGTACAGATACATACTTGAGCTTTATCTTTGTCTTCAAATCTAGTTGAATCAATGAAATTAATCATTGGTGGTTGTTTCACGTTAAATTTTCCTTTCCTTAGCCATCTTGACATGATAACATTATCTGACTAATAGATATACTTTACGTGTAGATGACACAAAATCTACAACCTATGAATTTACATCGACTTTATATTTATACAAGTTGCTAAAAATCACTCACGAAACTCAAAAAAAGTATTGTGTGTTCAATGAACAATATTGTATTTTCAGTGAAATTACATAAAAAATATATAGTGCGATTTTATTAACCTGTCAAAAGCTGAATAATTACACGGTTGCTGGATGCGAATAGTTTTAGCTTCGAATCACAGTCGATAGTTTTCGTTCATTTTACCGTTATGGAATCGTCCAGTCAACGTGTTTATACAACGGTAAAACGAAACTTATCGTATAACTTACGAAAGAAATCGAACCCCAATGAAGCTAAACATAAATGCAATCATTGACCGTATAATTATGTAGCTTTGACAGTTTAATAATCGCACTATACCTGTATGCAAGACACAAATCCGTTAGCCATAACAACAACATTTTAACAGTAAACTGAATGTGTATTAATATAGTCGATACATCTTATTCATTCCACACTTGACACGATATTTGTCAGTAACGATACCTCAAGTGTGTACATTTGGTAAAACGTAAACTTAAGAGTTACTTCCCTTGAAATGGCGGGAATTTTTTTTTCGAAGTGTTTTGATTTTGGCGGTTATGAATGCAGGGCATGGGTTTAATTTGGTTGGATATGTAAGCGCCAAGTATAGAACCTGCCAATATAAGAAATTCGTAAAAAAAACAAAATTTTGCAGACATAAAGACCCTGCGACCGATGACTGTTTTCTTGTTATACAGACTAAAGAAAAAACGTTTTTCTACTGCTACCCAACTTCGTACTGACCTTCAAAAGCTTCTATGGTCTACGTTTCAATCGAAACTACACGCCCACGTTTGCACGAAAGTGGTTTGCGGTCAAGAAGACCATGCATACGGATCCCGCTGTTTTCAGCTACGATGTGCTTGGGCCCAAAGGGGTTTGTCACGAAAAAAAAATCAAAAAAATTGTTTTTCCATGTAACCCATATATATATATAGAAGGGAAAGAACTTCGACAATTCGAATTGTCCAACGCGTGTTATAAACTTCCATGTTATTGCAATGCAGTACAAAATATTTAACTCATATATAGTGCTACGTATGGGCAACTCAACACGCTTACAGAAAATGTATACTTTTACTACCTTTAAAGATATTCTAAACTCGCTATTGAAGATTTTCCACTCGAAAAATGGTCAAATTTTACAAAACGACACACTGTCGTAAAATCGCGCTCATGTGCACAGCGACTGATGATCTCGACGATCAGTTTGTTGTGCGCATTAAAACATACTACACGTTATTTTTATTTGTACCATTTACATGTATAGTTATTTTTTCATATTGTTTCATTCATTTTCGCACATTTTATAATTATTTTCGATAATGTCTGTTTTGTTTAATGTATGTTTGTTTCATTTTCTTGTTTTTAAAGTATTATATCTGATTGATAAAAGTCAGTTCGCTATATGCGCATTTAGACATACAACACGAATGGGCGTGTTATAGTATGCTGAAGGCCAGGGTAATGTTTCATGCAGCAAACATTACTGAACACCGTCACAGGGATTGAAGCACTGACATTGACTTCTCTGACGAAGGCACACTGACTGTCCAGCGGTATCGAGATGATAAGGCTGTACGCTGGTGCCGTTAATAGTGATTTAATTTTGATGGACGATATTGCCCGTCCTCATACGGCAAATGTCGTCCACGAGTACTTGCACATAGAGGACATTTATCGTTTGGACTGGCCAGTCCGAATCCCTTACCTAAATCCTATTGAGCGCATGTGGAATGAGTCACCACCCGCATTTCAGCGGGTCAGGTTCAACTAAGAAGCACACAGGAATTTGGGACCTTCCTTGTGGCAGAGTGAAACCCAATTCAACAAGCGGTAATAAGAAATCTGATAGGAGTTATGCTGTCACTGCAACGGATCACATGCTCGTATTTAACCAAATTCGGTTCCATCAATAGTTGTTTTGTTGCAAAAATTTATTTTTTCACAATTATCAACAAATAATCATGTTAAAAAATGCCATTCAAATCCATATAAACCCCTAAACACCCATAAACACATTACAATTGTTAAAGCGTTTGTCTATAATGTTTTATAAATCACTAATCAGGTGCATACAAAGAAATGTAACTAATAAATGGCACAAAACAAAACATATGTACAAAAATAGTCTTGGTGCTTAGCAAACTTTCAGTAATAAAAGTCTTAAAAGAGGCCAGTCAACAATACACTTAACACAAGTACAATCTAATGTAGTTCATTTTGAAATTGTTTGACTAAATAATGGATCGATCTGTTTCTGCAGGGTGCCAGAATAAACTAAGACACGTGGATACAATATATGTAGCAACATCTTCCATTTAACAACCGCCAATTTGGTAATTAATTAATGAAGTAACGTAACTGGACCACATAAATTTTCTCACATTTTATGTTTGTACCTTTTTACAAAGAATCGTAAGATAAATTATGTATGGAACATGTTTGCTAAACCAATTAAGCATAGTAGTACAAAGAAACACACTTAGTCCTATCAGATCGCCCCAGATGGAGAAACAACGCTTTTACTACAAGCGTCAATTATCTCAGTTTATATATTTAATAAGTTTGTTTGAAGAATTGATTGTATATTTCACAAATACATCTGTCAAGTTCACTCTTACGGAGAATTGATGTAAACACACAAAGGAAAATAGAAAGTGCACGAGCACGAAAGGTTTGGTACCGCACGTGCTATATTATGTTTAACCATCACGGATCCCTGGTGTAGTATTTGGATTGACCCGATCCCCCATTCGTCACCTCATCCAAATATGTTTGACACGTGTTTTCTAAAAAAAAAAACGAGTATTTAAACATATTTAGCAGGGATCATCTGTAATATTATTTTATCATCATATTAACTACATTTTCAGAGGCATAGTTCGGTGAAAATTTATCTGAAGACACTGTTTAAGAACGTTTAAGTGTATGAGTGTGTGTTTGGACGGTGGGGGTTCTTAAACGGAAATGTGGAAGATTCTATTGACGAAGCTGTAATCGTTATTTGGCACCTTCTTGTGCTTACACGAGGCTCAGAATTACTGCGATACAAACAGTTTGTTAAAGATTCGTGTGGAATATTCAAACGTATGGTCTGGCACCGAGGTTATAAAATTTTGAGATCGGTCTCCGAGGTCAGATGTCAGATCATTTACTTAAAAGTTTCTAAGTAAATGGTGATCAGACAATAAAGATATTATTGATGCATTAGTCTGTCAGCACAATCTAAACATATATGGTTAAACGTTAATCAGTTCTATCTTTTCAACCATAATACTTGGAGAATGGAATTGAGATTTGAGCTTGGTTTTATAATTCCCAGATATGTTTGTCATGCACTCTGAGTGTGTGATGATGTACTGTCTAAGGCAACAAAGGTGTCTAGTTCTACTTGCCTCCTGAATATTTCCCTATCCCGCATTTCTCTTTAGGAGTTCCGGGGTCAGTTGTATAACACCACATCTCTCCGGTATCTGTGGGATCACGACAGAAGTTTTCGACATCTTTCAGTGATTCCTCGTTAAACATATCCTCTGTTAGTGTGTGAGGGTGTGGCTGCTGATTGTCCCATCTCTGAAATACTTTCCCAGATTTTGTCTTGTTCCAGGTGCCCATGTAAGATTTAGTTGATGGTCCATCATAAAAAGTCACTTCGTTCGGTGAACCTGCACATGACACAATATACAAGCCATTAAAACTCAACTTTGTAACCACCTCAATATTAATTACGGTCATCTAAATTATAAGAACTATCTTATTATAATGATCATTTAAATACTTTGCGGACCGGTTTTAATATAATCTTTTTTTCAACATCACAATAGTACCATCTTGTACTGCAATGTGGTACATTAGTATTATAATCCAAGTTTTACTATAAATGCTGATTATGTTTGGGACATGATTTATACTCGTATAATAATCTCATTTCATGTAGGGAACACGTGCCAATGTATAGGCATGCATAAACTATGAATGTTAAAAGGGGTCCCTGTGGAAGGGATAGAGTGGGCTGTTGATTTGGGCTTCATTTGTTCATAATAAGAACAATGACGTGGTGCTGAACAGCAGCAGTAATGGGCGCGGTAGCCTTTAATCACCTTACACCTCATTAAAATGTACTTTCCAATTAAATGAACTCGAAAACACAAAAAGCAAATGTTTGATATAGTATCATTATATGATGATGGAGATGAAATGAGTTAAATGTCCGAATATTTACACAACGAACTGTCTATGAATATGTATTTAATATGGTATTTACGTTAGTTCAAAGCCTCAGTGTCAATTATATCTATATTAATTCAGTATTTTATTGTAACATCAATCAATGACATGGAATCATATCTTACTAATACTGCAAAAATCGAACGTATATTTCGTTATTCCACAAGACATCCATCGTAAACCTGGGTCTATTGTATAGCACCATAGGTATCCAGAATCATCTGGATCACGGCAATAGTTTGCCGCATCTGCAATAGTATCGTCAGGAAAAATTTCTGGGTCATCAAGTGAATGACCGTGTGGAGTCTGTGAGTCCCATCTTTGACATGGAACATCTTTGATCGTCATGTCCCATTTCCCAGTATATTGAAGATAACTGTCCGTGTCGTAACATTTCATGTCATTTAAATCTTGAAATACAAATTAAATACATATTCAATCATTGACAAATACTAAACTTAGTTGCCTGTTCACAACTTTAAAGTTTGATGTTATGAAAATGTCAAATCTCCGAAATTTAGTCTGAATACAAAGCATCATGATTAAGTTAAAGCGATTTAAATTGCAGTAAAGAAAACAGAAATTAAAACAGCATTAAAAAGCAACAAAAGCTTCCGAGTAGCTTGTAACAAAAGTGAACATTGAAATCATACAAGCTCACATTTTGTGCAGGATGTGACGTCACAAGCTTCCCAAGCCGTCCCCGGCTCTACAGTATAACACCAAGTGTACCCTGAATTACTCGGATCTCGGCAATAGTTCTCAGCAGTCGATATACTGTCGTCTGGAAACCCGGAAGTGGAAGTATATGAATGGCTGTTGGGAGATTGAGCGTCCCATCTCTGGCACACTTTTCCACTTTGAGTGAGATTCCACGTTCCATTGTAGTCTTTTGATGTCAGGCCGTCCTTGTAACATCTTTCATTTTTGAATTCTAAAAGAAGATACATTGTAACAAAATAAACAAAAATTCTGTCAATTAAAGTTTATGATGACGTAAACAAGAAATGTAATGCCTTTAAAAAAGACAGTGGCGAAGTTTTCATTAATGTTATTTACACTGTTGAAACCAAAAGTATATTTTTTTATGAAATTCCTAAATTGCCTTTATAGTACCGTGTGAACACAACTTATCGCTAGTAGTCCATTCAGGTCACGTCTTGAAATGTTAATGTTGGGTCACCTAAATAAATTACATATATAGTCATATCCACTGTATATATATTCCAATAAATGTAAAATGTTTGTCAAGAAAGGTATATGACTTTATATCGACCGCATAAAAATACATTTTCGTGCATTTTTACTTTACAAATTTTACAACCACAAGAAGTACATTTTAAACGGTTGCAGACTCGCTATAAGCCTTAATTTTTCGTCTGAATCATCCAATAGGTTGAGGAATTTCTTCTGAATAATTGATACGTCATGCCAAGAAATATAGGTCAAAACTGAGATTAGACACCTTCGCGAAAAAAAATGCTTTGAAAGTAATTGTATTGTAACAACAACAGACTCAGTACAGCGGTTTATCTAATGCTGGTTGTAAAACACCCTACACGGTTATGTTAGAAATGCATGTTGTACATAAATAATTCAGACTTGCACTTAGTTAAATCTAATTGATCTAGATACTATTTACCAATAAAACATTTCCATTTGAATTCATACTATATTTATTATGAGATATAATAACGGTGCATACGTTTCCATATCTAAAGTAAGTTTTATCTGAACAGTCATCATAGGTGTACTTTTATAGAAAATTGATACTTACATGTATCTTACCATCAAAATTTACCGTGTATTTAAAGTAATATTTTTCATAGATGTTGAATTTTATTATATGAATTCAGACATCGGGATTGTATCCGATGTTCTAGGCGTGTTTTAGATAGAAACATTGTAGTATCAGATTGACTTCGATTAAAGGTTGGCCAGGAGTAAAAAACAGTATTTGTTTCTAGTTAAATGGTCATTAAAAATTGGATAGAAAGGTGGTATTTTTACATCAGTTTTAGCCAGCAAACTAGATTCTTGAAAGCGTATTGAAAGGTAAATAACTAAGACAATGAATGTAACGTTCCTCGGGCTTGATAGCAAGTCTGGGGTCGCGGGTGAATTAAGGTAGGTCCGTCACTAGGTCGGGTGACCAAAAACAAACAATAATTCTCTCGTATGCATCCTGCAACATTATACCAGACGTACTTGCATGTTCCTTAGAGCTATTTAATTGCTGGATCCGTTGTAAAAAAAGTTCAAACCTGCTTACCATGGCCACATAAGGTTACAGGACAAAATTGCCATCTTACGTCAGGATTCATTGTGTAACACCAATGTGCTGATTCGTTATCGGGATCACGACAGAAGTTCTGTGCATCAGTCACAGAAATGTCAGGAAAGTGTGAGAAATTATACGAATGGCTATGTGGCGTCAGCGCGTCCCAACGTTGGCATATTTCTCCACTAATTGTGCGTGATTGGCGTCGAGTGTATGAGCTCGATGTTGTATCATAGCAATCTGATTTACCAGCAACTTTAAGTAGAACATTAAGATACAAAGCAAAAGCATGACTTACAGTAAGTTGGTGTTCACTATAACATATTAGCAGAAACATGATAAAATGATGATGAAATTGATAATCCATCGGTTAAACTGACCGGAATGTTATAAACATCAAACAACAATACTGTTTCATCTAGACTGTTGTGAAATCGAGACTTGAGCTGAGTTGTCAAATTTGATTATCTCGGCCAAGGTCTCAATATAAGCTTAAGATTCCGTCATTTTATTTCAAACTTAAGAACAGTCTGACAGATAAAAAGCATTCAAAACTCAATAGTTACTGATGCTTGCTTTCGACATAAAATAACAACTTTACACTAGAATAGGGAATTTTCGCGGAACAATTTTCTGAATTTTTAGGTGAGATTATCTTCGAATTCAATACTAATTGATTAAATACTATCGTATTAGCATTGTCAACATTATTTATCATTGATAATCTTACCTAGTGTCTCGCCATAGGTAAAAGATGTGCAATTCGTGGCATGACATTTCCGAGCACACTGGACAACATTTTCAACATCTGTTGACACAAACATCCTATTCACGTCGTTTACTTCTTCTAAGTTGGTTACTCTGTACCTCTTTCCATTTATCAGAAACGGAAAGCTGCATACTAACAGAATTCCAATGTTCCAAAGAGCGACCATTATGCGGATGGATGGCATTTTTACTGCTAATACACCTTCACGCGCAGATTACGAATGGTAAAAAGTTCAGTTAGAACGGGGGAAAAACACGTGATGCTCCCACCGTTACAAACATGTTTACTGGGTGTTAATGACAAAGTTTCTTAACAGAAAAAAGATCATGTGACTAAGTAATAATTTATGAGATTCCTTGAACAGTACTTAGTTCTGAATTGTTCAGTTTTGTTTAGTCATTTAGTCATTTCATAATCTTACACGTCATCGAGTACCGACCAATACTAATATTCCATTCTAAAGTGCATATACTAGTAACTCAAATACGGGCTCGGTGACCCTCATTGTGTTCGCTTAAAATGTTTCTGTTATCATATACTTAATCATGCAAAGTTTAAACAATTCTGTGTGAAATAGTTTTCATTCTGGCTATATGTCTTTCTGAAAACTGTAGCAACCGTCCTTAAATATTTAGCAGTAATTGAGTAAAGATGATTTATACAATCCAAACAATATTTGTATTCACATTGTATCTTTTTATGCCCCCGATATATAGTAGCCCGTTAGTCCGTCAGTCCGTCGGCAGAATTGTCTTATCACTCTTTCTTGGATTTCAAAATTACTTGGCAGAATAGTTCATAGTTACGAGACGATATGTCGTGCTAGACCCAGGTACGTACTCCAAGGTCATGGTCACACTTATGAGAAAAAGGTCAAAAAGACTCAGAACTGAAATCATACCCGCTTGTTTGGTATTTGCTAAAGTACAATACTATTCATATCGCATTTCTTTCCATTTTCATGGACTTTGAAATTTACGTCTTGATATCACCACACTATTTCCTTTTTCCTTCATGCATCCATTTTTTTGTAAAATATATTTACAAAAACTGTTAAAAACAGCAAATCACTCCTCACTTCCATATCACTTTCAATAGAAAATATTAAAACGAACAACTACTTCCAACATTCGTTCATTGCCCGTAATGAAAAACCCAGTTTCTTCTAAAAAGATTATTTTGCCATCCTTACCTCTGACCATTTTATATTTCGGGGCCATACGTCATATCATGTGACAGGCATTGTTTTATTTCATTATACAGACCAAAAACAATATATCCCCGATCTGTCGATACAACAAAAATATACAATGTAACTCAATATAACGCAACTGTGTTATTGAATATTTGAATAGAATATGAATAAGAGTTTGGACCACAAATAGCAAACATATTATTCAGACTGAATAATCCATTGGTCTGTATATCATTTTATTTTGATCTGTATAACTAAATTCAACAACATGTTTTTTGTCTGTCTGTCTGTTTGTTCTAAACTTTAACAGTGCCTACCAAATCAAATCGCTTCTACTTATAATCACCACATTTCATATGTTGATTCCTCATGACAACCTCTACTGGACCTGTGCATTTTAAGATCAGTAGGTCAAAGGTCAAGGTCATCCAGACGGGGGCATTTTGTTTCAAAAACACATGTTGTTGAATTTAGTTATACAGATCAAAATAAAATGATAGTAAAGTATAAGTTATATTGTGAGACCAAACAAAGATGGACTAGAATCTAATAAAAACACTTCTAAAGTTAGCTCTTTATGTAGATATTTGTGCGTTTTTATTGACGTCAAAGTTTATAGAGAAAAAGAATTGTATGACGTTATAACACACATGTCTACAGACACTTTATGACATTTTTCGCTTTGACCAAACTGCATGCTTACTTACACCTGATGTAACAAAAAAAATTTAATCTAGAGAATATATCAACTTTATATGAAAAATGTTTGAATACTGCAAAAGTAAACTCTAATTTGTGACTTTAAATTAAAAAAACACAGCATAACACGAGTGAAATCACTTGTGCCCCGTCAATATCCTTGGTTTACAATCTTGAAATCTACCAACTGAGCTGAGCTGACGTGTGTACCACCATAAAGCGTAGACAGACATCATCAGGTAAAATTAGTAAGAAAACAAATTGCAGGAATTTTATAATCTAGTATGACGTAATCATTATTCATCTAAAAATCTAAATTTCCAATTAAGGAAGAAAGATAAATGTCGACGACTAGTCCTAAGTTTATTGTTGGCAACTTTACAGAAATCTACAAAAATTAAGGTTTGACACTTGTGGAGAAGATAAGGCATAGGCATCCTATATAAGCCTTAATTTTCCCACTAGATTTTAAACTGGAACACTTAGATATAAGGTAAGGTTAAATTATATGAGTTCATAGTTTTTCGCATTTTATCTCCTTTAACAATATTTCAGATGCGTACATACTAGCTGAACGTTAATTGAACCAGTGTCTCTGTATTCTGTGCTAATACTCACCTTATTCACCGTAATTCACTACCAACATCGTTGTAAAATGATCAGTGATTGACGACGAATGACATTGAATGCAATGCGATGTTTCAACGAAATAGTTGCAGAGAACAGACGTGATATTCATAGAGCTTTATGCAGACCTAACGCCCGCCTGTTGAGCTCAGGCGTTTCCTGGCTTCCGCAAATCGACTAAACTTGTTATTTCTGGTCTCGAACATTTTTCTCTTTTTCTTATTGATATAAAAAGATCTGCCGATCAAGCCGACCATGTATTTTGCTGGATGTTAGCGGAAACCGTGTTTTGTCCAAAGCACCAGTCCGCACCAAATGTTTTCTGTTTAAAAAAATGCTTTGCATTAAACTATATTAGTCCAAATAGAGAACAGTTATTTTCATTAATCTGATTCCGATATATACAGAGTCATTCCAATTAAAGACGACACAACAGAAGCGACTTCTGACATCAAGGGGACATTACTCCAACAAAGATGAGGCCAATGCTCCTAATAGTGTTTTGTGTTCTACATGTAACCAATGTTTTCGCCGGGTGAGTACCAAAAACGTCCATTATCCACGCATCATTGTAAAAACTTATCCTATATTTATATTTGTATCAAACACGTATTTATTGTGATATAATATGGCGTTCTAGATTATATAGTGATGTGAAGATACTGTTTTCATATTTGAATGAAAGTCATGAATCTAACAATTCATTGATTTGCATAATAGTATCATGTTTGGACTTATACCAACGAATGAATTTCATCTAACACTCTACTTTTTAGTTATGTCGTCCATGAAAGTGGAAGCTTAATATTTGATTGTTACAACAACATTAAAAAAGTGCAAAGAGTAGATGAATTAATTAAGTTAGCTTTGTTTTGTGTTTCAGTGATCGTCTTATAGGGATGATCTATACCCGTAATTCGTCAATGTGACGTATTTAACAGTAATTTGATTAAACACTACTTCACTAATGTAACGGTGTAATTATATGTTCTTATGTCACCCACTGATCTTACAGATCCCACTGGATTGTCGTACCTGATAAATACACACCTGGACATCCTTTACCAATATCATGTTCGTTTAACAACGTGTCAGCTGATGTAATTGTACGTGTAGATTTGATAAGCAATGACCATAATTTGGTAGAGTCAACTAACCATACGTTTAAACAAGGTGGGTGGCTGACTTCTTTGCTGTACCATTTGAACATTTCGTTACATTAACTGAACAAATTTCTTTTCGATCATTCGAATGCCAACATTACAAACAATTAATAACTCTAAGAACAGAAAGCAGCAAAACTACGGTTACAATGAATTCAGATTTAGTGAAGATGCTGATGCATTGAAGCATATTTTTCACGGACATTCAGTTATTTATCTACTGTTTGTCATAATTTCTTGGCCAATGAAAAGTCCGCAGTGCCATGTGGAAATTCGGGGTTTGAGCGTCTGACTCCTAACTTGGAGGTTGTGGGTTCGATTCCCGTCAGTGGCCGACTTTCACAATCCCTTCTTTCGACGTGAGTACTGTTCAGAACCCAGGAAGCAGCTATCAATAGACATAAATCTTGCTCTACAATCGATGTAAAATAGATAAGTTTGAATTTAATCATGCACTTATATTTGATTGCAGGACAACCTGAAATTATACAGCTCCAAGTAAGTGAATCAGACTTGATATGTCAGATTATCAGTAAGCAACAACCTCAATGTCACAGTTTTTTTCTGACTCCACAGTTGAACGAATCGTCCAAGTCACGTGATATATATAAGATAAGATAGATACAAGTTATGTGACATGGACGTAATTGGCATCGTTCATAGCAAACCGCATCCGTAATCAGTCTGTGTCATTAAGTGAAAACCATGCAGGAATATGCTTCAAGACCAGGATGCGGCACTTTTTGTTGTTCGGTACAGTTTAATGAGGTAATAAAACAAAATCTCACGTCAATTGTCTATCAGCACAGATACACAATCCCGATGGGAAGTTATCAGCTGTTAATGGAACTTGACGGGACAGGTTGGTTTCCGCTAGCAAATGATGGAGCGTTGTCATGCCAACTGATTATTATATATATATTATAGTGAATTATTAAAGACAAATGATGTTAAATCCGGAACACAAGAAACAAAAACAAAAGCATTTCGTATGCGTCTGCAGTCTGTTCGCAACCCACTTTGACCATAATAAAATAATTATGTAAATACGTGAAATTTTGTTGGCTTTTTCGGATTACAAACGAGTCATATTAGCGATACTTAAGCGATTACTATTGGTAAGTAGGTGATGGTATGAAAAATACTTAAAGTCAAAATGTTACTATTAAATGGCATTTTGTATTGGTATGACCTTTAAAAGTGATACTACCTAAAATTGGCCAGGATTAAGAACTGTGCTTATAAGTTAAAATAATCCTCTGTCCTGCAGTTTAACTTTACGCAACAATCTTTTAAAGGCTATGAATCTGTTTGCTTCTCGTTTTGTATTTGGTTAAGTATTCCACAATGTAGGGGCAGCACGCTTACAACTTCTTTATCCGTATAGGGTCTGCGATCTTTGGTTAACCAATGAGACAGAGTTCTGATATCTTAATTTCCCTTGTAGGGTTATAGACCTTGACAGTATTTGAAATACATTTTGGAAACTGGCTGTTCAAAATTTTAAATGCATTCATGAGCCATTTATGGTGATGGAATTATTTGTTTTTTTATGGTACTTTTTCTCCATTCCATTCAATTTTCAAGCTCTGTGCTATACACATTTATCTCTCCGTGTACGATGGCCATGTTTTATAAATGTGGTTATTCAGATGTATTATTCTTATAGTGATTTTTGACATCTTAGGTACCCGGTGGGGATGTGTATACTGGTGTTTATACTTTACTGATAAACGGATTTGGTGGTGTATTCTTTCAAGACCATGCACGTGTCACACACGACTCTGGAGAGATGCCAGAAACATTCGCTGTGCATATCCAATCTGACAAAGGCATATACAAACCTGGAGAAACAGGTAATTATACTTCTGTGTTCAGAAAGGGAAAGCATTTGAAGTACAATGACTTATGTTGTAAAAAGATGTAAAAATATCAGATTCATGCGCAGATATGTAACCCTCTAATGAGTTTTGCTCTTTTCACTAGGGTTAAAGACGTGTTCGATAGTTCTCTACATTTGTCACAATGAGATATAGGAAAAATCAAAACTGATCGATGAATTTTTTTAAACTTTGCATGATCGTAGCATATGATAACAGAAACATTTTAAGCGAAAAAAATGGGGGTCACTGATCTCGTTTTTTAGTTATCTGCCCTTGAATTTGGAATTTTGCTTATTTTAGGTCATTTCATTGTAGCGGACTACCGAAAACGTCTTTAACGCCATTTTTAAGGTTGTTTCATTTAGGCTATATACGGCGACAGGTTAACCTAACCACTCGCTTATCCTTTCATCTGGAGCTAGATCTTATTCAACAAACGGAAGAATATTGCCATTTTTGCCAAATTTTCATAAAAGGAATAACCGAGTTCCAAGTATACTCGACCACTGCAGTAGCCCTCGAATTACTCAAAGGCTGCCAATAAAATGTTCTTATGGTTTGAACACTTGTCGATATTCGTAAATTTCTAAACGACCAACGATTTCACTTATTTTCGTAAAAATGGGGTCTTTTCTTATCGATTTGAATAACAATTTTCCTGTTTTTCTTCTTCATTCTATACGTTCAATATTCACAATTTCAGTTCATTTTCGAACATTCGGTATATCCTCTGACATGATGGTGTATACAGGTTTCTTCAACATCTCCATACGTGTAAGTACCTATTTCAAGGTTAAAACAGTTCATACCAGATAATGCCAATAAAGAAAATTTAGCTGATACTCATAGGCATGTTTTATACATTTCTTACTGTTGAAATGCTCAATTCTATGTTTGTTATCTGGAGTGTGCGTGGTTGGAGACTACAATTAGACTTATAGACTTCAAGAACAATTGGAATCAAATGGAACTTATAAAATGTTTTCAGTGGGTTGGTGCCGTTTTTCAACGATATTTCAGTTATATACGGCGGTCGGTTCACCTAACCAGCTTCCCTTGACTTACCCTTCCACAATGAGTCGGCAACTTCTCAGCGTATCTTTCAAACTTTCATAGTAGGGTATGACCTGTCGCAACTGGGCATCGAATCTGAGTCGCCGAGTTATATGTCCAGCGTACTGATCACTGGACAATGGTCGTGCCATTGTTCTTAATGCAACATTGTCCTTTTTCAGAGTTTATATGCCATTGATCATTATTATATTAATCATTGATATCAGCCACTGTTCATATTGTGCATTTTATGCACTTGTGTATGTTTACTCATGTTTGACTATCTATATGACATTGCAACTGATGTTTAGGATCCAAAAGGCAACTTAATGAAACACATGGTGAATGCGACTGAGTCAGAGTTCGGAGTAGTTGAAGATACTCTTATCATGGATACTGAACCTGTCTTAGGGAAGTGGGAAATTATGGTTATTGCAAGAGAAAACGAGGGCGGTCGCACTGTAAGCAAATTCAATAGTAGTTTTACGAAATCGATAATCAATATGAAAAAAGCTATATTGATTATGTTACAATTAAATTCCGACTATTGGATTCAATCAGTCTCAATACTGGTAACGAACTTAATCGTATTTTTTAAGGCATTTAACAAGATAACTTGAAATCAATACCTAGTGTATGACACCCACTACAAAGCTTTTGAACTGAAAACCAATCGAAGTTATTATACTCCCTCGCCGCAGTAAGTTTGAATCTCACCGTGGACAAGACAAGTTTAACAAGTGAGAAAGCTGTCCAGGTAGCTTACGGTAGGTCCGTGTTTTTACCCAGGTTTCTATACCCAGGTGTACGCCTAAAGTCTTCCTCGATCATTTAAGTATTCTATACGTAATCAAATGATTAATTGAACTCAGCAATTGAAATTCTACATTATGAACTATATTTTGTGTAAATGTCTTTGATATTCGTATTGTATTATTTATCAAGATTCTTTGACTTAACTTTTTATGTGCTGGTATGGTCCTCTTTTGTAGACTTCAAAGACGAAACATTTCACAGTTGATAAGTACGGTAAGAATGTATATATAAGTTATTTGTACAAATATACTTACTATGATATTATAAAGTTCTAACATATTACTATAACTATAGGAGAATAAAAATGGCATGATAAGAAAAGGAGCATATATTTGACATCTTATCGATATGTTACTCTGTAGTCATACGGGGTGTAAAAATATCTAGTTAAATTCAAATTTACTAAACTTCTAGTAATACATAATGTATAATTTACTTACTACTAGTAATAATGTATAAAAGAGAATGAAATTTTGTTTTAAAATACGTAAACATATTTAGATACTTGCTGTTACTTTTATCCTATAATTACTAGTGTTGCCGAAATTTGACGTAAAATTGGAACTGCCGCCATTTGCTGTCACGACTGATAAAGAATTTCATGGTACTGTCAGGGCTAAGTATGTATAACAGATCTTACATAAATCTGAAATGAAAGTAATAAAGTGGAAGCTTGCGTTTTGATGAATAGACAGCAATTTCCCTATACAAATGAGGCATTAAATTTATGAAATTTAAATAAGTTTTGCTTTGTGAAAGAAGTCGAGAGCCAGATGTTGTTTGTGGATTTTGTCAAAGAACCGTTAAAAAAGTATACTTGTCGGCTTCGATGGACAAGTGTTCATTACAAGTTTTTTTTCTGTATTCAATGCTTCGGGTACCTAGATTATTTTAAAAATTTCAAAACCTGTCAACAACAGTTCTCCCAGTTTTATTTATGTATGATTATGAATATCTTACCTCGTAGCTTATTGGTTAAGCAGGGTCACGTCCTGGCCTAATATTTTCCCATTTGAGTTCAGTAAAATTCATATCCAGTCAATTAGCATAATTTTAAAATAAACAGAATAAAAAAACAGGGGGAAAACGAACAGATTTGTAAATTGATTTATGAATGATACTCGGTAAGATAAATTCGTTACAAGGCTTTATACTCAAAACGGTGTGATGCAGGGTCAGTGTATAGAAATGTTGTGCCTTAGCTCTCGTTCTCGCCCAATATTTAAAAAAGCCGTATAACTAATACAATCTATATGTTATATTCCATCCAGGTACACTTATGGTAAACCTGTGATTGGTACAGTTAAGTTATATGCTGATATTAATTATTCACAAGCTCCCTGGAAGTATCGAGGAGACGAAGTAATGGTGGAAGCTGCTTTTGATGTGAGTGCGTTTACTACATGTACTAATATATCGATACTAATATATCATACATACAGTCAAACACTACAAAGGCCATCGTGTGATCAAAGGCCATTCTTTGTAAACCGTGATTGATAATTTAGAACAATAGTACATTTAGAACAATGGCCATTTGTCAATAAAGGTTACATTTTATATTTCCCAAGGATGACCTTTGTTCATCGGTTTGACTGAATATCAGATGGATAATAAAATAGACTGTCGGATAGTCATACAACGATATATGGACAGAATTTCCTCAGTCTCTCATTGAATCATTCTACGTATTATTCATTCTGTGTATCTTGGAGGTAACATCTTTATGTGCTGACATTGAGGTCAATGTCCCATCAGGGGTGATAAGAAAGTCACTGACATTGGAAACAACACATCCGGTCATTTATAAATTTGAAGTTGTAATTAAACAGTTACGATACTAATATAATATAGTATCATTTTGGTCATAAACCATTACAATTTCACAAAAAATGTACAGTAGAACACTGAAATTAGTTGTTTCCCAAGGACCCGAAGACTTATTTCATTTTATGCATATTTCACTATATCCAGAAGAATGTTATAATGAGAAGTTATTAAACATCAATGTTTTGTTCTCGACAGATCGACGGAGAGGCTAAATTCACGGTCCCGTTCAGTAGAATCACGCATGAAGTAGATCCGTACAGCTTTCAGCCTCTTGTTGAAAAACTGTCTGGATATCATCTGACTATAAAAGCTTCAGTAACCGAAAGTCTCAACAATATTACAAGAAATGCAACCTCCGAGGTAACGTATAGACTGTATTGCTTTTATTATTTCTACAGGGGCACTATTAAGTATGTGAGCAATTTATTTGGCCAATATCGGGATTTTTTATCAAGTTATCAGTCATGTGTACAATTACTTGACCAAAATCCTTGGGGTAGGTAGGTCTCAAAACTTTTCTCTTCATTTTTTAAAAGTGTACCATTCGTATTTGGGGATCAATTCGACCCCAAATAGTTCCGTACTTTAGATTTTGTTTTTATAAAACGTAAAGGTCAGTGACAAAATATAGTCTGTCCGGTAAACCGTCAACACGACTATTATTTCTGACCTTATAATATAACTAGGAATGACATTAATAGACATCATCAAGTATAAGTATTTACCTATTTCTCGGACACTAGTCCTCAACTTACAGATTTCTTCCACACTAAAAGACCCTTTCTTTTTCTGAAAGGCGGTCTGTAAAGGCCCATTAGTTTTTATTATTTTAGTAATACAGAAAAATAGACAAAATTAAAGTAGAATATAAGAAATACATTATATTTGCTCTAAACATTGTTTACATAATGCATCTCGTAAAAATGTTGTCAGATGCTTTTTCTTATCTTTGCAATATCATTGAAAAAATACTGTGCTACATTTCTGAATGTTTTTACCGCAAATGAAAGTCAGTTTCACTGATAAGATATCTTTCTAGGTAAAATAATGGGACTTTAACGACGAATGTTTTCAGTTCCGAGTTGAACATATACGAGTATACTTAAGTATTTTATTCACAGTTGAACATGGTTGTATTTTGTTACATCGACTAAATGACAGAAGCACTTAAAAAGGCGTAAACATGTCTGTTTCTGGTTACACGCTCATTAAAAATAGAGTTGGTAAGCCGGGGGGTTTATTTGGTACTCAAAAGCATGTGAAAAGGTAAAAAGGGGGATAAAGTGGACGTACTGTTCCTCGGGCTTAATAAAAAAATCTAGGGACGTGTGGAAAAAATAGGATTCGTTCGGGTAACCAGAAATAAACACCTTTTACGACTTATATGCTAAATGCCATGATAACTCATATTTACAGGTTGTGTTTTACAGTCAGCCATACAAGCTATCTTTCGACCAATCTGCTAGTATGTCATACTTCAAACCTGGTCTTCCTTATGTTGGATTTGTAAGTCTAGTTTTGTTGAATTGCAAAATGTCGAAATTCATGTTCAAAATGAATTTGATGCAAAACGACGAGTTTCCCTCTCAGTTCAATGCCCTCTTTTGATATTTCCCTTTTTAAAGTACATGTATATATATATATATCGTATTAATTGGTAATGTTTCTGTGTGTTCGATTGGTTTTTGGTTGGTGGATCTATGTCTGGCAGTGTTTTGAGAAGAGATCTTTGCACGTATGTTATGCTTTTTTCGAGGAATCATGCTGAACAAACATTGTTTATATCTAATTATTTATTTATTTAATGATACCATTGAATATGTATGTAGATTTCACTCACACAAGCCAATGGAAATCCATTAATATCGAGCAATGAGGAAGTACGTCTGGTGAGTTATGTGAAATACTATGACGAACATCTGCACAAGTATAGGGCTGAGTACTTGGCGGAACAAACATTTATGCCCCCAGCAAATGGCGTGCTCGAGATAGCAGTGGATCCACCAGTGAATGTATCATCTTTGCATTTAGAGGTGTGTATAACTAGTAATGTTCACAACATGCAGATCTACGTCATAAACTGATAAACTATGACTCACTTGTCCTGAAAGGAAATCTTTAGCTGACCATCCTAATTTTATTGCTTGTTTATTATACAGTATTTAATTAAATTGACAGTTCTTTGTACTTAGTGGCCGAGATGTGGGGCGAACAATATGAAATCTATTTACGACAACGTTCGCTTGCCCCAATAGTATGTTGCCACGGGATATATCCTTGTCGAACCTATTATAATGGATATACATGTATATAGTATATATTGAACTAAGTGTGTAACCAAAACGTGTTATTGCTCTCTCATTAAAAGTGTTGCCACAGAAGAAACAAATACATGTTTGTGCAAAGTTAGAGAAAGGTTCTGATATTGAGGATATTTTTTTTATTTTTTCATGATAATTTTTGTCAATGCATTCTTTAGGTTGGCTCTTTCCATAAAGTTTTTCATAAATTGTATATGTTGCTATGGTATCAGTCATTTTGAGAAAAATCACAATAATAATTCTGATCGATGGCCAATTCAGGAATAAATGAACCCGCACCTTTATAAAATATTTTGTCGTTTGGGAGGCAAAACCTCTTCACTCCGAATTTTTGACAAACTACTTTTTTTCACCCTCTGGATGTACAGATACACATAGTCTCTTAAAATACCGTATATCTGCACCTGTTAGAAAAGTCATAGACAACATATGACATAAACTCTTATCCTGATAGGTCTGACGTAACAACTATCAATAACGAGTAACTCGAGCTTTTCACTGCACAACGTTACTATTTGTAGCTTTGTATGAAAATCTGTTTTCTACACTACAGGTATTTTACAACGGACTAAAGGACACATTAAATGTGAATAAACCATACTGGTTGTTAAACACTGGAAACATACAAATATCCCAAAACTCATCGACTTTGGTAAGTAAATTAAGTACAACGTGAAAGTTCCATTTGTCGTCTTTCTGTAGCTATGCTAGTTCCAGGATTGAAATAATATCAACACGTTATACTCAACCATGGACCTTTGAACTATAATTGTTGCATACGCCTTTGGTTTCTGCTTAAAATGACACGGTTACACAGAGTTCATAGGTTGAATTGTATTTAATTGTATTTTGGTTCAAAAGATAGAAATGAAATGTTAAAGTTAAAATACATGTTCAAATAAATATGTTGACGAAATAATACATCATAATTGGTTATCATAATCAACGTACGAACAATAAAAAGATAAAATATTAGATATGAGATTGAGGTCTGATCTCAAGTTTTATAATCTCGGATCCAGGTGTTCAGACATGATCCTTGTGTTTCTCATTACTGTTCCATATAGATTTAATCTCAATAGTCCTGCTACTAGTTTATTCAAAATGTTCACGTCTAATTAAAGATATTCACTGACACATCATGCGTTACACTTCAACTCTTCGTGGTGCATTGGTTGATGAAATTATGTTTATATATCAGACGGCTACATTTGGATATTTGTATACATTGTATTTTAATAGCAACTATATTATATCACACAGGTGGGAAAAGATGCAGTGTTCACAGTGAAAAGGTCTCAGGGAATGACTGATGTATCAATGTTTTATGCTGTAAGTTGTTTGCAATTTATAAAGTCCAACTTTATGGTAATTAAAATCTTATGAAAGTTTCATTGTCATCAAATTATAATGTACATAACGACCTTCGGTTTCTAGAAATTTCATGGCACCTTTTGTTTTGTGGATATCGTAGGTGAGTTTACATAAAAAGTATACAATTTAGTTTTCACGAATGACGAAAATAGTGCTATACTGAAACAAAGAAATCCGGTTTATACATACATGTACATGCATTTTATTTTCTTGTCAAACATATGAAGGTAAAATCGTGATAAACAACGTGGGCTGTTTTGTTAAAAACACTGCTTCATCCCAACCTTTAATTGCGGTACTCATGGCAAGAATAATTCTTTAAAATGAGTCCCTTAGTGTCAAGAAACAAATTTGTCCATCTACTTTCTACTTCCTGGAATTCACGTTCAAAAATAAGTCCATAGCTTCCTGATACCACTTGCTTCACTCCTCAACATATCGCTCCCAATATCAAATGTCAGTCAGCGGCAAGTAATAAAGTTTACTTAAATGGTGGACTGGCTACCCCCCCCCCCCCCCCTGATTCATCGGTACTGATTGTTCCAAGGCGATGCGTCTCCGGGAGATTAAGCTCCGTCTGCGATTTTTTGTGTATGTTTCTATGCGTTGGGAGGTTTCTGTACAAAATGGTATGGTACTTTTTATGTTTTTTTAAAGACTATTTTGTATCAATTATGGTTTCTATTTTACTATTTCATTAGGAATAATTTGAAGCATTTTTCGTGTGGAATTCACACTTTCAGGTTATTGCAAATGATCGAGTTGTACAGTCAGGAAGTGTACAAGATTTAACAAGCGATAAGGTACAAATCTCATTTCCTGTAACATCAAATATGAAACCCTATGGAAAACTGATCGTATACTACTTCGAAACTGGTATGTGGAATGCCGACGCCATTTTCTTCGACATACATGAGGATTCAAACAAGTTCAAAAATAAGGTACATGTATATGTAATTCATTGATTTGAATTGCATAGTCAGTCTATGGGTTTAATAATATGTAGATGCTTACTGCAGCATAGGTATTTCTATTATTAACACGTGTTGGTGTAATCATTCTGTTTATGAATATAGTAAAACCTCGTTATCTCGAAGAGTCATCGTACCAGATTAAATACTCGAGATATCCGGATCTTTGTTTACTGAATGAAAAAATAAACTGTATAATGCGTGTTAAAGGATGAGTTTACGTAGAATAATACTAGAATTTACTCTGCAAGATGAAAATATACGTATATTGATTAAGTATGTGTTGATTATTCAAGTTAAGTTCTTTACCCATGTCATGAATGTTTATGTGTTTTCAGTTATTGAATTGACATTTAAAAGCGGTGCGTCCTTATTTCAGATTGCATTGTCGTTTGACACAACGACAGGAGAGCCGGGAACCAATGTTAGTCTGTTGATACAAACTGACCCTCGGTCACTTGTCAATCTTCTTGCAGTAGACCAAAGTGTTTTGTTATTGGCGACAGGAAATGACGTCACACAGGGCGATGTATGTATTGTGTTTACGTAACGATATAGAGACTCGGTAGTCGACAATATTTTTTTCTTTTCCAATGAAATGCTCTGTAGTACACATTTACTGCGTTTTGTGAAATCTGAAAAAATGCGCCTCAAACATGTTCTAGCCCGAAAGTTCTTATTCCTTGAACAACCTATGGGTGAAAGAAATAGTCGTGTAAAATGGCATCCACGTAGACATGGTAGAGCTACATAGAAAACTAATGTTAGTTTGACAATCATTCAGTACTGTAAATCCACTGAATTGTATATATCAATACATGTAATAATTATATGAAATTACAGCAAATATTATATTATTACGGGTAATATATAACACTACAGGTAGTATAATAAATTTACAAGTAATTCATAACAACACAGGTAATATATAACATTACAGATAATATATAACATTGCAAGTAATTTATTACATAACAGATAAGATATCATAACATGACAGGTAATATATAACATTACAAGTAATTTATAGTAATTACAGGTAATATATATCACTTCAAATAATAATAACATTACAGGTAATATCATCTTTGAAGTTTTCCTCTCATCCCAGCAAAGATTCGTCATCTCTTCATGATCCAAAGCGTGTCATGCAGGTGTGTACACTTATTTATGATGTAGTTAATTGCAATTATTCCCTGTCCATTAAGTCCAAGTAGTACTCGTAATGTCCACCTATTACAGTATCTTGAACCCATGTTGGCTATAATTAAAGTGTGTCCATTTCGAAAATACAGTTTAACTTGTGAACAAAGTCCGCTAATAGGAAAAAAGAGAAAGTGGCATTTATTGACTATTCGCTTTTATTTGGAGGTCAATTTTATTTTTAATAATGTAAAATCAGTTTTTGATAACGAATTGGTTTAAAATAGTGCTGAAGTATAAATACGATAATTAGAAATAAATTCATTAATTACTGAACCTAAATGCACCATCCTTTTTTTAAACTCGCACAAACTGGATCACAAAATAAATTTTTACACAAACCGCAAAACTATCCGTGAGCAAAAAAAACTTTAAACAGTAATAAACAATTTCAGAAGTTCTATCACGAGGGGATTGCTTCTAGTTTAAGGATTACTGAGTTGTTTGACGTCCCGCCAAACATTAAGTAGATGAAACCTTAGCTCAAGCTATACTAAATGTTGACTTCATTCTATCTTCAATAACATACATTTGTTGTACAGTGCAACGTCTCCAAAGCAACACCCTTTGAGGGTAGCAAAATTGTATTGTTGTTGAAAGGTTGTTGGTCTACAGAGGCTTAATTAATTGTTAAATTGTGCAGTGGAAAATGTCATTGTCTTGTTGAAGGGAGGTTGTTGCTAAAGAGAGGACCGATTTGGAGAGGTTGTACTGTAATTGTTTTAAGAGACCGACTATAAATAGGACGATTGAGATTAAAACAAGTAGAGCTGTTCATGTTTTAGTGTCTTCTACACACATCTGATTCTTCATCCGACCAATGTGTTAATTCAGTGTTACTGTATGCTTTAGTCGACAGGTATTCAACTTATAACGGATGTTGATGGTTTCCAATGGGCTCACCCTGTGTACAAACGTCAGATAGATTGTGGACCTGTTTTTCACACATATGTTCCGGGGATAGTTCCTACACCTGCTCCGGGTATGACGTATGCACCTGCAATGTATACAACAACAATTCCATATCCACCCGGTACGTATACATAATACAACAACATATTTCTGATCTTAGTTTCAGGTACTTTCAGATGTATTATTATTTTCAAGTTGTTATATGTGATGTATTGTAACGATGTACATGATGTACAAGTTGTAAATAAAATTATGTTCTGTTCTATATTAGGATTTGTTTGGTGCGAATCCTGGACTCAAACCTTGACCAGAATCAATGCCGCTGATAAGACAAAATAGTAGACATGCGTAGTACAATACAATATCGTTAACAAGGATACGGTAACCTCAAAGTTCATCAAAACATCAGCTAATCCGCGCAGCTCAAATGTAGAGCATTATAGTCTACAGACTTTTGACACAACGCATGTTATCCGTGCCACAATGACAAGAGCAATTCGTTTTATACTTGTACAGTACAACCTCTCCAGAGCGTCCCTCTCTTGGGAAACAACCTCCCTTCAACAACAGCATGTTTTTGCCTACTGTATTGTTTGACTATTAATGTACCCTCTCTAACATAATTTTGCTGCTCACAAAGGATGTTGCTTTAGGAGGTTGATCTGTACTTTAAAACGAATTGTTCAAAATAATTGTACTGCGTGATTTATTCAACCATGCATAAAAACGAAATTCTGACAGCAAGCAGGCCCCAGTTACACACAAAAACCTTTCGCGAAAACATGCTAAAAATGTATTCACTCAGTTAAGTCGTAATTTGAGTCAAATGATAAGTATAATAATTTAAGTCTTTTGCTAGTGCATAGATTCCGTGTTGATTTGTGGCATATTTCTTCATTACTCTTGATACATAAGACAAGATTTAAAAAAGCCATGTTGACAGTTATTTAACCGTAATAGTAAGAAAGGTAGGTCACAAAAATGTTCTGTTTTTATTCCGTATTTTGTCCAAAAACATTTTTGTACTTTTAATTTCGCTGTCAGAACTATTAGGGTTACCGTAAATACGACTTTTTTCTGGCGTTATACAATACATGCACTCTACTTGGTTTATGCATGTAGGGATGATCTCTGGCTCTGGCACTGGTACTAGCACGGGATCAGGTAATGGAGGACAATTGCAAGAGGTCCAACATACGAGAGAGACGTTCCCAGAAACTTGGCTGTGGACAAATTTGACTGTGGGGTAAATAAGAAAATCCTTAAGGAACAGAATGAAAAGAAATTTTATCCTACATATACTTGATATAAGATTTATACACAGATGCTTCATTGAGCATAATTTGTATACAATTCAGTTGAAATGCTTGATTTACCATCTATATCATCAAAATTAAACAAACCAAAAGGAAGCTATGACGGCAAATATTTCCCTATGAATGGATTTATGTCAGTAAAATGATTAAATTCAGTCCATAATGACATAACCTGAGTACTGGATGGTAAAAAACGGAAATAAAAGTTTTTAGCATTTTTTCACAGGGCTAATGGTTCTTCGTCTCTACAGACAACAGTACCTGATACTATAACATCCTGGTATGCTACAGCACTTTCTGTAAACAAACACACCGGGCTAGGTATTACAGACTCGGCAGCTAAGGTATGGTAACAGGAAACTCGAGCTCTTCGCTGCGATAAAGATATATATGTGGAACATAAATCATTGTCGCTACTGTTATGTATTATAAAAACAGATTCCACAGCTAGTGTGAATTATAATAACACGTCACTGTTTTCTAACATGTGCTCCGAACCGGAAGCGGTACCTCCGTGACAACCACACACACACAACTTAGAATAAGGTCAAATGTCAGACATCACTAAATAACTCAGAAGTTGCAAAATACCGCGTGATAATGAATGATTGGAATACAGATCGTTTGAATTCTATTAATCTTTTTTAAAACATTCTTTTCGTGACGAGATGTGATAACGATGTTCCATAAAATGCTTGAGTTATAGATGGTCTATGAATCATTCAATAAGTCACATTTTTTTCGCTTAAATTGTATTTATATAAACAGTCCGATAGAGTGGTTTTGTTCACTAAGAAAATCAACTGCAAGACAAGGAATTTTCGTATGATAACTTACCACATACGGGTAATGTAACTGATTTCAATGTATCATAGTCTAATACCGGTATATATACAGTGCAACCTCTCCAAAGCATTATGCACCCTTTGGGAGTAGCAAAATTATGTTGTCATTGAGAAGGTTGTTGCTATAGAAAGATTGAAATTATAGTTAAATCGTGCTGAGGGAAAATCATGTTGTTGAAGAGAGGTTGTTGCTCAAAAGAGGGCCGCTCCGGAGAGGTTGTACTGTACCAAGCATTCTAATTATGCCTATCATATGCTGCATACATTTATTTCCAGTTTACCACATTTCGACCATTTTTTGTAAACTTGAATCTACCATACTCTGTGGTGAGGGGCGAGGAAGTTGTTCTTCAGGCTAATGTTTTCAATTACATGGGTCAAGATCTTGACGTAAGAAAACAGTTTATATCATTCTTGATTAAAATTGCGAAACATATGCTACGCAATTTTGTCATTACGGTCGTCACGATAGGTTTCGTCGTTTTTTTTAAACAATTATTTTACTTTATAACTCATGATATTTGTCTGATTAGCTCCTGATTGGAGGACGGTATTGCCGCCAGGGGTCATAGTTTCGGTCTTTTCGTGACAATTGTAATTCCATTGACTGAGAAGAATGCATGTAAATCGCCCATGCCTGTTACACACAGTATAGCAAAGACTTCCTGGTCAAGGAACCTCGGTTTTGTACAGAAATCTCCTATATCAAGCAAAGAAACAAAACTACATTCCATATTACGGCCATGGCACAAGAAAAGAAAGTCCATGCTGTATGTAACGAAACAAAAATATGGACGATTTGATTATGTTTTCCTATTAATTTCATATACTGTAAAATTAAAAATCTCTAATTCAAGATTACATGTATGTGAAAACGATACATCGTATCACGCTTGTATTTTTGTAGGTTGTTGTCACATTCGAGAAATCTGTTGATTATCAAGTTATCAATCGCAGTCAGTCAGGGCACGTGACATACGCTAATGTCGATGTCGTTAAGAATGTACACGTAAGTTGATATTAATTTATCAATACCTCTCTGGTTGTGTGAAGGTCTGGTATGCCACCTACCTCTCCATATGTTTCAAGGTCTAGTGTACTCCTTACCTGACTGATATGTCAAGGTCTGGTGTACACATTACCTCTCGGATATGTTGAGGCCTTTACCTGACTGGTGTGCCAAGGTTTAGTACACCACTCCTTTTCTTCGAGTTTCAAAGTCTGAAATATGATGGTTGATGTAAAGCACCACGAGAAACCAATTCTCATTGCTTGTATGCTTCGATCTTTAGCTATGAGGTGTATGGTTTATAAGAGACAGTCTATGCTCTCTTTGGCCAAGTCTTCGTTCTAAGCGGTATCAATAGTTTCTCTACAGTATGTAATATGTCGAACTACATCTACCACCAGATATAAGTCTTAATAAGCCCTGCGTTAAAATTATATGTGATTCGATGTTAGATTTTCTAGATTTATGTCATATACATTACAGATCAAAGCAGGTATGGCTGAATCAGTCTTCGTTCCTGTCGTTGCGAGTATTGTTGGAGTCACCAAGATCGCTGTGAAAGCTCAGACGGTTCTTTCTGCAGACAGAGTGATACGAGACCTGATCATCGAAGCCGAGGGAACTACAATGCATTTCAATGTACCAATGATTCTTAATGAAAATACAGGTCTAGATGTCCCCCTGTCGTTTCCACCAACATTTGTTGCGGACTCACAGAAGATTCAAGTGTCTGTAATTGGTAAATTTATTGTGTTTTACGAGGTGATTCGTGTCCTATTTTAGCAGTGTTACCGTTCAATCGATCTAATATCACTTACTGACATCTTTTGTCACTCTGCTTTCGCTCTTAATGTTTGCTTTGATTTACGGACACTGATGTCTGCGATCGTATGTTTGGATCATACTGTAAGAATGGTCAAGAAACTTTTAAGTTTGTAGCAATAGGCTTTTTACATTATTTATGTGATTTATTGATAACGAAAAGATGGAGTAAACAGAAACTGTGTTTCATAAAAAATATGAATCGTGGATTTCCGCATAAGTCGGTTGCATAGCTGCCAACAAACATTTTCGGGTTGGCCTAAATTTGTTGCTTATTTCCCTGGGATGTTTCTCATACATAAGGGAGTAAAAGCTCCGGACAATCTGATTAAAATCATATCCTCAAACCCGCTACGCTACCGTAAGGAAGAACGAGTTCTTTAGTCAGATTAAAGTCGCGAAATTAATAAATGCAACATGCTAGTAATATATTTATACTGGTACTTATTTAAGCCGCGTTTAGTACCAGCTAATCACCTTACAATGAGATTATGCCCAATACACAATTTATAATGGAAGAATAACCTGCGGACATAGAGTGTACAACAATTAGAATTGTTTGACTCAGTACACAGATATGATCTTAAAAGTAAACAATGTCTCATATTTTAACTTAATAAGAAGATAATAAACCTCCACCCGTTTCAATAGTTCCAGATAAAGCACCGCCACTAGTTTCATAGCTCATTAATATCTACTTCTAGGTGATACCATGGGACCAACATTGGAAAATTTGAAAGGACTTCTACGAATGCCAACCGGATGCGGAGAACAAACTATGACAAGCCTTGCTCCCGATGTTTTTGTGTACAACTATCTAGAGAAAACAAACAAACTTACCCCTGAGATAGCTGACAAAGCTCTGCAGTATATGTACAAAGGTATGTTTCAAATAAAAATGACTTGCCGTGACAGTACGCATGTACCTTTAAATGACACATTCAAACGTTAGATCGCTTAAACAAGCACAAAATAACACATCCAAAAATTAATTGCTTATCCTACCAGAAAATGGCGCTTCAAGACACAATGCAACAACGCAATGGCGCAGCCAATCAGAAACACACAAAAGGAAGCTGTCGAAATCAAAATGGCACAGCTAACTGCCAAAACATTGTAATTGCAATCCGTGCAGTGCAAATTCAGCATTACTAAAAATCCTCAGATAATTTATGTATGAAACAATGTTTAGTGAAGCTAAATTCATCGTCAGAAAATGAGCAGAAACGAAATAGTATTCATGGGAATATCTATGAAGACTCCTCAAATTACACATTGTTAACTTTATCCATCAAGGTTACCAAAGAGAACTGACCTTCCAACGTAATAATGGATCGTTTAGTATATGGGGCCAGTCAGACAGACAGGGCAGTCTATGGTGAGTAAAAGGAACAGCAATCCGTAGTTTATAACGTACAAACGTATAAATTTTAAATACTTATTTTCATGTTCTCCAAAAAATATTATTAACATAAATCCTGTCATTAAAGAAAGTAAAACATGTCTCATTAACAAACAATAATATTGGCATGAAATGAAATATAAGAATAAGAAAGTATGAAACTTATCTCGTCACATAAATACTAGGTTTTACATTTATATTTACAACACACGTATAATATTTCATCCAATTATTGGGTGCCCAAACAATGACGTCATATCTCACTGTATCCGTTAGCCTACTTTGTAACAATGAAATAAAAGAAGGTATGTTCGGGAGAAATAAATACTTCATTGTAACCGATTCTTCACTATGTTCGAGTTCACCATAACTCACTGTTACATTAATATTTTACTGAATGTTTCTACAATCACCTATATCAGTTAGCATCATGAATACTCTTACAAAACATGAACATGTAGTAGGCCTATTGTGGAATCATTAATTTTCGTTGGTGGATTTCGTGGGTCGTCATATCCACGAAATCAAATCCCCACGAATTTAAATGCAGAGATAAGACATTTTCTTTCAAAAATCAAAATCCACGAATTTATGTCACCACGAAATAGCCATTTTAGTAAAAACCACGAAATTTGAGCCCAACGAAAATAAATGAAAATACAGTATATTGGCACTTTGTCATTGTTATTATTATTATTATTATACCATTGTTATACTTATTCACAGGTTATCTGCCTTTGTTTTGAAATCTTTCCACCAAGCAAAACAGCATATTTATGTAGAAGACAACATTATTTTCCGTATTGCCGACTGGATAAAACGTTATCAAAATCATGACGGATCATTCCGTCAAGTAGGAACAGTTCATAGCACAAGTCTACGGGTAAATATGAGACTTTTTGTCAATATTTTGCCGCCATTAGGTGAGGTAAATATCCGTACTTGGAGGCTGGCAGAGACACATGCACAGCAGCTGTCAAATTATATTTGTTTTAGTGGGTTTGATGCCGTTTTTAACGATATTTAAGTGATATGCATGTATATGGCGACCGGTTCACCTTACTGGTTTTCCTGGACAGTATTCTAATCAGTACTAATTTACCCTTACATAAGGAGCCGGCAAGGTTTCCACATATGAGGAAAATTGAAAATTTAATCTTATATACCGTCGGTCTCACTCCACAGAGCTGTATATTCCGTATCGGGGCAGTTATTAATCATGTAACTATTAAAATATGAATCAGTATTTGAATATAGAACATCTGTAAAAATATTATATGAATCAGAACGTCTGTAAAATGTGATAATTATGAATCAGTAATTTGATGCTTCAAGTAAAGCAATCACTGTATCCTAGTATGAACCTCAGTGATTGCTTTACTAGTGTTGTTCAAAGAGTAAGAATATTTTCTCAGTTGGTATACATGCAGAATATACATGAGTTTAATGACTATTTAAATGTTGTTGTTTTTCTCTAAGGGTGGTGCCAGTAATGGAGACAGTCTGACTGGATTTGTCTTGATATCGCTGCTTGAAGCATATCCAACGCTTTCAAAAGTAAGTCATTTTGCCATCATTTTATGACTCGCGTGTGTATATTTAATCATGATCACACCTTTTGTCAGTTTATACTGACATGCATTGTATCCCTTAACTTTTCTTGTTTTCTAACTACGTGAAATCACCTTCTTTTGATGTTCACGTTGTAAGTGTGACATTTCTAATGATGTTCACGTTGTGAGTGTGACATTGCCTATAATGTTTACGCTACGAACTAGCATTACCATTTTACAACGTTGGCAAGTATGATGTATTCAAGTGTAGCTTGTTCTGTAATTGAAATCGGTTCTCTCTTTGTCTTTATAAAAGTGACTGTTTAAAGAACTGCGATTAAGGCCATGTATTGTTCGCAAAGCATGAACTGAATAATAACGTATTTTTCAGCGTTCCAGCTATTATCGTAACGGTTACACAGCGATGATAGCGAACGCCCGGTCATACCTCGAACAGAAAATTGCTGCTGACAAAATTACGGATGTATATGACTTGGCAGTTATTACTTATGCTCTAGGATTGGCAGGAAGTACTAAGGGATATGCTGCTTACACAAAACTGAACAAACTGTCTGTATCAACCCCTGGTATGTTGCTTACATTGTTTAGAAGTTGGTTGGTGTTTGTAGAAACTTGACCAATACATGGTGCAACCTTTTTAGTTTATTATTTAGCCTGCATGGTATGCGAATTTTCATCTGATAGTGATACAAAATATTAGCGAAACAGTGAAGTGTTTTGTAAGAGTTTTACTTCAGAAATAATGAATATGTTTAGACTAATGTGCAACCGATGCGTATTTTGCAACATTCAGTTGGCAGCTAACCTTGCAAGGAATCAATGTATAGCACTCAGAAATTTCGTGCAGCAGAATAAGTACGCAAAGCCAAACCATAACCAATAGGTTTACAATATGAAGATAATTACGATTGTTTTATTACACAATACATTGTATTGTCCAAATGCGCTATAACACAATTGCTAATTCTGCAATCAAGAGTATTTTACAATAGTGAATGTTGGGGGCTAACACAGCCTTCACTATGGACAATTGCCCAAAGCATTATTGATAACATTTAATTTATTACATGTATATAGATTGTCATTGTGTTTTTAGATGGCAAAAAATATTGGAACGCTACGTCTAAACCAAATTTATACAATTGGCAGTACAGTTATTATCAGAGTCCTCCTTTAGAGATAGAGATCGCTTCCTACGCCTTGTTATATCTGACACAAATACATCAATACTCCGAGGGCTTCCCAATCCTACAATGGCTCATAGGACAACGTAACTCACGTGGTGCATTTAGATCAACACAGGTGATTGACTGTCTGCTGTTTCATTTAACATGACTTTCAATTAGCACTAATGTAAAAAAAGTAAATAATTGTAGTTTTGTACCCAATCCTATACATACACGCGCTTGGATATCTAACATGACGGGCTCTCGTTCTGAGCCATGTCTGCATCTTCTTATATTGTTTTAATCTACTAAGTCTGAATGTCTTCGGTTGAAGAAGACGACAATGTTAATAATGAATCAGAAAAATGAACGAACACAAACACTTCAGGTATATCTGTGTATGATTTAGATGTTTTTTATCCCTTATTAAGCTAAAGAAACGAATACCCACTTTCCACTAGTTTAACACTACATGTATTTTATTGTTAAAATATATACTTTGAGTTAGGAGATAAGAAATAAATAACCCATACCGAAAACAGAAAACAAAAAAATACAAAGTTTATTGAAAACTAACAACTCGTTTTATGTCTTATAACTGGTTCTTTTTGCAGGATACTGTGTTAGGATTACAAGCAATATCTGAATATGGTGCGATGTTTTCTCAACCACTTAGTCAGGTGGATATTGATATATCGTCTGGAAGCTTCCACAAACAGATCCATGTTGGACAGAATGATGCCATGGTGTTGAAACTTGTCGATGTAAGTTTGGAACGGGCCACATGTTTTTATAGTTTCCTATCCTGTTTTGTTTTATTGGCTACTCTCAACATTCTTGCTTCAAATAATTGGGTTCTGTGCAGGTTTCCATCTATCCGATAAATCTGTTGTAATAAACATTATTGTTGGTTGTACAAGATGTCAGTCAACTGTTTGTACATTGTGTGAATAAGTAAATCAATTTGCAAAATTCAGACAATTAGGATATATACATGTGTTTTCATTTTAAAAACAAAAAGAAATCATGATATGTGTGCTAGACATTGTCCGTTGGACGAGCTTGCATCAACTCAGTAACCGATCATTCGTTGGGTCTGGAATGCTCCATGACATGATTTTATGAACTATCATAAGCTATGATACTCGCTAATTTGACAAGTTTTCTCTTTATATTTTAGATTCCTCTTTCATCATCAAATCATGGACGTGGTAACAACTCGGTCGCTCCACCGTCTGTGTCACTTCAATGTCATGGTACCGGATCGGTCCTAGCTCAGGTGAATACCTATTGTTTACAATAACATCAAACATCTATCAAAACTTCTTTATCACTCTAGTGTGTCCATTCGGATTACCTTGGTCATTTCTGTTGGTAGCACTAGAATTTAATCAAACCGCTGAAAGGACATAGGTCAGATAGTTATTGGTTTTAATGCACAAATTGGTAAATAGACTCACATTACTGCATGTTATAGTGTCTCTGACAAAGCACGTGACATTGGCTACAGTAGTGTAGCAATGTTTTACAATATTGCATGATATCAATCAATTATTTACATAGAATATACATTGTGTTTACATGCACTAAGTAGTAGCTATAAACAAATGAATTCCATAAATGTGTGATATACAAAGTACATGTATTAATAAGGCAACGCAGTCCACCTGTGAACAAAGGCCTCCCTTGGGGAGGACTAAATATGTCCTTTATTGACAGGGAACCCATATTTGGAGGCCATTGGTTCCAAATCATCAATTGCAGTTTTTAAAAGAATGGCCTCTATTCGCAAATGGCCTTAATTCGGGGGTTATTTGGAGTTTGCCACTAGCACAGTTTTGCCTGCGCATAATTTCATACGATACCCGCACCACAATGAAATACTTTATGTACAGTGAGAAGTCATACCCAATTTGCAATCGTATTTAAAACTATTAGGAAGCAACAACATAACTGTTCGTATTTCAGGTTTCTGTTTCCTTCAACGTAGAGACTGAGGTAGCAATGCCTGCCTTCAACATCACTACCAGAATTCTGTCCGAGACTTTCCGTTCTATTGTTATCAAGGCATGTGCCAGGTAAATAATACTTATATCGTGTTAATATTGTCCAGGTGTCCCAAGTAGCGGAGAAATTGCTACTAGAGGCATACTTGTATTCAGATTTAATTCAATTATGCCCCTGTCCAATCAATCCCGTTTATTATATGTCACGCATACGTTTTATCTATTTTCAAACTGTGACCACAACGAGTAGAACGTCATGCATCGACCAAATAACGACAACCTTATCATAACGGCCACATTTTTTTTCAAATCGACTTGCGAAACGTCCTGTATTTCAACTTGATGATTAGATTACCTCAATATTAAGACCACTTCATTAAAATAAACATTCATTATTTGATCGGCTGATTGGTTTTTAATATTACTACTCATAATTAGACCGATTTTCAATATCTTCAGTATAAACACACATTATTAGACCGATTTTCAATATCTTCAGTATAAACACACATTATTAGACCGATTTTCAATATCTTCAGTATAAGCACATATTATTAGACCGATTTTCAATATCTTCAGTATAAGCACATATTATTAGACCGGTTTTCAATATCTTCAGTATAAACACACATTATTAGACCGATTTTCAATATCTTCAGTATAAGCACATAATTATTATTAGACCGATTTTCAATATCTTCCGTATAAACACACATTATTAGACCGATTTTCAATATCTTCAGTATAAGGACATATTGTTAGACCGATTTTCAATATCTTCAGTATAAACACACATTATTAGACCGATTTTCAATATCTTCAGTACAAGCACATATTATTGGACCGGTTTTCAATATCTTCAGTATAAGCACATATTATTAGACCGGTTTTCAATATCTTCAGTATAAACACACATTATTAGACCGATTTTCAATATCTTCAGTATAAGGACATATTATTAGACCGATTTTCAATATCTTCAGTATAAGCACATATTATTAGACCGGTTTTCAATATCTTCAGTATAAACACACATTATTAGACCGGTTTTCAAAATAACAACTCATTACAAGACCAGTTGTCAATATCACCACTATTATATTTTTCACCTTGATATATATATCTACATTTGTATATGTATAATGAGTCCACCTCAATATGAGATCGCTTTAGAGATACCAAAGGTTGTCTTGCTGTCGAGGATTCACTGTTTAATGGTTTTCCTAGTAAATTGTTGATTTGTCAAAACTGTTTCTAGATACCTACCCCAGAGATTTGAAACCGGAAGTATGGCTGTGATGGAGCTAGATCTACCGTCAGGGTTTGCTGCTGATTTGGAAAGTCCCGCCACACATATAGATGGCACAAGACGGTCAGAAATTAGGGACGAGAAAACGGTTGTGTTATATTACGACGAGGTGAGTTATCTAATTAACAGGACCATTTTATATAGAAATACGATAGATAACATGATATGAATAATTTTAATATCTCAAAATCTTCATGTAAATATTCATAAAATGCATTATTTTTTAAATAACAACATGCTTGTTACATATAGATTTTTGATCTATAAGCTGCCATATTTATAAGTATACAAAATGTAGTTAGATCTAGCTTCCTTTGGTTTTCTGTGTCTGGGAAGCTTTTGAATAGAACCCTTGATCGTACTGGGGTCAGTAAAGTCGCACCCGTATATCAAGATATATCAATTAACTGAATGATACACGAACCAGTGCCCAGAGCTCATTGTATCGTTATACTTTCAGATTTTACCAACCTATCCTGGCGTATGTGCGACTGTTGAGATGATTCGAACAGATCTTGTGGCGAAAACAAAACCAGCTGCCATCCGTGTGTTTGATTATTATAAACCAGGTAAATGACGTGTTTGATTAATATAAACCAGGTAAATGACGTGTTTGATTATTATAAACCAGGTAAATGACGTGTTTGATTATTATAAACCAGGTAAATGACGTGTTTGATTAATATAAACCAGGTAAATGAAGTGTTTGATTATTATAAACCATGTAAATGTCGTGTTTATCATAAACCAGGTAAAGTAGGTGTTTTATTACTATAAACCATGTAAATAAGGTGTTTTATTACTATAAACCATGTAAATAAGGTGTTTATTATAAACTAGGTAAATGGCATGTTTGATAATTATAAACCAGGTAAATGACGTGTTTGAATTAATTATAAACCAGGTAAACGATGTGTTTGATTATCATAAATCATTAGGTTATCGTGTATGTGCATGTTTTAAACCATTATAAAATCCTCATTTATGCACATATTAACCTATGGTCTTGCCAAGATGTTAACTATACTAAAAAATATTATTGATAAAGTGTCATTACAATGAACGCTGCTATTCCGAAGAAATGACAAAAGTCTACGTATTTTTGGACAATTCCTTATATGGCCATTTAATGTTCGGATTTACATTTTGACCAAATTTGTCCAATTGTTTAATTTATCAAATCATATGGTTTATTGAACAACTGGTTTAACAATCTGTATTATCAACTTAACATAAACATATTAATGTTATTATTGTAGATAACCGTGCATTGACGTTCTTTGAATCCCAACTCCTCAAGCAGTCATCCTACTGTGACATATGTTCAGATTGTGGATGCTAGTAAGTGTTCATTATATACTTACCATATAAGATTTGATATTTGTACAACTTATTTATCTTACATTAATGAGGCCAAAAGCGAAACTTCCTGGTTTCCGCTAACGTTCCCCAAAAATATAGGACTATACTTTCAGCTTTGTACTTATTTAGCGTTACGAACCCAGCACAACGAGTATGTAAAATACGACAATTTTGCTTGAGTAAAATGTTATTTAAACCTGTATTTTTCATTTTTGCAGAACAATGGACTATCTGACGAATAACTGACAGTTCGGAATCAATAAGAATAATTTTGAATTTTCTGTAATTCCAATGGTTTTATAATAAACAATATCAGCTTATAAATGACGTTTATAAATGAAATAAAAGATGACAACATCTGTCCCTTATAACTAAATCTGATTGCCTCTGACACTCATTTGTAAAAATCTTTTCACTGTATTTTGGTTTTCATATACCGTCGAAATTTAGTTTTGCTGTAGCTACGGCATTATAGCTTAATTACCTTTCAATGTTGGGGACTTTTTGGACATGAAGGAACATAATGTAAACAGTAAGATAGGCGATAAGAAACAATCTTTATGAAAGACACACGGAGACGATAACACGATGAAAGCACCTGCTCAACATTTTGGAAAAAGGTTATTGTTTCAGAAAATGCTTCTCATGTTTCACAAGGGCTGAAACAAACACTTATACAATTATAACCATTGATGTACATAAAATTTTGTATTAGAAGAACTATATTAGTTTTAGATTGAAAAAGAGGCCTCCGTGGTTGAGTGGTTAAAGTCTCTGACTTCTAATGACTAACCACCATTAATTTTTAGAAACCGCGCCCAGATGCTATCCAGACATAGGTTTATAAGAAATGAATATAGTATTATAGTTTAGCAATGAAAGTGTAGGTGTCAAGTTGGCGCAGTTGGTAAAGCCTTTAGAATAGCTCTGGAGCGAAAGTTTCATCACGAGTTCGAACCCCATCGGTTGTCTCTTTTATCGTTTTCTTTTTTCAACTTGCAAATGAATTGCCATACATTTTTTTATAATATTTTAGTTGTAAACTGTAAAGAAAAATAATGCATTCTTCATCATGTTTATAATAGATAAAACGATATTCAAAAAAAAAGATATGCCAAACGATAAAAATGATAATAATATAAACAATCGATCTAGTATAATCCTTACACAAACAAAACAAAAATAAACAAAAAACTGACGAACTTTAAAAAATATATATATAGAAATAGAAAATAATTTGCGAAAAAGTACTATCGCGGTCTAACATTGATATTTTCACAACAAATGTATATATATATAAACAGCCAACATCGTTACCAATTGCGCTACGCCGGTAGTTGATATACTTGTCGAAAATTGTAAATCATACAGTCAGTTTACATGTCTACTGATAATTAGACAACGGTTTTACACCGCAAAAGTGGACTCGACCACTGCGTCACTCTACAGTTATCCTAACTGAGCAGTATATAGACTTGACATACATTATTAATCCACCACATTTACTTTGTATGTCTCTTCGAAATAAGTTATAATTATCCAGCTGATATCCACTATTATCAAAATGACTGTTCAAAAATGTTTCACATAAACATAATGTACTTCAACTTCATTGTGCTTATCTAGCAAACATTTTACTTCATCAATTGCGGGGTACAAATAATGAATGTTTTATTAAAATATATAAATGTCATCCTTTTAGTCGAGGGTTGCGGGCCAGGTGAAAATTATGTGATTCTAGTTGACTGTGTACGTTTTAGTTCTTTAAAAATTGCCAATTTGATTTGTCATCCTCGAACAGCACTACGTTCAGATGACTTTCATCATAGTAGACGCTTTAATCTACACCTCCTATCATCATTAAGCAGAAATTGTTAAGGAATGTAAATATGTTAATATCACAAAGATCTTTGAGTTTTTCATTTGCAGATTTGATGATATTAAATTATAGTTTGTCTTTCTTCTTTGGAAGAATGGAAGAAATTATTATTATGGTATTCGCGTTGTCTATGTTAGTTCATGGCAATGGTCCATGATCACAGATGGATTATCTCTATTAGAAATATTGTTTATTGCAGCATGTATTATAAAAACATCAACATCTTGTACATCTGATTTCATACCGTGATTGTTGATGAAATTGTTGTGAATGTCCTTGATTGTTGCTCCAGGTTGGGATTTTGATTTTCACGCGCGACTCTTAGCTAGACATTTTATCAGTAATCATTTTTCATTATGTTGTTCATTTGCTGCCTTGCCAGTTTGTTCCTCTGTCTGTGAGAATTCTGGTGCTTGCAAAGATGATGCAGAAGTGGAGTTCTGGGAGTCATTTTGGTGTTGGTTTGCCATTTATATTTTGAGTCATATGGAAAGGTCGCATACTACCTTAACTTGGTCTTATGTGCACGTTCTTCCTTCTGTAGATTGGTGTGTTGGTGTTTGCGAGATTGGTGGGATTTGAGTCACTGTCCTTATTTATACATTTGTTTAGACATTGATCTTTCCAAATATTCCATTTAATAAGAAAATTTAATACCTCTTACAATCCTAGATAATGTATAAAAGTAACACGAACAAAGGCACAGATATAGAATGGATAACAATGGCAAATTGTCATAAAATCATGTATAGTGCGATTTTATTAACCTGTCAAATCTGAATAATTACACGGTTGTTCAATGCGATAATTTTTAGCTTCGTACCACAGTCGTTGAGTTTACCGTTATGGAATGTTCCAATCAATATGTTGATATAACGGTAAAACGAAAATTATCGTATAACTGACGAAAGTAATCGAACCTCACCGAAGCTAAACATGAATGCAATCATTGACCGTATAATTATGCAGGTTTGACAGTTTAATAAAATCGCACTATAACTATCTTTGAAATATAAATTATATGACTGTTACATTAAAAACAGTATCTCGTTTACGCATTTATTTGTTCATTCTGCAACATGGAATAAACCAACAAATGAATTTCATTATGGTACTACCACAATCATTGCCTGTGTCGTCATTTGGAGAAACATCGGGTGTGATGGTCGGTGAAATATCATACATTTTGACTTCATCATTCTCCATACATGAATTATAAATTATAAAATGATCACATTCAACATTTAAACACCTTGAGCTGTGATACTTCGAAATTATACGGCGCGATCTGATTTGAGAAGGTAATTTTGTTGGTAGGGAAACGCTACTTCCAGTGAACATCAGACTTTGTTGTGAACTCTCGCCATTGATAGAGGAATAATTTTCTGTGTATGAGAATCCTGATAAACATTCTCTCTCTGTTGGACACAGGTTGGAAATAAGCTTCGTGTCACTGATATCTTCTAACGTATCCATCCCTCGTTCATCTCCTGTTTCTTGTTGGTTCAGATTATCAATAGTGGATGTAAAATTATCCCGTACTTCTCCTTGGTTGGCACGTGAACATAATTCATACATTCTGGTGTCTCCGTATTTACTTTTAATCTGAAATAGATGGATTGAAACATCAAAATGTTTTACATTGAGCCTTCGGAGTGGACTCATGCTACCTTTATTGACATTGAACGACTTTGCCACAAAATATCAGATGGACCTGCACGCCTTTTGGGGAGGAACTTTGAATAGATTTTCCTAACTAATGCGTTCATATTGTGAACAAGAATTAGTGAAAACCTAAAGGTACATATTTATTTCATCTCTGACTACTAATCACTAGCCCCTCTCTGAGGTATGTTCGAATCCCAAACAGACGAATTCCGCAATCGTAACTACTCGGGCGTTTCCGTAATTGGCTGCCGCCAATCATATTGTTAAAATTTCTATTCATCGGGGTGTCCAAGGTCTTTTTATTCACGTGATATGCTTAACATCACATTGTTTTAACCACCAGTTTATGTGTTACACTGTACTTGTTTTATTATACCCCTGTGTCATTCAAAAAGAGTGTGTCATAAAATCATCATGCACTCAGTGCTCAGTTCACTGACATTTACAAGGTAGGTTTTACCCTTGTCAGAACTTTGCCACCTCTTTTTGTTAATTTAAGGGATATTTTTATTTTATCGGCCAGGGTTTTAATTTCATAGACTAAATTATTATATTCCTTCTAAATTTATGGTCTTTGTGTAAAATTAAACTAAGTTTTACGTTAGGTTAGAATAGTTGAGCATTCGATTCATCTTATTTATTGTCTACTTTGATTATTATTATTATTCATTATAAAATCTTATAAATAGAAAGTAAAATATCAGTAAACCTAGAAACTGTGTCGTATATATTTAGTTCTTAAATAATTCAAGTAGTAGTAGAACCTGGGATTTTGATCCAGTGTTCAACATTTATTACCCAAATATAGTCTTCAAACCTTGATCTGTGATCAGGTTGTACATCAATATATATATTGTAAATACATGTTGACTGACTTGAAGAAAGGATCATAACCAAACGAATTAAGACTGTTACACATGTATATGTGTGTAGTATTAACAATAATGGGTAGATATAAATCGAACACAAAAAATGATCTTACCTCTACTGACTGACCATGACTATAGCAAGACAAAGACAACACATCACAATTCATGCGGATTCCTCTAAACACAATATCAGCGATCATCAAATGCTCCGAACTAAGTTCCAAACAAACCAAGCTTGTAGCATATCTTCAGTAAGGGAGACTACCCTCAATAATAATGCGATCTTTGAACTGACTGTAATGTTGGCTCTTCTGTCTAAATACTAAATATACCAATTGATTTAAACCAGTTTTGTTACAAAAGGCATTTAAATAGATCTAACAGATTAATTTAGAATTATAATATATGAAGATAAATAGTATCTGCTAAAAGAAGAACTCAATATAATAATTTCTAGTAAAATCAAAGATACCATTAAATTGACAACAAATCTGAGAATGTAATATTACAGTGAAATAACAAGCATTTAGTATTTATATTGTTTCAAAGTACACGTTTTTTTGTACTTTCGTTGAGTTAAAAATTACATGCGTATATGTATAATTGTATGTGTATGTATACGTCTATAGATCTATGAATGAAAAAACGAACTAAAATAAAAAGAGAATCTATGAATACAAAAAGAAACATCTTTGAAGAAGATAGTTTTGCAGAACGCATTACATTTAAACATCATTTTTTGGGAAGTATTGATAATTTTATTATGGAAAAATGAATATACATGTTGATGATCTTACACCAGATTCTATTAGAATATTTAAATAGTGGAATAAAACAATACACTTGTCAAGTTATGATTTTCATTAATAGAATTGATACAATTTTAAAAGCTCTATCTAATAACTCTTACCTACATCATTATGCAGAATCCATGTTCATATATTTAAAGATAGAATCTATAGGTAGGTTGTTTAAATTTCGGGTGCGGCGATGTTACCAAATCTCTACTGGGTAGAGATTGGTGACTAAGACGCAGCGTTATGTAACGTCATGTCGTCATAATACCCGCTTTAGTGACGTAATCATTTCAACGTCGAATTCGTAATGATCGAACGAACGAACAAATAAATTGTTCAAACCAAATTGTTTTGGTCTTACTTTATCCTTTCTTGCGCTGCATAGATGTTATTTTCCACCGATAGGATCGTTAAGAAATCAACAGGGGAGATAACCTCATAGGAATCATTTTATTTGGTACGGTTTATTATCGGTTTTATACTTAACCCGCGAATACACTGCGTCATCAATTTCTGTGTAGGAGGCGAAAAATGGCTGGAACTGGACAGACCGCAACTGCGAGGATTCAACCGAAGAAACAGACGTTAGAAGATGCTTATTCACCGCCAGCTAATTTCTTGGAGATAGATGTTCTCGATGCCCAAACACATGGTGTTGCCAAAAAGCGATACACAGATTATGAAGTGAAAATAAGGGTAAGAACGAATCAAAACAACAGAATATTTCAACCGGAAGCATTGACTGTGGATAATTAATTCTGTATACGGATTATTTATCCTAAGACACATCTTTGTTTACCGTTCATTCGATCAATCATGTTTAGTTATAGCGATATCTTAATTGGTTGTTCTGTTTTGTGTCTTTGTTTAATGTTATATTTGGGGGTGTTTCTACTGTCTACTGGGACTATAGAACTTGTAAGTTGTAGAGCAGATACATACATGTTGTGTTGAGTGAGTTCATCACATGTCTGTGATTAATGAATCATGTGATTCATGCCTTTTTGTCTCTTTGTAATAAAGGATCCACTTGTCAACTTTAGAAATTTGAATGACCCTCTTATACTCTTTTCAAAATGTATTCTGTCCAGTAAATTGAGTAATACTGTATCATTGTTCTGTATTTCAATAATGTATTGGCTGGACGAATATAAATATTTGTTCAACAGAATATATGTTATGACACTCAATCAAAGTGTGTTAGATTCTAAGATGAATATTTGTATGACATATGACACAATGAAACTGTCATAGTGAAATACTGAAGTAGTGAGTCCTTAGACTTCACTCATATATAATATGTTAACGTTGCTTCTGTACACTACAAAACTTGTTCCAAGTCAAATGTTTCATTTCATTATGCAGGGGACTGGAAGCAATTTGACATTGGGGGAGGAGGGGTAGGTTTTGGAGGGGTAGGTTTTGGAGGGGTGTCCCCCTGTCTGAAGTGAAATTTTGCCAAAGTTTTCTCTTTTTTTGCCAAAATATTGGGGTGGCAATCACTTACTTAGCTTAGGCACCTCTGTTATGACCAGAAGTATATTTACTGTATTTGAGTGTGTTTTTTTTATCATCACCTCCAGGAATTGGGGTTAAATATTAATGAGGATGATGACTACTACACATTAATGATTAACTTTGGGTGTATATATATATATGTCTGTTTGGCCTACTCATCCTAGTAGCAACCACAGGTCAATTTTTCAAAGTGAATAAACATAAAATATTATTACACAAATAGATAGAGCTTAACAAGAGCTGCACAGAACTGTTTAGTTTTTTCAATTATCTTAACTACAACCAAAGTTATGAAAATTTTAAGACCATAATAATTGATGGATTTTTGGAATTTCCTCCTAGTACAATTCATTGCGCGCGACCGATCGCTCGCGGAACTCTTGGAGGCTAATTTTTCACCTTATAGTCATAACTTTTTCAATTTTTAAGATAGTTAAGTTTAACTCAAATCTTCCAATTTAATGTACTTTTTCATGCTCTTTCTGTTTCTGCAATTATTTTTCATGTTCAGTCATTATTTAAAGAGTATTCAATAAAAGTCTGGAAGTAATAAAACAATTTTAATATGCAATATTATCACATCTCATTTATCGCATCATCAAATATACGTCTAAAGACAGAAAATAAATTATGCAATGCCTCAAGATGCCTAGTATGTTCATTTTTATATGTCATACTTAGTTTATACATGCATTTTATTATTAATGATTTATGCAGAAACATGTGTTTGATATTACAGACAAATTTACCAGTGTTTAAAGTAAAAGAATCAAGTGTACGAAGACGTTACAGTGATTTTGAATGGTTAAGAAATGAATTGGAACGAGACAGTAAGGTGAGATTGAGATCATGAAAGTCAGTTTAATAAACAATCACATATAAGAAAGTACATGTACGACATTACTATTTATGACTACTTCAGTGTTCTTACCACCTTTTTTAATGACTAATTTTAAGATCAGTTTTCATTATTTCCTCCATATTTCTTAATTTATTTCAGCTTTTACTTTCTTTTTAACACTCTTTGTCACACCTTGACGCGTATCATACTTATGTCCCGGTGAGGGGTTTGGCATTAAAGGAAGATAGATAGATAATCATAGATTTCATCTTGGACTATATTGACAGTCTGTCTGTAAGAGGTTAGGTCAAGCTGCCATTGGGGGCAAATGTGTTATTGAACACAGTCATGTTTCTGTAGTTGCAAAAATGGTTGAAATTTTGAGGTTTTTAAGGTTCTTATTTATGATAAAATAGGAGTGTTAAAAGTTAAATTGCATGAACTAACTGTCTAAAGATATATAAGAATATGATGAATTATTTACACAGATTTTATTAGATTGAAATGGTTTTGCTCCCTGACTAGACCTTCAGTGAATGAGTTCAAATTCCACCTGGAACCAAATTTTATATGTGAGGAAGCTAGCTCATGAATAGACTAGTCTGTGTAATATTACTGATAGGGTAATTTATTTATCTTCCTGTATTATTATTAGTTAGCTGTAGATAATTGTGTTTTAATGCAGAACAATATTCAATAAGTTTTGTGTTCCATTATCAGATTGTTGTGCCTCCTCTACCTGGTAAAGCATTGAAAAGACAATTACCTTTCCGAGGAGATGATGGTATATTTGAAGATGAATTTATTGAAGAAAGACGGAAAGGATTGGAAATGTTTATAAACAAGTAAGCTATGATATAATATTATCAGGGGTTAAAGGGTTGGAAATTTTAAAAATCTGAAAATTTGGCATGAAAATTACGGTAACAAAAAGTGAAATTATTGATGTTTTCCGTATATAATCAATTTACCAGAAAAGGGGTTCCCCTCCCCAAATTTCTTACCAGATTTACATGATGTGGAAAAAATAACCTTTCCGGACCTTAAAAACCTGAAAACTTTTATCCCTGCATTATATTCCCATGTGTGGTGCATAAAATAATTACAATGTCAGCCCTTAACTTGGTATTAATGGTAGTTGACAACTTTTCAAGAATTTCTCTTTAAACTTTACATGATGTTAGATAGAAGTGAAAAATACAGAGATTAATTCAATCTTGAATATTTCAAGTGTTATGTGTTGAATATTTCTAATACTGTTGCAATAATTATTGTATTTACTGCAGGTAATCTTAAGATCTGCTGAATAAAATCATGCAATTTGTGACCTGTTAATTTTCGTCATTATGTTATAATGAATAGTGCCACTTTCTAATTTTGAAATCTTGATTGCTACACAATTTAAAAATGTTATAGTTTATAATTTGGCTTAATTATCTATGAAATTGTTAATACAGTTTCAATGTCTACTAGTTTAAATTGATCTCTTCTTTTTCAGAGTTGCTGGTCATCCTTTGGCACAGAATGAAAAATGTCTGCATATGTTTTTACAGGAGCCAGTTATAGACAAAAATTATGTACCTGGTAAAATCAGGACAACGTGATTTCATTAATTGTTTTCAATGTGGATTTGCATCTAAAAATTATCTTGAACTTATTACTGGCCTGGCATCAAAATTTATTTATCGGAGAACACTCAAACATGTGTCAAAGGATCTATGATTAACGTTTTAAGTGTCACAAATAATAATACCGTGTTTTTTATGTATATGAGAGGCTTTGTAAAGATACATGTAGTATGTCTGAGCTGTACTAAGTAGACAAACATTCCGGAAAAAATTATTCTCTTTATTATGTTTTGTATCTAGTTTCATTGAAAGATTTCAGTACATGTAGGTTGTTATTATCGAACACAACTGAGTATGTTTCACCATGTATTGAAATATAAGATGCTGTGTAAAGTAAGCCAGTTAATGTATAACATGGTTGATTTATGTTACAACTAAATAAATGATAAAATATGTCAATTTTGAGTTTCCTTTTTTCTGCTTGCATGTTTAGAATTTCTCTCCTATATTCATTTTAAAAAGAACTAGACTTAATTGTGATAAAGCCTTTTCTCTGAAGTCGTTCCCTCTAAAGATGATTTATTTTGAGGATTCTGTTGTTGTTGTTTTCTTCCGTTTATTTGCAGAAAAAATAAGTCTTTACTCCTTAGGTATCTAGTTTGAAATTAGCTACACTAATCTGCAACATTACTTTTTTAAATGAGCTAATTAGGGTTATTGTTTAGATTTGTCTCTATGCTACATGTTCTTTTAAATGTTATTTAAAATACAAAGAAACTTTATTTACACTGAGAAACATTGATAGATGTTTAGTTTATCAATAAGGCGAGTAAATAAAACATCTCGTTGAGATATTGTAAAAAAATATTTTTTCTCCCCCTGGTTTCCTTGTGTTGCTATTGTTGGCTTAATGCATTGGTTCTTGTAATAGATTGACACGCAATCCCTAAAGAGCTCTTCTACCAGGCCTTTTTAAGACATGTGTTTCTGATCAGTAAAGTCCTCATACAATTACATCATTACATGTATTTCACAATCTGCTGATTCAAGTAGCTTTATATATTTTCAACTGTTTTACACCATTTATATTACTTTCTTTCATGGAATGTAAACTCTTATATAAGATTGTTACTATATTTGTCTCTGTTTTTTCTTTCTATAGTTGTCTGCTCTGTGAGTTTGTGAAACATGAATATTTAATGAATACTGTGATAAGTATATGTAGATTTATTTTAGCAAGTCTGCTTATTGTGCATTTATCTAATACTTCCTCTACAAAGCACTGTCATTGATCAACTTGGGTGTTAACTCTGATTGCCTGATAATAATGTATTTATGTTGATTGATCAAACGAAGTAAGAATCCTTATTCAGTACTGAATGACTGCTAGTCCATGTTTTTGTTTAACCTCAGTAAGTTCCGGTCAAGTTGTAAATAAACTTCTATTCTCTGAATACATTCACAAATCGAAATTTTCTAATGCATTGGAACTGCATTTTGTATATTTTTAATTGAATTTGTAGATAACACATAGTACAAACAGCTGTTATTTTGCTTAAATTCACAATTATTACAAAACGTCTACCTATTATTTTATCTCTAGTCTTACTAACTGGGTTTTGTTTAAGTTTTGCCTGCGATACTTTACAAACAAAAATCCTTTCACCAATAATATAGTAAAATGCATAAGCATCATGTGGCATAGCTAGTATAAATGGATGAATTGAACATGGTGGTTCTATGATAGAAACAAGAAATAGAAAATTAGCAATATTGAACTTGGAAAAACTGTTTATAAAAGCATTCCATGGTTTTGGAGACATTTATGAGAAATGTATTAATTAATTCTTCACATTTAAACAATGATTAAATGTAATTTAGCTTAGTTTCAGTTAGTGTTGGTGATAAGCCGTGAATGGATTGAACAGGACATAATTATGTATTGATTTTAAATAAGAATATTCTAAATGTTTTAATTTGCACAGAATGTATAATTTTATATATATAACTATCATTTGATTATTGTTTGCATAATCTGTTGTTACTGAATGAATGTGATGTCTTTGAATTATATTTCATTTTTATCATTATTAGAATTATATATAGTTTGTTTCTTTGATATATTATTTTTCATGTATCCTTGTGTACTCTTCTTAAAAATTTAATATAGTGGAACCTCTGTTGTTCGAAATTAATGGGACCAAATATTATTTATGATAACCCATGGTTTTGTATTATCCAGCGTAAAGGATATCAGGACTGAGTTGTATGAATAATATATGGAGATTACTCCCTAAGGTTTAGTTTTCATTGAAATACATAGAAAAAAGTTGGCACTGAAATTTAATTCAGACTTCATCATTGTCGAAAAATTGGGATTCTGCTGTATTTTCAATTGTTAATTGAAGTTTGTTTAAGATAACAGACATTTTATCAGTTGGAGTTTGTAATTAATTATTGTTAATATCGCTGTTATTGTTTTCACACAGTTGGTAAAAAATGTCAAGACATTCTTCACTTACAAAAAAAAAATACCATAATTGCTTTCATCATTGACCAAAACAAACCACTATCGCTAATCTAGGATTTCCTCTTTTTCTTTGATTACTTCCCCTGTTTACAATATTACTGTATGATTGTTTTGTATAAGGATAAGTGTGAGCATGTATTTATTTGTTTTTTGTCAACCTAAGTTTGATGTTTTACCATTATAGAGATAATATCATGTTTTCTTAGTATATTTGAAGCACAATACTCAAATTGTTTAGTTATTTTTCAAGTTCTTTGTGTAAATGTCTATGTAATTTTCTACAGAGCCTAGTCTATTTAAACTATCAATATATGGTAGATGTCCAGTTTGTGGTCATTGTTTGCTGCTAATTTACATAGTTAAGTACTAAGTAAGGTTTGATTTGTTAAGTTCCGTTAAAAATATCTCGTCAGAGCTGTAGGTATGTAATCAACCAAATGACTTCAAAATTGCTTTTAGAAATAGTCTTCGTTCACAATCTGTTTTGCTCTGTTTACCAGCTCATGATACAAATAAAGTTGGCATTTCTATCTAACCTAAGGTTCCTGAACAGGCCTAGGGGTTATAAAACCTTGAGAACGGTTTCCAAGCTCAAATGCCAATTCCGTTCTCAAGTATTTTAGTTTAAAGAGCTGATTGATGGTTTAAATCATCATGAACTTGGTCAGGCCTATTATGCGGTTAGACTAATGCATCAATGACATCAATATTGCCTGGTCATCATTATCAAAGAAACGTTAAAAAGACACGCTATGAGATTTTAGCTTGTAGACTAGTCTCAAGTTTTATAACCTCAGACTCTGTGCCATTAGCTCATGAATGCAGTTCAACAATACTAAACATGAAGAGACTATTCACAATGTAGGTTGCATTTTATGTCCATGTATTTTCAGTAGCTTAAATTGTATGTTTGGCTTAATGTAAAAGATCTTACCTCCACTCTCAACCTTGTCATGGATTTATTTGATTCACTGCTTTGTGATTTGAATTTGTTAATCGATTCTAAATACTCTGTCTGATATTAATTGCAATAGTAAGCTCTCTTTCATCAGTCCCTGTTGTGTTAAAACTTCTGTTTTCTCCAGATTCAAAATCAACTTTATCAAAATCTGGAATCTCTTAGAATTTAAGATATTGAAACTTTCTGATTGTATTGCTTTTTACCTTTTAATTTTCTTGTAATGAATCAAATGTTTAGTTCATAGAGAAAAAACATTTTTTATGGACCATGAATTGATATGAATCCTAAATGATGCAAAGATTGTATGATTGAAAAAAATGTGAAGTTTTTTTGTAAAATTTTAGATGAAAAACTTCAGTAAATATGTGTATGTTGTAAATAAAAATTTATTCCCAAGATGTAATTCGCATAATTTTGTTATTTTTATATTCATTTAGTAAATGTTACGTCTGAAGGTCTTTAAGAATTAGATGGCTGTCTAATATGGAGACAGTTGCTGTTGCTGGGTGTCCTCAAGTGTTCTGGTTTTGTCTACTTGTAATCAGTAGACCTTCACCGGTGTGAGTTCAAATCTAACCAAGGACCATACAAATTCAACACATTATGAATCTGTCCAGCTAGCTAGCAGAAGGTTTATGATTCTACCTAGACATACACCTGAGGTCTTCCGGAAAAGTCGCCAAATGATGTTGGATGAACTCCAATGAGGTGTGTGCTAAATGAGGGTTTACTGTATGACCGCAACCTTACAAATGGAGAAAAAATACTTAAATTCTGCTTAATGTGAACAGTATAAAAGTAAAAGCCAATGTCTTAGACAAGATTTTTATTTAACAGTAAAATACAGCATAAGTGACAATATGTATTAATGTAAACGTATGTAACAATAATATACTGAAATAAAACATGTAAATCCAGCTAAACAGGCAATCAATCTAAAAACCTAACCCGATCATTCATCAGAAACTGAATTATAATTTTACTCTAAAGCTTTTAAGCTGTTCTGACAGTTCCTATTGATAGATTTATTTCAATATACAATGCGCTAACATGGCATACATCAGTTTGAAATATAACAATTCTGTAGAAATTGTATATTGTCAACAAAATGTATTTCATTAAATTTGGTAACTAATTTCAACAAATGAGCAAACAATGATTCTAATGACTATGACTACTAAAAACAGCAAATTAACCGGGTACTTGATATTTACCAACACTGAACAGTATTCATTTGACAGATTGTTTTATCTCCCACTGAGATGGTAGTCCACAGAAGCAAGTAAAAAATACTATCAAACATGAAATAACTTCAAGCAAGGCCTACTATCAACAAATGCTTGAGTCGTATAAGTATACATAAAATCTAAAAAAATAATTTACTATACAGAAAATTCAAAGTTAATATAAAATTCTTATAAACACTAATGTTTTATTTTTAGCATAATGACCGCATGAACCAGCATATGGCCTTGAAATTTCTACTATGAAACACTTCTACATAATAACAGAAGTAGAGAGAAAATCGATCATTAATGTATGAATATTGGCTCAGTCATGGAAAATAATACTCATCTTCTGCAAAAAATAGGATTATGTTGACACAATAAATTATTACTGGCAGATTGATATGTTTCTATAACGACCTTCAACTTGATTATAAATACTTCCTAACGGAAAACCAATAAAATCCTTATGACACAGTATGAAAACACTAATTGAATGGCAATTAAAAAGCCCAGTTTAGAAACATTCTCATCTCTGTTCAATAAAATTCAATTTTCAATGAAATATATCTGTTAAGCACCATTTCATTGCAATTGTTTATTGTTAAAAATTCACAGGTGTTGGCAATAAAAAAAGACTGAAAAACACCATAATAAATACATGGAAAATTCAAGGTTTATATGAGTAAGTTGTAAAAAAAATTAAAAATTACAGGCAGTAATAAAGCTTGTTATAACCTGGGAATATTCTTGTGTATTGACTACCATATAATATTCTTATTGACAAATTGTATTGAACAACTTCAAATTTACTTGGAATATTAACAAGAGTTTGTTTTCAATCCTCTAATCTAATAAAGATCCAACTTTTGTCAAATCATAATTAGCTTCCATCAAAGCAGGAAACAAAATAGTTGTGTTTATGTTACAGTTATCTCACTGATCCTATCTTATGGCACCACCCCAAAGTTTGTAACAACAAAATCAAAAGTACGAAATAGTTGGGTACAAATTGTACATGCTAAGTTCAAAGGTATGTTAAATAAAAATAGAAAAGACAAGTTTTGTAACATACCAGCCCTATTTTAGTCAGGTAACCAAAATCATGTGTACTGTTTTTCAGGCCTTATACAGCTAGCTCCGTGTAAATAGTAACAAAACATAATTGATAAAATCCTGATGATAGATAAGAAATTATCGTATTTTGACATCAAAAAGTAACATTTTTTAATATCTTCAAAATGGTAAACATTATAATTTAATTAAACAATCCAAATGGTACAAAATAATACAAACAGACAGTAAAATGTAACCATGTACAAATATAACAATTGAAATTTGTAGAATAATAAATCTGAAACAATGATATATTTACAAATGCTGAAAAAGTGAAAATAGTGATAAATGACAAAAACTGTAATGAGCAAAGAATTTATACAATCATAATTTATAAATTGTAGTTTAATACAGACTCCAACAGATGTTTCTTCAGTGCTGGTAGACTGTACAGCATTCTGAGTCCAAACCTTGTAAGGTTAAAGGGGGGATGCATGAAAAAATAACACAAAAACAGCACATAAATCTAAATAGCTTTCCATCTCAGGATATTTGAGGTTATCAAAAATTTGTCACAATTTATACAGTAAATCCTCTCTCAGAATCTACTTCAGTATTAAGGGCACCTTGTTACAAAATCTACTCACTAATGGTCCGGTCAGCAGTTTTCTATGTTTCAACTTATTAACCAGGACACTTTAATATTAAGGCCATTTATTAATGGTGTGGGACTAATAACAAAGGTGGACTGGTCTGAATATCAAGATTTAGTCATATAAACCTGAGTCTACCAAGATTTATTCATATGCAGTATTATACTTATCCGAAAGTGTACCATCAACTGATTGCAATTTACTAGACAGTTAAGTATTTTTATCAATTAACATGATGGCTATGGCCAAATGTATATGAAATACTAAATAATACAAATTTTCCCTGGACTTTTTTTTAGTGCTAAGAGGCTGAAAATGGCCACCTGGGGCTAACACATTTTCAGTACAACATATCGATACAATGGTGACATAAGCAGGTCCTTGCCTCAGGATGGTGCAGATAGAGCTTAATGACTGGCATGATAGCTATAGTTAAGCTTCACTTTCCAATAATGACTGAAACTGGTGTAAATCCTTACTAAGTACAAAAACATTGAAAAAATCTTAAAAATCGTGATTTGCACCAGGCTTAAACTAATACGGCGATTTAATCAAAGGTAAAAATATACAATTACAGGACAAAGCATGAAATGAACTCAGCACAAAAAATAAATGCACAATCTGTTTTGTTTTTTTTAATATTTAATATGAGTCCGAAAAATTCATACAATTAACATTGGTGATTCTATTTCATTCTTTTTAAGCTCAGAATTTGATAACTTTATTTTTGAATAGTTGATCTTTATATCACAGAGGTAACAGACATAATTTTGTCGTTTGCATTTCTTTAAAGTTTAACTAACTGAAAAGTCACCAGATAATAAGCAAAGCATGAGTTTTAGAAAAACCAAAGAGTTTCAATGGCAAAATCACATGATGAAAACAGCTGCCTGTATTAACTAGAGCTATCACTGAAGATGATGAATACCCCCAGATGCCGCCTTGACAAAGTTATTGTACATTTTACAACAGGGAATATAAAACTTTTTCATTTTTTAATACCTGCAAATTGTTGCTTAGAAATATCCTGACTAATTTCTAAATACACATTATATAAAAAGTAACAAAGGGCCATAACTCATAAAAAAAATACTTGAACAAAAGCTATTGTGGACATGCACAACTTGGCAAACTACTTATCACTTCTAAGAAGTTTCACTGAATTCATGCATGTAGTTGCTGAGAAATAGTTTGGACATAATTTAGGGCCATAGAAAATCTGGTTTTTGCAGGCACAACTTGGCTTACTTTTTATAACTTCTGTGAAGTTTCATTGAATTCCTATGAGTAGTTGCTGAGATATTGTATACATACTGTATAAAAAACACCAAGCAACAAGAGTTAATCTAGGTATAATCATATAAAGCAATTAAATCAATAATGCTTATCGTAAGTAATATTTTCAGGTACAATAATTTAGAATGATCCAATTGTATTTATACAGCCATGATTAAGTGTATAGATATCTGACATTTACCAATATTACAGTTGGGACTCGATCGAAGTTAAAAAAAAAATAATTGTTCTAAATAAACGAAATTCAACATGTAAATTATCTGAGAAAGTCAATAGCTGTGTTTACATTTTTGAGTGATTTACAGATTGTTTAAGTAATCATTTAATCTGACATGTTAATTTCAATAAAGGAATAGAACAGAATGCAGCATTTACACCTTTGGTGTATTAACATACGCAATACATGCAACATTTACATAAAATTCAAAAATGAACAAGAAATTACAAAATATATTCACACAAACCGATCTTATAATCACAAGTGTGGACACTGACATGATTACATAATTGTCAATAATTATCATCTAATTCAGACTTAAATACAAAAATTATCTGATCAGGGCAGAAATTGAAGATGTTTGTTAAAATAAAAGCACAAAAAATTATTAATTCATTTCATTAATTGATCACCTAATTGCTTAGACATTGATGGTCACAGCATAGTGTATTGTTGAAAATCAATGTTTCAGACCCAAAAATTTACTTCGATATAAAAAAATAAGAGCAAGGAATTTGATATAAGTGCAGATTTTTACATGTGAGAATAAGGATAACATATAGGGTCTTATATCTATCTCAATATTCATTAAAAGCCAGTTCAATACAATATGTTTTGACAGTACATGTTACATGCTTACCATAGTCAACAATCATGTCTTAGTGTTTCCTACAGGCATTTTTAGGATGGCGCTGGACCATGCCTCATAAACAGTCACCATGCTGCCTTTAATAACTGTATACTGCATCATGGGTCATTAAAATCCCCTTTTCAAAGCTCTGTGTCTTATTAGAATTCAAAAATTAATCCAGCAGTAAAACACAGAATGCTGTTATTGTATTTTACATGTAAGTGGCATCTGTAACTACAAAGAAACACAAAAGATCTGGCTCAACATGTGTCAAACAATGCTATGAAAGTTCCCCTTTAGAACACAAAACGCCTTGCCTCACTTACATTCTGCAGGAAACACAATAGCTATTATGAAGACAGATACCATAAAGAGAGCTTAGGCTAATACAAATAGTTGTGATTAAGATAACCCCATTAACTCTGCTTTTTTGTGCTATTTCTAACACGAGAGCTTAGCGCAACACTGTCTTAACTTGTTCTTATTTCAATATGAGTTACGACACTGTTGCGTTGAACCCTCGAGCAGCAAAATCCTAAATAGAAATCTCAGAAATAGTGCAAGTGTTTGTATGAAAAGGTTACATGTTACAAATCCAGTGCATTATCACTGACTATATTTAAATAAAAAGGTTAATATTAGATCTTAAGTACTAAATCGGTAAAATAAACTGATTTATCTTAACAATATCTACATTCTATCAGTCGGAACTTAATGAATCCAATATTATGTTACTTGGATTTCTGTGTATTAAATTCAATGTTTTAAAAATGTACCGATACATATAAAGGTTATGGAATATGAAGTACAAATTCTCTACCCAGATACAATACAAGATATAAACAAGTTTACCTTTATAAGGATATCAACATTCAATACAAATGTACAAATAAAGTGGTAAAATGATAAATTAATATAAATTATTACAGTCCAGTGATAACTTAATGTGTGACAATTTTTCATGCTAATGGCTCAGTAAAGCAACCATTTTATTACCATACATAATTGTCTAAGTCAATAAATAAACATTTTTTTTATGTTTCACACCATATTTCAATAGTATTAAAGTTTATTAAACTGGTGGCATCCTCAACCAGCAATTCTGGATACTTCACAACTACGGCTCTTGTCTTTCCTGGAAATTTCCCCTTTACAACTTCCAACTCCTCTAAAAGATTATCAGTCTAAGAGGAAAAATAATGCAGTGCCTTCAAACAAATGGTCTCAAAGAACATGCACCGTGCCGAGGGTACAAACCCACAGCCCCTAAGATCCTTAGACGAAATGCTCTACCAACTAAGTGGACAGTAGCCATTATTGACTTTCACATTATTGCTTTGCATCGTATGGTATGCGTAAGTCCAAGGTAATTTTAGTAAGAAACACAAGGACAAGTATTCATTTACTTCAGTGGAAATATACTCCTGTATATTATACTTAGAAACAAAAGCACTTTTTTTTCTTATACTGAAGGAAAAGGAAACAAAATAATGACATATAAAATTTAAATTAGATACTTTTCACACTAAGCAATTCAATATAATAAAAGAAAAATTTATGTAGTCATTTGTCTACAAGCACAGTTCCCCAATATCTTTAAAAGTTATGTTAGTTTTTACTAAAGCCAATGAAATATCATAGGATAACGACTTAACTAGTCATAGGTGTATTTTAGAACTATATCGTGAGTTTTTAAATCAAATATACAACACACCTCAATATGTTGCTGCAGTCAACACTTCATATAAAGATCAACTTGATAAAACACTGAGCTGGGAAAGTTTAACTTAAACGGAAATCGAAACAACCAATACAGTAGCCTTTAACCTTTGACTATAATACCATAGTTCAATGTTTCATCACTGATTGTCAGATGAGCACGTACAGAGTCAAACCTGCAAACAAAGGCCACCAAGTTTGTTCTACGTATGATATATACAATGATTCTTTTATCATAGTTTACAATCTTTCCACTGAACTATTCCACTTAACAACATCTTCCAATGGAATATCATCTCTCAATGGAATATCACCTCTCTCTCTGTTACTATGATTACATATCTTGAGAAGAATTATGAAGCACTTTCTGTTTGGAAAGGTGAATAAGTATCGAAAGTCTGTTTTGATAACGTTGCAGTCACAGTAGTTTTTGTGTTGAAAATATATATCAACATGTATATACAATAAGGTCACTGGATATGTTTTTAGGCTTTCACTGTGATTTGACCGTCACTTTCACTGTCCGAGGTCTGAGATCTATGTCCCATCATCACATTTTCTTCATTCGTGATGACATCCGCCTTTGATGGATGATTACCTGCAGAACATAATACGAGAAATTTTATACGATCAGGAACTAACTAGAGTAATCACTAGTATTTCCTGGTAGTTGACAGCCATAGAAGGCATATCATACTGAACATGAAAAACATCATATAAAGATGCTGTTTATCTTAATAAATGATAAATTACCACAGATGAATACTGTTATTAAAATGGAAATAAAATTTCACTAATACAAAAAAAAATTTTTGGCATTTTTTAGTCAGTCTGTCTAATAGGTAATATGTTAAAATTGCATAAATTTGATAAATGAATTCTATTTTTAGACTCAATCTATACAACTTGGTGGAATAGAATGTAAGTAAAATAAATCACACAGGACATCAGAAACCATCTGCCAGTGTTTTTTTCCATTTTTGTATATTTTACACTATTGGTACATCTCCTATTCCCTCAGATTTTTCACTTAAGACAATTTATTAAATAAGATGTTCTCAGTTAAAGGTAGTCCCCGTCACTTTTTAAATTTTATGTACGTTTTAATCACAAGACAAATTTCTTTAATTAATAAAATCTTACCTCTAGTTGATTTATCATCCATGGATACATCAACTTCTGAGTTGTACACTATCTGCTTTGGTAATGATACTGAAATACATACATGTATATTGAGACACAAATATTTGAAAAACAGAAGCAAGCTTGGCAAAAAAAACACAAACAAGAAGAATTTTTTTACATTAATTATAATCAAAATACCTGTAAGTGAACACAACAATCTGTGACAACAGGTTTCTATGGCGTCAGATATATACTTTAATGTTACAACCTATATTAATTATTTTTTAGTAGTATTGCCTATCTAAAGGTAAATGCCTTGATTTAATTTTCCTCAATATTTCATTGTATGTTTTCTTCAAACTCACAACTGGTTCATGTCTATATTCTGGATAGTTTTTGTAAGAATCAAACCAAAATGCATCACACCTGTGGATAAGTAATAAAACTAAAAAAATATTGGTGGTACTCAGACAACCTCAGATTCCATCTTTGTATTCTAAGTATATAAATAGACAGTACCTTTTGACCTCTGTTTCAGTAACGACTGATAAACTTGTCTCATTCTCTCCATACATAATTTGCTCGCTTCAGCATGGTTTACCATCGGTACAGGATAATCTTTACCCACAATGCACTTGGCTGCCGTCTGTACACTCTCTGGTGCGTTCCATGGTTCATAAATATACTGAGGAGGGTACCCCTTCAACACTGGTAGATAATGCCTTGAAATATCAGGAAAATAGTTATTAAATACAAAAATAATCAAATCACAAAACCTGTGTTGGGGCTATTGGTGATCATCTATTCATCAAAATTCCACAAGAAATGTAGAAGTATCAAAGAAAAAAATTTGGACACGAAATAAACAAAGGGCCATAAACCAGCAAAAAATTATCAAATTACATATCCCCACAATATGTACTGGTGAACTTGGTGATGATAGATCAAAGTTTGGTCAAAACCCCTTGAGAAATGTAGGAAGAGTATTTCTCTATAGCTTACATATGCACAAAATGAATGATAGGGCATAATTTCATTAACAAGAGGCCCATGATGGCCCTATATCGCTCACCAGAACAAAAACATTTTTCTTTCCCCCCCCCCCCATATGGGCCTATGTAAAATCAAATGACCCTGGGGCGGAGCCAATTTTTACCCCAAGGCCATCATTTGAACAAACTTAGTAGAGGTCCACTAGACAATACTACATACAAAATATTTAAGCCTCTAGGCCTAGTGGTTTTGGACAAGAAGATTTTTTAAGTTTTTCCTATTGGTTGTTATGGCAACCAGAGTTTTTAATGAAATTAAATTTGTTTAACATCTTTGGTAGAGCTTCATGCAAGGAACATCCACGTAAAGTTTTGTTGAAATTGGCCAACTGGTTAAGAAGGAGATGCTGTTTAAAGCAATTGTTGACGCACACACAAACACACACACGGATGAAGGACATCACTTTGTGCTCTGGTGAGCTAAAATAAACTGACTCAGCCCTTTTACATTGAACTTTATTTGGTACAGTGTTTAATTATTAGAATATACTTGCAGGCCTTCAGAATTCTTTTAAAAACTTGATATATCATGTAATGTCATGTATACAACTGAACTGAACTTGCCCCACAGCCTAGGTTATGGTGATAATGATTTTATTGATTTTATTCACTATTGTTACAATGTTGACTCGTGAAAACATGACAAATAGACTCAAACTGTCAATAATACAGCAATAATACAGCATTGAGAATTTATGTTTGATAAAGAAGTCAGGTTACCACATCAAACAGTTGCCACACCTATTTATTTAGAGCTGAAGACATCATACATAAACACTCAAGTATTCAGTAAAGAAGTCACACCATCAGCCAGAGATATTTGGCAATTTTCCAGCTTAAACAAAGGAGGAAGACCCATGCTCACACCTGGATATAACAACCAACCTTCCATAAGCTAGCTTGACATCTTTCAAAACCTCTCCAGAATGGCCCTCTGTAGAGCAACAACCTCTCTATAACAACACCTTCAAAATTTCCCTAAGCTGATATTTGCTAAATATTTACCTCTGTAGAGCAACAACCTCTCTATAACAACTCCTTCAAAATTTCCCTAAGCTGATATTTGCTAAAATTTTACCTCTCTGAGACTCTGTAGAGCAACAACCTCTCTATAACAACTCCTTCAAAATGTCCCTAAGCTGATATTTGCTAAAAATTTACCTCTGTAGAGCAACAACCTCTCTATAGCAACTCCTTCAAAATTTCACTAAGCTGATATTTGCTAAAAATCTAACCACTGTAGAGCAACAACCTCTCTATAACAACTCCTTCAAAATTTTCCTGAGCTGATATTTGCTAAAAATTTAACCTCTGTAGAGCAACAACCTCTCTATAACAACACCTTCAAAATTTCCCTAAGCTGATATTTGCTAAAAATGTAACCTCTGTAGAGCAACAACCTCTAAACAACGTCCAATATTTGCAGCTCCACAGGGTGTTGCTCTACAGAGGTTGTACTGTATGTGAAATATGGTCCTGGGAGGAATACAGATTAACAGCAGTGAGGGGCTAGCAATTACTAGTCAGAGCCCATAATCACTCCACCAAGGAGGCACCTGGTGACCATTAATACACACATGTTTTGTCAGAATCACTACATTGTCAGACTGGAGATACTACAGGGGTGTCAATAGAGCCAAACTAAAACTCCTGAAAATCATAAGCGGCGGACATTTTTGCCAGACAAGAGGCCTTCAACAACATTGTTTCCATATTTAACTCAGTTCGTATTAAAGAAAATCGTTCAGAGCAGAATAAATTGACCATAACTTTGCCATTTCTTGAGATATTTTATTCAAATATTTTTTATTTTGCTCAGAAATAACAGCTCTTTCAGGACAGATAAATCCGGAATTGCGAATATATCCAGAATATTGCCACGCCTGGATACTAGTATACATCAATACTTAAAATACAAATAACACTACCGGGTAAGTCCATTTTGTTTAGTTTCTCTGGTAAGTAATAACATTATTACAGTATAATAACAGTATTTATAACTCTACCTCAACTCAGACTAGCATAAACCAATAAAATAAAAAACAAAACATATAGTTGATAACACTAATCAAAACAACAATGAATTTTCTACTAACCCAAATGTTCAACTAAGCCACATCAATAAAGTTGTGGTTAGCTATCAGAAAGGTGTTAATATGTATAATAGAGTACCTGATGAAATCTCCAGTGGGATCTGCTTGTTTACCAAACCCTACAGGACAATAGCAGTTGAGAAATTGTTGGAAGAAAGAGCTGCAAGAAAGCCAGAGCCACATTCCAGCATTCACTGACCAATCAGCATCAAGTAGTAGCTCATCAAACACCTATAATATATAAATACGTAATTACCAGTACCCAATTGTATAAATATTGACTGAATTTTATCTTCTATGTTAAATTTATTGTTAGGTTAAGAAGTTCAACTAAAGTTAACCAGAAACAAGATGGCTGCCCCGTTGTACAAAACGCAAGACAACCTCAACACTTTAGAGCAGTAAACAGACAAAAGTAAGGATAAATAATTTCTGGTTTATATATTAATATGTCTTATTTTCTCTTCGATGTAAGAATCAAGTTTTGATTTATAAATCATTGGCCCAGAAGATACTTGAAAACTGAGAAGAATGTCTGACCCTTGGATCAGACTGGACTGCCACATTCCTGATGATCTACAGTCCTTATAATAACCATACCTTAAGCCCTTCCTCCCACGATATCCATAAATCTCCCCGCGTGAGAAAACAAGCAATAGCATGTCTGGCGAGGTGATGAACCCAACCGACTTCTCGTAATTGTACCATTATGGCATCAATCCATGGAAAACCTGTTTTACCCTGTAATACAACAGAACCATATCAGTATAGATACACACTCAACAAATTCTTTCAACACACATTAGTTCCATGTACAGTACATTTTATAATTAATAAATAACTATAGTAGAATGTTAAGGCATATATTTACAAATAAAATTTGATATGTTTTCCCAATAATGAAGTTATCAGATTAACAAAATACAGCAAAACCCCTGAAAACCAGACCCCTTCCAGATGGCAAAAAATCCGGTTTTCTGAGAGAAAAAAAGGGACTTGAAAAATCGTCTGATTTCCTGAGAATTATGGTTTTCATGGAGTAATGTTATCAGGGATTTTACCTTACAACTAAGATTTGATATCAATCACAATTCTTCTACTAATCTTACCTCTGCCCACTTAGCAAGTGCTTCTGGGTTTTTATCCCAAGGTACTTGTACGCATATCCCATTCCCCGTCATTTTGTCAAAATTTGGATTATTAGTTGCTGCTGTGTAGAAAAATTCTCGCCACAATAGCTGGCCATGTAACGATAAAGGCGGATCACATCCCTTTTTTATCTACAAACACCAAGTTTGTAAAAATTAAGTAGTTTCTAAAATGGTATCACTATTGTGAGATGTCATGGGATGGCACAATGAGACTTAACCATAAAAAAATATTTTTGAAAAAGTTACTAGAAACTAAATTTATTTGCAATTCAGTGGGAAAATACTAACAGTGAAAAAAATAACTTACGTAGAAAAATCTATAGTTTCATTTATAGAATAGGAAAGTACACAAATTATCCGAATAACCGAAAGAACATACTCCTTGGACTCAACTTCAAGTAATATATATTTACGCTGTTTCATGTAAGAAGAAATATTTTTTTGCAGTTATATGACTGACTTGTTAAAAAAAAACTAAGACCCAATTTTAATAAACAAATTCTGTTTACCATTCAAGCTTTTCAATTTCATATATCAACCATAAAAATTCCAACCTATTTATCCATATTTTAAAGATTATGTTGCATAACACCAAACCAACATTTTTTCTAAACAGATGGACATATAAATGCAATCATATTAAATTACCTTTCTGTAAAGTTCATGTAACTTCCAATAAAATAGCCTCGCTGAAATACATCCAAATCTGAGATACGGACTTAGCGTGGTCTGACTGGGAAATAAGGATTGAGACGTCATCTTGGGTTTCTCAAAACTTGCCACCCAAGCCTGAAATCATATTGATGTGTAAATCTTTCAACATCTAAAATACCATAGAACAAGAGGGCCATAATGACCGCATATTGCACACCTGAGTACCACTGCAGCCTTGCACAATTAAGTGACCACCTGGGGCAAGGTCATAATGACCCTGTAGGTTGTGACTATAAACAAATTAGATAGAGGTCCACTATGCAATTCTAAATGTCAAATATCTAAGCTCTGGGCCATTTGGTTGATTTTTTAGCAAATTCTTGGAAGATTTTCCTATGTTAATCAAATGACCCCCATGGGGTCAGGGGTTCATGATTTGAGCAATCTTAGTAGAATATTTTCATATAGAAATCTGTGTAAAATCGAGTGACCCCTTTGGTGGGTACCTTATGGATTATTTTAATGAAATTTTTTTGAAGACTTTCCATTGTTCAGTCAAGTGACCCCCAGAGCAATGTCAATTTCATCCTGCATGGAGGTCATGATATGAACCAGTTAGATAAAGGTCTACCAAATGCTAAATATCCAAGCTATTTATTCTAGAGTTTTTTTTAAGATTTTCCAATGGACAATCAAGTAACCCCCCTGGGCAGGGCCAGTATGACCCTGGGGATCAATCATGCCATGAACCAGTTTGGAAGTGGTCCACTAAGCAGTGTATATGTCAAATATCTAAGTTAGTTCTAGATCTTTCAGTCTATTTTTAGATTTTTTTAAAGACTTTCCAATGTACAATCAAGTGACCTCCAGGACAGGGTCAATTTTTTTGATCATTCTAAAGACTTTTTTCAAACCTTCAATACTAATAATTTTTGGATTAATTATGGCTTCATCACATGAACAAAACAAGATGTGTTTCAAAAACACAATGCCCCCTCTGGGTGCCCTTTAACTTGAAAATGCACAAAATAATCAAAGGGCCATAATTCGAATCAGAAAACCCGGAATATATGTGCTGGGGTTCTTGGTAACAACAAGTCTGTGGAAGTTTCGTCAAAATCCCATGAAAAATGTAGGAGTAGTATCCTAAAAAAATGTACTATGACCCCGTGACCTTGACCTTTGACCTACTGACCTGAAAATGAACAGGTCCTGTAGAGGTTGTCATGAGGAACCTACATATGAAGTTTGATGAATGTAGGAGCAAGCGTTTTGATTTTATAGGCAAGGCTCAAGTTTGGTACAAACAGACAGACAAATAGACAAACAGAGAGACCAAAAACAATATGCCACCGATCTATTGATACCGGGCATAAAAATTGTATATGCACTGTTAAGCCAAGACCCACTTATCCTTTTTAATGAAGAAGTATGGAAATTTCTAACAGTGCTAACAGTGCTAAGGCATAAACAAATTGTTTGTTTCTGGTTGCCTGACCTACACTAATTTTCCTCTACAAACCCTAGACTTTCAATTAGGTCTGAGGAACTGTATGTCTACTATACATCTACTGTAAATCAAGCTTTCAAGAACATTAAAAAAACATCCAGACTACCTAATATATTTTTATTGAGCATGTGACAAGAAACAACATATACCTTAATTTATTAAGTCTAAATTTAATACGCCTACGGAAAATATAAAATATGTGATATGAGACAATTCTTCATTCTTCTCCATGGATATATGAATAAAATGTAATAGGAAGATTTTCCAATACCATCAACTAACACTTCCAGTCACCAACGGAAACTGTTACCGAGAAATCAATAGTTCCACAATACATGTACATCAGACTTATACATAATATTCCTGATATGACAATCAGACATCAGTATTGTAAAATTTATATTCTATGTGTAGATGTTTGAGTTTCATAAAACAAACAACCTGAACTCATTTCACCAATCATTGGACAGTAGGAAATGCATGTTATAGAGAATTCCTCAGGACCTAGTGATCACTCCTTTGTATCCATATTTCACTATATCTATAACAATATATTAAAATAAACAGGCAATTTGGGGGTAAAATAAATACCTCTTGTTGCTTGCCTCTTCCTTTCATCAGTTTTCACTATAACTGTGTTTGACTTTACCCAAATTAAAGTGTTAAAAGAAAAATCGATCACAGTTTTAATTCTACTGTTGGAAAGGTGCTAACTTAAATTTGCACTTTATTGCACCACCTGCACATATTAATAAAAAATCAATAATAGTACCGTACCTTCCTTTCCAAGTGTCGATGCAATCGTTGGAGAGCTTCTGTTTCACCGCCACGAAAAACTTTGGAAACCAATCCTTCGGTATCAAAGCCTACAAATATACAGAACTATATAAGTAAGAGATAAACTATTAAGATGGTGTAAAAGACTCTCAACTTTTCATGTCTAATGAGAACCCTGGAACATATTAGCGAAAATCGGGCATTTGATTTTTGGGCCTGTAGTATAGAAGTGTTTATTTATACCTTATAAATAAATGATATACCAGTTTCTATAGATAGGAGTGTCAATAGAATCAAACTACAAATCCTGAAAATCATATCTGGCCGACCATTTTTGCCAAACAAGAGGACTTCAACCACATATTTTCAATGTGTATTAAAGAAAATCCTTGCAAATTAAATGAACCGTAACTTGGCCAATTCTTGAGATATTTTCATCAAATGACTTTTATTTTGCTCAGAAACCATAGCTTTTTCAGATCAAATATATAAATCCAGACTATTGTCACCCCTGTATAGACTAACTATAGCACTAACCACATCAAATAAGATCCACATCAGTTTTAAAGACATAAACTGAGCACAAAGCCAGTATAGTTTATGCCAGCAGTTTAGTTAGCCAAAACAGAACAAGATGTAAGGTACAATAGACAGCAATAAGATTTTACTAGCTAAAAAATGAAGCCTTAACAATGGCTGTAGCTCATGAAAACCATGATAGAGTCATGCAAGTCACAAACATAAAAAGAAATAAGAAGTATCAAAATAATGTGTCTGATTCAGTTGGAATATGTAATATATGTGCCTACATAATTCTTGTTTTATTCTAACTGAATCAGTATGATATTAGTATCTAGTTGCATTTAATAATGAAATCAGACACACAGACTCACCTAATTCTTCTAATGTTGGAACTCCATAAAGTTCATCATGATCGATAGTAAATGGTGTTTTTGCATCTCCTATAGTTTCTATAGTGATTCTCTCCTCTGGTTTGGCTGGTAAGCTCATTCGTGACAATATGGACTGAAATCTTTTAAACGTGAGTGGTGGAATCCCATTGTTTTCTGAGATAATTCTGAGGGAAAAATAAATACATGTAATACAAGGTTTAATGGCTCGACATTTTCAGACATATCATGAAAATATACAAAACTTTGGTTTTATAAAGGTAATAGCTTCAGTAAGAACTTCAATCCAGCTCAAGGGACTAGCTTTTTGCTTGGTGAGTCAATATGCATTATAGTAGTTTTGCCACTTATCAAAAAAAAATCATCTTGAGAACATAAAAGGGCCAAGCAAAAGGGGTCAGGGGCCCAGAGCTAAGTAAACTCCTATGTTGAATTCTAAATCAGCTTTTTTTTTCTTCCTGTACATAAGATATTACGTTTTGTAGTCAAATTTTAAATTAAAAACAAAATACTCACTTTTGTAAATCATATAATGTATGTGAAGACTTTATCACAACTTCGACACCAACTTCCTTCGCCAGGGCAGAAATAGCGGCATCCCTGTTCTTACCAAATGGTTCCGGATCTTGCTCGAATGATAACACATTAATGTTCCATTCCTGCGTAATCAAATGTTAATTGTTAGTCCAGGTTAAAGGTCATTTACAGTTACCTGACAGCAAAATCTAAATTATGAAAATAGCTGGAGAGGAATTGTACCTCAAAAATATGAAAAGTATACTTAGAAAAAAATACAAGATTTGATCAAACTTACAGAATTACTGGCCCTTACATCAAATAAATATCCTTTTGTTTTAGTTATACAGACATAAAAATATTAATCAACTAATGGTGCACCGCAATTACCAGCATCATGCCACATAATTCAAAACTAAACCTTGATATCATAGCTGAAACACAAGGATATTGATTGCAAATTATCACTTTCATACATTAATTTTGTAATACATTACAAGTTCCCAAATGACAGTGATATCACTTTATCAACAGACAATCTTTACTGAACGTACCTTGAATAATCGAGGAAAGACTTCCGCTGGTTGTCCTCTCACTACATACAATCTGGAATTCAACTTGCGCAAACTTGAGTCCAAGTCTTCTAAACATTGTAACAAAAACCTGGAAGAGAACAATATAGTAAGTCAACCATCACATACTTGGCTAAAAAGGTAAGCATTAATTTAGGTCTGTGTACTGAAGGCTCATGCTACATACCAAATATCTTAGCTCTAGGCCTTGTGGTTTAGGAGAAGATTTTTCAAATTTTCCTATATAAAATAGAATAAACCTCAGGGCAGGGCCAATTTTGACCCCGGGGCCATAATTTGAACAAACTTGTTGGAGGTCCACTAGACAATGCCACATACAAAATATCTAAGCTCTAGGCCTTGCGGTTTCGGAGAAGAAGATTTTTTAAATTTTCCTATACAAGTCTATATAAATCAAGTGACCCCCGGGGCGGGGCCAATTTTGACCCTAGGGCAATAATTTGAACAAACTTGGTAGAGGTCCACTAGACAATGCTACATACCAAATATATTAGCTCTAGGCCTTGTGGTTTAGGAGAAAAAGATTTTTCAAATTTTCCTATATAAAAAAGAATAAACCCCAGGGCAGGGCCAATTTTGACCCTGGGACCATAATTTGAACAAACTTGGTAGAGGTCCACTAGACAATGCCATTTGCCAAATATCTAAGCTCTAGGCCTTGCGGTTTCGGAGAAAAAAACAATTACCGGGGCTTTCATTACACCCTTGAAATGGCATTATAACTCTTGAAATTAGTAAAATAAGGATTCTGACTCATGAAAATGGTGCCAATGGGTCAGATTTGCTATTACAATAGTAAGATAATTTTGCTGATTCATAATTTATTATAATCAGCCATAAGGGTCATATTTTTTTCCCCTAACTTTTGACGTCTAATGTGAGTTACTGTTACTGGACCAGCGGACATTCCAACTTGAAATGTTACTTGACTGAACAAAATATTACATGTACAAGCCCATACCACAATATACATTATGAAAGCCAGTCATTCTCTACATTGAATTTAACCTGACTTTATCAGATTTTCGCAAGAGGACTTTTAAGGTCTGACTATCATTTATATGGACTGCCTTGTCCCTTTGAATAGAATTCATGAAAACATGAATTATTCATGAACTGTTGCATACTTCATGAATAGTTCATTAAGTTTAAACAACTATTTGACAGGTGGGAGCAAGCAATTAATTAATCAAATTACATAAGAAATATTACAATGAAAGAACAATCACAGTATACATTAGACAAGGTGAATTATTATTCTAAGCCATGGTTAAATTCTTATTACATGAACAATGAATGTCATTGATTGATGCCTGTTTTGTCGAGTTGATTTTGTAAGATTTTGTCACGTTGCGACACAATGTGCAGATAACAGGAAAGAATAATTAACACGACATTCAGTGTTGTAATGCAATTATCGGAAGTAATGTATCACTTCCTAAGAGAGAAATATTTGTAATTTCAGACGTTTTAATATAATCAATATCTCATCAAAGCAGAGGAATAAAAAGCAAGTTGAAGGTTTTAACCTTTCATTACAATTACAAAATTCCGCATTTAGAGAAATGCGTAGATCCAATGGTTAATGTTATAAAACAGAGTTACATGTAAAGCACTTCACTTTAAAACTAGGGTCAAGTTCCTAATCTGAGTGTATAACTCATGACCTCTGAAGTCTGTCTCATTCAACGGACCGCAAAGTCAGATTATGAGATATACAATGTACAGGCCAAAATCTTATGTCATACAATAACAATGACATAATATTATATTTTATACACCATGTATTCATTTCACTGGCTTAGCGAGTTCAGCTTTCCAAATGGCTGATTTCATAAATGAATTTTGAAGGGGCGTCCTCAGGACAGGGCCAAATTCATCTATCTCATCTCTAAAAAGCTGAACAGGTATTCTCCTGCGAAAGGTGACTATGATCAGCCATGGTCAACCATTATTCAGCATAGTCAAACCTGGTTTGACCATGGTCAGGCCTGAAAAGACCCTGATTTGTAAATGGTTGACCATGGCTGACCATGGTTCACCATGCTTAAATACAGCAGACCATGGTCAGAATTTGTCAACCAAGGTGACATAGGTTTAAACCATGGTTGACCATGATTGGAATGTAATGACCATGGTCAAAATTTGCAAACCATGGTGACATATAGGGTTTCTTGGCTATAGTAGTACTGCAGACCTTTCATAGTTTTACTTTAAAGGTGATGCTGTTCAAGTTGTATCTATAAATGCAGCATAATTCTGGCCCAGTGTAGGTTGTTTAATAATCAGTATATTATGAGGTGATGGTTACGCAAACATCTTAATAATGTTATAATGATAAATCATTTAATATTTCAATTTTTATTGATTTTGTACTATTCGATTGGTTTAATACTAACATATTTGATCATTTCTTATTTAATCAGTTTTAATCAATCAATCACTGACTTTTGCCTCTGATTAATCAACGAAATTTCCAAGGACTGATTACAATCACTAGTAAACTGGTCAGTGTACTGATAATTAAGTTTTGATAGATTTATGATAAGATTGACAACTGAAAACCACACGACAGATACATATTTAAGATATAATTATGAATTTATGATGAAATGAAGTGGGTGGGGTATGATCGATGAAACACGACAATTATGAAGACGGTGTCTGACCTCTTCCTCTGACTGTATCATACATGCATTTGCTGGAGTCAACTGTGGTCTAACTGTCTCATATACCAGTATATGTATTTAGATCAAGTTATCTAAATTTGTCCGTGAACTAAATATTTTCTATTCAAATGAAATTTATAGATACAGTAGTAACTGAGTACATCTTACATACTATACAAATATCACAATTCTGAGAGGGCGTTATCAACAGTTAAATTTCCAGTCTGAGCAAATAATGTTGACCAGTGCATATTTAATTATACTGAAAATTTCATCAAAACAAAAAAATAAGACAACAATTTTATTAATGTTCAACAAGTAATGGAACGCATTTAGTAATTACTTTCAGCTATGACATAATACTAATGTATGTCAAAGAGTTGTGTATATACAATGTATACAGACATGCAGGTTTCCAAAACTTTAAATTATGGGTGAACAATAATTAAATTTATTTGGTCTAAAAAGGGAATATTTCAAAGTAGATTTTTCATGCACAATCAACTTATCAAGGCAAATAAATGAAAATTGATTTGATTACCGTAAATTCTTTTGGAATGTACGCACACCATTCATGTCGGTGCATGGGATATAACAGGGTGTAATAAAAATTATTGCCCGCTCAGGTATAGGCGACTTTACGTAGGAAACACAGGTGAGGTATAATATGGCAAAATTTCTGCCAGAATGATGTAAAGTATATCATGACAGGTTATGCACATGGCAAAGTCTTGGCATTGAACCCCATGCCTCTAGTTACAAGGATTACAATATTCCGAAGTCTAAACTGTCTAAAGATGTAAATAAAAAATACCATTGAGGGCTGTCAATGAGAAAGACTCTCAGTACTTCAATCATTTTGTATAAGTCTGGAAAGTTAGAAAATCACTGGCCCTCATGTTAAGTAAAATTCCATTGAGTTTTGCTAAACATCAAAACTGGGAGCAGTTTCAATATTTGCATGAGATGCATTAATTAAGTTGGTCACTTGAGGCAATAGTGTCTATTTAATATTATTATTATTAGTGATCTGCCAGTCTTATTTAATAAAATAAAATTTATCACATTTGAAATTTTCTGAGAGGGTGTTGTTCTAAGAGTGTGTTATCAAAAACTGTCAGTCTGAGAAAATTTTGAAATCTTTAAACCTGTGAAACATGACATTCATGACCAATTAGCAAGTTACAATAAGACTCAGTAAACAAAATTATTTTTTTTTGTTTAGATCTGTATATAATTGATATTATCAAATTAAAAAAACTATTCTAAACATAATGTGACCTTGATGTTGGAAAAATAAGAAATAAGGAGAACCTTAAAGGTGATGTAAACTGCTTTGAAAAAAGGACAACAAGTGTGTGGGGTCAGGTTTTGGATTTAGTTTTTTAGGGTCAATATAACAATCCATATCTATAGACAGTTAGCAGTGATTCAGATTGCAGATCATTTTTATGAGACAGCTGTCCTAAGTGTAGGAAATTCATAGGCCATTTTGTCCTAAATGTCAAAAAACTTTAGGATAAAAATAATTTTGGCATATATTCTAAATTAATTCATTTCAAAACATGAAATACCAGCCTCAGTTTCGTATACAATACGTATGTACTCGTAGGTTTTACTTTTCAATGCATAAAGTCCGTTGTCAATGCTGAAAATTTCAGTAACATGCACTAATGCAACCTAACGCTGTTTTTACACACCTGCTACTCGATAATTTGATACTTGATATTACTTACCTGTATTTTAACACATGTGTCATTGTAAACAAGAAATCATTAGTCCATAAAACATATAAGTGTGAAACAAAATTTGTGCATACAAGAACTGATCAGTAATTTGCAGATCACGGAACACACATTTCAGTATGTTTTAAAAAGGTCGAAACATATTATCCCACTTACCATTAGAACAAGGTGGCACAAATGACGTCATTACTTTTTTACGTCACGGTTGTGTTAGACATGAATTTCAACGCCTGCCGTTTTTTCTTCATTTGATCATTAATTTTTCATTTCAGTTTAATCAAAGGCGGTGAATTGTTTTAGAAGTCGGTATCAAAAAAAATTTGGCTACAGCTAAAGGAGGCCGACATTCTATGGTCCAATTTTGGAGACAAATTTAGTTTTCATTGTTCGCCTTTTCGATTCAGTAAATAGCCCGTTTGTGTAGTCATGTGATCACTTTGGGAGAATATTGTTTTTATGTTACACACGTATGTATTTATAAGAAATGTATTTTTATTTTCTCACATGTTTAGCATTGTAAACAGAACGTGTGTAACTTTATAAATTCAATACAATGACAAATTGACCGCGTAACAATCATTTGTGCAAATGGTTTTGGGGCGAAATTAAGATGGACTTGTTCTATGTAAAAATAAAAATACACATTTTTCTGCTCCGAAAATCATGGTATGTAGATTAATCTACACTATTTAATATAGAATCAGTCGCTGAGATTTTTTAGCAATGCTTTTTCTGATAACAAATATGCGTGTTTACGCGTGTACGCATCTTATCTGGAGCACTGGCCTGAATGTCATATTTTCTCGAAAAACGATCGGCCATTTTGTCCCATAAATGATATTTTAGTCGGCCATTTTGTCATATTTCTCGAAAGTTCACTTTTAATCTCACTATATATATATACTTTCTGATACAGGTTATAGACATAATTATAACATTGAGCGATATTATTTTTAATATTTTGAATAGTGTTCAGAATCATCATGAAGAACTAATTATTTAGGATTAGTAACTGGCGTCATTATATGTTCTTTGTTTGAAAATCCCTGAGTTTTGTTGATAGTCAGGGTACAACGTCTGTACAACGTCATATGTTTGCTGGGATAGTTTAGTTAAGAATTTTTGGCTAGCGCTAGCCTAGCTGTTCAATATGTCTTAAGGCAGTAAACGGAGATATAGATATCTAGAGAAGAGAAATTTAGAATTTGTACATCATTTTCATGAAATTGATAGGTCTCAACTACTTCATTGCACTGTTAGGAAGTAAATTATGATACCGGTTTGGAGTGTCACTGTGATTGCAGGACAACAAAACTACAAAAAAATAGAACACCCAACTCATCCATTTTACAGCCGTAAAATTAAATTTACTTATTTAGTGAGCAACTTTAGGACCATTCAAATGGTATTAAAAATACATTAAATATATTTATATCATGACTAGCAAGCTGTTTATATAACTAAAGCATGAAAACTGGGTCATATGTTTGGCATATGTACTACTACTTGACCTACTTAGGGCTGTAAACATTTATAATCAACATGATAAAATATGTTTATCAACAAATTAGAAAAGTGCACGTAATCATTTGAATCTTATAAACGATGAAAAATTACGTCCAACATTATACAAGTACAACGAAATCAATGAGTATTTACCGCCATCGATTAATGCCAACTTGTGAAACACCTGCGAACCACGGATCTAAAATATAAACACATCTATAAGTCTGGGCTCCTTCAAGCGCCGCTCTGAGAGCCGGGTTATCGTGCAGTCTTAATCCCTTCCTAAACCAATGTAGCACACGTCTCTTATGTTGTTTAGTTGAATTATCCATTTTAAGAACACTGTAGAATCCTTTTACGTAATCATAACAAATAACTTCGACTAGTATGTTCACATTTCACATTATTGGCTTTGACTGTGGGTAAACAAATACTTCCACTACTTCCATGCCGTAGAAAACGTGACAATGGTGACAAGCCGTTTGCTGATTGGTGAATGCAAAGGTTAATTCTAAATTTAGAATTGACCTTTAAAGAATAACGCACTTCCTTTCCGGTACATCCCGTAAAACTTATATAAGTCACCAGTAAATTACCATTTTGGTTTCAGCGTCAACACATAATTCTGAAGAAGACGAAGATTTAGTCGAGCAACCGCATATCATACTGGAAGTTTTGTTTGCCACACAGGTCAGATCTGTATCTGTACATAGACCTGTACCCGATGAGCAAATGAATATCGATCGAAGTATATGGGTTCGCTGGTGTTAAATATTGTTCGAATTATTGGATTTTAATTACTACATAAGAAATAATAACATTCCGAAAATGCACTTTCGAATTAATATACATGATTTCGTTTTTGGTTCAAGACATTATAAATTTATAATCAGGTAATAAATCGATTCCAGTCGTGGATATTTTGAGGCACAATTGAAAGTTTACAGTCAGTAGACGTCTTAATTGTTACAAATTACTTGTTTGACCATCATCTCTGATCAGTTATTACTATAGATATATGCCGTAAATTTCGTCAGATAAATCTAAATATATACGTACTGCATGTTAGCTGATCACAAAAAAACTTTGGTTGATGAAATTTAGACAGATAAATAGATTTATTTCGACATAAAATGAACATTTGTTAAACATGGCAATCATGATATTAAAACATATGTAATTACAGTAAATCGATACATGTGTAAGCATGAATAATAAAACAGCCATGTCAAATCAACATAAAATGTCAAGGGTAACACAAGAAAGTGTTCAGAGGAACCCTTATTTGGTCCTTGATATTATATAGTGTTGTATGACATGGGAAGATATCACATTTGGGAATAAATCAAGTTATATGAACTGGTATATATTAAATAAATACAATTACTTATCACAGTTAAATTGCTATTATAGTAAGATAAATAGAACATTGTAGATAAATATGTAAAAGTTTGATAAAAATGATACTTCGAATGAGTAAAGATTACCCCATTTGCCATAGATTTAACCATTTTAGTTCAGTTGACTGATCTGAACACCTATAAATGGATAGCACTGTAATTGTTTGAGAATGTGTCTGTTTAGACTGTATAGTTTACAGATGGTGAAGTTTTTCTTCTACTGGTAAACATTTAAAAATACTTTCTTTTTCACTATTAAAACGCATTCCCCAAGTTGCCTATTCATTCTTATTTTTTTGTAATATACAATGTGTGTATGTGTTTAACATTTACTATAACTTGATTATATCTTTTGTACACAACTAACAAGAAAAGTTATTGTGTTACTAACCTTTTACACTTGTATTTGTATATTATGTTAATACTCATGTTTTCATACTTGTATGAACTGAGACATTGAAAATAAACTTGTAAATAGAATATTACCTAATCTATAGATCTTTTACAGATCAACTACATAGTATAAATGCGATGATATCCGGATGTTGGGTTCATAAAATTCAGTCAACACTTAATAGTTTAGGTTTTGGATATCTTTTTACAGACTTTCATCTTAACTACAATTTTATGCCATATAGTTTAAATATATCCAGGAATGGAATGACATTTTAACCAACCAAAATAAAATGCATTATTACAGAAAATTTAAAAAGGATTACAAGTATGAACCCTATCTAGATCTTGTTAAAATTGATAAATATAGAAAGGAACTAACCCGATTCAGATTAAGTTCTCATAATCTAGAGATAGAATCAGGAAGATACAACAATTAATATGCTAAGGGAAAATCGCATCTGTAAATTATGTTCTATGAACAAAGTTGAATCCGAATATCACTTCTTCATGTGTTGTAATGCTTTTAACAACTTAAGAACAAAATACATGTATATCAAAAATACATCTTGGCCTTCCTTTAACAAATTTATTTCGTTAATGTCTAAACAATCAAACACAATATGTAACGATATTGCAAAATTCATTTTTCTTGCTACGAATTTAAGATTAGAGAAATTAGAATTACTTAATGCTGCTTAGTAAATCATGGATAGTGTTTACACTGCTTCTTAATTATCATTTGTGTTAAATGTTTCTCAATTAAATGTTACTTAAATCTAATGGGGGGGGGGGGTAATAATATTATATATTCTTTCAAATATGTGTGCTTGCGTTGATTTTGTTTGTTTAAATTTTCAAAAATGCAAATGTATGTAAATTGTATGTATTGATAAGTATGTATGTATTATGTTTTTCTATTTATACAATCTGTTTAAAAAAAACTGTTGTCATGACCATCTTGACAAATATATAAATTGTAAATGGTCAGAGGCATTATATGCCGATAATACCAATAAACTTAAACTATTCTTAGAATGATTCAAGGTATTTTTGAAGAGTAATCGATATGTTTCGTCGGAAAGATTATAGGTGTTCTATAAAATTGACAGTCATCCGCAAAGGCTTAATTACTTACTTGTGTTGACTCATTTTTTGGCGATCATTTTGTATGTAGTAACAGCAAAGACCGAATTAATATTGTTCCTCGTGGTAGCGCGTCACGTGACTAACTCGACTTAATTTGCATGCTGTTAATGATTCTCTTTCAACGATTACATTAAATATGTACGATCCAACAGACATACTGATTGAGCATGTCTTCATGTTTGCCACATAGTTTTCTTGTTTGTCAAGCATTTTATTGGGGGGAATTTAAACTGTGTCGACGGCTTCAATTGGAAATTATTAAAAGTATCACCACGTAAATGTGTTAATTTTTGTCAAATGATTTCATTATACCATCCATTAAAATGGATTTATATATGTTGACATTCGCAGGTATGACCGCTTCGTGTACCATAATTATGTTGTAGAAAAGTCAAACATCGTTGTTCCAGGCGTTTCTAGAGATGACGACGCAATATTTGAGAACTGTTTGTTATTCACTTTGTATCAGACCCTATACATGTATATACTTCGCTTGAAAAATGACAACATCTTATGATCCCAGGACGGCGAACAAAATGAGTTGATAGGTCAGCTTGGGCATAATTGGTCCGAAATATTGGCATGATCTGCCTAGTTATACTTGATTCTGAATCAAACATTAGGAACAAACTTAAAACTCATATTAGTTTAGACAGTTTTATTAACAGTAAATGAATATCGATTGGTCGAGCTATAGTCTCAGCTGATGGTTAACAAACAATCGCTTGCATGTATATATATATATAGTTATCCACTTTGGTTTCATAGTAAAGTGAGATAGAAAATTGTATTAGATTTGTGCTCTATAAAAAACACCTTGTGTTTGAATTTATAAAATACCGTTAAAACTTAAATTTTGTTTGGAAAAAAATAACTTCTCAGCTAAAAATGATTGTCAAAGAACATGGAACGTACTCCCTTTCTAACTGTTAGAAAACTACCAATCTGATATAGTTCCCGGTAGTAAACACTTGTCCGCACCACCAAGTCAGTGATGTTTACTTTCTGATAAAATTGGATCAATCTTTATCATTAAAAGGAATAAATTTGTAAAATGTTCTGAATCAAAAACATTAAATGTGTCGTCTGTTTTCAGTCAATTATTCTTTCTGACATTTTTAAATTTAAGTATTCATAGCTGAAAACTTCTTACGCGTCTAATAATTGCAAATTGACCAATTAAAAGCTGAAAAGAGTTCTGTCCGCTATATACATGTTTATCGACCTGCTAACTGCTAAGAATAGCAATAACGGTTGTCTTAAACATATTACAACATGCTTATAAGGTGACGTATCTGGCGTATTTAACATACAAATGTACTAATTTTGAATTACTAGTGAATCATTATAATTAAGGTCCTTATAATTATAGTAGTGCTTTGTTTCCAAGATAATAATTAAATAGGCCACGGACGCTGCTTTGTTAAAAAAAGGTTAAATACTGCGATAATTGTATTCCGAGCACCATGGTGTTATTTCCGCAACATGAGTTCAATTAACTTGATTTCATACAATGCAGATAAATGTAATTCTGGATAAAGAAAGCAATTGGGCTTCTTTTAACACGTAAAACAGCGGGATTTTAATAATTCAATCGAGGAATACTCCACGAATTTCGGAGAACGTGTGCTTAACGTTGTCACAATAATTATGAACGGTTGCACAATTTCAGAATATCTGTCAATAGACCATTCCCTTATGGACATTAAACGAATACATTTGCATGTATTATAAAGCTCACGACTAACGTTATTATGCACGTGCGACTGCGTGTTAACATGCGCAATTGTGATTACCTCTTGTTGTTGGGTTCAATTAAATGTTGACTCAACAAAAGGGTGTTTTCAACAAAAGCTAAAGTCAACTGACTCATTCTCTCATAATTTCGAAGAACCAGCGACAATTAAAAAATGAAAAAGGTTGGCGGTTTTAAGAGTTGTTTAATCAGAGACATAGATAACATCCAACAATACATCTGAACAGTATGACTGGCAAAATATGAATATCTATGTCTCTGGTATAATGCATGTCTATACATTCAATTTTGAGAATTAAATTATTTAGTCTATCTATTATATAAATCTATATTTCGGTCTGGTATTCAGGAACGTTTTTTTCTGGCGTAACAACCAATAATTTCTAAATAAAATATTTGGAGCAAATAAATAGTTGTTTATCCCAGCTTTCCTACTTTCATCCTGTCATACCTCGAGGCTTGTGATTGGTTGGCGCAGTGAGCTTAAGTCTTATTTTCGTTCTCAACCTTTGTCATACCAATTTTGTTTGTTTTGGTAAGTTAACATTTACATAAAATGATTTACAAACTAAAAATAATGAATATTAACAAAATATGATATTAAATTTAAAGAACTGTTATAACTTGTACACAGAAAACTCAGAGTTAGGCTGCAGTGAGACCAATCTCAAGTTTTATTACCTTGACATTAACTATAATTATTTTACTCAAATATTTCACAACTAGATGAAGATTTTTTTCTTGTCCTCAGAGCTGTTGTGGATTTCTTTCAAAAATGACTATTATATAAGGTAAAATATTCAGCGTACTAGAAATTGTCCCAAAACCGGATTTTCAGTCTCCAGACACTTGTATCTTGAGAAACGTAGTCTCGAGTTGTGCACAGAAGAATATTTCTATATTTTTACCTAATATGCGCAAAATGAACGAATGGCCATAATTCCGCTATAATTATTGAATCACAAAACCCAAAGAATATGTGCTGGGATACCTAATGACAATTATGTGAAAGCTTGAAACGAAGTAGATGAATTGTGTACGCCCACCGACATTCGCCACTTAGTTAACCAGTATTTCCCTTCAGAAAAAATGTTTAATAATAAAACAACTACCAGTTGAACCGGTGGATGCTCCCCTAACTGCGCATCGTCACAGGATGAGCACTATATGGATGATGCTTACAATTTTTATACAAGGGAAGTTCGATAAGTAATGTGTAATATTTAAAAAAGAACCGACTTTTATGATCAAAATGATTTTCCATCCCTGTAGGCCTCAAAGTATTTCCCGAGGTTAGAAATACATATCTTTAGTCTGTGAATACATTTCTGAAATGCGCCACGGAGGACTAATTTGTGTATACTTCAGAGACAATGACAAACGGCTGAGCCAAGAGTTTGTCTGGAAAGATATCGACGTCCAGATAAGAACTTTTTCCGTTTTGGAAAAAGGAAAATGTCGCTGGGAGCAATATCTGGTGTGTATGGTATGTGCGACCAGAGGGTTACCTTCTCCCTTCAGAAATTGTTTTACAATGCCATATGAGTATACTGGAGCAATATCATGGAGTAGGCAAACAAGTTGAAAGCCAGTCACTAGAGCTTTTTAAGTACATCATGGTTATACCGACCTGTGGCACTTTTACCCTTTGGCTTGGCCATACCATCACATGATAAGAATATGACATAGATGACCTTCTTTGCTCTTTGGCTTTTGGAAACTATAGGCCATTTACCGTGTTTGACAAGCCGCATCTCGTTTCCTATCTTCCTATTAAGTTGAAATTTGGAAACTTTTTGAGCAGTTGGTTTACTGTTTGTGTGCGTACCCTTTTTGATAATCTGTCAATAGAGGGAGTATCCATATGAATAATTTCGCGCTTGAAAATAAGCTTTGGCAACATCGCAAATCGTATATCTGGCATCCCTTTCAATCATTTCCCTGACTCTGGTGACATTAGTTAAGCCTGTTGCAGTCACCGATCGTGCTAGTTTTTTTGCAGAATCTTAAACTGGCTCTGTGCAACTCTATCCAACTACGAACTGTCACAGAAAATAAATAAACTTCCCTCAATTCAGTATAAATTTGCTTCAATGAATGACCCAAGTTTTCTACGAAATTTTACATAAGCTTTAATTTCCAAACATTTTTTCAACAGTAGTCGACGAATGGCTCTCTTGAAATGACGATTTTTGACAATTTTGTGTTGAACTTAATATTCATGTATAACATGGTAAAGGTATTGAATAAAGCTATCCAGACGTATCAATATTAGTGAAATTGAGCATATTATTTTGTGTTAAAGTGCAATACAAACCTCCCTTGCAATATCAAACCTCCCTTGTAAAATTAACAAGAGTGCCAGGTCACAAAATACGCCCGTCAAGGGCCATAACTCAAAAGTGCCTACGCCGATTGGGCTGGTTATCGAACTTGACCGAGATCTTATGGCCATAAACATTTCCATCAAGTATGGTGAGGATCCGAATAAAACTCTTTGAGAACGGACACCATGGTGGACGCCGCGCCTGCTGCATGGGTGTTCCCATAACACGACCGGTTTTTCAAACAGGCATATAAAAGGAGAAAGAATACAGTATCATCTCTCCTTAATGAAATCTATCCAAATATGAAGTTTAAAGTTCATAGCTCTTATAGTGATAGGCTCCTGACAAAAATGAAGTACCATACGAAAAAATTAACAAAGGGCAATAACTCCAAAATTAAGAAGTGCAAAGTAACAGTTCTTGTGCACTGATTCATCCTCAGTGAGTCTTATCACAAAATGAAGTTTTATAATGCTACCTTTAATAGTTTTATGCTCTGGACCAAAAAATATGACAGAAGGAAGGATAAACAAAGCGGCGACTATATGCTCCCCCCTTCAGGAAACATTAAAAACGACACAAACTCATGATTTTAAACGATTTTTTGGTCTTCCACAGGAAACAAATACATAACATATACATGATGAAATATTTAGCAGCAATATGAATGTGAGAAACAATGAATCAAAAGAAATATTCTTAATGTAAGCTAAGCTACACATGTATTTTGATTGACAGCAAAAAATACCGTCCTGTGAAGCTGCAAGAAAAAATAATTCATTTCTAAACATAGCACTGAACATACTCATTTATCATAATCTGAAACCCATCAACAAAGTGATCAGACATTTGTTTCAGTAAGCCTACTAGACGGAAATGTGACGTGCAAAGTAGTTTCTATGAAGTGACTGAGATGTCACACACATTACAAATCAAGTAAGTCGGTACCAAAATAAACATAGCCCCTTTCAGTTCCCAAGAACACGAAACACATGTGCGTCCACCAATTCTGAAATAATTCTCTTCAATAATGAATACTACTTAATAGTTAACCACAATGTCTGTTCACTTGGCACGTTTTTGTTGTCTACTCCGATATAAGTCATTCACTGGCGGTGCTGGGCCTGCATTAGCATCTTCTTCATCACTACCTTCATTTTCAGTAATTCTTCGTTTTCGACCAGATGCATACTCCAAGGAAAGTAATGTACCAGGATCCATTTTTATTGGCCCATCTACACCATTTTCCACAAGAGGTACTGAAAGCAGTTAGCATATTGTGATTACAATGAATAATGAACACAACACAAATTCAAGTAGAGATATACTTAATAAAAAAAAAAATATTCCAAAACCATCTTTGAAAGGACTTATGTATTAGAAATTTTGGATCAGTAATCAATCATATTCTTATACTACACGCAAGCTTATCACTAGTAAAAACAACAAAGATAAAAATAACTTACCATCAGGAATTTCGAGATGTTTAAAATGCTCAAGGAATTTTTCAATAACAACGAATGGACCCTGAAAAGATACAATATACCAGGTAAGCAATATTAACTACATGGGTTAAAGTTGAAAATTTCAGGGCAAAAATGGTGAACTCAATGTTACAGAAACAGTAAAAAGCAGTGCTGTACAGACCTGGCAAAAATGGAATTTCCCTATCCACCATGTAACTATATGTATGCAGAATGTATGCACTGCAATGTGTGACTAAACGATACAATTAATGGCATTTTTGTGCTTTTTAATTGTCCAAGATGTCAGACCCATTAATTCAAAACCTAATTGAAATGCAGTATAGAAATAGTAACCATGTGATTATATTTATTTCACACAAAGATCTCTAAAGGTAGTATCTGACAAAGATGATACACATTAAGAGCTTTACAGTTAAGTGCCGAAACAAAAACAAATCTACAAATTAACAAGAAAATAACAATCTTAAAATCGTATTGTTCAGATAGGATCTTGAAATCTGAGATATAACCAACATGATAGAAATTTCTAGCCAAAAAAATCAGAAAACAGTACATGGTACAATAATTGGTTGATAAACTTACATGAAAACATTCTGGTGGCGGCATCATCATCATAAGAGCTGAGGCCGCAGCTGGAGGAGGAAACACACCACCAGGTACGACATGAGCATCTTTTGCTGTAATAAACAAGAAATATTTAGGCCTGGTTAGCTTGTTGACCCAATTACCTAGTATATACCAGTACACTGTATTAAGTAGGGCAGTGTATTGTCAGCCCAACTGCGAGACGAACTGGTTCAAGAAACGGCAATGCAATACGCAGATCGGTTTGCGAACCTTCTGAGCTTAATATCATTAAAGCATTTTGTATTATTATTGCTCATACCTGTTTATCTACATACATGTACAACAAAACATAATCAAAGACCATATCATAGTAATCCATATACATTCTACCATGAAACGTAAAACATCTCAAAAGAACTTTCATAACTTTTACTTTTAAAAAATCAATTTAACAGAACATTTTCTCAATTTCAAAAAGAAGAAAAAGGAAATTAATGCTAATTAAATACGATCAGCATGCATGTACCCGCATATTTTCTTGATTGACCGCACTATAGCGTTGACATAGACAAATGTTTCGGGATACTCAGATTTTATCGCTATACGCAGTTTTATGAATGGATTTCGCGATTTCCCCCCAACTGAAACTAGGGGCATTTATTAAAGATATGTATATAAAAACATGGTTAAACAAAATGAATTTAGAACTGGCTTCAGTTTGTCAAAGTGCGGCTGAATAGCTATCCCGCACACGAAAGAAATTTGCGCACGTATACCGGAATTCGGTTTTAACAAGTACAAACTTTCTGGGCATGCTATAAATCCAGATACTGACAATTGTCTTACTCTCTAGAGTTTGGATATTCATTACAGCCCTAGTATTAAGGTACTTTAAAATCAGTACAAACAGTACAAACAATGAAACTACCTGATTTTACTAATTTAACATCAGATTTGAGTTAAATTAATTTTGAAATCTGTCAAGTTTTGTAAAATTTGACTGATAAGGGGTAAATCTAAGAGATATTTTCCCTATAATGTATTTAGTATCAGTCAAGTTTTGTTATACTTAACTAATAAGCTACAAGATAACTTACGTATATGTATTTTAGGTTTGAAAGGTAACCATTGACTGGTATCAGGTTTTGGATATTCTGGTCTTTTCAAGTTTTCATCTTCCTCCATCACTATTTTTGTTACCTTACTTGATGCTAGCTGTACAACTTGTTTCCTGATTAAATCCTGGGGAAATGATAAGCATTAAATGATGACAAATATTCAGAAAGAATGTGATGAATGCGATATACACATCACAAGAACCCAATTTAAACATCATGTTAGTGCAAGTGAAATAAATATCCTGCAAAATGTGTATTTGAGATAATTGTAGGTTTTGTAACATGTAACAAGAAGCGTTTGTGAAACACAAATGCCCCCATCAAAGCCAACTGCAAAGTCAAACATTGACATATTGAACTTAAGTCAATAGGGCCATCTACATGTAATGACCAACCTCCAAACCAAGTCAGAGGACCAAATCGTTCTATAAACATTGGTCTGACATGGTTTTTGTTTTGAAAGTCACTGTGACCATGGCCCATGATAACATTGAGAAATAATATAATGTCAAGAAACTATTTAGATCTAATATGACATCTTGAATATATTCAGAAAATTTCGATATCTGTGAAATATTTAGGAAAGATATCTTGACCTTTGTTTACTATTATTTAGCAGAAATCTCCATACAAAACAAGATCCATATTTATACATACATGATATCCTAGAGCCTTGAGTTCTGTTGCATTACAAGGAAACAGGTCAGAGTATTTATATCTGTCTATCAACAAAGCTGTGTCTTTACCCTCAAACTCCTGAATCTGTAGGGAAAAAAACATTTGTACTACATCTGTATGAAACATTCCAACACAATTCTAAATAAAACATAAGGACATTATCTTAAATGGTGTTCTATGAGTATTGGGTAGGACAATTGGACAAAACATGGAAATAAAAAGTTATTTAAGTTGATTTATCTTTAAACTATCTTGGGCATCGTCGTACAGTGTGTGTATACAAGGTAGACGTGAGGCGAGCAAATAAACAAGCTAAAGATGACAAAACAGACTTCTGAAGACGATAAAAACAGACTTCTCCACACTAATGTGTAGGGACCAGTACTCCCTTGAATGTCATGAACTTTGACACCATATAAACAAGCAGCTTACCTTTTCAATAGCCTGAGATCTTCTTTTCTCTACTTTCAGTATACTGGCTAAATCACCAACCTCCGATTCAAAGGCAAGAAAACGACTCCAAATATCACTATAAAATAAACATGTTCAAACAATGCTAACTATGCAATGACAAGTCACAGTAACTTTTAAGAAAAGATGTGAAGACATTGAAGCATATATCCACAGGCTACCGGCATGTGATAACAGCAAAATAATGTTTCCAAAAAAAAAATTTTCCACCTTATATATATTATAAAGGTATAGAACTCTTGGGCTCAGAAATTTTTTTTTTTCACCTTATATATACTATAGAGTAAAGGTATAAAACTCCTGGGCTCAGAAATCACACCAGTCATGTTCATCAAGGTCCTGTTGTAACAATTCTGAACCGATTCTAATGCCTTAGGTACCCATCAATGGAATGATTCGTCGACCATGAGTGATAACAAATTTGATTTTCTTTCGATTTACACCGGAGTGGGTGTGAAATTCCGAAGGAATAAAGAAATTTACTCTGTAGCTAATGAAAAGAAACTTAGGTCACATCGATGCCTAGTGGTACTTTTTGTAAGTTGAAGGGCTTATTGCTCCAGTTCAGAGCAATGTATGGATATAAGAGTGGATGGTGGTTAAAGAGAAATTATTTCTGCGTCGAATAAGACCAGGCTTTTAAGAATCGGTTCAGAATTGTTACAACAGGACAGCCTGTGCATATATCTATATATAGATTTATAGTGTAATCAAACAGTTATTAAAAGAATGGACTTTACTAGTATTCGGAGATGTCTGCTAACACAGGCTTGACTATATATGATTTTTTTTTAATAAACTTAAAATTCTAAGTTTTTATGCACTTTTCAAGAATTATGCTTGGTAGCATCATCCACATTGATATAAAATTTAATGGACCTCATATATTTACTTACATAGATTTTTCAGCAGGGATTTGTCCAGATGATAAAACTCTTTCAAACAGTACTCTAGTATTATTATCCTCTGAAAAATATGCAGTAGAATTACAAATTATGATGTCATTCATATGAACAAAATCACTTTGTTTGTTTATGTTTTGTTTATTTGAGTTTTACGCCCCTTTTCAACAGTCATATGAGGCAGATAGTTCACCAAGCCATCATTCCTGGGAAGAACCAGTACTAGACTCCCATCCTCTATAAGCAACTGCCCACTTTCTCACATAAACAGACATGGTCGGTACCAGGGCTCGAACCCACGGCCCTCTATCAATGACAGGTTACAGTGATTTGAAGTTAACATGCTTAACGGTAACCACAGATGCAGGTACGAAAAAACAACAACAACACAATGTCCTTCTTCACATATAATACTAACAATTCATTCAGTAAAAAAGATTTTATAAAATAACTGACCATGATTACTCTGATACAGAGGAGTATAGTATAGACAAAATGATTTCATCCCAAAGTGCAGTAAATACTGAAGAAAAATATGGTAAGGGGACAACAGGGAATGCTCCAATGGCAGAAATCACAATAATCCTACAGTAGGATACTGATAAATATTACGTCGTGATTTAAATCATCACTTACCATTAAGATGTGACATGAAGTCAACATATGACCGTATATATTCAGGAATGTCACCAAATTTCTTTAGTCCAAGCTCAAAAATCTTAAGAGCCACAGTTTTCTCCTGAAAAAAAAAACAATCTTTCATACAGGGAATTTAATGTTTATGGAATCAGTTCATGTTCTTATGAGTAGCTGCTAACTGTTATAGGCAAATGACTTTAATATATATCAACGACTAGATTTTAAGTCATGGCTGAGTATTGTCCATCTTAGTATCTAGCTAGTATCTAACACTTCGATTCCTATCCATGGCATAACTTAAGAGTCCAATATTTAGTAATAATAGTACAATGGGTTTGATAAGCAATTGATTTTAAATTTTAATTTCTGATCAACAACAATTAAACATAGCCAAACAAGTGAAGGCCAATTTCTAAGGAGTAAGAAATTTGGTTCATTTAAAGGGGTATCCCTCAACCAAATGTTTACGTATCGTGTTGTACAATAATCAGAAAATTTGTACATAGCCAACCTATACAACAGTGTGATGGACATGGACGTTTCATCTAGACATATAAGTGATTCTAAATACTTCGAAAATTAAAATTACAATAAAAATGTATGGCATAAAGGTTTCATGAAAGTAACAAGAGGGCCATGATGGCCCTATAAATGCTCACCAGGAGAAAAGGTCATTTGGAGATTGACATTGTTGAAGTTTTCTATACGAGTCTAAGTAAGATCAAGTGACCGATCTGGGCCGTTTTTTATCCCATGGCCATTATATGAACAGATTTAAAAGAGGTCCATTAGACAAAGCTAGCTACCAAATATCTTAGCTCTAGGCCTTGTGGTTTCGGAGATTTTTTAAAATTTTCCTATATAAAATAGAATAAACCCCAGGGCAGGGCTAATTTTGACCCCGGGGCCATAATTTGAACAAACTTGGTAGAGGTCCACTAGACAATGCCACATACAAAACATCTAAGCTCTAGGCCTTGCGGTTTTGGAGAAGAATATTTTTTAAATTTTCCTATATAAGTCTATATAAATCAAGTGACCCCCGGGGCGGAACCAATTTTGACCCTAGGGCAATAATTTGAACATACTTGGTAGAGGTCCACTAGACAATGCTACATACCAAATATCTTAGCTCTAGGCCTTGTGGTTTCGGAGATTTTTTAAAATTTTCCTATATAAAATAGAATAAACCCCAGGGCAGGGCTAATTTTGACCCCGGGGCCATAATTTGAACAAACTTGGTAGAGGTCCACTAGACAATGCCACATACAAAACATCTAAGCTCTAGGCCTTGCAGTTTTGGAGAAGAAGATTTTTTAAATTTTCCTATATAAGTCTATATAAATCAAGTGACCCCCGGGGCGGGGCCAATTTTGACCCTAGGGCAATAATTTGAACAAACTTGGTAGAGGTCCACTAGACAATGCTACATACCAAATATCTTAGCTCTAGGCCTTGTGGTTTCGGAGAAGATTTTTTTAATTTTCCTATATAAAATAGAATAAACCCCAGGGCACGGCTAATTTTGACCCCGGGGCCATAATTTGAACAAACTTGGTAGAGGTCCACTAGACAATGCTATATACAAAATATCTAAGCTCTAGGCCTTGCGGTTTCGGAGAAGAAGATCTTTTAAATTTTCCTATATAAGTCTATATAAATCAAGTGACCCCCGGGGCGGGGCCAATTTTGACCCTGGGGCAATAATTTGAACAAACTTGGTAGAGGTCCACTGGACAATGCTATATGCCAAATATCTTAGCTCTAGGCCTTACGGTTTCGGAGAAGAAGATTTTTTAAATTTTCCTATATAAAATAGAATAAACCCCAGGGCAGGGCCAAATTTGACCCTAGGGCCATAATTTGAACAAACTTGGTAGAGGTCCACTAGACAATGCCACATACAAATTATCTAAGCTCTAGGCCTTGCGGTTTCGGAGAAAAATATTTTTTTAATTTTCCTATATAAGTCTATATAAATCAAGTGACCCCCGGCGCGGGGCCAATTTTGACCCTAGGGCAATAATTTGAACAAACTTGGTAGAGGTCCACTAGACTATGCTACACACCAAATATCAAAGCTCTAGGCATTTTGGTTTTTGACAAGAAGATTTTTTTAATTTCCTATATAAGTCTATGTAAAATCAAGTTACCCCCTGGGCGGAGCCAATTTTGACCCCAGGGTAATAATTTGAATAAACTTTGTAGAGTTCCATTAGACAATGCTACATACGAAATATCTCAGCTCTAGGCCCTGTGGTTTCAGACAAGAAGATTTTTTAAGTTTTTTCTATTTGTTGCCATAGCAACCAGAATTTTTAATGAAATTTTATTTTTTGAACAACTTTGAAAGGGGACCACCCAAGGATCATTCCAGCAAAGTTTGGTTACAATCGGCATAGCGGTGTAGGAGGAGATGTTGTTTTAAGTAAACATGGACGCCACGTAATCGTAACGACGCACTATGGACGCAGGGTGATCACAAAAGCTCACCCTGAGCACATTCGTGCTCTTGTGAGCTAAAAATCAACGGCATATGTGATGTATGGTGACATCATACCATAAAACTACACATTAAATCATACTAAAAGGGTTCTCACTAGACATCAATAGTTGTGGTTCAAAAATGAAGATTCAACAAACTTTCCTACTTATGTAATAGTAAATCTGACCCAATGTGACAAATTATTTTGCTAATTTCAAGCTTTAAAATGCCATTTCAAGGGTCAAATGGGTGCCCTGATACTAACTTTACTGCAGTAATACTCCATCAGAGCTGCCCCAACAAATACATGGTAAGTAGATCTGGTATCTTCTCTAGCTAACTTAAATACTTGTCTAGCAGATTTTATACCTTCAGCTCTGCGTGCAAACTTCATGTATTGTACATATACCTAGTGAAGAAATAAAGTAACACATGGTTATATAGCAAACTTTGTGTAGTGTACATACATCAAGAAAAGAAATACAGTAACACACTATTTTAGTGTACTCTAAAGTAAGTTTTTTCGGTTTTCTGTTATCGCTCCCTTTAATTCAATGTAAAGGGCATTAGGATATATGTTCACAATGAACCTAATATTTGGGTCCCCTGGAATTCATTTGATATGAATATATGTATACAAGTATTCCATATCTTTTTATGATTTGTTTTATTGCATACAAACTTAAATACCTGAACAAGAAACAATTTTACACAAGTCAAAGAAATTTTGAAGGAATTGAAAGGACAAGTATTACACAGAAATAAGTGATTAATAATGTAATCAAATAACAGTTCCAATTTTCTCCACCAGTTGTCTTATCCATATAAGAACTAATAATAATAAATCTGTAATCATATCTTGAAAGAACAAGATGTGTTTAAAAACACAATGCTCCCTATGGATGACCTTGACCTTTGACCTACTGACATGAAAATGCACAGACATGTAGAGGTTGTCATGTGGAACCAACATGTGAAGTTTGATGATTGTAGGTCAAGCGTTTTGATTTTATAGGCAAGGATAAAGTTTGGTACAAACAAACAGACCAAAAACAATATGCTCCCGACCTATCAACATGGGGGCATAAAAAAGCATTACCAAAGTTGGATCCAAGTTTTCAACAGCTACACACCTCTTGTATATACTATGTACTTTTTCGTATTTCATGCGGCTCTGAAATAATAAGAAAGATAATTTGAATACTATGCACACAATTCATTTTCATTAACACAAGAGCATAATTCTTAAGTAACATATCCAAATGAGATCATCCATTTCTGTACTACAATTTCCTAACTCTTTACAAATTGAAAAAAATGTTCATTTAATGGATTAAATAACTCATTATCATTCATTAATAGTATATTTCATTTTGAGAATTAATGCAATAAAGGAGCGTTGAAAATTTTCCAAATTTCGAGGCAAAAACAAAACAATACTACCATAAGTCAGTCATTACCAGCATTCTCAAAACGAAGAATAAAATCCTTGGACTTTTATAATTTGTTTTGTTTTTTGTGCATAATGAAAAAAAAGACTTACCTCTTCAAAGTCAGCGTATGTGAAGTATATCAACATGTTTCCTTTCATTGTTGTTGTGATTGCACGTTCAAACAATGCAGCCGCTTCATCGGCAAATAATTTACCAGCATTCTGGTCCTAAAACACAATCAAGGGAGGTAATTATGAATGATACTACTACATTAACAGCGTTCCAGACAGTTATATATTAGTTCTGGAACTCTACACTAGAATGTAGGCAAGTACGTGAAACACAGTCAATAAAATAGAAAGATGAAGACATTTGACATACCGTATATACCCGACTATAAGACGCATTTTTGAGACTCAATTATCAAACTTGACGAGGGGGATGCGTCTTACAAGCGAGTCACACTGGAGAGATAAAATATTTTTTCCAAAATCTTATACTTTTGACAGAATATTTCATTTTATCGACCGTTGATTGCGTTTTCGACGAGGCACCCCCACCCATTCTTTGTCCAACAGTTTAGCAAAAAAAAAAAACTCACAACATTACCTACCGTAAAATATGTTGTCAGCATTAATAACTTTCTGTTCTTATCTTATCTAACAGGTTCCTTCACCCTTAGATGAATTATTTCATAATTAAAAACGAGTTAATTGTGTAAAATGTCGGCATCCTTTGATGTAACAAAATTTTCCTTGACACTTTTTCTTTCACGACTTATGAACAATTCACCGCCTTTGATCGATTAAATCATCCTTATTTCTAAAGTTCTATAGTAATTAGGTCGCAAATTCAGCTCAACATATGACCCCAAAAAAATTTCATCACTTAGACACAGAGGTTTAAAGTCCGCACATATTTTCCCACACTCCCAGACTTGTAACTATATTGATTTTCTATTTTTAGCGGTGTTGAAATATGCTTAGGTTTAGGGTTAATGTAACTGACGTCATAAATGATGCAACCCGTCAATCAAATGATCAGTTTCTTGCTCTCTGGTTAATATTGTACTCACATAGATTTAATTTAAATGTGACACACAATTACGGATATTTTCTGTGTAAATAATTTGTTACTGGATTATTTAGTAAGGTACGAGATTAATACAGATGTTATCAGTGACAAAGAAGTTGTATTAGTAAATCATTAGAGTTCTATTTGAGGTAATGCACATCTTGATGGCTTTTGTTTTCTTTGGTCGCGGATTAGCAAGTTTGACACATTGTTTTGTTTGTGTGTGTGTTAATTTCTTTTGTATCCAGTGAAATTAGCACCTTTTATATCTCAACTTATCAAAAGCAAAGTCTGTATGACATAATCGTTGCCGATTGCAATAGGTTAAACATTTGAATTAACATTACCTCGGGGCTTTTCAGAATAACAGATTCTCTTACTGTGCATTATGGGATATATATTAATTAACAGCCTGCAGAAGTTACTCCCCTTTGTTAAATTCTACTTTCTGTTTTAAACGACTGTCGGGAGCGATGCAATTTCTGCTTTGAAATAAAGCAAAAATTTGCTGTTATTGTTTGATTTTTAATCAGTTTATATCAGAAGATTAACTCCCTCTGGAACTTATAACCATCCTCGCTCGATCTCAAAATTCGACAGCGTCTTATAGAAGGGTCAATGCTAAATACCTCAGATTGCTCGTCCATTTCATAGGTGCGTCTTATAAGCGCATGCGTCTTATAGTCGAGCATATACGGTATATGCAAAACAACTGAGAATTTTTTTGTTTGTATTGATCATAAATATTTGAAATTAAAATATTGAAATACTAGATGCAATGCATTAAATGAGATGCTTTCGACACGGAAATGAAAAATCATTATGACACACTGTGACACAACCTTACAAATGTTAGCACTGTCAACCATGGCATGGACAGATTTTTGTCATAGTGAAACAGACATTAGTTCATAGTGAAATAGACATTAGTTAAATAGTATTATATAAAGATCAGCTAACCCCTTTTTCTGTGAGAATTTTACTGGACTGTTCGAGATAATTTGCAGCCTCAATCCAGACGTCAGGATGATAAGCCAAACATAACAGACACTGTTCATATGCAAACATCACTGAAAGTATATGTATATGAAACATAGCAAACAAAATATGATTACAAGACATTTTAAGTGCCAATATTTAGTTATCCTAACATACTAATACTAACTGATATATCAGCCACATGTTGAAAATAGAGGGTTTAACATAGACATTTAAAGTGCCAATATTTAGTTTTCCTAACATACTAATATTAACTGATATATCAATCTGACTAAAGTATTCGATCTTCCTTACGGCAAGATCTGATGACGGCCTATACCAGTTTCTATTTTCAAAAGTCGGAATTTCCATGATCACTATTTATATCTATTTATAATTCAGCCAATCGTATAACTCGTTTCATCGGTACTTTGGCCGAATGAACTTTCTACCTGACGATGTTATTTAAACGTTAGTAAACATTACATTACGTATAACATATTTGTCTGCAACCACTTTTTGATTTTTTAGTAATCCTGATCGATTCGGCCTTGGTAGTATAGAAAATTTAATAAACATGCATGTCACATGGGCGCTATCATTACATTTAGTTGCGTAAGAATAGGTGTTCGTGATAACTACAAGTCAAATATTGTTTTTTACTGCGGTTAAAAATAGAATCAGATCACTTTCAGAATTATGAAAGTAAGGCGCTGATTGGCTAGTGGAAAAGGTCACCTGAGGTGACCTTCTATAGGTCGTCTTCAGATCCTCATAGCGTAGCAGGTTTAAGGATATGATTTTAATCAGATTGACTGATATATCAGCCACATGTTGAAAACAGAGGGTTTATCATAGACACCCGGGAAGGCATAACAATTTTTTTAGTCTACTCGTCAAGCAAGATAACCAGTTGAGAATCTTAACTTGTTCTACAGCAAGTTTGAGAGGATTTGTCAAGCTCTGTGTGCTGACAGACAATGCATACAAAGATAAGTGCTAGCTCATTAAAATATGAAATGTCAATCTCTGGGTAATGGGTTCAATATCAACTATTCATGAGAAATCATATACAGAAGCAATTCATTTATGAAAAAAATATATGACAGGTATGATAAGTTATAAATCTGTTGTAAATAATTCCAACCTCTTTTTGTAATTAGTGCATGATCTTCTGTTCTTAGTGGATTGCCTTTTTCCCATGCAATATATTTCTTCCACAACTCAACCTGAAACATAACAAAACATTAAATGTAAGCCTATTAAAATGTACTATCATCAATTAAATAATGATTTCTCATTGGTCTTATAAGTTTGCCAGGTTATCAAAGTAGAGGTATGCCTTATCACAATAGTTTGTTTGGGTTTTACGTCCCCTTTCAACAGTCAGAGTCATATGAAGCCGACAGTTACCTAACCATCATTCCTGGGAAGATCCAGTACTGGACTCCCATTCTTCGTAAGCAACTGCCTACTTTCTCACATGGTCGGTAGCTAGGCTTTAACCCAGAACCCTCTATTAGTGAGAGGTTATAGTGATTTGAAGTCAGCAACCTTAACCACTTGACCACAGAGGCAGGCCCTAATCACAGTACAGGAAGAACTATACAGATAGCTCCTATTCACAACATCAGTAGAATATATAAATAAGTTATAAACATTCATGCATAATCTCTAACTTTTTATTGCTGAAATGAAATCAGAACTGTTCCAAAGAGATGACTATGTAAGTATACAACATACAAAGGGATGTGAATACACGAACACCTGAAGGGCAGAAAATACTTAACTTAAGTAACAAAACTTACTGACAGACTCTGAATGCTCCCTTTATTATCAAGAGACTGAAACACCAAGTCCTATGAAAAGAGAAAAATTCTCCTCCCTCCATCATACCAACATAATGACTCCTAGAATTGTATAAATAAATAGGTACACACACAGTTCACTGCCTTACATACCTGTGTTGCTTCTTCAGGTGTATTTGTTGGTGAAACTGAGGGCAAGTTTCTGTTTAAACCTCGAGTTACAACCTCATATTCCTTGGAAACGCGCCTAGAATTCATATAATCTCTACCTCGATCTTCAATCATCTTCTTGGCAATCAGAGGATTTATGCTCTAAAAATGTAAAAATATGCAACAATAAAATTGCAGTCAAAGACTTCACTAGGAAGGAAAAATAAAGGTTTTATACTAGACTGAAGGGTACTTTACCAAAGGTTTGGTGTATTCTAGGATATCTGATCTGTTTTCACCAAGTTTTAAATAAGATTCCTGATTTTCTAGGAGAAAGCAGCAGACAATGTACCAAAATGTTCAAGTGGTACAACGTCCATATAATATAACTATAGGTAAAACATAATACTAAGTTAAACAAATTGATTGACTACAAGAACAGGACAATTTAATCAAACCTTGCCGATAAACACTAATTAAACAGGATTATGCCACGGTATTGGCCTTTTGAGACAAGACAATAGCATTAGACTGTATACAAAATTAATGTAAGTGGTTGCTCATCTCAGTCAGCTATACATCACTGATACTGATGCATATTAATTAATCAGAAGATGAGTATTATTGATATATAAGGAATTATTGTACATGTGGATGCATATAATACATTAGTAGAAGCTAACATACATTTTCATATGAACCATAGTCTTTCCAGAGAGCTTCTATATTTATCATTGGGTTCACAACTCCTCGTTGGAATACTTTACGTACGGCTGTGATACGTTGATTCTCAGCATAGGATCCTACAGCGTCCCTAAAATGTTGAAATAATAGACATCAATTAGAGTACTTAATAAACATCTCTAAAATGATTCATTATTATGACATAAATACATCTTTCTAAAGAGTGAGCAATTAGATGGTTTGATTTTTTGCTGAATTATAATCTTTTTCCCTCAAATATTTAAATCGCAACAGCCAGTGGCATTGGGACCCACATGTATACACCTAGATAGAACCACAGACCTTCCAGGTGGGATTCAAACTCACAATGAAGGGGGCTAGTGATTACTAGTGAGAGACCATAACCACTATACCAAGGTGACCCCTGATAAATAAACTCAGTTGTAACTAAACAACACTACTTAATGCTTGTATTACTCCAAAAACAATGTATATAAGTGGTTTATACTGTGAAGCATATAGCAATTGTCTTAAGAAGCACATAATTAGCATTTAAATGTTTGCAGTATGGTTACAATAATTACAGAGTATCAATTTTCACAAATGTCAAATTCTAAACAATGAAAGAATAAACCCATATAATATACAGTCAAACCTGTGAATAAAGACCACCATTGGGAAAGAAGAAATGTGGCATTTATTGACAGGTGATCTTTATTCAGAGGTCATTTTGTCATAAATAATCAATGACAGGTTTTTTAGAAATGACTTATTCACAGGGTGGCCTTTGTTTGGAGGTGGCTGCTAACACAGGTGTGACTGTATTACAGATCAAATTAACAACAGATATGAATATTTTTACAAAAATTATCACAAGAACAATACTTTCAGATATCATATAGACGTTATAGACTTACACAGATTTAAGAAATGTTATGTAGTCGTTCCATATTGAGTGTGACATGATATCCATACCCATTTTGTCCAGAGCAAAATCATACGCCTGAGCCATCTTCTCCCTGTAGAACAACAAAACAATAAAACATTAAATATTTTAACATACAAAACCTTAAGCTATTAGCACACCAATGCTACACTATATTACCCTGCTATGATTGTTGACACTTCCCTGATGAAATTATCATTATTTCAAAAAGTAACAAATTATGCAAAGTACATTACTTGTAGCAAATCTGAGGCATTCTCAAGAAATTAAACATTTCAGCAAGAAGCCTAATTCATGACAAGATAACATAATTTTAAGTGTACAAGAATTTGATGTTAAGTAAACAATTATTAACGCCATTGTTGAAGAATGAGTCATTTACAAGAAAATCAGCATTTCAGTAAAGTGTCAAGTTCTAAAACTGAGTACAAATTAAGTATACCTTATGTAAAGTCAATAATTATTCACACCATGGACTTATTATAGTATCAGACAAGAAAAACAAACTTAAATTTTCAAAAAAGGATTTTCACATGATTTTTATTTCAATTTGTATACAAACCCTACATACAGTTATGAGGAATAGTGCAATTTCACTAAACTGTCTAAGCTGAATAATTACATGGTCACTGAATGTATTTATTTCTAGCATCATACTATCATTGAAAGTTTCTGTTTATTTTACTGCAGGGAATGTTCCTTTATATAGTAAGTTGAATACATGTACACAGAACAACCGGAATAACAAAAGATTATCATACAAATTACGACAGTTATCAAATTTCATTGAAGTTGCATGCAATAGACCATGAAATTATGTGGCTCTGACAGTTGAATAAAATGGCACTAAATATACCTACCTGATGTTACCTCAGAATGATAGACAAGGATGATAGGAAAGAGAAAAAGAGAACCAGATGTACAAAGCATTCAAATATTTGAACATACAAATGTCCATTGGAATATTTATTTCAAGTTTACCAGGTAAACAAATACTTAGTAAAGGTATACAAAATAAACAAGTATCTAATAAGGGAAAAAATTTAAACACAAAAATATGCCTTAAAAATTAAGTTAATGTTTACAATATATGAAATGTACAAAAATGTAGCATCAAATTTGATGTAGTTATTCAAGGAAAACAAAAATATGATACCGTAAAACAGGAAGTGTTTACCAAACAAAGATGTACCTAAACACCAACTGGGTGGTAATTTCAAATTACTGAACTAACAAGGACTTGACCATTGACCTTCTGACCAAAAAATCAATGGGGTCATCTTGTGATGATCAACTTCCCTGCATAAAACCCAATTGTTCTCTAGTTCTAAAAATCAATATGGGTCATTTACATGCGATAACCAACCTCCCAATCAAGTCTGGGGACCTTAAGCTAAACTGTGTTCTGGTTATTGGTCAGACAAAGTTTAGTATTGAAGGTCACTCCAAAACTGACCTTTGATCTACTGACCTCAAAATCATTAGAGGTTATTTACATGTGGACCGTAGACCAAATTGTCCCTATTACGGACTAAATCAACATGCGCTAAGCAATATATACCCCCACTTCTTTAAGGAGGGACATAACCATGACAGGGATATGAAGTGTCACAGAAATCTCATTCATCAGTTTCTGTAACTTTATTTGTTAATTATTCAAGAAAATCTTATAAAACATTTTCACCTGACCAATTGATCTGTAATATAGTTTGACCTATTGCTCCCAGATAGAGCAACTTCTAATTAAAAAAGTTCTGCAAAAAGTCGCAATTAATCTTATAAGTTAATCATACATCTACTGTGAAATTAGAATCATAACTTTGGCTCAAAATAACTGTAACCTAGACACTAACCAGAAGCAGATCTAATTATTATTTACGGTAGACTTAATCCACAGTTAACTTCAAAATTTTAATGCGTTTGATTATGATCAAATATAAGTCAGCAAAACTAGGGGCCCATTTAATAGACATATCTTTGCTGACAATATATTGTAAACTTAAAAATCTTGCAAGTGATATACATTACAGCCATTTATACTTAACAGGAACAATATTAGCCTTATACAATAAAATCTTTAAATATGAGGGTAGGCAAAATATGCCATTCAAAAATATTATCTGATTTAATAATGTCTATGAAGCAGGCCCCAGATGCAGAATTACTGAAGACCCTAATTACTGATGAAGCAAGCTGCACAAATCAATGTATAAATTGATTGGATAATTAAAGAATTTACATAATAACATTGGAAATAGGACTGAAGCCCTTTCAGTGTTTTTGGGACTAATTTGGGTCCAAAAATCAGTCCCATTCCAATATCTGAAAAATAAAGTTTTCCCCTCTACATTCAAAAATAAATTCCCCTTCAGTAGAATTTTGTTTTTCTTGAAAACATTTTGGTGAAAAAGTTCACTAAATTAATCTGCAGGCTCTTTGTCGGTAACCATCAAGATTGTAACTTATTGATAACTAAATGTTTGACGGTATGTATACATTTTGTTATCATTCCCTTTTTTCTCCCCTCAAGATGCAATTTTCCCCTTCCAAAGGGCCAGTCACCTTTCCCTAAAAGTGAAAAAATACTGCCTTCCAGACCTCAAAATGATGATGAAACGTTACTAGATATTATAGGTAACAACATCAATAACAATAATGCTCAATTTGTAATTCCAAAAACAAAAGTGTTTTTCTGGGGGAGGAGGACTTTTGTACCAAAATGGTATTGAATTACATACCGAAGTATCAGAGCATTATTTTAAATTGCTTTTTACAAAAATGTATTCAAACATCAGTCATTTCAGCCAAGCGTACTTCTTTGCTAACATATAGACATGAACAAACATTAAGATACCTAGAAATGACTCATATTGTGAAGTGGCTCACATACCCCTCTCAGAACTAGTTACAAAATAACATACATAACACGATATCATAATAAATAAACATATCAATGATTTGTATTAACACTGTAGAACACCTGTAGGATGGTAATTTGCCCTTCGTATCTTTGATGTAAGTAATGTAGAGTTTCCACAGGTCTATGTTCAGTATCTTGATGAGACATCTTTGAAACAACTGAAAGAGAAAAAACAACTTTAACAAACTAACTACAAGTGAACAAGAGGTTGCTTTGGCATGCTTGACAATAGCCTTTATATCTAAATGAGATCCATGTGAAAAAGTAGAAGCAAAGTTTCAAATAAACATTTCCCTACATAATTCAAGTAGAAAAATAGTTGAAGAGAGTAACAGTCTTCAAACTAACCCACAAGCCAAAGCCTTGAAGGTTTTAATTGAAGACCAAGTATTCAAGCTAGTGAACTTTCTAAAAACCCAGGTATTCAGGCTAGTGGTAAAATGTGTTTATTTAAATAGCTTACTTATACACTAGTTTGGGCCAGTGCTTTAAAACTTAAAGAGAAACAATGCAGTAAACCATTTAAGGAACAGAAGACTGTCAAAATTGAACAAAATATTGCTGACCCACTATTTAATCCACTAATTAACACAATAATTTTACTGGCAAAGAGGGCAAGCAAGTCCTTACAATTCATCAACGACATGGAGTCAACGAAAGTTTGCCCAAGAACTGAAGTTTTTCAAGTTGACTGTTTCCATATAACTTTGTATTGAACTGTCTATGAAATGATTATTGATCACCAAACAAAACAACAACTTTTGACATCATTTATTGTAACCTTTTATACACTGATCCTTGTTGTCTGAAGCAGGGAGTTTTTAACTAAAAAACTTAGAAAGTAACATTGATAATCAGTCTCTTCCCCTCAGACAGTAAGTTAAATTTTTCTTCCCCACAAAAATATAATTCCTCTATTTGCATTGCGAATTTCCCCCAAATTTGCATCTTTCGTTTAATTTTTCACCCAAAAGTACCTAGTGACTTCCACTTTTCCTTATAAATAAACCTGTGAATGAATCTCAAAATATTAATGCTATAATTTGCATTCCACAGAAAAACTACTTACATGTAAACTAAAACAGTTATAAAAATGATTGTAATAGAATTGAATATTCAATGTCTTTTATGAAAACAGCTCAAATATACCTTTTCTACTCTTTCATAATTCTTAGCCTTCAACTGAAATGATAAAAAGAAACTTGTAAGATAAAGTTATTATTTTAAGATATTTATCATTATAAGACAGCAATCGTCACAATGTACAGTGTCATCTCATTATAAGCCATACAATTATCAATTTATGAAGACTAGAAACATTAATTTTGAAAAGATAAAAAAATTCTGTACAGTTTCAAAATCTTTGTAAAAATGCCTACAAAATTAAACTAAGTGCAAAAAGCGTGTTGTTGTCGAAAAAACTTTATACATTGTATAGAACCAAACAAAAAACGCCAGTTTCGGAATTTTTCATAAACAGTCAGAGCTAGAATAAATACATAAACAATTACCTGAACACATATAACTACATCTATTGTCCAGGGAGAGCATGTTGTTTCAGGGATTTTTTGGGGGGATTTTATAGCCGAAATTCGGTCATATTCCCAATGGAAAATAGTATCTTTTTTTCCCAATTCACTGACAAAAATTCCCAATAAAAAAAAGTTGAACATTGCAAAAATTGTAGTTATACATTTTTCCCAATTTTGATTGAAACACCGCGAAAATTCCCAATCCCAAGGGTATGGGTAATATTCCCAAAATACCGAGAAAAAACCCTGTGTTTTATAACAATGTGAGTACATTTTGTACCATATCAAGACAATAGAAACTAGTTTATTTTCTAGCACTTTTAACAAGTCACAAGAAAATGAGTGGGAAGATTTTTTATCAGGTACCAATGACGATCTTTTTAAAATATTGAATGATTGAATGTGTACTTGTGAGGTTTGACCAGGGAACCACTGTAAGGTGACAAAGACTTTCCAACATGTTTTGAAATCAGCTCACCAATTAGAAATTTTCAATCGCCCACTTTTACCTTTTCCTTCGTGAGACAATAAATTTGATCCAATGTCTAATTTGGTATACATTGAATTTAAAAAAAATGTTTTATACAAGGAATGGTGGACTGAATGTTCCTAATCTGTTTTAGAGATAAAAATTAAACTACTAAGAAAAAAACAGTATCTATATTATCACCTTAAAATGAATCTGTCGACCATTACCAGAGGTGGTGTCATCTTCGGGAGGAAAACATCGCGACTTCATGTAGACGCGACATAGCACTACCATAGGTTGGAAAACTTTTGTTCAGATAATTATCAGAATTACAAATTTCAATCAAAAGATCAATTAATTATTAATCAATAATATGTATGAATACGAACATAAAAATTGAAGTATATTTTTGTAATTCCATATGTTAATATAATACCATTAGTACAAAATCACTTTTAATTTTATATGTCTGACTTTAAACATTATAGATACAAAAGTTTTCCCAGCTGTGAAATAAAACATTTTTCTATCACACTTCTTACATTCAGTTCAGATATTTTATCGTAATAATTAAAATAATATATTCACCCATATTTTATCAGTGGCCAGGAGTTTAATAACTAAAGAATTAAATCAGTAGAGTGTAATAAGAGTGATTGTTATCTGCAACCAATTGACTGCCTGTCTATACTTTATCAACTGATAAAATATGGGTAATATATTCATTACTTTGATTTAATCCACAAATATTATTAGCAATTTCTCTCTATTTTACCTGAATATTTCAATAATTATATGCTATTTTCATTTGGCTCCTTGTTTTTTACTTGTAGCTCACAAAGGGAGACAATTCTACATTATGATTGATTTGTTTAATTGCAAGGTGTTAATGGGGGGGGGGGGGGGGTTAAAATGTTTTATCATAGAATAATGTATGAGTTTATCTACTGTAAGCACATAATGGAAATATTACAAACCATGTAAGAAAGCAAGATTATGTGTAACATCTGAGTACGGATGCAACAATCATTATTAGACGTAAATGTATACCAACCTGGAAACTTAAATGAGAAAGACCGACTTCTTTTGTCAAAATTGATTGCTAAAGAGAGTGACACTGACCGTTATATAACTATGCATGACATTATATAAATAAAACACAAATACTTACAGCCACAACTAAAAGCAAAAGGACATTAATTATCTTGTTGGTTATGGGTTAAGTTTCTTCTACCTGTGGATCTAAGAATAGTTTTAGTTTTCAGTTTGATCTTTAATATTTCCATGTTGAAAATAAATATTCTAGATCTAGTATTTTTTGTCTCATAACTTTTATTCTAAAAGCAATTTCATTTGAAAATAATTAACTTTAATTTTTTGTGGTCAAAATAATTGAATTAATTACAAATTGATGAGTAATTGTAATTTAATTGGGAAGTTTTCAATTAATTGTAATCAAATAACTACTTTGTAAAACAATCTTACTCATCCCTGGCTAATATTAACATATAAAATACATTTATTATTACTAATTCATGGCCCAATATAATACCCACAATTATACTTAATAAATCATAATGAATTGAACAACCAGATTTTTTACACCAAGACAATCATACACATTCTGTCACACTCTCTCTTGCTTTACTCGTATGAGACACCCAACATCCATATATAATCTGAGTGGTATACATTCAGATATATACAGAAAGATGGGTCAATATTAAGTCGAAATAGTTTGTTTAAATCCCAAACAGCTCCTATGGTGGTGCAATAATAAGCATGAATTACAGTGGAATATCAGAGTGCATTTACTTAAAATCAGATTTAAAACAGAGTTAAATTCACAGACCGAAAAGCTAGCCTTAGCAATATTTTATAAACTTTTGAGATTCCTAACCGGACCAAACACATTTCTAAGTGGCTAAATTGGTCTGCAGCCTGTTTGGTTAACAACTTAGGTTACAAATCCCTAACAAATTCATTAAATAAATTATTAAATTAGCATAGTCATTTAGTCAAAAGTATTCTTTTCACACTAAGTTATAGCTCAGTATAACTATAGATATCATCCAACGTTCATTAATGTAATCTTTCTTACCAAGATCTTTTCAAACAATTGACTGAATGCCTTAACATTTGAATTTTTGGGTCCGATATCAGTGTTCCCACTCACATAAAATTAACAGGGGTGTGACTGCTCAAAGCGCAAAAAGGCTGAAATACCCTACCCCCACCCCATCATGCTAGCAAAAACATCATTTTTGAGTAGGTCAGTCCGAATATGGACCCTTTTGTTTCAAAGATTTTAAGACAAAAAATAGGAAATCAGCTGAATGGAGGAAGAATCACACCTGTAAAATATTACGTTAATCACGCAATACCAAAATTTTGGGTACGAATCACTATTGGAATGACGTAGAAGTGTAAACAATTGGGATTTTTCGAAAATCCATGACCCATTAAAATGAATGAATTTGATTGTTTTTTATCATAGTAAAAAGCCATCCATCGCGAAATGCTATTACAAGTAAAAAGTGGACTGGTTTAACTGCGATTATGCTGATTCGTCGTAGTTTGTATTTATTTAAAGAATGGAATTTCTTATTTGCAAAATATTTCGGACACCCGGGCCGACCAAGGTCGCGGATGTCATCGGTCCTTGGTGATTTCTGTCAGTCTCAGACCAACAAACTTGAGTAAGTCAAAGTTTAAGTGTCAAAGACTGCATGGTTGTGCAAAATAAAGGAAAACCATTATGTGTTGACCTTTGTTTATAAATCCTTTCCTACACACGTTTAATGCATCGTCTGAAATTATGTCACACAAACTTAAAACAGGTTCAGTTTGACTTCGGATGAGGCCTCAAGCAGCAAGGCACTTACTGCAAAGTTTAAATGTAAAACAAATTTTAAAAAAGTTTATACCCCCAAATTATTTTTCTTACCCCCAGATTTTGAACCCAGGGGATAAGTTTACCCCCAAATTTAGAAGTGAGTGGGATCACTGGATATTCTGCCCCGTTCCCCAAGTTAAAAAGCATAATATTTTTCCTGAGAGAAAAAATCCCCAAAATTAGTGTTTCACAATTTAATGCAAATTTTCCCCAACAAAGGGACCCGATACCTGTTCCCAAAACAGTAAAAAAGGGCATAAAAGTTTGATAGTAATAATATATATAAACAAATACACTCTGACATTCAACAAAATGCTGCAAAATATTATTTTATTATTAATATTATATAATAATAATTTTTTATACAACAAGGATATCATAATTATAACCTACAGAATATACAGACAAATGAAAACTAATAGATCAGTTTGAAATAAAGGCCATACCTCATGTTCGATGTAGATCTTCCAGTATCTACCAGCATTACTAAATTGTGAGACCAGTCTCTCATACACAGGCCTAGCCTGCTCTATTGTCTTAATCTGTAATGTAAATAAAGTAGACATAAAATCATGTCATTAGTAATAAATTGGTCCAGTGATAATTATGAATAAAGAAGTTTCAAATTGTTCAGCAAATGTTTGAATTCTAGACTATATACTAAGCAAGTTATACAATTCAGGGGTCAAGACCACTGATAAAGCAACAATATAAAGACAATGTAAAAAGCAAAGAAAATATTTATGATAAAATCTCATTCAAACCTGTGCATCTCTGATCAGTACACTCCATGCCTCTGTGTCGTGTGGAGAAACTTCAACTCTCTTCTCAGCTTTCTTAACCTTGTCTGCAATAAACCCATCCTGTGAAGCAAAGACAATACATTATTGCAGAAATTTGTGTGTTTTAAAGGAAAAAGAGCGTGACTCAGTTTGAGCAGGGCTCGACACTAACAGTGGTCCGTTAGCCCGAGGCTACCTATTTTCTCCAAGGACTATCTAGGTTTCCAGACTGGGTATCCCGTCAGGTTATCTGTAATTTGGGTGACCTAAATTCTATAAATTTTAGTAAATCAGATAATAAAGCTTACAAACTTTTATTAGATCTGATGTGATGTAACCTGTATATCTTTGTTCAATACATTTCTGACGTTTTTACTTGTCTTGTATTCGAATAAAGTACACTCAATAGGCAATGAAATAAAATGACCAACACATACTTTATTTATTAAAATGGGGACTACCTATAATTTGTAAGGAATTCCCCATTTTCTATGCTAGTACTCCTGCAGACTACCTCTTGAAAAAAATGGAGTCGAGCTCTGTTGAGTTGTTCACTTGTTAGCTTTTAAGAAGGACTTATATACATACATGGATTCGCAACTTCCGTATTAACAGTTTAAAGTAATCAAATCCCGCGATAACAAGACGTGAATCAACGGGAATACAAGCTATTGTTTACAAAAGCGAAAATACGAAAAAATCCGTGATATCCGAATGATAATAACAGCGAAAATATCCGTGGTATTCCGAATGTTTAATCTCGGAGACGAAAGGATTATAATAGATGTCCGCCATCTTGGAATTTAAAATGTTCGACTGATGCCTTTTTCAATGCTTATACTTAGACTTTGTGGATTATAAATGTATCTCAATATCTTTAAGGAATTTGTTGCATCCTTCACCAATTTCCCGTGCCCAATTGCCTGAGTTTTATTAGTATAATCAAATTCATAAACACCCAAATACAGCTGTCGGACATTGCCGAGTATATAGCAATGCATTGTAGGATCGTCGAACGATATCGTTTGATCTATTTTTAGCATTTGCTAATCCATGTATGTATATAAGGCCTTGGCTTTTAAAGAACAAGTGACTTTGACAATGAACTGCAATGTAATGCATACATCATCACCAAATATTTTTTTTATTATATGCCACTCTTGACTTTCAGATAAACAAAACAATCTGACGTTGACAGAGGTTAGTTATAGCTTAACCGGGAACGACAACCCTTGGTAAAGAATGACAGGGTACGATGGACGATGGTACGTTTTAACTTGGTGACGCTTCCTCCGTTTCGGCAAAAAGTAGGTCAAACTGCTGCATACCATTACGACGCACACAGTGATTTGAAACCTTTACTGATTTGTAAGTAATTATGGCAATTCACCCAAAGATCCTTTGCCGGATTTATCTCAAGAAAAACTGCAAGAAAGTTTAAATCGTAACCGAAGCGAAGCCGGTGAAAAATAAACAAGAAAAAGCAACCATACACTTCAGTATTACCTGCGAAGACATCCTTAAGTGTTAAGCCTAAATTCGTTATCAATAAAATGCGGTGTGAAAGATTGTCATACGAAGTCAATATGCATAGTCGCTGTGAAATAGATACAAATCACACGCGACAGAATAATAAGTAAAATGGCGTCTCATACGATAAACACGAAACCATTCCGCATATAACATTGACTGGTACCCGTGAGAGACATTCTCTTTAAACTGGTTCTCGCTCCATGTTGCAGTGCACCAAACGCTTTGAACACACAAGTCAACGGGAACCAGTTTACATTCACTTTAGACAAATCGAGTACCAAGAATGGATGGTATTAGATTTAAATATTATTTGTCGGCTGTTAGATAACTGGTTCCGTAGTGTAGTGGTTATCACGTCTGCTTTACACGCAGAAGGTCCTGGGTTCGAGCCCCAGCGGAACCATATGTTTTCTTTTTTATTAAGTTTATTTAAACCACTCTTTGCAATACAAATCAAGCACGATTTATTGACGATATCAGAGACAACAGCTTCTGAGATTGTCAACTTAAAATATCATGCATGACATCATTTCGTAAATTCTATAGCAGGTAAAACGCAAATAACGGAACTTGAATAAGCCTGAAAATTGTTCGTTTCTGTCACGGTAGACACACAATATAATTAATCTAACCAAGGACTTATATACATACATGTATATAAGTCCTTGTTCTAACCATTTAATTTTAACTCTTTAATTAATTTTACTCAGTTTTAATTCCGATACAATAAAAATATATTTCATCAAGTATCGACTTATATAAATATATATATATAAGTCCTTGATTTCATTATTAATGCGATTTTTTCTATTATCCTTCAAAACTTTTACTCCTTCGGATCCACGTTACCTGTATATTATAGTCCGACAATGACCTGTGAATGATCAAAGATCAGCTAAGTCGATTTGCAGGGTGAGTGGCATTTCGAACCTTTCGGTGGGTACCGTACGTAATGTATACAAAATATCAGTTTTAGCTGAGATTAAGTGCATAGGCCTAGCTCAATTAGCATTGGCGCCAACCTTTTCACTTATGCAGCCTGTTAGTCAAGATGTTACGAGTTCGAACCCCGTTTAACCCTTTTTCCTTTCCATTTCTAATTGGATTTATGGCATTTTAATTGATTTTGCAAATATTAATTTCAATATTTGGAATGAATTTCACATGTATTTCTTTTTATTTCATTTCATGTAATATCATTTTACTCCTTCTTTAGCAGTATCTGTACTGGTCTCACTGTCAGAATCTAATAATTTGCTTCGTTGTAACATGACATCGCCTGCATACTTAAGAATGTCACATGAACATGATTTGATTTTGATTGCAAATACATACCCTTCTTAATATAAATGCACAGAACTCACGTGCGACTCATGGTTTGAAAAATATATAGTGGCAAGATGAAGGATATGAACAAACACAATTCAGTTTAATAATGTTATTAGTGCGGCACACTGATTCCAGGACTACGTAGGCCTCTTAAAACTAATAAAAGGTCATGTTTGGTGAATGACTGGGCCATTGTATTACCTATCCCTATTTTAAAGAATGTAACAATCGTCGGCGACCTTTAGTCCCGACTCGCTGCTCGATTTCTATCTTTACATAAATACTTTATAGTAAAAAAGTATGCATTATGTATATTCTGTGGTTCATGAAATGCACATGGCTGCTCCTCATATAATTACATAACTGATCGAGGAGCATAAACGATTATTAATATATTTGCTATCGTGAATTCACGACAGTTTCTGGTAACATGCACATTAAAATGTTTCTGTGGATACTTTTTCTGCGGGGTCTCGACATATTTCAAGCCTGTATGAAACAATTTATGTTTAAGCGTTAATTTCTTTCAAATCGCGGGGTATATTTCTCTTCTCGACATTATCTTTAAAAATGACAGTGGTCGTAATACAATCTCTCCGGGCATGAGGGTTAATTATTAGATCGGCTGATCAGAACGTGGATCTAGAGTCGCAGAGGTCGAGTAACCAGAAAACAAAGATGTTTTACACCTTAGAACCATAGAAATAGGGGATTAGTACGTGATTATATGCACACAATACAAAAATTCGTTTTAGATTATAAAATCAAATTGTTTATGCAACAAAGATCTATCTCCATTCTATCAGAGTGACTGGAACAAACATGCAAACAATATTGTCTAAGAGTACCCTACTCGATATATATAATACAAATGTAATTTTACACTAAAACGTTATAATCATCGTAACTTTGTTACTCCTTATAAAATATGTTATGTTAGTACGGAGCACATAACACAGACACTATTTACAAACTCTCGGCTCTACTTTCTGAATTTTTCATTGAAGCTTTTTCAGTGTCCCCGCCCCAAGTACCGAGCCAAGTACTGTGTTTATAGAAAATCACAGGAAAACGTGTAAGGCGTGTATCTGTGCTTTACACCGGGCGCGATGAAGAATTTGTTCGAAGTAAGCTTAATAGATAAAGAACTGAAATAAATGCCCTGTTCTCTTGTATCTTAATTACCCCCCCCCCCCCCCCCCCCTCCCTCTAAGACGGTTCAGAAATGACCATATATAGTTCAATTTTTAGGTCAGCAATGTTATTGTATACATGGAAGATCCCATTGACAAATGTTTAGGTAACACGAATACTGTTGTTATATGTTATACAGCAATCTATGAATCATTATTATCACTGTCCTCTGTGGCGCAGTTGGTAAAGCGTATTACTAAGTTAAAGCGAATCTTGAGGACTGCGTCTGATGTTTGACATCATTTATGATTTTTAACTTTTTTTATTTTTAACAAAATTTACTTTACAAACTATATCGATAAGAAAATTTTGTTTAAAATGTTTTTATATTTAAATTGTTCCGTTAAATTAACAAAAATATAACAACCTCACATGGGTAATTAGGATATATATATATTCTAATTGTAGAGTAATAATATAATAAGTGGGAACCGGTTAAGGTGTTTAGTATTTTTATATAGTATTTGAAATTACATCTGTATTCGGGATTTCGTGCAATAAAATGTATATACAAGAAATAAAAAAGAGGAATACATCAGAGATAAAATGCATTTCTTCTTTCCTTTCTCTCTTTTGAATAAAAATGGTGCTATCCAGGGTGTAGACATACATGTAACAAGAACAAAACTATTTCAATAAATAAGTTATAAAAATAAATGTATGAATAATAATTTAAAAAGAAAGTGCCATTGACTGAGTTCGAACCACTCACATCTGCTTCATTTTGTAAAACTGTTATACATGTACAATGTACATGCCACCTTATCCAATACACCATGACTCTGTGTCACGAGAATGACACTTTATTACGGATTTAAAATGAGTTTGACAATCAATTTACAGTGATTACCTTTACATTGGTATCGTCCAATATTCGACCTTGACTATAAGAAAATTGAACTATAGCTGTCGAATTGGCCGTTAAACAACAAATACATAAATTGATAACAATAATTCATAATGACCTCCGTGGTTGCATGGTTAATTAGGGTTTCAGACTAATAATCACTATCACCTCCGTGACTGCCGTCAGTTCGATCTCACCCGGTACCGGACATATTTCACATGTGAAGAAGCTATCCAGCTAGCTGTACTATGGAAGGTCGGACTGCTGCACGAAAATATAATATATCCTCTATTGAAGATGTGAGAAATAAATCCATCACAGCAAAACGATCAAAAGCAGATTTTTATTTCAAAGCAATAATCTGTGATTAATTTTTAATTATTTTCCTCGCTCGAATCATTACAAAGAGTATGTACCATTCCTCGGTCCTAATAAAAACATTAGTGTCGCCGAGAAAATAGAGAAAGTCGGGTATCCAGAATCAACCATTTTTAACTCAAGGGTTAACCCATTGCCACACAGATATTTATAACTGTATAAGGTAGTTCATTCATATATAGTGTAACAAGTAGATGGCTTATCAGCAGCAATATATAACTCAGTTTTGTACACTGTACTAATACAGGTTGAGGTTGATTGGAAAATAAATAAATAATCAATATTTTGTTATTAATCGGTCTTTGGTGGTTCAAAACAATTAACATTAAAATGTGTCTGCATTGATCTTTACGGATTATGCGCTCAATTATTAAAGTAAATATCGCGGTACATGGATGTCGTAGCATGGTACGTATCGGCCCGACACTGTACCTCAATATACCATTATATCGGTATTTCGTTGCACCACTAATATGTAACAAGAAACAAACACAATGTTAGGCCTTAATTATCACAATTACTGCATGTACTCTTCAATGGACTATAATGATCTTCCATCTGCATACGAATAAATGCTATGCTCTTCGTCGTGAACGTAGATCTACATCAGTTATGCATTTTTTACCTTTATGGTACCCTGGAGAACACAAATGAGATTGCAGCTATTTCTACATTTTAGCGTTTGTTCAGAAAGTATACCCTTATGGCTGTCACATAATTAATTACTACGAATGCCTAAATCAGTAAAATATACTTTCAATATCAATTACATGTACTGTGTTTTATCATTTATCCATCCTATACCGACATTTTCATAGAACATTGAAGGTCATACAGTTCAAGAAGACACTATGTTGACAGTTCAACAAAAATATTTCTTACTACCACTCTAGATAATCCTTTATTCTTTTATGCGACAACTTGACTAACAAGCGAAAATACTATAGGTACGATTCGTCTCCAAATATTTTCGTACTCTTGGTCGGGTTTCGGAGACTCCAGGCGGAAACTTAAAATGAAATTTATTTCAAATATAGAAAATATACAGTTTCGCTAGAATAGTCCTCGGTCTATTTTTACTACATTTATTGCCGTTTGCATGCATATACATGTACACAAACTATTTCTGTGCATTTTGTAGTTAATATATAAATTAAGTGACCAATAGAATTCACCAGCGCTTTTCGGATGTCTTTAAATACCTAACCAAAATCTAGCGCATTCAACAAGCGACTTGAAACCTCCACATGTTGTCACATAAGCGAACGAGCTTAATGTTATATCTCCAGTCAAGTGGTTAGGACAATACGTACATGGCTGGATCTTATAAGCACGTAACTTCGCGCCCAACCACATGTCCACTTACATTTATATTAGGTTTCGTTTGTAGATTTTTCTCTGGGTTTAACGTTACAACAACACATTTACTGCTGCATGAAGACCCAATGTGTACACCAAGGTAAGTATCACCGACAGTCCGTAAGCAAACTGAACATTGCCATCCTGGGTGGTTATTGAACTCACAACGGTGAGGGACTATATAGTAATTACTAGTCAGAGGCCATATATATTTATAACCACTCAATCCTAGATACCCCGTATAATTATATTGGGTTTAGTTTGACTGAGTTATTAGATGTTTTACATTTGAATTATGAGCTACATGAATATCGGGTATTATTGACAATATCAACACTGTCATAAAGTTAGACAATACAACAGCTAGACAATTTGTTGATCTGCACAAACACGAACAACTCATTCAAAGACTCAAAATATTTATCGATTGTATCGTTCTTTATTTCTTGCTTTTCGTTTGCATGACACAGATATAGCAACCACAACCGTGGTCGAGTGGTTAGGGTGTCCGCCTTCGAAGCGGGAGATCGAAGGTTTGAATCCCAATGGAGACGGGGTTAGAACTGATCAATGCTGTCGGTTGGTGAGCCGCCAGCTGCATGTAGCTAAATAATGGTTACCGTAGGCCCACCTCAGTAAGGCGTCTGACAAAAAGAGGAGGGATTCGGGAGGTACAGTGCGAACAAGAGATAGGTGTCTCATAAGCCAACTTGGCTGGCCCTTTCAGTTGGGTTGACAATGACACTATAATAAACAAAAAAAACCTTTATAATGTTACGCCAAATCTACCAACCTACGCACTTTGTTTAACTACAAAATAACACTAAGCATGGTCTTATTAATGCTATGTTGCGGTCATAGAGCACCTGCATGCTTTTGTATTCAATTGGTTTGTCATCCAAATGCATTCACTATCGGTGCAATACAATGGAAATGATTATAAATCAACCAGGCTTATTTACGAATCTCTAAATCGGAAAAGTGGTTAGATACGTGATTTTGCTAGACGAACGGCTTCAGTTCTCGTTTTGTCTCATGAAAACACATGATCAAATATCATTTCTCATTGTTTACACAGAATACCCGATGCATGCCGACATCCGATATGGATTTGTGATCAAATTAATAATGCACGAATTCCATAGTGGCTGTCATTTTCATCTTGCAACTCTTGATCAACACTATTTAAGACTATCATGAGTATTATAATACACATGCAAAATGTAAATAAACAATTTTACGTTCAAATAGTAACTTTAGATACTCCAAATGTCAATGTAAATACATGTACACTGTATGGTTCATGAATATTTACTACGGTATATAGGCGTCAATATGAACTTTCTACCACACACAGATGATGCTCGGTTTCACAACCAAACTTGATTAATTCCTGTTAGCCCACCACACATCATTGCATGTCCTTTAATACCATTTAAATTCACATTTTATGCCCCCCCCCCCCCCCCGGCATCAAATTGTAGTGATTGCCTTGTCCGTCCGTCCATATGAGGTTTAGTCAAGCTCCCACAGGGGTGTTGGGGCATATGTGCAATAATTGAACGCAGTTTCTTGTTTTCAGTGGGTTATAACTCCCTTTTTCAACTATATTTCTGTTACATACTGCGTTAAGTTCACTTAAATTATTCAGTTTTCCTGAACTGTACTCTTACAATAACACCCAGGAGTCAGCAACTTCTTCACATTTGGTGGAAAATCAATCAATTCTGTCATTTCACAACCTGACCTGCCGCTAACCTGTATTGCCGTGTTACAGGTCCAGCACGCTGACCACTGGACCACGGTCGTGGCTCCATTAAGATTATAATGTCTAAAATATGATGGAAACAGAAACAATACGAGTATGGTAACTAAATTCGAGCTAGCACACTCGATATGTCTGACTAGAGCTGTCTATCAATCAGTACGGCATCGTTCATTAAAATTGTTTGCCTGTTTCAATGTTGGTTTTTAATGTTAATGTTTTCGGATAAAGACTGATAATACCTCATTTCAGATGCGCATGTACCGGTACATTGTGTTAAACGTGACCATAAGATCTCCTTCCGAACACCCCGGTACAACGGAGAAACAAGTCACATGAAAGAATACCATGTAAATGTAAAATGAGAGAATTATGTTTGTTAAAGTTGATATGACTTTGAATATGATATTAAAATCATAATTACGACAGCAAAAGAGCAACGTCATTATTGTCACATCTACCTAGATAGAGTAGACACATTGGTCCGTATATGCATGTACAACCAGTGTGGTTCATGCTCTTGTTTTCCAATACTTTCGTTAAGCCACTGATTGTCGTTCGTCACGGACATTAAATACGTGACATTTTTCCGCAGCTTTCCCGGGCATCTCGTGTTATATTTAATGTGCTTGTCTCGTAAATCCCGCACAGTTTCTGAGTAAAGCGATACATATAAGACACTACAATGATGACACAGTTTGTTTTCATTCTGCCCATCATCTGTTATTTGCTCCAAGAAGTTATGAGCCTTCTTTCGACAACATCGTTTCGGGATTACACCGGGATCACCGACAAGGTTTGTCCATCTGCTGATGTTGTGTTTTCTGTTAATGCTACAAGCTTGTTGTCTTGTACGTTTCGGTGCACGAAGGAGATTGCATGTATTGGTGTATTTTACAATACGGCGGGTGCTACATGTACAGGATGTAACGGGAATTATAACGATGTAAATGCCTTGGAGAACAGTGTTGGAACTGTTTATTTCAAAATGGGTATGTTTGTTAAATACTTGTGCTTTATTTTTCTTATTCACGCTACAGAAAGACCTGTGCAAATTATCATCCATTGATGAGTATTTAATAGATACTTTAAATACTAGATGCCCAATGGCAACATGTCGAGCCTTTTGTTAAGAAAGCTTGTGATCTTGACCTTTGTAACGACATATTATCTCTTTGAAAGTAGACTTTTTACCAAGTTATTTCAAAATCCTTGTATGCAAACAGAAGGTGCCCAGGACACATTGTCTCACCGTCTTATGCCAAGTTATTTTTAAATACATGTACATGTATGTCAATGCATGAAGAAGATACCGCCCGGAAAAGGAACATTCGAACGAACTAACTAACGTACAGACACGCATGCAACTGCCATTGTGGCGCAAGCGAGCTCGACAAATCTGACGAATTAACACTTGGAACTGAAAATTACTTATCATGAATTACAAATAGGACACTTTTTGCGCGATTTTGGCGAGTCACATTTTTCCCATTCCATGTCGATTGATTAGTATGACCTTAGCTTTGTTTTCAAGAAAATTACTCGTTCTAAAATTTGTAGATAGTTTAGAATGCCTATAAACCACTGTTTTGTTCAGTTGTAACTATTCGTCCATTTCACTGTAACCTGTAACCATAGTTACTTTCAAGCGTTTGTAAACAACATCCACCTGATAACAAGCCGGCAATTCGCCGGTTCTTGGCTTAAGGAGACATTAATAGGTGATTTTTTTTCATTTGAATGTCCGCATATTTCACGATTTTAACCTTTCTTGAGATCTGCAAAGAAAATACATAACGTTCTGTGAGTGTTCCGTGCTTCAAAAACACATGTCACGAATTCAAAACTTTTATGTCATCAAAATAAAAATTTATGACAAAACCGAACGGACTCGGGCTTTTTGCTGTTGCTATTTATCATAAGAGAACTAAACTGATAGGCCTACTCTCTGAAATAATCTTTTTACATTTTCACGATGTATTTTCACATTTTCAAGAAATCAAGTTGCATGAGGAACATTACGTAAGTTTTATTTTTAATTTCAGTGAAATGTTATGAGCCCATTGCTAGCGGGCCAAACGTTGTTCTAGGCCTAATTAGTAGAAACGACGTTGGCACTTCGATTCCATACAGTTGCGCTCCGTGTTCATTCTATCCACCGATTGGGCAGAATGCGGTCACGTGTGATGCCAATGGCGTTTGGAGCACACCAGCATGTATTTCTGGTAAAACAATACTGTGAATTACATTCATTTACTTTTAACGCAGCTTTTATTCACGTAATTTGTCAGTTTTCATCTATAATCCTGTAGCCATCTGCTGATTATTCGCATGGTGTAAACTGTACTTTGCCAAGGACTTTATCAACAGTGCTTACTTTGGTTTAACTTATGAGGCAAACACCTCATTGTATAGATCTTGCAAGTTTAGAACTCTCTAATGGGCAATACTTGAATAATATAAATAAATCAAATATATTTATGATACTTCCTAATACAAAGTTTCGTCCGGCCGTCATGGAATGCCGAGGACAACATAATGTTATGCATAACTAATGTCTTTTTTTACTGCGTTGTTCATAATCAGTGTTGAAGGAAAACAAAAACATGAATAATAAATCATTCAATGTTATGCTTGAGTTTTTCAAAGTTTTATTGTATTATCTAACAGTATGAGTACATAACATTTATTGCAGGCCCAGATACAGGATACTTAAGAAGTAAGTATTATACTATGCAATAATACATAAACACGATCAAAGCACACAGAACGGACGTGTACAGTCGAGTTCCCGCCCATACTTTATCAACGGATAAAATATGGGTGCTAATGTAATTCGCATTTTATTAAAACGAGAAAACATGTATTTCAAATTTGCAATCAAAACTTCGTTTGTATTTTCGGTACATTAATTTATCATTGCATTACAATATGTAATATACAAATGTACGATATTATATTTATTCGTACAGACTTAATTCGTACATTTCCAATGGCGACTTTGACAAAATTAATATTTTAAGTAAATGTCCAACTAAGTATTTTTATACTTTTCTGTTCAAGTATTGACCAATAATGTCAATGGCGTAGACACCCACAGTCAATTGGTTCTTTGTTTTTCAGATGGCGAGCCCATTCCTGCCGGAGCAATCGGTATGTAACTTATGTAACGTTAATAGTAAATTATATGTGAATCGTATAATTCAAATTACAAAAAATGTAATTAATTGATTTTCATATTTTTCGTCACAAAATAACACCAACACATTATCATTCTATTTTAGAATTGAATAAAACATTCGAAACATCACGATTAGGTATATTTTATACTTGGTCATGTTCGTAATACAGTTTTATATACTCGTAGCGCGTATATTAGGACACACGTGCATGTATACATGTATACGTTCTATACGTGAATCTGTTTCGAATTTGAAAATGAAGAAATATTGTTCACTATAAGTTGAAATCTTTACAAGCGATTTCACTTATTAATTATTTCTTAGAGTTAACACTGGACACATCAGTGTTGTTTAATGGAAATCTGGAGCGATGATATCTGATTCTTTGCATAAAATACGACCTGTACATCGCATTGTACTTTTTTACATAACCAAGTGAAGAAACAATAGCAAATGATGTCAGAAACAATATTACGTCATCAAATAATTTCCATGATCGATCTTTTCCCGCTACTATAGTATTTACTCAACACTGTATCAGACGATATGTTTTCCCCTTTTTTAGGATGCGCCGCCACCTATGGTAGTGACTGTGGGGGCCCTATTTCCGGTGGGACTTTACTGACTGGTGGGACAGGGACATGTTATTGTGACACAGTTTGCTGTGGCCACAGTGATTGTTGTTTTGACGTCGGCTGCATATGAACATCGCCTTGAAGTTCAAATTACGAGAGTTTTCAAAAGAAAATACATTGTATGTCTAGTTTCAAATTATTTGTCGATCGGAATACAATCTGACAATGAGTGTGATACCGGTTGTCGTATTTTTTTATTCACAGATTTGTAGAGATATTAAGCAAATAATACTATTATACTTATCATGTACTTACTAAACTTACGGTGGTATAAAGGGGATACATGATCATTGTGTCAGTTTTATTGTGTACTACATACAGATTGCAGACGAAGTACTTATGTACGAAATAAATAAATATTCCATTCTATTGGGTGTCTATCATTGATTGATTGATGTAGTTACCTGTATGTATTTCCAGTACATACGCTTTTTTAGTTCTCTATTTGATAAAAAAATGTACGAGGGGGAAATAAAGTTGTCTTGTTTATGAACTATCGGATATTTTGTCTCAACCCTATTTGGTTCGAACTCCTTATTAACGTGTCATACAACATCCAATTTTTTATGTTTAAAATAACTTTTTATGACGGTTGTAGTTATCATGTAATGATGATTCGATGGTTTTAAGATTGAAAAGTGATAACATGCATACATTTGTAACAATTTCAACTAGACGAATCGAAGATTCGTTCGTTCGTTCGTATCTACGTACAAATATTCAATATGTAAACAATACATGCATTCTAGATATTTAGAATCATATAATAGTACAAGCATTCATATACATTTGTATTGTATAAATATAATTATATTCATGTTGACTGTTGTAGCATTAAAATTTCAACCACATTTTCATACTTTTATTATTGTTTCCAGTTTTAAAGAATAAAATATTGACGCAGTACTACTGTACTAGTACTTGAATTAAAAAGCAATTTTTTTATTCACAAACAAATGTAACAATGCTAATCTAATTTTACTAAAATTCGAAAATCAATGTTATTGCAGTATTGCTGTTTAAATCGATGTCGGGAGACTCCGTGGTCGAGTGGTTATGGTCTGTTACTAGCAATTAAAGATTCTTCACCGCTGTGGTTCTAGAAAAATCTTATGTTAGGAGCTCGGCTGTTAAGCTGGCTAATAGCGGAAGGTCGTTGTTCTACCCAGCTGTACGCCTGGGGTTTTCAATCACCGGCAAATCTGGAAAAGTAGGTAAATGACCCTGGAGAGAGAGAAAGAAATAAGCCCATATCGTAGTTATGTATATTAAACACAATTGACATTCATGCCAATTATCTACTGTTCGTGTAATTTTAGTCTTTGTATAAGTAAGTTTGTATTGTAAGTATCAAACAAAGGCAATACCTGTAATTCAGAAGTACATTCCGTACGTTTAGTTGGACTCCATAGTGTAAACAATAGAACAAACAAAAGACGAGATCACCCATTGTATTTATACGCCTGATGTTTCGTGACTCATTACATAATTCATAACTTCTACGGCACAGTGGAAGAATAAATGCAGAAAATGTCGAGTGAACTTTGTTGGGCTATTGTAATGGGTGTGCATTGTTTAACGTGGATATAACTATGAGCAGAAACAAGCATTTGAATGTTCGATATTGAAAGGTTCTTTAACTGTTGACACGTGATCTTTTTAAGATTCAAGGCCACTAGGACTCGGAGTAAATCAAGTAAAATGATCTATTGTGTATATGTTTCAATGCACGTTTTAAAGACTAATGTAATTCATCACAATATTTCTTACATAATTATATACCAGCTGATTGACTTCAACAATGCTAAAACAAGAATTTCTTAATGACGTCACCGATGTAAAAACGAGATTTTTTAGGGACGTTACTAACGCTAAAACGAGAATTAATTTTCTAAATCACCTCAAATGCTAATTAAGTAGCGAGAATTTTTAATGACCTCGTCATGTCTACGCCATGTCCGCTAAGGATTTTTGTGGAGTACATCGTTAAATATCAAGACAAGAATTTCTGATTGTCGGGCAGCATTATAAATGTGTTCACTGAAGATGACTGTTACAACCGTCCTCTCTGTACGCAGACAAAACTATACCACAACCAACGCATTTCATGTTATTGAATAGAGATTTTAATTCAGTTGTAAAGATACTTTAAATATTAATTCATTGTGATTAACAAACTATGCCATGACGTTCCTGGATGATTTACGGACTGTAAACGAAACCGAAGCGTATATATATAGCTTACAAAATAACACACTTTATATTAAAGGGAAGTAATTCATTAAAATTTAATGAGAAAAGTAAGTAGAAAAAGTGAGTAATACATCTAGTGAAAAACTTAATAAATATTTTGAATGCTGTACATCATGTACTTATATTTTCGTAAAATTATGCATGTGTAAAATTACCCCTCAAAAAGATTTCACTATATAATCGCCTATTACTGATGTACAACACGCCACAAAAACATGACCCGAGCTGTTGGTGCGACTTAAACCACGGAGAAAAATAACTTTTGGCGTCAGTGTAATTTTATTTTTCGACAATAACAGTTTTGTGATTCTGTGCATGACTGAATGTGATGCCAAATGCCAAATACGTGTTCACATTCTTTACAAGCTATTTGCACTTGTACGCATTCTGTTATGTGTGATTATGACAGCATGATATAATATGATATTACGGTTTCAAATATTATTTTTCTGCAGTCATACATGTTCTGTTAGCTGAATACAAAACAAAATTAAAATAAAAAAATCGTAAGAAGAATATGTGAGACAGGTGTTAAAAAGTTTGATGTTAAATATTCAATGTTATTCATTAATTCCTAAAATTTCAGGACAATTAAATGTTATCATTAAAATACAATTAAACAACATCCATATTATTTTGTGCCAGAGACTAGTTTCAACCTCTTTGAACTGAAATAATAAAAACATGAACTTTTCATGAACTATTATTGTATGATTCTTGAATAGTTCATGAAGTAAGAAGAACTATTTGACAGGGAGGTAAGGTAAATGGTGAGGTAAATGGTGAGGTTAATGATAAAAAGAATGTAAGTTACAACACGTGGGTTATGGTAATTAGTGGTGACATTTATTAAGAAATTAAAATTTTCATTGCTCATTCTGTCGAGCCGGAAATATTTCCAGAATTTCTCATTAAGTGCCAGAGCATTGTTTGTGGATCATTTATTGTAGAAAAGCAATAACTGCACCTTTATAATGTTCGTTATTTACAATGAGCTCGCTATAACTTTTGTATTGTACTACGTTCGGATAAACATGCAGTAAAACACACCTAGCGCGATTACCTTCATATCAAGATTGATTTTTTATACCAAACGAGAATTTGATAACAGGGTTTAACTGTACACAGAAAATAATGAAATTTTGCATCATTTAGGTTAATATTTTGCCACTTTATATTATTAACAATACTTTTACAAGATATACAATTAAACAAGATTTGTTTTTCAAATGAAATAATAATTGCATTATACTTTTATGCTTTATCACGATCATCAAATGCATTTCGCCCTTAGGTTATGGAATAATCATAATAGATTATAAACAAAAACGGGGTGTTTATTGGCTTGATTTAGTAGGATCACTATGTCCTGTAAAACATTATAAACATAGCCACTTCAGTATGAAACATACAACACCAGCTACACTCGAAAACTGCTGTTAACAACTCATTTATTTAACCAACTGCAGCTGGCTTGTCGTAGGCCACCATTTCAGAAAGCGAATGTCTCAACCACATGGTCTCTGTATACGGTATGTATCATATAATTGTATTATGTACACATATAACAATCATGTACACGTATAAGATAATTTGTTTGAACACTGTATAGTAGCTGATACAGTGTGATATCATGTACACTAGATCCCGCTTACTGCTGAATTCGACATTCCTGTATTTGACCTAGAATAAGCCAGCAACAACGCTTGACCTATATCATTTAACTATATTTTTGGCATTTATTATATCAACAACGAAAATACTTTTTGCTCCATTAGCGTCAATTTTCGATACAAGTTTATTTTAAGCAAACATCAAGGCTGTAAAATATTTCATCTATAAAGAGTTTTCACGAATTTTGGCAAATTTATTACAAGTGTGAGTGCTGGTTAACTTACAGTAATAAATGCCGTCAGTTCTTGAGATATTGAAGTGCTTACCGTTGCCTTTAGGTATTACTCACATTCTAATTAGCGAGATAAACTTTATAAATCTTTTTTTTCTAAATATCTTAATATATACTTACTCGATTTTAAAGGCCCATTACATTTTTAATTTAGTTTCAAGTTTATTGAAGTCGGTAAATAAAGGCATCCGGCCCAAAATACATAATACATACAATTCTAAACAGTAGTAATGCAGAACAATAGATAAATGACAGTAAAATAATTATAAGAAATCAGTTTGATTTGCTCTGAAACACTTTTTACATAATACCTTTCTTTAGCCACATGCTTTTTCTTATTTTTTACAATATCATTGAAAAAAATACTGTGCTACATTTGTATATGAACTTAAAAATTAAATAAAATTAAAATTTCAGAATGTTTTTATTGCAAGTAAGAGACCGTGAAGATATCTTTCTACATAATGCGGCTTATATAACCGCAAGCGTGGCCGAGTGGTTAGGGTGTCCGCCTTCGGAGTGGGAGAACGAAGGTTCGAACCCCAGTGGAGACTGGGTTAGAACTGATGCGGTCGGTTGGTGAGCCGCCAGCTTGTTAAATAATGGTTACCGTAGGCCCATCTCAGCTAGGCACTCGGCAAAAGGAGAAAGGATTCGGAAGGTACTGCGCGAACATAATATATATGTGTCTCATAAGCCAACTTGGCTGGCCCTTTCAAAAATGGGTGACACTAAAATAAACAAAACAAAATCTTTAATAACAATATGTTTGGGATGGCCATCAAATACATGTATGTGAATTGGGATGTTAAGAAAATGCTGTTGTTTTGAAGATTTACCCTTTGTTCCTTCGCTACACGTGTTTTATTATTGTCTGTTATGTATCAGGCCCGGATTTATTAGACATGTGTCAAAACATGGCGTCATAAAGGCGAACAGTATTCATTATATCCATTATCTTCAGCATGTTTATGTTTTCTAAAAGGTTTCTAGACTCCCAGCTTGACTGTAGAAGTTACTATATACAGTGGATTACTAAGTACCCGTGAAAACACTACTTACGTTTTGTTTCGGAAGTATTTAACTAATCATTATCAAGATACCTGGCTTTATAAATGATGTATTTTAAACAACAGACTTCGTGTTACTACCTTTCAACATTACTTTTTTTCAATAGGTTTAACGCCGTTTGTCGAGAATGATAATTGAACTATGAAAAGACAGTAACTAATTTGTTGAAGACATTAGATCTAAGGCAATATATTATTTACCTCTTATTTGAATGGTTCATTTAGTGAAGTAGGTGGTTACTTGTGGAGACCAAGATTATAGCACTGGTACGGAAACTAGAAACATTGCATAGGTTAATTGTAGGGGTGCACCAATATGTCATAACCTGTATTGCGATATGTATTGCAATACAGTCAACCATATTGCAATACCTATTCCAATACAGCGAAGTGATAAAAAAACACAAAACTAAAGCCACGGTCAACTCATGTGTTACCACATGGTGATATAACTGTATACATTGTAATAGATAAAATTAGATTACACATTGTACCAATACAGGTTTATTGGAAAACTGCAAATAATCAATAATTTGTTAATCGGGGGGATAAATCGGTCTTAGATGGTTCAAAACAACATTTAATTCAGTGGATTGTGGGCTCAATTATTAAAGAATATATTAATTATAATGTAGTCATTTGTATAATTTGTTCGTATCTTAAAGCCTATTAGCTTTTTGGATATTAAAATTGAAATAAGTCTTATTTTACCTAGAAAGATATCTTATCAGTGAAACTGCCGTTTACTTGCAATGAAAACAGTCCGATGTTTTCTTTTTAATCACAAAGTACATTATAGAAATGTAGCACTTTTTTCAATGATAATGCAAAAAAATAAGAAATCGCACTTGACAACTTTTTTACGAGATGTGGCCAAAAAAGTCATTATGTAATATTATTGTCTTAGAGCAAATACAATAATTTTGTTTTATTTTACTATCATTTAATCTATTGTTTTGTATTACTAAATTCAAAAGGCTAATACACTTTTAAACCTAACACTAGAATCATTCTCTTTCTAAAACATAGCACAGCACCTTGGTTTATAAATAAAATTTTGATAAACTAAATACAGATGATGAAGCGATGTTTTCTAATACTAAGATATAAATGTTGAAATATCCAGTTATTGCTAATTTTCGTATTTTAATATTTTGTTTGTGATTATGTTGATAACTTTTATCATTCTCAACCAAACAGTGCCTGGATTATCAGTCCTTCTGTACGCAATTGAATGCATTAAATCAACAATTACAAAAAGTGAATATTTATTCAGCTGCTCCGTGTAATAAAACATATTACTTTATAATTTGATAATGACGTATTTATAAAAGCTACGTAAAGATTTTTATCTTCTTGAATTTTACCATGGAAATATAAACACGAATTAAGAATGAAATTATAACAACGAATGGATTGATAATTTGTGTTTTATTTTTGATATGATCACGCGAGGTGATTGTAGAATTACAACGCCTAGATTCTAACCCAGCAGACTGACGATCGACCATTCGAATCTCGTCACCTTTGGTATGCGATCAATTATTGATAAGCATAAGATCCTTATTTCTAGCAGCCGACCCGCGTAGCTCGGACCATTAGGGCTGGTTAGTTTGTCTTAGGCAACTTGGTAAAATCTATTCGCTAATAACTTATCAAGAGAGTTACTTGCGGAGAAGCGGGTTTTGTAACTGTTAGTACTGATACAGAATACAGACAGGCTAACTGTCTGCAGGAATACTTCTCATAATATACTTGTAGTTGAAAACAGTCGTAAAGTAAAAAAAGTAACAGTTTTTAACAAGAGATTTATTTCATACAGTTACTGCTATGTGTATGAAATATCAATCGCCTGGTTACTAAATTTAAGAAGTGTATATAAAACTCTTGATAATGATTTTTTACTACTATTTCCTACTTTAAAATACATATTATGCACATATCTATGTTTCACAATCATTGTCTAAGATGATACATGGTCTAGACGCTCAGAGAGTTGAAATCATCGCTGACGTATTGGTTACATAACTGAAAGATTCGTATGATTAGGGGTTATATGGTTTGGAACAAGAGCACGGTAATCATTCCAGTGCGTTAATGCAACCCCCGGTGCGTACACCTGTATTATTCACATAACTCCGCACCAACACCGTACCAACGTATCAGTTTGCTTGGTGATTAGAGATAGGTAGTTGATACTGATAATTGTTCCTAATCATAAATATCACTAAACATTATGTAATCTGTAGTGTACACGAGGTTGAAAAAAGCTACCACTGTAAGAATGCCAATCTTTTAGCATCCGATGTACTTATGTCGTCATCAATGTTCTGTATCAACGATTCGTTTATAATCACAATCCTAGCGGTAAACTAACCTAAACTTTGGTACAGTTCTGGTACATAGCGTTTTAACAATAATCTCGCCTGTCGCAGTCGTCCGTTCTGCTATCTGTTCGTGTCGCCGGAGCTCATGCACTGTGCAGCATCTGTAACCTGACCATTAGTACATGTAGTTGATCATTCTTTGTTTAGTTTCTGTGCAAAATACACTTAGTGCTCGTGCCACTTTCTTATCTAATTAGTGACAAGGATTTATTTTGATTTCTTTTTGGCTTTCTTATCTTCATCGAATATAAAACCGGCGTTCCGACCCCTTTGATTCGAAGAACAACTTAATACACACTGCGCATGTACTAAGAATGATTATTTGGGTGTTCTTGCTACAGTAGCTCCCTCTCCTTTTAGCTTTCTTATTTTCTTATGGTTTGATTCCTGGACATGCCCAGTATATAGACTCCTCAACAGTTTGCCTTGAGGCACCTTGACATGACAAGCAAATAGTATCGGAATGGTAGGAAAGAATGTGCAATATCTGCAAGGTTTTGAATAGTTTTACGGGCATCGTGATCGACAAGGCGTTTGTGCTACTATTTTTATTACCACTGCTGCCTTAGGATTTTGGCATCTACCAAAAAGGGGTTTCAGTTTGAAATCAAACAGCGATGGTAACAACTGTACGTACACTTTGAGATGGTTTATGATGACCGTTCAATGTTTGCTATGGCGTGCCTACGGTCCAACAACTTCATAGTATCTGTAAAGCATCCTAGATGATATTCAATACTCAGTAGTATTTAGGGTATTGGTCCTTTATTTATACATGTTTAATATTTATTTCTGATTGTCTGAGTAGTACATTCATTTATAACTTCCGTACATTAGCTCAAAGTCAGATTCCTCTTTCAAGGAACAACATAAATCATACGTTGGTGGTATGAAGCTAAATGCTGTAAACTATTTAATTTGCGTAAACACCAGACCTTTGATCAGCACTCTTTGATAATGGACTCCCAGGCTTCTGTCGGGATCTGAAATTCTAGCTGACTGTTGTTTTAGTCATACATTGTGTTGATACACATGGAACCGTTCAAACAGAACAAGACCTTAATACACGCTAATAACCACTAATTCACCAATAGACAACAGGTATATCAACAAAAAAAAAGTTAATTCAAATTGTCGGGTAATTTCGGCGCCGTACCATACATTGATACGTAGCAGACATAAATCACTTATTCGTTCTATTTGTGTGTTGATTGGTATGTTTTATAGACGTTTACAATACAATGACATCTGAATACTTTGTTCTGGTTCATTTTCATGACTAAAAGAACAAAATAACACATACCGTAGTACGTAGACGACGAATAAAGAGCAATTTAAGTGTAGGCTAAACTTGGGATTTATACCATGCTGAATGTTAAGTCAAATTAGAAAATTAGTTTTAAATACGCTACTTAACATTCAAAATGAACCGTAAACGATTGGCAATTAGTGGTTGCAAGTAGTCATTTCCTCGCAGCTGCAGTAGCTTACATTTGTGCTAAGCAGCAGCTAAAGCGCGAGCTCAGGGGAAATAGGAAGTTTGTATTGTGAATATTGAATTAGATCAGTAAGAATCAGTTTGGGGATTCATGAGGAAGGCTTTTAAGTGTACTTATTTGGATAAGTGTTGAATGTGAAACTTGTTGTGTTAAAGCAATTGAAGAAAGTGTTCCAATTTTAAGCGAGATATATTAAAATGAACGCAGCATGTATCATTAAAAAAAAGACAAAATCGTAATCAAAAGTTCATTGACTCCGTTTGTGGATTTGATACTACACAATATTTTTATGATTTGTTTTATAAAGATTAAAATACGGCTATTGTTTGATAATATGCTTTTGTAATGGAATTTGATCGGATAAAAAAGGAGGTGTCGTAAATTGAATAAAAAGCTTACAACGTGCGAGGCTGAAATGTCTTTAGAACATCTTGGAGAGAATAAATCGGGACAAAGAAGTCCACGAGCACTTGTTGATTCAAAACATTCACATTCCGGTGGAAAAGAAGTGAATTTTCTGGTTCTTGGAAAACATGGTGTTGGAAAAACAGGTAAATCAGTTCAAATAAACTTATACTGACTGAATTATTCAATTGATATCACCGGATTTTAAAGTTCTCGTTAAATATCATAAATGGAATGAACGATATTTATCTTATTTGTGAACTTGCTAAACGAATGTGAATTCAAACGTCTATTTTCATATTTGCCGCAAAGCATTTAGATTGAAATTTTCATTTTGTTTAAGTTTCGAATATCTTTGAAGTGGTTGCATAAATTGAAAATCGTGAGCTGCGTGAAAATCGTTACTAAAAATGCTTCTGTGTTAAGCCTTCTATTTTAACTTTATTCAAAATACAGTCAAACCTGTGAACAAAGGCCATCCTTTGGGAAGACTTAATATATTACCTTTAATGACAGGTGGCCTTTATTCGGGGGTCATTTTAATTAATGAATCAATATCAGTTTTTCACTCGGTAGCTTTTATTCCGAGGTGGACGATATTACGGGTTTGATCGTATTGTAATGAATATTTTGAAGACGTAAATGTTATAAAACTATTACAGTTTTAAACTGTTATATTTCGAGGCGTTACATTCTAATAGTATGTTGTAGTAACATATTCATTACTAATTTCATAGACAAACTAATTGCTTACACCAAGACACGTGTGTATTCTAGTTGTAATAACAGAGATAATATTTTTCATAATTACCTAAATTGTTCTAGTAATATATATGGTCCAGAATGTGTGTACGATGTGTTTATACATGTAATTAATGTGTTTTACTTCCTTGAAATAACAAATAAGACTATTTACTTGAATTGTTTACCGACATTATAAGTATTATTATGGCTAAAGAATTATTTTTTAAATTCTAAAAGTAGCCATAAAGTTGTGAAAGTGCTTTTCTTAATTATCCATTTACTCCACAAAACAAGGAGTTGAATCCCAAAACCAACACAATTTGAGACTGATCTCAAAAGCTCGCACCTCAATTTTTGTGGCCCCAGTATATTTTGAAGCCGTAAATACATCTGGATTCCAGAACTTTAACCGTTAAGTTTACGAGAAACACCATAGTTTTATTAACGGGTATAACCGTAGCTTAAGGTAAATGTCATTGAATCTATTTTCTGTATAATTTCACAGTCTATACGATTTCAATATATTGAAATTTATTAAAGTAAAAGATGAGCCTACATGATTTATTATTTACAAATAAAAATACACACCTAAGTATTGAACATTATGTTATCGTAATATCCTGATTTTGACTCATTTCCTTTCTTTAATTCTTAAGGCATTTAACTTGTTGTATTACAACTAAATCTGATAAATCGATGTTTTCTTTCATTGGATATATCATTTTATGAAGTTAAATGTGTAATTCTTAAAAGAAATTAGAAATCCACTAAGATGTCTTGGAATATTTACCTATGTTTGATGTCTTTGTAAAAATATAATGATGCCACAGTTACAGTTTTATTTGGATTGGGTCTCAAAACCGACTCATACATTGGTAGGAAATTGATATGTTCGAAGTACGGCTTGGCATCTCTTTTATTTGTAATTCTTAAAGATTCTCTTACTGAACGAGCATTATCATGATGTTTCCCAGCAGTTATTATGATATTGTTAAATAACAGGGAATCATATGAAACTGTGGGATAAATTCTTACATGATGACACTAAATATGCTATGTGTTGTAATGTCTGTGAAATGCTCTGAAACAAGCTCTATCGTAGTGTTGAATTAGAAACAATAGATCTAGAAGTCGGCAACATCTGGCGAGGTAATCCGTTTGATCGTGCCGCAGCGTACGCAATGTTGTGATATAAAAATATAGGTAAAAACAACACATTAGCAGTAATATCCGTGACATTAATGAATATCTGGAATGGTTCCGTTTTCAAAAGCAATGCAGTTACCTTCAGGTCTTTGAAATAAACAATTATCCTGAGATCAGAAAGCTGATCTAACTTAATTAAGTTCGAAAAAAAATCTAGTCCACAATATCTGTTGTGGATTTATTATTTGTCTGTAGATAAAGCCACAGCATGTATTTGTGCTATCATTTCGTCTGTTTCTATTCGATGTAGTGTTCATTTATGCGAACTGTTGAGTTGTTTGGTGGATATTAACAAACAACCTGTCATTGTCGGAATTGTATCTTGATTCTGCGAGTCATAATTTCTTTGTTTCTTGGAATTTTTCCTGACGTAGATCTTCAGGGCGTGATGCCACCTCTCGTCACGACAGGAGAAACAAAATGATGATATAAAAGCAACATCACGTATTTGACGTTCCTCGTAGATAAAACACGAAAATAAGAAACAGTTTTAGCTACTTGTTTCTGTGGTATTACGTCAGATGCTTGAGGAGCAATCATTATATAGAAGACATTTTGTAATACTTTGTAATACCCAGTGAATAGGCGGTTGTAACCCCGAATTATTATCACAGACATTCTTAAGTTCTCCACTTCACCGTGACACACACCCTTCATCCGATGAAAGCAGTGATCTTATACTATATATTAAGAAGTGTTAAGATGTTTAGATGCATATCTATGAAGCTCGTTAGTGCTACAGTGGTTTAATATCTTTATTTACATCTAATACTTTGGAATATCATTCGGCGCGTATATCGTCGAATGTATTTCATAGACTAATATATATAGTGCCTTTGATTTCATATGCGTGTGCATACTGTACATTGGTCATATAACGAGGAGAATATAGAAGTTGTTGATAATTTCAATTACCTGCAGGCACTGTTTCTGATCATACTGGTACTTTTAAGAATCGGGAACATCTAAGTGGTAAAGTATTAAAAGCCTTAAATGATGTGAAATTTGGGGTAATTCAAAATCAAAAGAAATTAAAAGAATTCATCTCAAATTTTGCAAACAAATACTTAAAGTCAATAAAATCACCCTATAATGTTAATCATGGGGTTGTGTATGGAGAATTAGATAGTTATCTTTTATATATATATATAGCAATATTTGTAAAAATAATTAAGTATTGAATAAAAATAATAACTATGGTTTTGGGTATGTGTTTAATGAAAATGATACTATTGATAGAAAGTTATTAACGTTATTTTCAAAGAAAGAATAATTGATAACTTTAAGCAAGAGTGCTTTAATGATTTAGAACGTAGCAGTATTTCATCTAATTTGTATCATAGTAAAACGATTTTTTGTTATGGAAATAATTTAAACGTTTTACCTAAGAAATGCAGATTTTATTTCTGTCGTTTAAGACCAGCTGGACTTAAACTAAGAATTCATACTGGTCGTTTTTCAACAAACAGTGATTTAAGATATTTTGAATTATGTAATTCCCATGACGAAAACGGGTTACACCATCCTACTTTGAATTATTGATAGTGTAAATAATGCGACTGTATTTGTTTCATAAACTTTTTCTTGATCTCTGAATGACAAATGTATAAATCAGAATATAAATTACTGAAGAACAATATTTATGGCACCAAGCATCTTCATGTACATTTATATAAGATAATTTTACAATGCCAAAGTATGTACTACGTGCATTTATGATACAGCGTGCGTTCACTGAAAACTAGTATATTTATATAATGAATATCAAAATAGTATTGATTTCATAAATGAATCACCTTACGGTATACTTATACACATACAAACTTCATTCTCTACTACATCTTTTTCATGTTTCGAACGCATTAGACACAAACTTTACCAATGTCAAGAAAATTACATCTTGGGAGGTGAATTATGTTTATTAATCGTAATTTTGTGTGCAAGAATTTCAATTACAATAATCCTTACCCAATATCTCAGTTCTAACCGAGTGATTAATGGAAGATTCCGTATAAACACCCCTAGCAGAATCCTTGTCAACAATCGTGTCCCCCGGGGAACAGTTACAAGTATCCTATGATACTTAATTAGTTTATATCTACTATCGGCTACGTTTTAACAACACGTATCATCTCGTTTACGAAGATATTATGTATTTATAAGAAGTATAATGTTTCAGCATGAGAATGCAGTTTGTTGCATATCTCAACAATTAATTACCATTAAAATTTTGTCAGCATGCCATAAGTTGAATAAAATTTAGATCAATGGAATTGTTCAGAAGATAAAATACAGAGTAATGGCCTCATAAACCTAGATATATTTGTTACGCAATATTGATATAGGAAGTCAGTCCTAGGCATATAATAAATATATTCCCATAGTTCCACATTTGAAAGAAAAATCCAAATATGTGTACGTACCTATTGCATGATACATTGTGCTTAGTAAGGTAATAATTAATTTGGACTTTTTTTCGGATCGGTAAACCTAAATAATGTTTTCTAGATTCTGCTCCAATACTAATCTTATTCTCCGGAAATGATTGATAACTCTCTATGTGGATGAAAGCGAATGTGAACGAATGATGCCATTTCGTCAATTTTGACCGTTTATTTCCTTGAGTCCGAGGGCAATCTTAAAGCATTTGTGATGTTAAAAATGAAGTATTTTACTTATTTTATCTACAAAGATGTCTTATCAGGGAAACTGATTTTACTTGCAGAAAAACTTATTTTTTCTTATATTTTACTATCATTTTATCTATTGTTCTGTATTACTAAATTCAAAAAGCAAATGGTACTCTTAACCAATGGTTTTAGTGTATCAAAACTTTGGCAACAAATTATAAGATGAATTCTAAAAGAAAACTGGCATGAAAAAAGTTCGTTATTTTTTTTGTTTCACCAAGCCGATACGCTGCTCAGACAAAACGCCACGTTGCACATAATAAAACAATCAATTCTTTATCTTTTACGCGGAATTCATTCTCTCACAAAACTGTAATTATCTTGTTGCTAATTCGTTGACGCTTCCTTATCATTGTATGTAAGTCGTATTGTTTTGTATTCCTGTAACTTCAAAACGGTTATTTACTAATTTATTATAATTAAATACTACTGTTCTGTCATTTTAATAGCATTCTAAGAGTTTCCCGGAAGATGCTACAGAATTATAGGCGTTGTCTCTGCTTGTCGAATCCTTCTATATTCCAGACTATTAAAGAGACTGTACATCAAAATAATGGCTAACAACATACAGTCACTTAGAACCAGCGTGAAATAAGAACACAAATTGTTGTTTTTTGTTTCTTGTTATAATGTCTGTATGTTTGTGTTATGGTGTCAGTGTTGTTTTTGTTACCTTGTCAGATGTTTGCTTCTCCCAGTCCAAGTTAATGTATAACTCATGATCATTAATTTTACTTCCATCTTCACGATGTTTTACTGCTGTTGTCTCAGTGTCGGCTTTAATCGTATCACATGTTTCATTATTTTACTAGGAAATTCATGTAACCACAAAAGAAAATGCCTTAGTTTGTTATGGACACAATCATGTTCTTTGCGATCCATATAAAATATTTATTTTAAAAAAACTGTGTATTAGGAAGCTGAATTGTACACTCGGTCACTGTAGACTGAATTCGTTAGTTAATTAACCATCAGATTGTTATATACAATTAATATATAATATTGAATCATTCTAAATAAACTTTATAATAGAAATAAAATTGTAACAATTCTACGTATACTATACTCGTACATACACGTCAATACTTAATGTTTCAAAACCAATTCATAATAGAGTAGTTGGTAAGAATCCAGATGGTTGTTTTTAGTTTTAAAATCGCTGAAATGGATATTGTGATGGGTTTCCGTTATTGTTATTACAAGCACATGTTACTCCACTTTTGCAAGAAGAGGTACACAATCACAGTTCGTGCAGAAAAGAACAGTGATATCAATGTATGTAATTAAGGGTCGAAACCCTATTAACTTCATGGATGTTAAAATTGTTCAGCCTTGAAAGATGAAACTGACTTTTACTTGCAATAAAAGTATTCCGTATTTTTAATCACGAAGTACATACAGATATGTATACAAGTAGCACAGTATTGTTTTCAATGGTATTGCAAATAAAGAAAAAGCATTTGACAACATTTTTACAATATGTAGCTAAAGAAAGGCATTATGTAAGAATTGTATTATAGAACAAACAAAATATATATTTCTTATATTTTACTATCATCTTATCTATTGTTCAGTATTGCTAAATTTAAAAAACTAATGGACCTTTAAATGAAATCACTATTAAGAAGTTTTCAAGTAAATCTTTACAATGTATTTTTTTGGAAAAACATTCAAACGGTACAGTGTCTGTAAACATGACTGTAATATTAGTCACGTGATATCAGGTACAAACGCATGTTTATTCTTTCATGTTTCCTGTTGATTTTGAGGAAAAAAATGTAAAACATCACGAGCAGATTCCGATCAGTTTGTTTTATTTGATGTACAAGGAGAATTGTGGAATATTTACGTTTGTTGTAAGGCGTGTTTACGATCTAGCCAGGTGGTTAGAGCATACATTTCTAGTTATACATTATGTAGATATTTAAGCAAGTGCTTTGTAATAAAACCGTCATTAACTGTAGGGTGGTGGCTATTCATGCAACTTTGATAACACAAGGCATCATTATCTGCAATGTTTACTTGGGTGGGTCTGTGATCTAGTAGCAACGCGCTGGACACTAAACTAGCTCGTGGGTTCGAATCTCGATCCCGCCGTCTGATAGTTCCGGGCCGAGGGACGCCTTTTCAGCATTCTTATCACAGCTACGGAGCCCAGTAGTGTGTTTAGAATATTACATCACTGGTGAGGTATGTATTGGTGTTTTACATCGGGCTCGATATAGAATTGACCCACAAAACTATTCGAAACAAGAAAGAGTAGGGAAACAAATGCCCGTTTCTCCTGCATTGTCTCTCCCTCTCTCTGTGGGCAGTTCTGAAATGACAATAATTAACTGTCGAATGGGCCGTTAAACAACATATAAATGATACAATATTTTATACTAAAAAATACTACATTACACAGTACAAATATATTGAAAATATAACAAATCAATCCATTCACGTCAAAACGATTGCAAGAAACTCTTATTATTGACAATCGGTTGTAATATGGAAAGTGGAAGAGTTTGCGAAGCTAGTAAAACATAAAATAAGAAACACAATATGTCGTAAAAGGCTTTATTAAAACCAGTAAAATACTCATGACAAGAAACTAAAAACAAGTATATATACATTATCCGGACCTGACAAGAAACTAGAAACATGTCCCCTATATAACATATATATATATATATTATCCGGAACATAATTTTTGTTTTAATACCGCCAAAATTTATTTCTCTCTTTGGTATACAACGATATTTGTTGGAAGAACCATGTCTTAGCAATTTGTTTTCAAAACAAGATACAATTAATTAGTGTTTCTACATTTTGATTGATCCGATATAATTTCAACCACATGAATGAGTGTATCCTGCTGCCAAAACAAACATAATGTATTACAAATTATTATCACTCAACTAGCTGGCCGAAAACCTCGATGTTATGGAATCCAATCGAACACACGCAATAAAGAGCTTTATAGTTATTGATTTTATGGGGAAAGCAAATTAGAATATATTCGGCTATAATTGACAAGGTGTAGAACATACTAAATTTTAAGGGTCTAATCATCCTTCACGGGAATAACTATTCCAGAAAAAACACAGTTTGTACAACTTGATAATATGATTTAAAAATGAAAAACCTGAGGTAATAGAGTCATTTATTATTCTAACATGAACACTTACTTTAGATTTTGGTTTAAAACGGTTGTCAAACATTCAATAAAGAGGTTTAAATATCACTTTAAAAGATCTAAAACGCTGTTAAAACTCAAAACAGAAAACGAATGATTTTATAAAAATGTTGACATAAGACGTTATGTACAGGACTGGGCGTAACACGTGCGTTCTGTGAAGTTTTTCTTTATTTATCACATGTTGTGTTCCATTATTCATTCTGAAAATGTCCTGCAGGTGGCGCTGTTGTTTAAATGAGTTTGTATGGGAATCCTTTCAAATAGTTAAAGCACAAATCACGCTTGGCAAGGACTCAGTAAAGAAATACTAGATTAGTGTACGAGTCTAGGTGTTAAGGGTCGACTTACTGATTGATACGGTTAGAAGTTCTTGTATTGATTAACTGATAAATACTTAACATGTATTTTTACTTATATATTAAGCATTCAGCACATGTCTATATTTTCAAATTAATACCAATAATAAACAACCCTGAAAATATATTATAATCTACCTAAGAAAGAAAAAAATGCATCAGCCGTCTGCGTTTATTGTGAATTTCTAAAGATTTCGTGCAGTTATTTACAAAATAGTCATACGCTGAACAAATAAGCCTTGGAAACCGTAAACTGTTTACGTGCGTCTTGTATTGCACCAATTATATTCATGAATTATCAGAGGTATTCAGAGTACATACCCAACAAAGCTCTTCAATTTGAAAAACAATACGTACCTTGAGTAGGATATACTTTTTAAGTAAGAGTGGCTCGCCTTAAGACAACAACGGTGACTACTCGTATTTATTTCATTCCCCGAAAACCTCATACACTAACGAGAATAAAATGGTATTTTAAAGAGCTGGGAAGGATAGAACAATACTATTGACTATAAAATAAGAAATTAATGAGGCAAACAAGTTTATCTTAATTGAATTTATGTCAAGTTTTGATCAGTTTGTACTAAAAAAAAAAAACAGTTTGACGTTTTTCCTCCTTTACTTTTGTTCCCTCTTTTATTTAACTGAACGAAACAAAATCCTTGCCAATACCACCCAGAACCTCCTGAATAAAGTAAAGCGATCACAACCTTGAGATTTGTATTAAATCACAGAAAGATCTATAGGTTAATTTATCATTGAGTTCAATTTATGAGGACGATTCAAGTGAGGATTCCACATTACTCGTTCGGCAAGAACGTTCAATCAAAACAATTTAGGTATTACAGGCATTAAGTCGTATTTCAAATTGCATACGCACACAAGACTTAACGGTTGCTTGTAATCTTATATACGTTTTCTTAGCAAACGAAATGCTTTAAATCATTTGAACAGACAAATATTTTATCCTTTTTCATCAGTGTATACACATATTGCAAAACCATTCTTTGTTATAATATATAGAGGATATTAAATGAGTGTGGATTCCGTACTGAATTTATTGAACGTGTGGAATAAAACAGTATGAAGCGAGCTTCTTCATACTATTTATTCCACGAGTTCAATAAATTCAAGACAGAATCTACACGAATTTAATATTCATTTTATCACATACCCTGAAAATATGGCGAAAAACAACATACCTAAATGCAAAAGAGTGACACGTGCGTAATAAGGCTTTTTAATCAGGAGCACAAACAATATAATAATTCCATTATGAAACATCATAAATAATAAACACGTGAACATATCTAACGGTATAAACAGTGTCTTCTCTTACTCAAATTGTTAAAATCAATTCAACATTACTGCTTGTTACAATATGACAAATTATTGCATGCTACAATATGACAAATTATTGCATGCTACAATATGACAAATTATTGCATGCTACAATATGACAAATTATTGCATGCTACAATATGACAAATTATTGCATGCTACAATATGACAAATTATTGCATGCTACAATATGACAAATTATTGCATGCTACAATATGACAAATTATTGGATGTTGCAATATGACAAATTATTGCATGCTACCGTGTGATGAATTATTGCATGATAAAGTATGACAAATAAGTGCATCTTACAACAGTTATAACAAAATCATGTGCTGAATTCATCTATCGCTGTTGTCGTACTACTAGGACATAGCATTTACATGTGAAGTTTACCCATGATTTAATTAATCATTGCTGGTAATTAGTACGTATAATCAGGACAATATTATTCGAAGAAATTTAACAACTGACTTTAGTGACGGCTACATCAGTAAGTATTCTTTAGGAGTCCGTTGAATTGTTGAATTGTATAGCTTATATAATCGCAGAAAAATCTGGTACATTATTTTGAGTTTTACACAGTAATTTATCTTATTTCAGCACTAACCGTCAGATATCTTACAAAAAGATTCATAGGTGACTACAATTCAGAACAGGGTAAGTAAAAGGTCTATCAGTTACAGTATAACACGGTTATGGCAAATCAAACTTTACCATATTTATAACAATAAAACATAAAGAAGGGCGTGCTGGGGAAAGATAAATATTTCGCTGTATCAGATTCCCCACTACATGTATACCCGAGTTCATTATAACTATGTGTTTCCGTACTTCCGTAAATTATAAAAATTGCACAATAATTAGCTCCCGTGTTCATAAATTAATCATGTATTAATTAGTATTACCTCTGAGATCAAAGAATACTCTTTCGAATGGTTATGAATTCTCCACAGAAGGTTTGGCACAAGATCTGTCAAGCTAACGAGTTATGTGAAACAGTTAACTTTATTATAGGAGTACAGTAAAAATCACACCTCATATAGGTAATCCAATAAGCATTTTAAGGGGATTCGAATAATCTATAGTTAGGTAATAAATCCTTTCAGATTGCATTAGTCCCTCCCCTGCCTGAAGAAAACTTGATGAGTTCATTTATCTATGTAAAATGTTTTATGATATCGATCTTTCCTTTTTGAAACCAAGTATATAAAGATTCGATAATGAACTCGTAAATTTTATGCCATTTAATCTGCGATATTAATATTGACTAGAAAATACTTTTTTGTTAATAAGTTTGTCGATAATGATACAAATGGGTGATGTTGTTGATGAAGATAAAGACGATTATAATGAACTTGTTATTGTTGTTGATGATGATGAGGTAGACGATAATGATGTTATTGCTAATGATGATGATGATGTAGACGAGTATACTGTTTGTAATGGTGTTATTGTTGTACGTGATGAGGATATTTATGTTAATGGTGTTTTGTTATTTTCTCCTTACAGAAATGTTATACAGTCATTGTACGGTAATAGATGGTAAACACATCACACTACACATCATAGACACACGGGGACAGGTAGGTTACAGGATGGAGGTTATCACTTCCAGGAACTACTACCAAATCTTCACTAATCTTGTATAATTACGCTACAACCATTTAGTTTTGAAAAAAAACTGGAATTAATCAGAACCTGTTCCGAAGAAATTGATTTCAAATATCTTAAAGCATGTTTTGGACAGAATTTGAGTAATATTTTATGACGTACGCGTACATGGGCTTACAAATACTAAATGTTTATCATTCACCAAAGCGACAATCACTGAACAATTGCTAGTCACGTTTGCAAGACCATTTAGAATACTTCAAACTCCTAACCGGTAGCAGTGACTTCGTCTTATCAATACTATGCAACATTATCATAAATACATTTCTCAGAACATTGATATGGAGCAGTTTTACTTAAACCATGATGTTACAAACATTAATTTCTTTAGTAGTATGCATTATGAAAAGATCAGAGATACAGCCTTAATTAAAACGGTAATAAAATTATCCAGAATATCTTGGATATGTTTTATAGATTCTATATAAACATCACATTATGGATAAGATATTACAAGTTTATACTTATAATTCCAAGCACCTCTTGCAGAATTTACGCCGTCAGGAAATATGTTCGTATATTGCCGCTTATATTTATGACGAAGCATAATGCTAGTAATCTCGGTCAAGTGTAATAAAAAATCAAGACACTTTAGATATTTTATATTTTTTCCTAATGATAAATAAATATCAGTATCAATTTCTGATATTACTTGCAGCAGGTAACATTTATACTCTATAATGGATACTCAACAACATTCACTTCCGTTAATGACAAAATTTCACATATCAACATTTTGATATCATGAACACATGTTATTTCAACATTCATGTTATTCATATTTCCAACGGTTTTTTTTTGTGGCAAGTTTGTGATTGTCCAATTATACTCAACAAAATAAGTTTAGCAACACTGTAATATTTCTAAGTTTCATTGCGATTGAAACTTTTGTTTCCAGGTTTATTTTCAGAATTATAAACTTCAATCTGACAACAATCACCACATTCAACTGAAAAATCATAGTTGACACAAATTGGTAGAAAATGAAGAGATTATATCATAGGGGTCAAAACCAAAAGTCACAGAAGAATAAGTAGCGAGTTTGCATTCCGTTACAGCGGTGCATCGCCTTCTCATACTGGATAATACCTTGTTGATGCTTGCTATGGGAATGTCCAACCATTCTTCATGCACGGTACGCTCCAAATCGTTCACGTTGTTGACGTTAGGGCGTTGACTTACACGCTTACCCAGCATGTTCCACAGATGCTCTATTGATGAGAGAACGGGCGATTTTGATGGCCAATCAAGTGCAATAATGTTATGTTGCCGCATAACGTCCACTATATACCTTGAAGAATGCGGACGTGCATTGTCCTGCCCGAAGAGCATGACGCTATGGTGTTGCAGAAACGGAACATCGACGGGAATGATGACTTCATCACAATACAGGACAGAATTCGATGTCATGCTGATAGTCACGAGGTTAGATCTCCCATTCCTCCATATTGCACCCCCCAAACCATTACACTTCGACCACTGTAAAGGTCTTCATGGAGCACGTTCGCCAGGTGATAATGCTCACCCTTCAGACACCACACTCGGATCTCACCATGTGCAAAATCCATGCAAAACGGAGATTTGTCCGAAAATGACGCATTTTCCATTGACGTTGAGTCTAGCGGCTATGTAAAATGGTACAGTTCTGTCGACTGAGTGCATGCTGAGGGGAAAAGACAACACCAAAGTACGGCATTCTAGCGCACAGGAAAGCATTATTAAGCCTGTTCCGGATGGTTAGTGATGTGACCCGTGTCACTGTCGTCGTGTACAGCAATGTTCGGCGCCCACATGAACATGTTCCTGCATGACGTCAGCTTGACGTCATGGTCCTCTAGGTTAGACGTTTTTCGAAGTCTCCGAGCTCAAGGACGATCCGAAACACAAGCCTTTGGATGAAAATGTTCCCGCAGCCTAGAAACAGTGCTGGCATTCACGCCAAAGTGACGGTCGTCGCTCCAAACCGCTGCAACCCAACTGCGACGTTACGTTGATTTTCTGGCATGGCTGAGCATCTCCCAATTACATTTCTTACAGTTTCTGGCGTTTTCTATGAATATAGGTAACACCTAGTGTGTTCGCATCGAATATGAAACAAAGTTTTAGTTAGAACACGCGTACACTACATCTTGGTTAAAGCACGAAATTAGCGAATTTCCTGCATACAAAATACAATTCACAACATTCACGCCCAACTTGAATACTCAAACAAGGTAGTGTGATGATTTTACAACTCATTAAAACTGTTAGAGTGGCACGTATGACTTAAAACATTTGCTTCGTTTTGAGGGACATTCAACTTTGTAGCTAAACTTTTTTTGTTGAGTATACATGTACATGGGAGTTGATGGGGTTACCGGAAACCTCACAAAACGTTGACAATGTCAGTTTTATTCTTTTACGTGAACTTCATTGACCTATGCTTTGGATTTATTGTTATTTCTTCCTCATACGTAACACGTAAGGCGAAATGCAAATGTTATAATTATCAACCAAGTAATACTTGAAGATTTGCTACAGTTTGCTACTGTTTTCGCATAGACATATATACAGAACGACAACTGTAGAACATGTATTTTTTAAATTTTGCAGGATCATAGCATATAGATTATGTTATGAAAGAAACATTTTAAGCGAAAAAAATGGGGTCGTTGATCTCGTTTTTGAGTTATTTTTGCCAACATTGGTAATAAGATTTGTCATGTTTCAATTTCAGTTCTAAGTAACACCCATATTTTCAACATTATTGTCAATGTTAGCAGGTGTATTTGATTCTATTTCTTTTACACCAGGGTAAACTTGAAGATGTAAGTGCAGACCAGGTGAACTGGGCAGACTGTGTGATTGTTGTATACGCTATCAATGACAAGGAAAGCTTCGAGCTGGCCAGATCTATTATAGAATTTATCCACACAGTGAGAGAAAATAACAATATTCCTGTAGGTCTTGTTGCTAATAAATCCGATCTTATTGATCGTAATGACGTCTCTGATACAGACTTGACACGATTCTGTGCAGAATTTAATTTGTTTTTCTTTGAGACATCCGCCAGCGAAGCCAGGCATAGTGTGATTGAAGTGTTCACGGGTTTAGCGAGACAAGTTAGGGTCATGATAAAAAAGCGTGAAAAATTGACTCGATTCATGTCGAATCCCGCGGTAGCTGCCAAACTTCAGATTCAGCAATCATTGAGAAATTTAGCAGAGCGAACATGGCGGTCACGGACTTCAACATTGTAAACTAACGACCCATACAAGGACTACATATCTATTCAGTATACAGAATAACTCGGTGATAGTGTACTCATGAGGGCTCGAAAAATAACTTCATTATTTTTATATTTTACATCGTCTCTAACCATGAAATAAAGATGGGCATTTGGAGGGGTTGTGGTAAATACTTCACTGTGTCGAATTCTTCAAGATATCCGAGCTCCCTACATATAATCCTTCTACTGTATTCGATTGTTGATCAGTACAGGCTTTTATCTTCAGACTGGATTTTGAATTTATCGGATCATTTCCCTACGTCTTTTAATTAAATGATGCTTTCCACTCATCTACATCAGACACTTGTATCGAAATTTCGCAATATTGATATTTAAAACCATGACTAATATATTCATTGCATCAAATGTTTAATTATGAATACTAGTAACGGAAAATGTTACTAAATATTAGACCAGAGATCTACGCCTCTGGTTAGACGAACTGAGACGGAGGTAATAAACTTTGAACTCAAATCATATTTCCATTTTAATTTGTTGCTATGTACAGTGTATATATGCATATAATTTATGTAAGCAAATGTATTTATCAATTGATTTGAATAGACTTTTGTTTGAATAATCATATGATATTGCTATGATTTGTTTGTATGTTGTTACTAGTATTTCTTTGAGATATTGAAAACACAAAATTTAGGTTCGACTAGGACCTTTGTTTTTAATGCAACTCATCCATGTTTAAGTTGTATAAGTTCAAAAAAGGAATATATGAATAATTTGGTCCTCTGTCGAAAATACTACACAATCATGGATTCAAGAGGTAACTACGGAGGAACGCAAGTTTATACACAACTATGTTTACGCACAGACACTTGATTAGAAACAATTACCCCACCCACAATGGTTGCTCTTACCACTATCCACGCATATAGAAAAGTAACGATAACCAGCTGGAAAACGAAAGTAGAAAATATTTTCAGGTTTTTCAAACAAACAAAAGCTCAACTTACATTGGAATCCTGTTTGCTTATCTAATGACAGTGCATACAGTATGACGCGATTATAATGAACCTGTAGGTACACGAATAATTGCTTTGTCATAATTATCCATATTTCTCTACATATTCATAGCAATAAATAAAGAGGGCTTGTTTAGGACAAAATAAACATTACACTGTACTGTAGTATCCTATTCTTCACTTTATTTGAGTTTGATAAAATCATCTTATACTCTATACGAACAGCTTTGAAATTATATATGTATAATTCATCTTCATATCAAACAATGTCTAGATGAAGCCAAACACTTGATTCATTCGTTTCTTACACTTCTGGTACAATTTATTGCATTTATATATCATACAATGTACTAACCAAGCACAAACAGATTGTTTTCCAAGAACAAAAACATTTTTTTGACATTAAGTGAAGAAGATACTTGTATTCTTCATAAAATACGCGCAAAACCAAATTTCAATGTTCTAATAGGCCAGATTGTAGCAATTACCTACAGCGATTTGTAAACACCATCTGTTAAGTAGGAAAGTACCCCAAAAATCCATACTTCATAAAAATTTAATCTCTTAGACTATTAAGTGTGGGGCATAACTTTTTCATGATTCATATTTCTGCACATCGGAATGTAAATAAAAGCACATCATCTTCATATTGTATCAATATTATTCCTGAAATAATGTAAAATAGATTCCTGATCCATTGACATCACTTTCAGTTTCTCTGCAGCACAAGAACATTATTTGTACATTTGCAACAAAATACGACACGATGACCAATAGTCCACTGTATTTTCATTTATTTTCGTTGGGCTTAAGTTTCGTGATTTTTACTAAAATGGCTATTTCGTGGGGACACAAATTCGTGGATTTTGATTTGAATGCTACTAATTTTAACAAGAGTGCCAGGTCACAAATACGCCTGTCAAAATTCATCATAGTTTTCAAAGCGTCAAGGCGCATAATTCGGAAGTGCCTGTGCCGATTGAGCTAATAATTGAGCTTGACCGAGATCTCATGGCCATAAACATTTCCATATACATGTACATGCTTATTTCATGAGCAATAAGCAGTAACCTCGAATTTCTTCACCCATCTTCATACAATGCACTTGGTTGCTTGTTTCTCATTTGTTTTACTTCCTAGAAATGATATCTGTTCTGATTGTGATTTACGTACTAGTATTACACTGTTACAACATGCAACAAATGCCAGAATCTGGGGAAATAATCATTTTATTATTTTTTGATGTTTTACACCTTTTTAAACCTTATTTCAATGATACACTGGCTGGCGTTTAACCAGGTTTCTGGATTCTGTACCTTAATGCCTGTTCTCTGTAATTAGCAGTCAACTTCTGGTAAGGGATGGTGAAAGAACAAATGATCATACATGCACTATTATAATTTCAATTAAATCATCACAGAAAATGTAAGCTGTGCAAAGGATTCAAATTCATGAACCAGAGGTCTGCAGACCTTATGTTCTATCTATTGAGCTCAGCTGGCAGGCATACCTAGGGAAATAGTCAGAGTTCAATAATACAAGTAATTTAATCAGTTTGCATTCAGTGTCTCGTGTCCAACAAACAGAGTAACAAGCTACTGGACAGGCCTATTCTTACATTTGCAACCAATAAAGCAAGGTGAATAATAAGTAACAGTATATGTGTCTATATCATTTATTTGAATATCACATCATCAAGATTGAGTGGAAAAAGTGAATGTTTTGATAAGATAAAGGTGAGAGATTTAAGACAAAAAGTGAACAATTCTAATCATTTCATTTTGAAGTATTCTCTTATTTATTTAATTTGGGTTTAATTCCATTTTTGCAGTCGATTCAACAAGGTCGTTTTATTATTTTAAATAAAACTACCTGACTCAACTTACAAGTTTTCCTGCAGGGTATTTGAACCAGTACCAACTTACCCTTCCACAAAAAACCAGCAACTTCTCCACATGTGGAGGAAGATAACAAACTTAAAATTGATCTCCAAGCTCAAAATCTCATTTTCGTGTTTCCTACCATCACAAGCATATTCAGATTATGTTAAATAATGTTCTTACAGTTTTCTGTCTACTGATTGATTATTAGTAATATTCCCAAAATCACATGGTACACTGTCATTAAATTTGGTCCGACAAAAGATGGAAAAAATATATTTTAACTGGATATTAATATGTATATAAATTTCGGACTATAAACCTATCCTTTACCTTTTACCTTTACATTGTTACTGCTTTCAAAAAGGACTTTACCGTTTTGATGAGAATAATCGTGATTGTGCATGTGAAGTCTGTAGAATATACTTCACAGCTATTTGTTTTGATTTTATCAGTGTGAAATAAAATAGTGATGTAGTAGAAGACATAAAATTAAATTGAAATAAAATGAAGATGAAATAAATACCAAGAAGACTTCTAATGAAGAAGACATAAAAGGTGCTCATGAAGAAGAAATAAAAGAAGAAAAAGACTTAAAAAGACAAAGAAGACACAGAATGAAAGAAAAGACATACAAAAGTGACATAAAGTGATGGTGAAGTAGACATAAAGTGGTGACAGTGTTTGGTAATATAATCCAATTGTCCATACTACATTTATCATGTAATTTTATCATGTGACTAGAAACATCACAATAAATGAACATACATAGATTTATGTACAACAATTAGGCAGTGTAGCATAAGACCATAATATAAGATATCAGATGCTCTATAATGCATTTATTCAGATTAACCTGACTAACATAACTTAACACTGTTATACATGAATGGCCTTGTAGTGATTTGGGACTTCCAAATACATCTATTTAATGCATAAAACCTATCATGAAAATGCATTTCATGAATATGGAATACACAGATTTGTAGAATTGTTACAATATAAATGGCGTGATATAAAAAATCACACTTATACAAAAAAGTAGTACCATTAATAAAAGGATTACATAGAAAATTACAAAAAAATAAAAATAAAAATGGCGTAAAATATGTTGTTCGTTTCTGATCACATGACCTACCTGATTTTTTTCCTCAAGTCCTTAAATTCTTTATTAGGCCCGTGGAATGGAACATCGATTTTCTCACTTTTTTACCTGGTCACATGCTTTCCGGAGCTATAAGAAGACCCTATCTACCCTATTTTTAATGAGCATGTAACCAGACACAAACATCTTTTTAGGCCTAACACAAACAATCACACACAAGCTACTAGCTGATAACATAGAACATAATCAACAAATCTGACAACCTTAATTTCATTAATTAATGTATCAATACATAAGCTATACATTAGACTGACAAATATTTTGATTTCAAAAATGACTATCCTTAAAAAATTTATAGTTTGCAGTTATGTGACCCAAACTTTTATCAGTGATTCACCAGGTAGCCATTTTTTATGCTGATGCTGAAAATAAAAAGCCGTAAAAAAGATCAGGGAAAAATTCATTCTATAGTTCAAAGTTTGTTAAAAAAAATTTACCTAATAGTTACCTTAAATATTCTCAAATTAAGACAATATTGACTTTTATCATAAAAGTATAATCTCACAAAAATTCTCTATTAAAATCTTCTTTCCTCAGAAGCCATTTTTTAATCAAGAACAAACGTATATAAAAAAGCTCTAGTTTATACATAAAAAAACAACAACAGTAAAATTCTCATTCTCACAAACTTGCTCCATACAAAATACAGCATAAGAAAACAATACTATACATAACAAAAATAATTCAGACATTTAAGTAAAATATTCAATATCACAGCATAAAGGACTGTACGGTGGACATAATAAGTGTATCAATAAGTAAATTACGTTCTTTTAACATGGCTAGGACAGTATTTTAGTGGTCACTTTTTGTTTTCCGGATTTTCACCATTGGGTGGAAAAATTGTAAGTATCAAAAATAACAATAACTGATTTATATCCTGTAAACAAGGCTAGGACAGTATTTTAGGGGTCATTTATTTTTTACCTTTGTTTCACCATTGCACCAACACCCAGAGCCTTTGGCAACTTTTCCTGTCTTAATGTTGGAGGAAGGAAGTCTCCAGGCATACACCTGAGCACAACCACCTACTCTACATACAGCTAGCTGGACAGCTTCTTCACAAATGAAACCTGTCTGGTGTGTAATAGGATTCTAACTCAGCCATGAGGGGCTTGTGATAACCTGTCAGTGGCCATAACCACTCAACCACAGAGTGAACATTTATATCATAACCCATAGAATATTCAAACACTAATTTTAAAACTTTGCCACTAAACACAACATTATCAATGGCCTAAATCTTTCATAGGAAAAGTACATAGCCATCAAATTGTTTTATACACAAATATTACATGTAACTACATAAAATAAACATATGTAGAAAAAATAATTTGATGAGAAAAAAATAATCAAAAATAATTCAGAAATTTAAGACCATTTAATATGTAAAAGTAGGCATACATAATTTCTTTCAATTAACATTCTAAATATGAAATGTGTAAAAACACTGGAAGCAACAAGAAACTTGACACAATATATGTTTCTATGGTAACAAATATTTGTGAGATAAAATGTGTGATTTTATTTTAAGTAACTCAAAGAATAAAAAACATACACTTAAACACAAAACAGACAGAAATAAAACAAAGTATTTATTCTAAACGCAAAGAAAATGCATGATCTACATCAAGTGTAAGTATTATATGTTCCAAAACATGTTTTGATTCAATAGGACAACAATATCACATAAATGGTCAGTTTTGACCACTGGAAGCCATGTAATCATCACCTATCAGCCTGGTCAGTCTGCTTAAAGCATCAAGATTCCGATAAATAATTGTGCTATATGAATATGAGAAAAAGTGAAAATGTAAAATTTGGTCCTTCAGGCTAGAAATCTCACGGCAACACTTAAATTTTTCTACAAAATTGTATACATACAATATTTATGATTTCAAACTGAATTCTCTGCTTATTAATAATTATAAAATTTTGTATAATTTCCCAATTATGAAAACAATGATCAAAATCAGATGATCAGGACATCCTTAAAACAATGTAGTTTGCACTTAAGGAACAAAAACTTCTAGCAGTAAAAAGTTAGGCATTTTTGATGTAAACATTATATGCTTGTACTGAAAACTAAGGGCTGGATAAAAGAACAAACAAAAATTTGGTCAAATTTTCTATAAATAGTTCAGGGCGATCGGTCAAGTAACTATTGGTCACAAACAAACAAAAAACTTGGTCAATAAAACATGCACATCTGACATATTTTATAACAACAACAATATTTGTTATTAATAATACATGTACTATACACTACAGTGTTAAAACTATTGTGGTTCCAGATCACAAGGTAAATCAAAGATACTGGTACACTGTATATCTGTAAACTAAAATAAACAACACTAACATTTGGAAAATAGACAACTAAATTATAACTAACCAGCTTTCAACAAATTAACAGCTTATGTTGGATGTCAACTGTCAAACCTGTAAACAACGGCCACACTTAAGACAGACCAAATGTGGCCTTTATTTGAAGGTCAATTTGTACTTATTAATCAATTTTTAAAAGAATAGCCTCTATTCACAAGTGACCTTTATTCTAGGTTGGTCGCTAAAGCAGATTTGACTGTATTTACTATGCAGGCAGTATCGATGCAGTGCCCGACATTACAAACTTAATTAAATACATAGGGGAAGTCAAGTATGAATGGTTTAATGAAATCATGCCATTAACATAACAGTCATTCTATATCATATAAGGTAATACAGAGAGTATAAAAATCAGCTCACTCTACATACCTACCTATCATAGTAGTAATTGTTACATACATGATTTGGAAAATAGATGACAATTAGATTTAAGAGAAATTATGACATATTCAAAACAATGTATATTCTATATAATGGAATTTAACGTTAGTACCAATAATCTTTAATCACTCGTTGTCATTTGAATACTTATATTTTACAATTTATCAATGATGATATAAAAGAAAATGCAAACTAGACTAGAGATACATCTACAAATAGAAAGAAACAGGACACAGTAAAATAACAAAAGTAGCATAAAAATATAGACCTTTAAATAAAAAAAGTAACAATACATCAAGATGTTTAATTTCAGTGAGCTTAGCGCCAATTTTCGCTATATTTCAGTTATAGTCCTCGACTGATTCACCTTACCTGTTTTCCTGGACTTAAACTCAAACTAGTACTACCTTACCTTTTAACAAGGAGCTAGAAACTTCTCCTCATATCAAGGAAAATCTACTTTTTTGTAAAATTTTCATAGAAGGTATAAACCTGCCTTGACCAGGACTCGAACCTGAATCACCAGGTCACTGGTCCAGCTCATTAACCACAGATAATGTAATCAATGTTTGTTTTAAATGACTAAAAAATGCTAGGCTCTTACCATGTTTTAACAGATTACAATATATATCTTCAAACAAGATCAGTCCAAACTGACAAGTTATTTATATAAAAATCAATCATTTCATGCTTTCATAAATAATAATGATGTAACTCATTTTTGACTACTTGAATAGAGAGTGACAACACATGCTGTCAAATAATGTAAATAAGTACCAACAGTATAGCCACAAGTAGATGTAATATGGCCCCATAATAATAATGTATTTGATAATGACAATTTACAAGCATAATCAAAGACAAGTAATTTATATAAAAAATAAACATGGCAATCTATAGATCATCACAATACTTAGTTTGGGATTACAAATCAATAAATATAAAATATCATTCAGATGTATGAGAGTGATTGGTGGAAGTAATGTTTATCACATTAGAATATATATATCTCACCATCTAAAATTAAAAATAAAATGTACGAAATATATGCTAATAAAGGCCCCTAAGTCATTATACCCTACATCCCTTTTGAGAAAATGAAGTCTCAACACAACTGATTTTTAAATTATTAAAATTGTATGCATGGCATTAAAAAATCGCCGAAACAATAAATCAATAAAATGTAAGTTTCCCTGGTGGTGTGGTTATTACGACATATTCAGTACTTATACAATGAACCTCCAAGGAATGATTGTAACACAATTTATAACAGATAGTATGATAGTGAAAAACAATTGGTGGGCTAATTCTTTGACCATTTGAGAGAATGCTACAGATGCAATAGAATAAAAAGTTCCTAGATATATAAATGATTCTATAACAAATTCTACATTATACAACAAATGTTATTGTGTTTTCTTATCTCCTGACTGAAGACCATACGATGTTCCATGTTTCACCTCCGAGAAAGAGATCATCCATTTCATTAGTAAAATCACTGAAAGAGAAATAATATCTATGTGTCATTCACTAATAGGAGATCTAATATAGCTAAGCCTTTACTGTGATATAAACATGATATTTCATGTATTAACATTATTGTACACACATACTTCTATGTGATGTTTGAAATTAAAAGCTGAAAATTAATGTGATATACTCAATTTGCCTCTCTATGTCATGCAACCAATATTAGGGACAACAATAGAAATAACAGGTGTCTTTTTTTGTTAATCCTTGGTATTAGGAAGTACATCATGGTTCTCATTTCAAAATACTAAGTTTTTGTGAAACACGATTGTCCCCTCATGACCTTAACCTTTGACCTACTGACCTCAAAATCAATAGGCATCATCTACATGTGAAGACCAACCTCCCAACCAAATCTGAAGAACTTAGGCCAAATCATTCTCTAGTTATTGGTCAGACCAGGTTTGGTTACTGATAAGACAGATAGATGGACCCACTGACCGATGGACATGTGCAAAGCAAGTCTAGCAAACATATATTTCATATAATGTGGCTACAGGAGTAATATCATACTTACAAGCAGACACAGTTGCTATCAAAGTTATTTGATGAATAATGGAAGCAGTAAATATAACATATATGATATATCTATACAATGGTATACATGTCAGTATGACCCAGAATATAAACCAACATATATCATAGTATCTTCTAGGTACATCAATCACAGGACGTCCTTCAAACTTTCCTGTCTTCTTGTAATATATCAAATCATTATCCTGCAATATAATAGTAGCATGAATTACAGTAAAACCTCAAGTGGGGGGAATACTCCAGTATATCAACCACTTTGCTATACTAGCCACTTATTTTCAGAACCATATGTAATAAGAGGAAAATAATGTACCTGATGCAGAGTTTGAAGCAGCGACCTCCTGCTTGCAAATAAGATGCTCTACCAACTGAGCTAATTGGGCTGTTCATATTACCAACTTTCATTGAAATCCATCACCCCTAACTGAAGTTATCATCCAGAAACCACTTCAGACGGACGGACTTACTAACAATAGGATACTTAAGTGGCTTTCCCATGTTAAAATTTAGCCACATAAACTCGATTTTAGCCACATAAATCCACTTATGGACATTTTTTAAGTGACTCCGGTTGAACAAAGAGTCCTAACCCTAACCCTAGAGTCACCCAAACCCAATTTGTTTGTACGGACAGACAGACGGACGAACTTCGACAGCACTATAGTCCCCTCCGGTACGGGATTAAAGGGAAGTCTGGGGGAGATTGAATGAGAACTGTTCACTAAGACATTACTCTCTCACAAGTACTATCAAGGTGTGGGATTGAAATAATAACTTACCTTTTGCTTATATATGTCTCTCAGCCATTTACCACATTCCTCTTCTGAATTGGTAGGAATATCATTTATTGCATAGCGTCTGAAAAACAACAGTAGAGATAAGAGATGCTTCATTATTTGTATCTTTCTATTGGACATGCTTGATTTCACATGAACTCAAGTATCACATAATTACTTGTTTGTTAACAAGTCAAAAAATCCATCCTTGGGTAAGACAAAATGTGACCTTTATTGACAGGTGGACTTTATTGATAGGTGGACTTTATTGATAGGCGAACTTTATTGATAGGTGGACTTTATTCAGAAGTGGCCACTAACACAGGTTTCACTGTACATCACTTCATGTTGTATCAAGCAATGATCACTCAGTCATGTAGAGCTAATTTTCCAGACAAAACACTAATACTAAGATTTTGATAAATATCAACAAACAGACACTAAAGTACAAAATAGTTCCTGATTTCAGAGAACCCTACTGGCCCTTCTGTTCTCTGCCAACCTGAACTTATTCCAGTCTTATTTAAAAATCACGCTAAATTTAGTTTGATGTCAGAATGAATCGCACATGTAACCATGACTACAGAGTTACCTGTCGGCACAAACATCTTTAATATAGGGGGTAGTTTTAACCATACAGTATATCTTCACTGTATGGTCATTATATATACCACCATGTTGCATATGCACTGCACTTACATAAAAATATTTTGCACCAATATTCTACTTACTTTGAGATAAGATTTTCAGCTATTTTCCTATCAATACACTAAGACAGGACATAAATGAACAATTCCATGAAAGTTTTCTCTGATATTAGAAAACAATCCTATGGTAGCATATTTCTGCATATGATAATCAGAGTATTTTGTGAACGAAAAAAAAAAATTTTCATAAGATTTTCAAACATTAAATGGAATGCCAACCCACTTAAATATTAATAGGAAAATAAGACATTTTCATAAAGGTAAAAACCTTTTTTCATGAAAAATTAAAAGCTTTCCCAAAAATATACTTGCTAAGTGTATGCAGAAAAATGCCATCATACATTATAGATATAAGGTCATAAACAGTATTATACAGTATTCAGACAATAGCCTTATTTTTCCTGAATAAACCTATAGTTATTTGTGAAGATACTGGTAAATGTACCAAAAATTCCACTGAACCATGAAGGTTATTTACTTACCTAGCTATAATTGAACATGTGACCTTTTTACCAGCAATGGCATCCATCAAGGTAGGTTCAGGTTCTGGGAACCCGACTGTGCAATCTAATACTGTGGGAACTGTAATGTATATACAAGTAAATAAGAAGAATATTGACAATGCCTTCAAATAAGGTTTTTACCAGTTTATTTAACCAAAACCTATGAGAATAAGCGACCTTGACCCTAGGACCCCCTAAATCAATTCCAGACTCAGTCACCTCAACATATTGTTACAGTATGATCTCTCCAGAGTGGCCCTCTCTAGCGCAACAACCTCTCTATAACAACACCTTCAAAATTTCCCTAAACTGATATTCACTTTAAACTTAACCTCTGTAGAGCAACAACCTCTAAACAACGGCCAATATTTACTGCTCCCATTGGGTGTTTATCTGTAGATGTTGTACTGTATTCCATTCTACATTCTGGCTAAATAAATTGACAAAGGGCAAGCACAGAACAGAACCTGATTCACAAGGGGTCAATAACTTACTTTTTCCTTTCATTAGCTCCATAGATAAAGCAAACCCTTTGGTACGAGGTAGTAACATATGCTGATATTCAGGGTACCCTTTTTCTTTAGCAATTTTTTGACAAATTTTATGCTTTTCCGGAGTCCATCGAGTCCCTTCTGGGAAAAGTAACAGCTGAAAAGAAAACAGAAATATAGTTAATAAACAATCCAAGGCAATACAGAAACCTCCGGAGAAAATTGACAAAAATGTCTTAACTTTCTTAAGTATAACCTGATCAACAAAATATGTTAGAATGAAAATATTAATGTTTCAAATATGCAACTAAATATTTAAAAGCATAAGGAAAATAAATAAGTAATAAATATAATCATGAAATATATGAACCTGAATTTTTTAAAATCTTTGGAAATTGAAGCATAGGTTGACAATAAAGGAATTATGTGTAAGCACAATTGTCAAAATAAGCAGAGTGTATGATAACTGTTTGCTTACTGAGATATCGAAACAAAAATTAACATCCAGTATAATGCAAACTAGAACATCTGATGTATAATTATCATTATCTGATTTGTTTGATGAGGGAATGTAAAACAAATGTAACTTAGAATATCTTTTTTAACTTTGTTTCATTTTATTTATTTAATGTTAACAACTAATCGTTGTAAGGGTAAGATATCATTTTGGCTGAAAATGGGGACTTGTCTAATAGGCAGCATAGGGATAGCAGCTGCAACAGTATCATCATCTTTAGAGCAATCTGACTGGGGTTTTAACATTATATAAACAGTCAGGGCCATTTGGCAAAAGTGAAGGAAGACCACAAGCATACACCGAGGTAGAACCACAGTCCTTCCATAACCTAGCAGGACAGCTCTTTTCACATGTCAATATTGGCTCCAGGTGGAATTCAAGCTCGTAACAGTGAAAGGCCAATGATCACTAGCCAGAAACCATAATCACTTGACAATGTAGGCCCCAGAATAATTATTTATATCAACCAGTATAATATGTCTACATTATGTGCCATATTGGTGGTTATTTGCAAACTATGCCTAAATTATATACTCAGTTAAGCAATATCAATGTAAGATATCCATTATATAGTGAAATTACATTTTGTGTGTATTTTAAGTAATTTGGTGTTACCTCTACTGTAATGTTGATCTGATGATGTCTACTTTAGCATTTTGTTTCGAAATAGTAAATTTTGTTTTTCTACTGTAAATTTTTATAAAAAAATCATTGAACTAGGTGTTTTAGACACAAACAGACATCTTAGAACTTAGATATTTAAGTACTATTCAAAAAATGACTTATTTAAAAACAAGCACAATGAAAATTTTTTATCTGATTATTATAACAAAAACAACACATCTAATAGATCTATATCATACTGCAGAGATAGTAAAAACATGTATATCCATGACTTACACAGCAAAATAACTAACTACAATTATTTCTGAGTATAAGGTAACACATAATAGGATTTGAATATACTAATCCGCTATAACTACATGTATCTACAAAGAAAAAACAAATCAATAAAAAAAAACTATTCTCGTTTATATTCAAACGAAAGTTAGGGGCAAAGAAAAAGATTACCCCAAAGTTTGTCCTTAGACATAGACATATCTTAGCTATTATCTAAAATTACATTTTTTAAAGCTAAAATTACATTTTTTAAACTTAAATATCTCACTTATAGTATATATTTACCTAAATAGCTGACAACACATCTCACAAACAGTCAATAAGATAACACACTTATATATACATGTATATATTTACCGGTATACATATAATAATGAGTAGCAAGATATTTAAGTTTAAGAAAGATATCTAAAACAAATTTATATCTACAAAATGGGGCCTTGGGCCAATCTCTACCCAGAGTTATCTACGCTCACACTAAATTGACTAATGTGCGGATTGGAAAGGAACGACAACTCTGGGTAGAGATTGGCCTTGGGGTTCAAATAGTATCAAACTCATTCCTCATTACTGTAAAGGCCCACTCAAACTCAGTTACCTTATCATTCTACTGGTGAAACATCATCGCTATTGCTTCATTAAATTATAAACTGCCACAAATCACTGAATAGCCTTGCACTGAACTTTCTTATATTATCATATTTTGATACTTTTCCTATCAACATTGAGTTTGAGTACCTTTTCATTTTACCATAATAATACAGCTAGGAGTACTATGCCACAAGTTCATGTAAATCAATATGTTGTATATTTTGTGCATGGGACAGTCGTCTGAAATTCTACTGAATGAATTATGAAACAAGAGGGCCAAGATGGCCCTAGATCGCTCACCTGACAACTAAGACACTATAATTAACGACACGGTAATATAGTTTTCATCTCGTATAAAACTCAACTCTAATTTTCATGAATACTTGGTGCAGGTCAATGTGTAAATACAATTATGATTATTGCTATAGTAGACTGTAAACAAGCTAAAATGTAGCAATTTTTCTTAGTCGAGGGCCCATAACTCTACAAGTACAAGTTCAATTCCTCACATAATCAAACTCATCAAAGACCTTTAGGTTATACACATTCACTGTAAATATATTTAGGATTGGGGAAGAATTGAAGGTACTAGACTGTAAACAAGCTGAAATTTGGCAAATTTTCTATGCCAAGGGCCCATAACTCTTAAAAGTCTTGGTCAGATTTGACCCATAACTGAACTTGTCCAATACCGTAAGGTCATAAACATTCATTGTAAATATGATTAGGATCGGTGAATAAATGAAGGTGCTAGAGTGTAAACAAGCTAAAATATAGCAAATTTTCTATGTTAAGGGCACATAACTCTTGGAAGTCCTTGTCCGATTTTGCCCATAATCATTCTTGGAAGAGTCATTGCGGCCATATACATTGTGATGATGGTTCAGAGCTGTGGATACTAGAGTGTAAACAAACTAATTGTGGACGGACACCGGAAGCCGGACATTCATCGATCCTTAAAGCTCATCTGATCAATCAGGTGAGCTAAAAAGCTGACAAGATGTTTACACTAAAAACCAAATATTCCCTTCTATAACTCAGACTGTATAAAATCATTTAAATAAATATTTAATACAAAGATTTAAATTAATGAGCATTTGCTATGCTGAAATTAAGATAAGTAATATATAAACCAAAATAAGAGATTAGAGATCTACACTACAAAAAGATTATGTTGTATTACATATACATGACAAACTAAAGCTTGTCATAGACATGACGAATACTCCAATATGCCGCTTTGCCACAGACATGTTCATGTTATTGCCCCATATTGGTCCTTTGACATTCAAGTGTGACGTTGACCATGTTGTTACTACCCTGGGTTTTGTGCATAACAAACAACCACATATTTGACCTTCATGTGTGACCTTGACCTTGGTGGTACAGGTCTAGTTCCTGCATGCTACACATCATCTTATGTAGAAGAACAATCATGCCAAGTTATTTTGAAATCCACCCATAAACAACAATGTTACAGGCTACGGCCTTAACGAGAAATGCAACAGGATTGGACGTACAACCCCCACCACAGATAATGGGTGGAGGTACAAAAATGGTGAGTATATTAACCAACTATTGGCATGCAAGGTTTTCTTTGAATACATAATACAAACTTTTGTGAAGAAAAGAAATATCTGAAAATAAAGAATTGATATGTTTTATAACATAAACAATAGTACGATTATATCTGCCAAAACATCTAAAAATTGACCATCTCATAAATAAGACACAAATACACTTCCTTACCCTAATATTGAGCCAAATAAAGCCTCTGTTATTGTTCCTACGTGATTTCAGTCTATAACAAATTTTTTTACAAAAAAGTTTAAACGTACATTCTGTATTCTTGGATGTAAGCCAATCCTAAGACAGTAATACATTGATTAATATTTTTAGTGATATGAAACAATCTAAAAATACACAAATGTTTTGACAGTTTATATAAACATACTATATAAGTAATTTGTAATGAACTTAGACCTAAAAAAAATTTTGTTTCTGGTTACCGAACCTGCCCTATTTTTTCAGTAATGCTTTTTATTAAGCCTGGCAAACTGTACACCAACTTTTTCCACCTTTCCACACACTTTCAAGATAGAAAATAAAAGCACCGACCTACCTACCAACCTTATTTCTGATGAGTATGTAACCAGAAACAAACATGTTTTCTTACGTCTGAACTAAATTACAACAAAGAACACAACAGCACCACCTTTCATATAAAAAATATAAACATGTACAAAAAGTTTGAATCATTCACATTCCAAAGCTATAGTAGTACAATCAACATGTCAGCATGTATGCGCTATTGAAATATATAGATAACTTATTGTCTAAATGGATCTTTACATTCAATTTAGCAACGACATAGATAATATGCCTCTATCCACTTTTTTGTCACTAATGTTACCAAAACAAATAAAACAAGTAATATAATAACAATTTCCTAATTATCATGTTGTCAATCGCAACATACAGTACATATTCATATTTGAATGTATATTTGCTTTAGGCTAAACTAGCATCATGTTACAAAAATCATGCATAATCTATGCTACGACATAATCAAAGATAAAAGTCGAGTGACTTTCACAACAAATATGATAGTAGAAAAAAAATGTTGGTCTCACTTTGAAAATGGGGACAGAGTTGATGAAACAAGCAATTCAAACCATTAACAGCTTCATCCTTTAACAGATGATAACCATGAATTTCTTCCGGAAATATTACATTCAACATTGAATCAGAAAATAAAGATGCAAGGACCTACACGGACAGTTAATGACAGTTTGATTAGAATGGTACAAATCTGTCAAATTTTACATCAAGATAGAAAAATTATTCTCCATAAAAGAAAAGGCAGGCCATTTTCGGATGCAGGGGTGTAAAATGTTTCTGAAAGTCAGTTACCTACATGCTGACTAGATACAAAATGTTGGCCGTCCTTAAAGAAAGTTTGGTCGTCCTTACAACTTTTCCAACTTTGATCACTTCTGTATAATTTTACATTTTTTTGTATCAAAGACACATAATCTTAATAAATGGCCAAACAGGAAAACACACTTTATATTACTAAACATTTCATTTTTGGCAGACATAGTGACAGACTCGAAAATACTGTCTGTGTTACAATACTGCATACCAGACTACGCATTTTTCACTATTTTTCTGTTAAAAGAGCCTTGCTATGTTGATAGCCATGCATATTAACTTAATTGCCCTTGCAAAAGTTAAGCATTTGATGAGCATGACCTTATCAACTGATCGAAACTTTGTATTCTTCCAAAATTTAAAAGATATAAGACACAATGAAACTTAGTTCTCAGGTTAGACAACTGTGATGTGAAAACTCGCTCTTCCAACTGTGAAATTTATAGCCAAATATAAGCAGGCAATTACAATAACAAAAACAAGTGATCTACTTACAGTTACCCAAAATGGATCTGGATATGTTACAATCTCTGAGATAGATTTGGTCAGTATTCTCTTATCTTCAGCCCAGTTCCTCTTCAGGAAAATACTCTCAGTAAAATACCAGGTCCAGCCAATGATTGGAACAAATTTCAGTATTTCTTTACCATATATCTTTGTATTCTATCATACATAAAAAGAAATACCATAATATCAAGTTCAAAGTGGAATGAATGAATCAATTATAAACAAATGAAATTCTTTCTTGAACAAGTTGAGTAAAGGAACAACTGCTAATAAAATAATAAAATAAGCTAATAAAACATTTATCTGGCAGAAGAAAATATGTATGATCAATATTATAGTAATCCAATGTTGTGAAACCCAGGGCAATGTTGTATCAAACATCATGATCTCCCAATAAAAGTCCAAGTGGAAATAAACTATTTGGATCATATCATCACCCATAGACTGAGATATTTCTCTGACTGATTAAGGTAGATTGGCTTTGCCATTTTAGAATATCTTTTATATTGATAAAAGAATATCAAAGCCACTTACACCCAACATTCCATGTCTCTCTGCCATCATCCAAGCCATTAGCCAATCTATCTCATATGTATGATTGACAGTACATACAGAATGCTCCTTGCCTAACTTTTGCTGATCTTCAGGAGAAATATACAGTGTACACTCAGACTCTGTCCACCAGTGAGCAAGGAAAGAAAACTCTGAAAAAAAATATGCAGAATTAAAATTCTATGATACAAATACTCAAATACATACAATTAATTAGTACTTGGTCATTAATTATATACTATCAAGCTAATCTAGTAAGCTCAGTGCAAGGAAGGTCACAAGTTTGAAACTCAGAGGAGAAACAAATATCATTCTATATCATATCATTCTATATCATCCCTGATTCAACATATCATAAAGTTTACATCTTGTATACAGAGAATCTTATTACTACAGGGAATCCGCTAAGAATGACCATTCCATTATACCTTTCCAACATTGATGAAAAATAATTCACAATGTTAATACAGGACTATATAAAATAAATAATGAAGCACTTAATATAAATTTTGAATCAATTTAAAAGAATGGGTTTCATTAATTTTTAACAACTGCATTCAGAATACTGTTCAAACTATCTCATATGTATGATATTAAAACACAATTAAATTACATGTAATTGCTAGAAATTCAACACAATTGTTTTAAGGCCATCCTTAAAAAAAGTTTGTGGCCAGTAAGCCTACACAGAGTTTTCAGTTGGTAGGTACTGGTAGGTAGGAAATATTTATTTTACATATTATTTTTAAATTTTTATGTTGAAACCAAAATACATGTTAGAACTTGAAACAAATCTTTCACTTGAGAGACCAAAATTACAAATAATAATGTTCTAAATACTTACGACTCCAGAGAGCGTATGACAGAAAGTATGTGTATTTTCTGTACCAAGTTTTACTAAATGGCCATATAACCAAGCCAATCAACATAAGAAAACTAACAAGGAAACCACTCGCTAAGAAGATGTAGCCAAGGAGTAGATGAACAATGGTTAGACTCTTAAACCATGACCACAAACCCATTTTGAATTTCTGGACTGAAAAAGAAAAATTATCAAAAATTAATAGATAAGATCATGGATATATCATGACTCCATTTGCTCACCTTGAGTTATAATACAAAAAACATTTACAAAAACAGGGCATACATGGACATTAACGTTTTTACTTTGAACAGAATGTCTGCAAGAGAATGGTATGATTAAGTTTTAAAAATTTGACTTAGGGCTTAAAAAATATTGTCTGTTTCTGGTTAAATATCATACATTATCATGAAGAATAGGGTAGGTAGGTTAAGGGAATTTTGGAGTGGTGGAGTTTAATATGCTAGAACTCTGTCTCATGTGAAAAGGTAAAATCAGTGAGACAGTAGATGTATCATTCCTTAGGACAAATAAAGTCTTAGGTCTCTAGAATAAATTAGGGTAGGGTGGGTAACCAGAAACAATTTATTTATGTGTCGGACATCAATAAGCTTGTAATTTAAAGCAAAACAAACAGCATAAAATTTTCTGTTCAACAAATCTTCTTCATGGAGAGTGACTAGATGGATTTATGTCAATAAATTTCGAAATCTTCTTCTGGGTTTTGTGCTGGACCCTCTGCATTGTCGCACAATTGACCAGTCGCCACCTGTCAATCAGCCCAATCGATTATCCAATCAGATATCGGCTTTTCTCACACACCCTAGCAACACTTATCGCCGCCATTTTCCTTCGACAAGCTGTCGTGTCGAAGGTTATCTGATACGCTATGTAGAAGCTCAAAGACAATGATTTTTTACTAAAACTGATTGAATAAACATTTTAAATGGTTAGAATAGGTCAGTTGGAACCATGCAACTCGGACGATCGCGATGAAGATCGACTGGAAGGAGATATTATACAGTTTATTCCTTTTCCCAAACTGAAAATTAAGGAATCTTGAAAAAAGAGTTGGATCATCCCTAATGTCAACAAAATTAACGGGAATTACCATATGCGTGATTGCACCAAGTGAGGGCAACATTTTTACTTAATTATAACAATTATTCACTGTTACAGGACATTTAAAAATTAATTTCAATAGCGCTGTCGTACTAAAATTACATGTACGGTATCTCTGTAGAAGTGACATCGACACAAAGTCTTGTTAATTTAAACACTATTATTTTGCACAAGTATTGAACGGCTCATATACACAAGTGAACCCCTAAGTCCACATGAGGTCTAAATTCTTAATTGTTTTATTGCCCCTTATATCGGTCTGATCCCCTCTGATCACGATCTGATTATAAAATATAGTGTATGTATATACTTGACACCCAGTGAAAAGCTAGGGTCACACAATTATGTAAACAAAAGCATGTCTAGCAATGACACTTTCAGTTTTATTACCCCCTACTGTGGAATACAGTGTACTGCTGGTCCGTAAAGCACATGCCTCGCATTCCTGGTTCAATGTCTTTAAATAAGTCATAGATGTTTGAGATTATAAGTTTTTTGGTATATTATAAGGTATGTATAAAGACTTATCCTTATCCATATGAATTTACAATATTCATACTTTTGACATACACATTCGAGCGTATTTTATGTCGCTCTCATATCTCCATTTTTCAGCGCAGCGTCAAGAGGGTTTATTGATAATTTTACCTAGCTGTTTTTTTTTATAGAATTTAACATTATGACATACAAGTCTTTGAAATATTATTTTTTTTATTATAATAAAGTATGATTACTGTCGCATTACATGCATATATTGTCGCGGTCGTGTATGAATGTATTTGCAAAATGTATGTGTCATGGATACTATAATATTATATAAATATAGTATTCCTGTACATGTCAAGAAGTTTAATTGATCATTTTTATACATTTTCTAAATATAATCATAGATTTGTATTATCATGTTCGAAATGAATATGATTATAACGCCTATAGTCCACGTTATCACTCTTACGTAGATAAAAAACGCGCGTTACGGGTAATTTTTCTTTAATTTTAATTTCTACTGAAAAATTCACATGATACTGATAGATTAACATTTTCAAACTGCATTAAAGTTAACATCAACATGAATCAGTCATCACAATTTTAAGTATCCCAGAGACTGTAATATACAGAATCCCTGAAGTATGTATCTTTATTTCTCAGTTACTGTATATATATTATACAGTCTTTGTATTTCTTGTCGCTTTCTAAAATTCAAATTTGTATCTATGGCAGATACGAAGCGTCAGGAATGTTTATTGATTGCAGGGTTCTAGCCAGGATTTTTTTAAGGCATGTTGCTAATACAAATTTGAGTCACCCGTGAGCGGTACGGTGAATGACTGAATGTGTGCAAGTGGGGGGGGGGGGGGGGTAAGTCCAACAACTTAAGTGGTTCATATTTTAGTGAATTTCAAAGTCAAAAGACAGAACTGTTAAAAAGTGTTATAAATAATAACATATCATACACAAATCAATAGGAATTAAGATACATCAGGGATGCTCCCTGTAATATAGCATCCCTGGATACATGTATCAGTTTTGCATGTCCAAATAAATCATTTGTGTGAATCCGAGGCGCCATGGTTTTGACAGGATGCTCTTTTTATGGAAGTACATGGAATGTCAACCCATACTGCTCTATCAGGCATGCACTTCTTAGGTCTCCTTTGATAGTACATGTAGTGTTTCTCTATTTTATATGTAAGCACTTACATTATAACTCCAACTCAGAGATGGTTTTATACTTTAAGTTTATTGCTCAGTGGCTATTTAATAAATGATGTACAATATGCCTACTATCAGAGAGACAACTATACAGACAAGTAACTGATAAGCCAAGTGACTATAAGATTAACTCAATACACTACACTCTACAGTACACATTTGTTTACATTCTGTAGTCATAGTTAGATTGACATCAAATTTTTAGAATATTTTTTCTTTATTTGTATTTTCAGCAATCATTGCATATTTCATAGTAAGAAATTTTATTGAATCAATTAAACTTTTTATTGACTGAATAAAATGACAACAAACATGAAGCATCGTGACTACCAAAGTTCAAACCGAAAGTAGAAAATGACGACTGGCATTTTTTAACCGGAAGTAGCTGTACTCACTCCTTTATGACATCAGATCGTATAAGTTAAACTTGAATCATTTTTTTAAAGTCCTAGGGATATCAACTGCATGTAACATCTGTTAAAACTTAATAGATAATGATATTTAAGTTACCGTTTTCCGAAATCAACATCCACAGAAACGCATGTTTCCATTTAGGATCTATAGATTGGATTATGTCAAGATCGGCGTTGCGGATTTCTGATCAGAACTCACATCATGAATGTTATTCCATCGACTCATATGAGTCTCATTTCGTTTTTAATGTTCAAAGATTCCTCGGTGATCAATTTGCTAACGCGTATTTTTTATATCCTCGTCTTTCGTATAGATCTACGTGCATTAAAAATGTTCAGTCTTAATTTCACGGTTATGTCGCATGATATCAGTAATTATTATTTGCACACCGATACTGTAGATCTATGCATTTTTCGTCGTTGTTAAATATAAATCAGATGCAGAGGCATAGTAATCATATGTTGCCCAAGAAACGTGTAATCTAGATACACACGATACGTCATCAGCAATGAATTTCATTCCGAAATAAGTTGCTATCACCGAATGACGTCACTAACAGTGGAATGTGTCAATTTATATTGAGGCAACTGCATAACGGGTTGAAAACAAAATTGTCATTTTAAGATCATTGTGTGTGTACCACAGGTATCGTTCATATTTTTAACTTTATGCGAAATATGCATGGTAAGCGACACTCCGCTGACTGCATATAAATAAGAGCTGCATAAATTGTGTAAACTTTCAGAATCATAATTATGATAGCCACTCGTGAAAAACAATGCGGCGAAAATCAACATCTTCAAACGGCGCAATTCTGGATGTTTAGTGAAAGTGTGCATGCGATAATTATAAGAAAATCTTGTCAACACTCTTGCTTAAACTTTCACCGTCATAACATCGAGTATTTAGTTGAAACACGTGGTAAGGCGGGGCTACGATTTTGTCAGCGACATGCGTCATGCATTCGAGACTGTCATTGGTTTATTGATATTTGATTGACACTGTTCTTAGTGACGTAACGAGTCAGCACGCGGCACATATTCGGATGTAGTTGCTTTTATAATTGGTTGTGTATACAAGCCATGTCGTATACGTAATTAAGGGATGTCGGTGGAATTAAAGGATGTCGAATATACGACTGTAAGCCTGAAGGCATGTCGTGGACGACATGCGATATTAGGCTGGCTAGAACCCTGGATTGTATAATATGTTATAATCAACCGAAATAGCCGATAAATATTTAAAAAATCAGTGTATTTTACACCTGCCGGAGGGATTTATACGTTAATCTGTCCGCCATCTTGGATTTAGCTTGTCGAAGGTTTCGCGTTGCCACACCACTTGATTGAGTGGGCGGAGCATTCCTGTATCTGGCGACTGGTCAATTGTGACCATGTACATGTATGCATGCGCAAAAGGTAACACATGAAAATGATTAAATTCAGGGTTAAAAATAAATTGCTCCAGAGTAACAGGGTTTTTTCTCTATTCATTGGGAAGAGGCCTTAACCTGTTGAATACAGTTGATTTTGGGAAGTATTATCGCTTATCAAAATGCCTCTGTTATAGAAGATGAAAAACCCCTGAGTAAAGGCCATGACGCAACCATAATTGTCTTGAAGACATAATGGGATGGGCTATGATGGTCGCTTCTGGTAGGCTGTCTCCAGATGCGAATGCCAGAAAGAGTAATGTACTTTGTAGGTGTTGACACTGGCAAATGGTACCAGGATCCTGTTGGCATGGCCTCTAGTAGGTTCTTCTGCTGGTAGCATGAGGGGATGAGCTTGGATATCTTCTAGGTGACTGACAACCCTGAACATCAGCAGCTTTGCAGTGCTGGTGACGGCCTTCAAGTGTGTCCCATCTTGAAAGCTTCATCATCATCTAGTATAGGCTAGCTGTGACACTACTGGTCTGTCTGCAGTCACCTGTGCAGAATCAATCGCATTTTCAATATCGAATCGGGTGTATGATCCTGAACCCATACTGTATAATAAACGTGTACTGTACAAAACTTCTGATTGAAAACACACCCGAAAACATGTGTCCGAAAACTATTGCAGTTAATTTCTAATATTCACAATCGTGCACTACTTTGAGTTTACATTGCACAGCTCAAATTACAGAATTGAAAGTACTTCTGAGCTTATTATTTTGTATATATAATAAGTTAAAAACGTACCCCGAAACCTAGTTTTCTAATTATTTTCCTTCCTCCTCGATCTTGCGTCTCCTAGCAGGGGTTATTTGCCCTTGAAAGATAACGGTGCGACTAAAATCCATACAGTACGGACAGTCTATAAACCGGAATACACCAGTTTAGTACTAAAATGTAGTTACTGATTCTTGAAATGCTCAATTGGCATTGCTTGAACAAAATCTGAACAGATTTTCATCAGCAATGTTTAAACCAAGAATTTTTAATGTAATGAAATTGTTGGCGTTTATAATTCCATATTAATTGCTATCTGGGACCATTATACAAAAAAAAACGTATAATGGTCCCAGTTGGTATATATATGGTAAAGCCTACATTACTGGGAATCTATCTCTGAAACATTAGTTCAAATATCAACAGTTTATTTTTGTGTTAAATTCGGTTAGTTTTTATAAAATTTAGAAAGACTTATCTCTTGTTATTCCATTGAATGTTCTATTGGAAATCTGGAGACATAATTATGCTAACCAGTTTATATACTGTATGACAGGTGTGCTACCTGGTTTTCTTAATACCATTTTCTAATTATGTACATTAATGCAAATTAAAATTTGCTTGAATTAAAAAAAAAATTGACTTTGTTTTTTAGCCTGGGAAAGCATAGGTTTCAGGTTTCTTATAATCTACAATGTATGCATATAATATACATGCATACATTATATGTAGTACTTTTCTGTGCTTTTTTTTAAGATCTCTTATGCTAAATGTAGTACACTCTTATAATGTTCATTAATTAAGAAAATGTTTTATTGTGTACTGTTATTTGTGTTTGCCAATTTTCTGTAATTTTATACTGTATGTCTGACCTTTACTACGTTTTATATGCCATACATAAGCTGTACATTGGTCAAAAGCTATACATAGCAGCTAAGCTTATGTTCTCACATGTTAACCAGGTACATATATGTGTATGTTAATATACGTAAGTTTATAATGACAATAAAGAAATATTTGACTTGACTTAAATCCAATTTGTGATAATTGCTATGAGCAAAAAAACCTTACAGCTCAGTAACTTTACATAAAACCATATTATTTCTTATCAAATTGTGATTGTTTGTTTGTTTCATCGGGTTTTACACCACTTTCAACATAACTTCAGTCATATCGTGGCGGGCAGTTATCCTAACCAGCTTTCCTGGACTTCATTTAGGCCTTAACCAGTACTAACCACATTCTATCTGCAAGCTACTACCAAGCTGTCCCACATAATTTAGAGGTGGAGGGCAATTTAACATAGGATGTAATATCTTCAGTCAAATTTGTCACGGACAGTGTGAGCCTCGCCCAGGGTTCCAACTCACAACCTCTCGATCATCAGACAAACGTTCTAACCACTAAGCTAGCCGGGCGGGCTTATCAAATTGTGAAGCTTTGGTCTTGAACAATAAATGGTTGTTGATACGCAACTCAAAAGAAACAAGGACTTTTGGAAACATTTATTCCAACAAGCATACAAAAAGACTAGATAATGTTTATATCAGGATATACAGTACAGTTGATAAAACAACATAATATATATGATAGTGCTGCCAGAGCAATGATTATATGTTAAGACAAATGGATCCTCGATCAACCAAACATGAAGCATAAACTTGTTCTACATCACAACATTATCTGAGTGACATAATATTACATTCATGAATATAAAATTATATGGAATACAGAAATACCTATTTACTAAAATATTGGACTAATTCCTCATTATAAAATGTCTGTTCTTGATTATTAAATTTAGTATAAAAACAGACTTTGCAAAAGGTGCCGGACCGGCAGACTTGTCCGATAGATTGCGTGTTGGTCCGATAAGAATCATATCTCATCGGTCCGGCAACTTACTTACCTGATGTATCACAATTATACTTGTTTACTTTTTCAGTCAGACAGATTTCCTTTTGGTCAGACAGAATATTCAAGCTTGTCAGACCGAATGTCCGGCAGATTATTTTACACCTTTTGCTAAGCCTGTAAAAAAATATTTTTTATACATAAATAATTCAATTGAAACTGTTCATCAAATCCGATGCATTTCTAAGTACAAGGAGCAGGCAGAAAGTATCCGGGTTCAGTTTATTTCAACCTGGTTTTATGTGGTGAGTTGTTGAACATACTGCAAGTATATTCTGACATACAAATCTGTTCATGAATTTAAAATACTAAATAAATGATTAAAATGATCCTTCGTTTAAAAACGCAGATGATACCTAATATATTCTTGTATTTTTCAGTAAGTTATAATCAGTAAATGATATGACAGACAGATGAAAAGTTGTATTTTAAGTCCATACTAATTTTGTTTAAAAACTGTCAAACAAAACCTACAACCATGGTAGACCCAGTGCGGGTACTTTATGTCGAACCCTCATGAAGTGTAATATTCTAATTCAGAATTGTTTTCCACACTGATCTTACAGGACAAATAAATGTGTACAGAATACTTGTAACATAGATGGTTCGTTTATGTTCATTTGTTGTTTAACGGATCATTCAACAGACATGGTCCTTTCAGAGTTGCCCGAGAAAGAGGTGGGGGGAGGGGAAGATACAGGAGAACTGGGAATTTATATCCCTACTCTTTATTTTGAATAGTTCTACCTGGTCCTTTATCATACCAGGTGTTAAGCACTAATACACACCTCACCAGTTTTCCTGTAATTTTCCATACACAGTACTGAGCTTTTTAGTAGGAAACCGGACACAGATAAAACGAGATGGTTCAGAGATCTGAATCCAACACCCAAAAACCATGAAAATACCCAACACCAAATGAATAAAGTATAGATAGATTGATACATGATAAATAGCACTTAACATTAAAAATACATTGCAATACCAAGCCCATAGGTTAATACAACAATTGTATATATGAATTTATCTAAGTTCATTCTCACAATTTTTTACATATTTAAACTATTTTAGAAATTTATTACAATATTTTTATCATGAAACTGCTGGAAGCATACCATAAAATACAGTGGCAAGTTTAAAAATAAATGTACATTAAACATTTATGTTTTTATAATACATGTACAATATAATGGTCAATAATCTGAATTCTACCACTAATGAAATTAAAAGCACTTAAAGCATAAGCTAATAACAGTAGCATATAATCAAACAAACTTCCCTAAACAGCTGTTACTAACACCTAGGACAATGTCAAACAATACACTACACAAGTCATGTACATGTATTTTTAAAAAAAAGGGATTAAAAAATTTAAGACAAAAAGTAAAGTCTCAGCTTGAGATATATCTATAAAATGTTACAGTCTTAAAAGTGAATTTATACTTAGCATTACTCACATTCAAGACCCCTGTTCCAAAAAAGTTTCTATAAAAAGAAATTGGTGAGACAGAGTATTCGTAAATGAATGCACAACTTAATCTGAATTTAACAATTTGACGAATACTTGACAGTAAACATAAATCTCAACGTCTATGTATGGTCCCATGTTGTAATTCAAGCTTAACATTATTTGATTATGATAATATTTAGCTGATAAACGTTAAATATAAAATAACAACAACATAATAGTACATGGTATACATACAATACATATACATAAACTCCATGACAGAAATACTTTACTTAACTCATACATGATTTTAACATATATACATATATATTATTTTATATACATTTTTTCCCATTACTTGTAATGATCATAATATGTTTGAGACATATGTGATTTCATGCATTATACTAAACTGTAATCTACGTGATTATTAGTTGATAGGATACTATAATTATATAGACAACAGTCAGTAGGTAATAGATCAAATATTGATTCAGAAGTTTGGCTCCATTATAATACAAAATATATGGGTACTGAATTAAACAGGCATTGGGATATAACATAGTATGAGAGCTATCATGTCATCCCTGTCAAATAGCTAGTCCTATTTCATAAACTATTCATGAAGTATGCATGAAAAGTTCATGAAAAAACATATTTTCATGAATTCCATTTGAAGGGGACTTTGGTGATATATCAATGCATACAGTGCTTGATTACGTCAAATGACTGGAAGAGTATAGTGTTTTAACGCCTCAGAACAATTGAGGTACTAAACAAATCACCTGACTGGTGATATATAAACTTATACAACACAGTTATCTGTGAATGTGTTACGTTAGACAGAATGATTTGAGCTATCGTTAATTACTACAGAAAACATGCCCACAACACTAAGGGGAAAACACTGACTAAATACAAACACAATATCGAAATAATTTATATCAAAGTGCCGTATCTTTCATTTCCTAATGTAAAATAAATTGAAACATTTGAATGAATTTAAGGAATCCAAACAGTAGCAAATAAAAAATAATACATTTAAAAAACAGTCTAGTCAATCTTACAACATTCCGGTAGGTATAATCCGAGTGTAGAGATAAATATAAGAAAGAAAACTTTGTAAGAAATCTTCTCTTAGTATAACCTTTACCTCAAATTTGATCAATAATGATTCAAACAAATCCTCGAGTTAAAGGAAATCTATCATATTTCTCAGTCTCAAATGCTGTTTTATTCCAGGCAAAATCAACTTGAAACAACAGAATAAAGTTAACAGAAGATGTACTTAAAATTGGCAAATATAGGCTTTGCATTACTGAGGCAAAAACGAAATTGAGGAGTTATTGGTTACCAGCCACACCCAATTTTCCCACATAAACGCTTAAGTTTCTAACAGCGTAATACAAATTACAAAAATATTGGCAAACAAATCATGTTTCAAAAGTAGGTACGATATGTTTTTGAAAATAAAGGTTCACGACCTTCATACATTTGTATATATTTTTTATTGCCAAGTAACTAAGAAATAGGAGTTTTTCTTCTGAACAAATACAATAAATGATTGAATTGTAATATGAAACAATTGCATTGCAACTTGACAGATGCGTAGTGTAACATTTTGAAAGTTTTAAGAAATGGATTTAATTATTAATATAACCCACAATTAATATCGTGGGCTCAGCGCAACACTGTCGTAACATGTTCTTATTTCAGTTTGAGTTACAACACTGTTGTGTTGAACCCTCAATATGTAAGTAGTTATGCATGACAAGTTGCAAGAAATAGCACGACGGGTTCATGTATTTAACAAGGGAAAATACTGAAAAAGACAAAAAGGACATTAGGTTCATCAACACAAATATAAGATTGAAATTTGAACTAAATCTTCACAGTAGATACACTGAAAATAATACAAAAATATATATATAACACATATTATTCTGACAGACTGGCAATAAATTTTACAGAAATATGGTTAAACATGTTAAATAAAGAATTATAAACAAAAAATAAAACTTACAAATATGTGGGACTTAGTAAAGTAAGTAACAACTAAATCATTATTGATAGTTAACAAATTTATACAATTAGACTGTAATAAGACTTGATAAATAATTTATGAATACATGTATATAAATAAATGACATAAATATGTATATATCTGAACTGATTATAACAGATTCGGATAATTTTTAGATGGTATATCAGTTACTTACAGATGTCAGCTGACCAAATTAGGGTTCCTGTCTTACCTACAACTGGCAGCCTATATCCCCCTTGTAGTTCAAACAACTTTTCCATAAAATTATGCTGAGGCCAGCAAAAACATAGATTACCCATCCAACCCTATTTTTTTGTTGCCAATCCTAAGTTTTCAAATGGTGAAATCCAAAGTACAAAAATACTTGGGGCTGAATTGTACTGCATGTTTTCACTAAAGATATTAAGGAAAAAGATGAAAAATTACTTTCCAACCTACCAGTAGCTACCCTAATATTTTGATCAAGTAGTCATAACCATGACCTTTTCTAACCTAATGAATCAAAATGGCAGACAAAGGACCTTGGATATCATATCTTTGATTAAACTGTCAATAAAAAATTAGCTTCCCCTTCATTTGCTTTAGAGCTACAGTACACTCTTTTTAATATTAAAAAGAACTGATTCTTTTATCTAGACAGAAGAAAACTTCCTACAAAAATCTAATTCATACATTTACAAGTAAATAAAATTTACTATAAAACAACAAAAACTTAAAAAAAAACAATCAAGAAAATTAGAGTATAAAAATGAAACACTGATATTATAGCAGTGCACTTATTTATATATAAGTATATTACATATGTGAACAAATTTAAAACACAAACAAGAAGAATGTCACGACAATCATTACATACCTTCGTAAAAAAGGAACTTGTACCATAAGTCTGCTAATCACCACAAAAACAAGTTATTTTGATTACACAGTAATATTGATTTTAAGTTAGTGCATAATTGTATGTACAAAAGTATATCTGACATTATAGTGACATATATTAATTCTCCCCATAAAGATTTAAATATAACCCAAATCTATGCAGTAAGATTTCAGAAATAATTGAAAATTATTTTTTATGTCTTGAAAAGTCAGGTTAAAAAATATTTCATCAAAGAAAGGCTACAATCCACAGTAAGTGATCCTTATAAAAAATTGAGTAGTATATACTTATTAATACACATGTATACAGTTGTATATATATACACACATTATATTTCATTATCAAGAGAAAATCATACACTTAGTAAATGACTGCCACAAAATATACATCTTAGAATTCTCAGTAACACCTAGAAAATACAATCTTTATATCTGTAATTAAAATATCTCACATAAAAAAGTTTTTCATAAAAAAACGTAATTGACCAGGCACAGCAAACAAACAAAAATTACCAGACTGTTATTATTAAGGGGCTCATATTATCCCTTATTTACAAGAATTCGTAAAAGCCATTTCCCAAATCCAAATTATAAGGAACTAAAACAAGGCATAATCAAAGCTGCTATTCAACAAAGCAAATAGGCGTACTTCATAATATTCACATAGTAGCAAGAAGTGACACTGAAGCCAGCCATCATTCTGACTTATACTGAACAGTTCTCTACTTCTATCAATATTCCTCTACATGAAAAACATACATCATTCCAACTTTTTCATAACACAAACTGTACATACACAACACTGATGTATGTCAGGTAACACTCAGCTCAAACTTTCAGCAGAACACAGGTAATTAACTTAAACAGGTAATTAGATTACTAACAAGAACTTGCACAAGATGACTTTTTACTGCAGACAAAAAAGATTTTCATAAATAGAATTGTCCTTTTTTACAAAAGTAATCATTTAAATGATCAAGTATATATCTACATTGCTTTTCCATAAAAAATGTGAAAAATACCTAATTACCATAATTATAAACTTTCAACTTCTCAAACATGGTCTGAATATTATGTTCTATATTGCTCTTATTGTCATGTAAAAACATGAATTGAGTAAATAAAAGTTTGAAGTTTGAAGAATAAACAGTACAATTTTAAATGTACATTACAATCTGGCAGATTGATACCCTAAAAATAGCAATTTCATACAGAATAAAAACCACAACAATGTAAACCGCTGATTAATGTAGAATTGAACAAACACTAGTTACACTTGACAGCTCAGCGCATTAAAACAATGAAACAAATAATTGTTTACTTTATAAGATAAGCACAGAGATCCTTCGCATTGTTAGTTTCTGGGTGCTGATTCATAACAGCTCTGACAGAGTCCTCAGGGAACAGGTTACATAGATCATTATACAATTTAAATCTTGGGTTGTTCTGTAATATTGGTGTCTCTGATGGTAATGGCTGAATATGCCCATGACTGCCTGACATGCTCAATGCCGATATGTTAGTCTCTGATGATATAACATTATGTGGAAAAATATTCCCTCCGCTGAATTGAGGAAGGAAATTTGAGACAGATTGTTGAACATGACTTTGAGCATTCCATGTGCTTGATTGGTCCACGTTACTGTGGTATTGATGATTACCCGAGGTGAACGGATAACTTGATTGATGTGGTACTTGTTGAAAATTGGGAACTTGAGCATGAGGTAACTGATGTTGCTGTATATAATTAGGAGGTTGTTGATAATCTGGGGGTGGAGCAGCCTGCTGCCTTTGATATTCTTGAGGGCCAAGTAGGGTGTGAGAATAAACTGGACCCGGAGGAGAGAAAAGTTGATACTGTGGTAAATGGTGCCCGAGGTGTCCACCAATCTGGAACTTAACATTGCCTGTTGTATCCTTCATTGGCATACTATCATGTGGACCTCTCAGGTGTCCAGTTTCTGGACTAAATAACTCAGATTCATGAATGTGTATCTTATTCAGCTGGGTATCGGATGAACTGTTTTGACGTCTCATTGCTGGTCTTGTTGATGTCTGAGTTCGAAGAAAAGGGTCAGGGGCACTTTGCATTCTAGAAAGGGAGTTATGGCCCCTAGTTACTTCCTTTGAAGTGGTATGATGAAGTTTTTCTTTTGGTTTTTGCTGTCTAGAATCACTTAGCATGTCCTGGTGCTGAACATGCATAAAATCCTGTAACAACATCTGTCTCTCAGATAGATTTGAAACTGGTGTAGGTCTGGCTTTGTCCACATGGAGGTTATGTGAATCATATGACAATGCTGTATGTAGAGCAGAATGACCTTTAGTAAGCCTAGGGTCATCACCTCCCTGCAACGAAAACTGGCGTGATAACTGTTGTTTATCTTTTGATCGACTTAGTGGTTTTTTACCAGCATTATCTAAGACATTAGGGGGATAAGCTAAAGGGGATTTAGTGTTAGTAATACCCTGCATGTCATCTCCCTTAGATTTATTCCTCTTCTTTATCTTATCACTTTCATTTGCTTCATCTGACAACTTTTTGGCTAAAAGTAAATGTCCACTTAGAAATTTCTGACTGTCATCTCTCTGGTCTGACAATCCTGGAACAGTGAGATTTACTGGTGATGTATCACGAGGGGACCCCCAACCTTTCTGAACATGGTCTGAAACCCTTGGACTAGATTTACCATCATTAGTATCTCCAAACACAGGTTTAGTAAGCTTCTCCTTCTTTTCTGGAGTCCGCAGAGAACTGGTTCTTGTCAAAATCTCCTTTTCTCCTTTCGCTCGATCTAATTCCATCTTCATTAGACTTTCAGACAATTTTTGATTGTAATTATCCATACCATCTGTGGATTGAGAAACAGTTTCTTCTGTTTGTTTTGAATGTTTGTACTCTTCTGGATTCAGTGAACGTGCTCTCTGTAGTGGTGTTTTAGTTCGTGTCAGTTTCTTTTTTCCTTCTGCAATACAAGAGTATTAATCAATATCAAAATTCTGATACAATTTTACTTGATACCTTTCAATTTTTTAGATAAACATTTCTAGCAAAAATATGATGACTACTAAAATCACAATACCATCAGCACCTAATTCTGCTAACAATTAATGACATACACATATTTATTGGTTTCAATATACTTACAATTGTAAGATTTAACTACTGGACTAAATTTGAGGCTAGGTTAAGAACTTAGGTAAGCAAGAAGCAGGATGGATGCCCATGTTGTACCAATTGCTAGATAAACTCAACAATTCAGATCAGAAAACAGAAAACTGAGAATCTTGTAGTCAAATTTAACCAAAGTTTTATACAATTGTTTTATCAAACTTTATCTCAAAATTTATTACACTAAACGTCAAATTTAATCTAGAGGTTAAAATTTACCAATGCTTTTGGAATTGGGTGCATATATAAACTGTTACAAAATTATAAATTCAGCATGTTAGAATTTGTCTGAAAGTCAACTACATGTACATAGTAACAGTCTGTGAAATTAGCACTTGTCCGGTTGTCCGGGACCAGTAATTATTGATTTGGACAAATAACTTTTGAGGTAATTATGTATAGAGTATAAAGAAAACTATTCACTTTTGGTGATTTGGACAAGTAGTTCCTAAATTCACAGACCGTAGTAACATATGTATGTAGTCCAATTGAAACATAAGAATGAAATGTTATACATTCAAATATGAGTATCTAACCACATTCATATGGAATTAAAATAAAATGCACAAACCAGGAGGCTGCGTAGGACTTTGTCGCTGTCGCATTTCTAGCATGTGTAGTTTAGCCTGTTCCGCTAATTTTTCTGTAACTGACTTATGAGGATTGGTTCTTCGCTCAGGATGGTAATATTTGCACTTGTTACCATATGTGCATTTCTTACTACCATACGGGCAAGGTGGAGGCAAGGGTTCGGGCTCTGCGGGCTCCTTGAGTAGAAAATTATCTAGCGTAGGTCCATTTCTACCTAATGGATCATCTGGGGGCATAAATCTATAAAATATTGAAAGCATATAATTCATCATAGTTATAAATGTATAAGAATATTTGTACACAACTAAGAAAATTTGAAAAAATCAATTTCCTTTCATTTTTCTAAGATTTCAATTAAAGTAGAATGAGGGACATGTATAACTGGTTTAATAACTAAATAAAAAGGATTAAGATGAATTCCAAATGTTATTAAACTTCCCAGAGGATGACACACATTTTTTTTTCAGAGGATGACACACAAATCATCCAATAACTACAGTAGAGTCTTGCTTAAAGAAATACTGGGTAACTCTGTGTCATTGTGCTTGCTTGTTTATTTGAGTTTTACACCCCTTTTCAACAGTCAGAGTCATATGAGGCAGACAGTTCATCTAACCATTGTTCTGGGAAGAAACAGTACTCAACTGCCTGCTTTCTCACATAAAGAGACATGGTCGATAGCTGGGCTACAACCCTCTATCAGTGAGAGGTTACAGTGACTTGAAGTCAGCGACCTTAACCACTTAACCATGGAGGCGGGTCCTGTGTCATTGTGGTGACTGAAAGATGGACTGCAATATTATAAATAACCCTGCAGATATTAATAACTTAGTTAAACAAAAATAAATTCAATTACCTGTCATTGACAAAAGAAAACATGAGAAGTCTTTCTTCAACCACTTTTTTGAACTGTTCATTCTCACTGATTAAATCTCTATAGTTGTCATTCGAAACAACAATACCATCAGTTTCAACTGCAAGCTTTAAGATGTAGCGATCATCGTAACATACGACCCTCTTTCCTCCGATACGTCGAGATGGAGTAAATACAAGGACTTTCTCTCTTTCAAGTTCATTCAAAATATGCTGATCTGAAGAAGAATTACACAGCAATAAAGAGGGTTGTTTCAAACCAGAAAAGTCATATAACGTTACCCAACCAACCATAACTTTTTGGGCTGACCCTAATGTTCTCACAGCAACATACAAGGTTTGAAAACATTTGGAGATGTTCTGTACCTCCAATGTATGAGAGCTATTTTTAGAGAGAAAAAGAGGTTTTTAAATAACCTACCCTATTGTTTTGTCAAGTAAATATAAACATGACTTTCTTTTCTAGCTTAATGTAAACACATAACTATGTACAACTACTAGTCATAAAAACATAAGTGAAAACTCAGAGTTCTATCATTGTTAGCATTATTCTTGGAGAACAGAACGTAGATAAGAAAATACATGAACATATTTAATACAGGCATTGTTCAAAGGTGACCGTTATTCATAGGTGACGGTAAACCAGGTATGACACTGTCACAGTATAATGAATGGTATGGCAAACGAAACCAATATCAATAATCAATTGCTGGGTCAGAAGAGCACAGGACTGTTTAATGGAGAAGTTGATGGTTCGAGACCTGGGAGACCCACAAGTTCACTCGCATGTGATTATTGGGTACATTTTCCCCGTCCTCCTGATACAAAAACAAGTCATATAGGGAAGCAAACAGAGGCTTTTGAAATAAGATCTGGTAACTACAATTAGATTTTTTCTTTTGTTATACAAATAAGTAGCCTTTAAGCACTGGTTAGATTTACTGTTTGTCATTTTTCGCCAAAACACTGAACAACACTCAACTCAACTGTAAGAGCACAAAAGTATTTTTAATACTCCTAACCTCGTATCCTTGAGTCAGATCTAGAAGTCTCTTTACGCCACTGCGGTACAAATACTGTTATAGCAGTATGTCCTCTTTCCCTGAACCAATCTACAGCCAGCTGTATACCACGACAGGAAAATAACTCCTTGTTACCATGACTACAATAATAAACAGGATTGTCTAATAAGTTGATATTCCATAATTTCATTCATTACAGTTTTATAGTCAACTGCCAACACTTCAAAATTATTTTTACAACCCGCTCCCCAGTCCATAATTATGGATCATTATTCAAATTTGTGAGTTCAAACTTTTAGTATGGCGTAATTGAATATAACAATTTACATGCGGAGAACAAGGTTCAACCTGGAAAACTGTTCAACTTCACACAGTCTATGACTGAAATCCTGTTGAAACAGGCATAAAATCCCCCCAAAAAATATCATTACACTAATCAATACAAACTAAATACAGTCAAACCTGTGAATAAAGGCCATCCTTGGGAAAGGCAAAATGTGGCCTTTATTCACAGGTGGCCTTTATTCAAAGATCATTTTGTTCTAATAATTAATGACAGTTTTTTTTAAAGATTGGCCTTTATTCACATGGTGGCCTTTATTTGGAGGTGGCCGCTAGTACAGGTTTGAATGTGAACTAATATTACATGTATGTCAAACACACCTTTAAACCATAAACTTGATGAAGAACAAATAGAGTGAAAAGCACATTTTACAGAATTTTAAGTATAAACAATTTGAAGGAAAAATAACGTTGCTACTTTCACCCTAATGCAAAAATTTGATTTGTCAGCACTTGTTTTTACTTGATGCTATATCATATACCAATTGGACAAAACAAGATGTATCAACATAAACAGTCTCCATTCTAACGTCCTATACTTCTACACCAGGGATCTCACAAGAGTCCCATCCATGGTCTTGTGGAGTCCTAGGTTTCTATGCTTGAACAATACCTCATCAAAGATGTATGATGAACATTGTAATGAGTATAAAAATTCCTAAGAACGCAGGAAAAAATTAAGATGTACTAACTGTTTTTTTATTGTATTTTACTAAAAAAATAAAGATACGTAGCCTATCTTAGATGTTTACATGAAAAGTATTAATTGAATATAAATGTTATGGTTCAATTTAATAGAAAAATACAATTACAACATGCTTCTCATTGCTGTCATCAAATGTTTCTTATCTAAATTTCTATTTTAATCTATGTAATGTATACATGTTTTATCTTAGACATGCAAAAATATCTAAAACAACCGAGCCCAAAAAATTGGGTCATTTCAGAACTTTGCTACAGGGTCAAAAACTAATTTCAGAACTTTGTCAAATTGCAAATCACTAAAACTTTATGATTACAATATGAATTTTAACGACCAAGTGCAGAAATATCTATTATATTGAATAAAATAATAACGTTCAGTGCTGAAAGTAATTGCTACTTGAAGAAATATATAATTAGTTCTAGATCTTATCACACTTAAACTTTAAAGTTACAAAAATAACAATTATCAGTAAGACCTGGTTTTCTGGGCTGACAATTTACATTCATTTATAGACTGTGTTCAGTGAAAATACTGTATGATACCATAAAATACTGTTTTATATAACTCTATTACAGTAGTATCAGTTAAAATATTAGCTATCTGAGAACTAACAGTTTATAACCATACATAATAGAATCATTATCACTGTCCTCCACATGAATAAATAATTAATATGTAACTGTTTTATTGCATCATGGATATTAACCCTAGGCAACAACGTGACATCTGTAATAATAAATATGACTAATATGTTGTTTATCATTTTAAATGATTGAATAGTCAGTATTGATGATTGTTATTTGTACAGAAAAATTGGGCTAACTAGTTGCTAGTTGGCTGTAATTCAGCGTTTGATTTTGCTAGTAAATTGAATTTGATTTCACAGGGGTGTTCTTTATATTTTCATGTCCTAGCCTTTAATATGGGGATGAAATAGTGATTGAAGCCTTTTTTAGGGAAAAAAATCTCACCTGAAACCTATTTAGGGAATGAAATTTCAAGGAGTAAATTGAAAATTTGGGGATGAGCTGGTAGGGGATCCAGGGGGACAGAGCTCTTCAAAAAAAAATTTAAGACCACAACAACACTAATTTTTTTATGCTAAGAGACTGATAATGATGCCCGGGGACTTCTAAAGAAGGAAAATTCCGGTATAAAGCAGAACTTGCACCCTTGGTAAAACAATTACATAAAAAAAATCTCACAATTTGTATTAATTTCCACCAATGTTGACCAAATGCCATTGAATGAATCTATTCATAAGATTAAAATTTAATGAAAATCTCAAAATATTTTACTGACCTCATTGCTACATTACTTCCATCCATTATAACAGGACGGAAAGGACTACCATCATCTGCAACATCAGCTTTCTTCTTGGTGGCTTGCATGTTAACATCAACATTTGGAATTTTATCAGAGTTCTGAATTTCATCTCCGACATCAGGCCTAGATGCACTAAATTTTACCAATTCTGATAAAAGTTCATTCTGACCCGCATCTTTATCTAATGTCTTTAGCACCTCATTAAGATCAAATTCATTGTATCCCAGCTTTACAGCAAATTCCAACTTACTTAGATAACTAGGGTCATCTCTGGAAGTATCAACAATTTCCTCATCAAAGTTTTCCGAGCTTGTATCATTGACATTGTCATCTGAATATACTACAGCACCATCATTAATTTCTTTTTGATTTTCCAAGTCTGTTTCATCACTCACAGTGGCTTCATCCAACTGTTCATCATGTTGAACATTTTGATGATATGTCTGTCCTAATTTATCAGTAATTTGTTTGGACTTTTCAACATCTAGTCTGTGACCTTTTATACTAACTGTAGACATTCCCTCATTCGCAGTAATCACAGTACAACATTCTTTCTCTAATTCTGATTTTATGCTTAAAATATATCTCACAACATCAAGATCATAATTTTCTGTAATAATGCTGAATTCTGGACCATCGGCAATCAATGCCTGAATGTACCTCTGAAAAGTAAACCATACAGTTGTCAGGTGCAAGTAAGACAAATGTAGAAACATAATACTCCACAGACAAGCATTATCAGAAACTGATCAGTATTAATTTCCATATATGAAACATGGATGACACAGAAATATTAGCATAAAAATATACAATACTGTAATTGTTGATTCTAATTATGACAAACTCACTTGTTTAAAAATTTCAGTCATGTCAAACTGTTCCTTGCAGTCATAAATTTTTGGTTCTAATCTTTAAATATGATAATACTATGCTAACCTCTAAATCACTTATCTCTAAATTTTGTTTATTCTATTATTAGGAAGTAGTTTGAGTTCTCTATTCAAAAGTTGTAACAAAGTAGACTTTCACACCTATCATGAAAATATGCTAATTGAACTAAAGCCATGGTTTAGCAGATATCAGGAACTTTTGTTTACTGCTAAAGACTGACACAACTTTTGTTTACAGCTAAAGACTGACACAATACAAACAATATCATTTTTGTACATGGTAATACTCCTTACTTTCTTATCAGTATAAATCGGGATAATTCATAATAAACATGGGATTTTTATGAAGATTTTGGTGAAACGGATCATCAGAGTCTTCCCCTTGGAAAATAATCTATATTTCAAATTTTCCCCCAAAAAAACACCAGATTTCCCTATTTGCATTATGAATGCTCCCAAAATTTGCCTATCTCTAGTAATTGTTTCACCCTTTTAGTTTACAAGCGCCCAGCATCTTGCTCTTTTCCTTACATACATACTGACTCTACCAGTAGCAGTGTCATTGAGTAAATTGTTACAGCAAACATGCATTGTGTAAACTTTACCTAAATATCATTCCATAGTCTCATTCATGTTAAGTTTTATTCAGAACCATAAACTGTAAGTCCATTCCAAATTTCCAACATGCAAAAAAATGGCAAGCGATACTAATCTATATAAAGATGTTACTAGTGTCACTTGTATAATAATCATTGTGTCATATATTCCTTGAATATATAACTTCAATCAAAGAATTATAAAAAATGAACTAATCTTGGCAACAGAATCGATCAATTACATGCACGTATCTGCTCTTCATTACTCGTCAAGAGGAGTCAGCATATATGGGAGATTCAGAGAATGCTAGTGCAGGGCCCTGGCTGCACTTTAGGGGAAGGGGCCCTAAGTAGGAGAATTTCGCGTCATTTTGAGGAAAAAAGCGAATTTCAGGGGATTTTTTCAACCGCTTTTTAACCCTGCAATAAGCATTTTAAGCTTAAAATGGCTATATATTTTAATATATTAAGCAAAAAATATTTTTTTTTTTTTTTTTTTTTAGGGGAATTTTTATCAAAAATAGGGGAAAAAAGTATATTATTCTAGGAGGGGAATGGGGCCGAATTTCAGCCCCAAAAACGTCAAATGAGGGCCCTGTACTGTAATAGAATTGCATAAAATATGTGGTATCATAGGGTTCAACATGAAGACACGTCTGAATGACAATCACAAGCCATTTACTGGTACGGTCTAGTACATCTTTCTATTTGGTAGGTGGCAGCCTAAATGGTCATTCTCTTGAAAATGCGGGCGAAACTATACATGTATAAAAGTTGTATATATTATAAATTTTGTCATTAATTAAATATCTATTTCGAAGCTCAATACAAAAAAAGTCAGATTAGGTAAGAAATTAATAGGTGCTAGTTGATGAAATATGTGCGAAGATTTGTTTTGTTATATTAGAATTACAGTCTTCGAACTATTTTTTTTAAAGCACTAGCCCGAACTGTATGTGGACTATTGGAAATAGAAAATTTACCACTAGCCCGACTACACAATTTTAAGAAAGTTCACTAGCCCGAATAGAAATTTACTAGCCCCGGGCTGTGGGCTAGTGGGTTAGCGTGAAGACTGGAATTAGATGACTTAATTGGTTTGACACAGATGGTACTGTTGAAAAAAAAATTTCGGGCAAAATACCAGGTTTTTACAATTTAAGTGTTTTTTTTTTCAGTAATGCTTACATCGTAGGCAAGCAGACAAAACATGTTGAAAAACCTTAGATCAGCAATTTGTATTTTCTTCTTGTGTTATGAATAGTTCTATTATATTTTTTTTCTTAGTTTATAACTTGGTCTGGTACTTTCACTTGACTGGCCATCTGTGACAAATGTCACATGAAGTTAATTGCACAATTCAGAACTCTTGTCTGACTTCAAGAAATGACAAGAGAATTTAATTATTTGAAGACCAAATATCATAATACTAAAACAGTATAAATACCAATTAGAATCAGGGTTTACCTTTGCTTTCCCCACATTTTCCTGTGCATTTGCCGTCTGTCCAACCACTTGACATGTACTTGATTCTGTGACCTGATTTTGAGATGTGTCATTTTGGTCGAGTAAAACTTCGACGTCAAAAAGGCATTCTATTTTTTCTTTCTGCCTACATATAACTTGAATAACGGCTGATTCAAAAGTAAGACTTTCATGTTCCATTGTATTTAAAAGATTGCTTGAAATGTCTTGACATATCCATCATTTCATTTCTACGTTTTTGTTTATGTACCACTTTCGTCCATCTTTTAAGAACCGGTGTGTCGTAAGACCATCTTTACTGTGACAATCACTTTATTAACAAGATCAAAGTACTGAAAGGAATGAAGTCAACTTATTTCCGACAACGTTTTTCCATTAAGAAAATGATAACATTTGCAAACATACAAAATGCAACGAATTTCTGTCCTTTGGCTAGTCTACATGTATTTTAAAGTCCCGTAAGCATATAAATTTATCGGTCGTAATTAATAGTTTCTATCTGTCCTATAGCAGAGGAATCTGGGGTGCATGTTTTCCTCTGTGTATTCTGTATAGCAAGAAAAAATGTTTCCAAAACCACTATCATATTTTTTTATATATATTTTACAGTATCTGGTAATGCACAATATTTTCCCACAAATGGGAGGGGGGATAATATAGGGGATAGAGCAATTAGTCATTTGTGGAATTTGGCTGTCAAAATTCCTTCCCATGTGCAGATATTCTTGTCTGATTTCTTGGGAATATGGTTGTTTTGGTGTCACTTATCACTTTGGTAGTTTTTCAATTACATGCTTGAAAATAACACAACATGAAAATAGGTGACTGTCTAAATTCATAAAAATAAGGACCAAGTCTATATTCCCTGCTCCAAGGTGGTATTTATCCAATTAGTAATTCTGTGTGTATCCCTGCCGCCACCCTGCCCCCTCTTCAGGTAGAAAACATTGATAAAAATCAAAGAGTTTGAATCAGCAGATGACAATGAATGGTTTGAAAGGTGGCAAAACTTTTAAATCTAGAGTGAAGGTTAGAATCTTGTGTTTTGTAGACCAACATCGGAAACAAATATTACATTTTTTATTTACTTAGCTCTACTGTTAAGATTATAATTCATTTTCCCTGTTTCCTATTTAGAATTATCCAATGGGAACCCCAGGAAATAAGTTGCTCTTTGTTAAGGTCAAAGGGAAGTAACTCAAATATTTAGGTAACTATTTTATTGTCAAGGGGAAATAACTCCATATTGACTCCCTATCAGCGGAACTCAGTAATTTCTGTAAATAATTTCCGGCTTGTTACGTCATGAATGATAACTTCCAAAAGTGTTTGTTTTATTCTTAGGATATATATATAGTGGAAACAGTAGAATTTTCATCTTTCTGATAACATATTGATCAGTCCATAGGCATACAGAGACTTATAATACAGTATGTCTCTGGTCCATATCATCAGGAGGCTATTAAAAGCAAGCGGTTGACGGTATAGACTAAGAAAAACTATCATCTAAATGACATTCATGAGCTGGTTCCTGTTCCAAGCTGCAGTGCACCAAAATGTTCTGTATACATCTACAGTTTAACAGGATCCATACTGAATTAACAGAGGAAGAGTTACTTCCCTTTGACCATTATTTTTAATAATGTGTGCATAATGATCAGTACATAAACGTTAAAAGTAGCAAAGCTTGACGTAACCAGTGCGAGGAGTTTGGTCAAGTGCGTTTGCGTCAAATTGTTTGAATGGAAAACTTTGTGTTTAATATGGCGAATAAATTGTTCTAGTGACAGGGATTATTAATCTTTGTTTTATAATTTTTCACAGACTTATTTTTCTATTGAAATAATTGTCAATAATTATTCCATCATATGATTAGTCTAATTTTCACGACAAATAAAGCTTCTTTAAATATGTTGTCTGTGCAAAGTAAAACATTCCAAAGACCTTTGAACAATCTAATGGATTCAAGTGTTATTCTATATATGTTGATCTGTTGATCCTTCTTTGTGTATATTGTCAATATTTGGACCGGGGGGGGGGGGTCTTCTTTCCGCATGCCTTCAACAATAATGAATAAAACCTATAGCATCCCTGTTTCTAATGAGCGTTGTTGTCGCTTGGTGTCACATTATGCTAATAATATGTACAACTCTATATTAGATTGCTTGTAACTTTTTTGTTTTCATTACTCTAAATGAATGATTGTTACTTCTTATGATCCAAAGCTTGTACTTATTGCCATAACTTATGTAAATATGTTATAATTATTGCAAATTTTAAAACATCAAAACTTCTCTGAAAACTAAAAGTCTCAGAGAACAGGAATTTTGACCCAGTGTGGAAGGGGTCTGGTTTCCTATGGTAATTTGTTTGTTTTAGGTTTCTTGAAGTACTGATACTGGACAAGTGGTTATGGTCTCTGACGAGTAATCACTAGCACGAGTTCGAAACCCATCTGGAACAAAATTTCGCAAAGAAGCTGTCCTGCTACCTTATGGAAGGACAGTGGTTCTAACAAGGTATTTATGATTAGCTAGGGGTATTACGGTACTCCAACATTAAAGTTGGAAAAAAAAGTGTCCAAATAACCCTGGCTGATGGTGCTATGTTAAACTCCAGAGAACAAATATATAACAAATATGTAACAAATATAAAACAAATATACAACAAATTTGTAACAAATATATAAAATACAGTAAAAACCCATAAAATAAGACCCCTTCCAGACTGGGCCAGAAATCCTGTTCTCAGAGAAATTTAGTTTTCAGAGAACTTCAATTTATAAAACGGTAATTCAAAATTTGCAATAGTTATAACATGTTTACATAGAGAAAGCAGTATATGACCACATTTGGGTTTTATTTTACATTGATTTATCAATATAGAAGAGAAAAAATTGGACTTGAAAATTTGTTCGATTTTCAGAGAATTCTAGTTTTCAGGGAATTTGGTTTCAGGTTTTTTTCCAGAACCGGTATGATAAGAATGAAATAACAATGTGCATAGAAGTCATGGTTTCTACAATGCTGAGTGAGATGACATAAATTTACAAAAGTGCTAATCTGGATAACACTCAATTTCAATATCATAAATCATATGTAATACTTTAATTCTGTATCATAAATCATATGTAATACTTTAATTCAGTTAGAAACATTCAGAAATCTATGAACACATACACAAATGTATATATTGTATATCTAACACAACTATAACAAAATATATGATGAACATACATGTACAACACTTCAATTGTTCACATGACTGATAGATTACAATCTCATGACCCAGTGTTGAATCATGACTTTTTATAATTTTAAATGTTATATGAAGAACACAATCACTAAGGAACAGTTCCACCGAGTTCTGGTGACTAGATATGATACGAATATGTGCAGGATATACATGGTACATCAAATAACCCACCGATAATCTGGTACATATCAAATAAGCAACATATATATGTATATCACGCCTCCTACAAAATACTCGTCTGTCATTGGATGATTTGACGTCACGTGGTGACCTAATATATCCTATATTAGGTTAACAGAATATATTAGGTCTGTAATGGAGTCATTTATGTTTATATATTGGGTCTGTAATGGAGGCTTTTATTGGAAATGATGATGAGGAAGGTAGTCTGCGTGATATAATCGTTACAGGGATAGTAACTGACCCGATACGGGATATACGGGTCTGTGAAAAGCCATATGGGACTCGACCTTCGGTCTCGCCCCATATGGTTTTCCACAGACCCGTATATCCCGTATCGGGTCAGTTACTAGCCCTGTAACTATTAATATCTAGTATGTTCAATGAGTACCCCATGTCTGATATCTGGTATGTTCAATGTCTGATAGTTTAATCCATTTTCATTCTGTAACAGTATCACAGTTTATATGTCTTGACAAATGTCTTCACACAGAACATAATTCCTTCACTTGTCTAGATGCTTCAATCACTTTGTGCTCAATATATTGCTGACTATTGGAGACGGTTTCTTCCAAATAATAGCGATAATTTACCATTAGTCCACATGAGTTGTTTAAACCTCTTAAAGAAGTATCAGCCATCCAATTTATTCTCCACAGCACCGCACCATTCTGGAGATGAAAATTTCCTGAAAATGAAAGAAGACAAGAAGTGTATTAAAAAATGTGTTGAATGTTTTAGCATTATACCAAAATAGATAGAACCCAATAATTAGCTAAAGAATATAAACAAAGTCAGATAAAGCAGCTTCATGTATTCTGTGTGAACCAGATATTCAACACTTGTACATGTTTAAAGAACAGAACAGAATTTGAAGTTGCTTTCCTACCTATTGGTAATAAAGCTTCATAAATTGACGTTAGGCTTTCAAACAGGATATTACCAAGATATGATAAATCATAATAATGACAGTGCTATTTTAAGACATAGATGAGCAAGGAAGAATCCAATCATCTGTGTGATTAAAAGATAATAACATCAGCAATGGAAGAACTGTGATTTAGGCTTGAATGTGACAATGACATACATATGTACAGTTGATCTTCTACTACATGTAGCTATGTTGTTACCAGACTGAGCCTATCTTTGGCCCTGTCCCTAAAGCTTCCAACAACAAAATCCAAAGTATGACAATACGAATACTACCATCAAAGGTATGTTAGGAAAAATTAGAAAATAATTTTTTTGCAAACCTACCTACCATACTTTTTTGGTCAAATAAACATACACTTTTCTTTCTTGCCTTATGATGTACCGGTATATGTATATAATCAGGGCTTTCAATTGGACCTTAAAATGGTATTTTGTCCCTTGAGTTTAGTGAAATCAGGATTCTGACTCTTGAGAATTTGTACCGAAGTGTCAGATTTGCTATTACAATAGTAGCATAACTATACTCCTTAAATTATAAACAGCCAAGGTTCATAACTGACCCTCAACGTTTGTTTTATGAATAAAAAAGAACCAAGGCTTACCAACAGAATTTAATGCATAACCTCTTCTTTTCTCCAAGTATAAATAACGAGCACAAAGTCTCATCAATGGGGTCTGTACAACATTCATCACACTTTTGTTGTTTAACCATGTATGATTTGTAACGCAATCATTGAAGATTTGAAGGCCTGATGCCCAATTTTTAGAGATATTTGCCTGGTAGCACAATCGCTCAATATCCTGGTCAGTCAACAATGTTGATGCATTGTTAAGTCTATTACTTGACTCTGAGTTATCTTCAGCTACTGTCTCTGAAATTATATTTAATTCCAACAGTTGTGTTTTTTACTACGGGTGGGTAGAAACGCTAAAAGTATACATACATGTATATAAAGTGTCTGGCAGAAATGTCTGGAAAATTTTATGTTTCATTTACTGATAATTTACAATGATTTGTTAGCGATTTAGTGGACATACAGTCAAACCTGTGTAATCAACCATCTCCGATTTAAAGGCCACCCTGTGATAATTCTTTTGAAAGCCATAAATGATTATTTAAAACAGAATGACCTTCCAATAAAGCCACCAGTCAATAAAAAGCCACATTTTATCTTTACCATGAGTGGCCATTGTTAACAGGTTTAATTATCTTCAAAACACCTGTACTATTATCTGAAAATCATATTTGAGGGCTTCAACGATAAAAATTTCTTACTAAGAGCAGCATGGCATGAGTTGATTTCTCTGATAAGCCAGTCTCTAAATCCAGGTATTGGTGACAGACTGGAGAACTGTGTTATCTGAGGCCATTCAGTCTGTAACTCTCCAGCTACCTTCTTTATAAGGTAATTACCAAGATCTACACCTTTCAATCCTACAGATAGAATAAGACATAGTAGATAATAATGTATATGATTTTTAGACATAATTATGGGATACCGTAAGTGTTAATTTATTTGTTGAAAAATCAACACCCTATACATATATACAAATTGACAAAAGTAAAAAAAAATCTCAAGACAAGTTGTTTATCATCAGTAATCAACTCTAAAGTTGTTGTTTGTAGAAGATACAGGTGTCTAATAACTGAAACTGCGCAGGATAGGAAAAATGAGAATTGTCTGAAGATGTAATATAATTATATCTATTAATAAACAGGTCTGCCACACTGAATTACAAATCATACATGGAAGTTAACGATTGCCAGCAGAAATTTGGAGAATATGTTAGTATAGGTAAGACAAACAGATAAAGAAAATCACCAGCATCTTGTTGTGAGGGTGTATAACAATGTATTTTGTCATCCCCACAATGTACCAAACTAGCCCAGTACAAGGAATATGTTCATACCAGCAATAACCAAGGAGCTCTAGAGAGGTCAGCAGACTATGGAACTTAATTGAAACATCATTGATATAAAGCACTAAAACTAATACAAATAAAATAGTGTTGCATACAATGAGCCAGAATTAAACATGTTACCATTTTGTGTAGATGTAACTGAATAAAATATAGCAGTATTTATCTTATCAGAGGATTCTGGACCTTCATCGTCAACTTCCTGTTCAGTTAGGTTTGTATTGTATCCGGGACGACCAATTATAGACTGAAATATGCCAGAAAATATCTTCACAAGATACTATGTACATGTATACTTTCAAATGATATTTCCCATATATTGATTGGTATAGTACATGTATCTTTTATAGTTTCATCTTTTGTTTCAATGGAGTTACTTGACATAAGCTTAAAAACTACAAAATACATATATAATAAATTCTGTAGAACTGATAAATTCACTGTAAATCATTGTAACCTTTCACTGATAGAGGGTTGTGGGTTCGAGCCCAGCTACCGACCACATCTCTCTATGTGAGAAAGTAGGCAGTTACTTACAGAGGATGGGAGTCTAGTACTGGTTCTTCCCAGGAACGATGGTTAGGTGAACTGTCCACCTCATATGACTCTGACTGTTGAAAAGGGGTGTAAAACTCGATATAAACAAAAGCAACCCAAGTTCAAGATAAAAGGCTTTTACAGTAGTACAAATAAAGTTTAATAAACAAAACCTTTCTTCATACTTTCAGAATACTAAGAATTTTTTTCTGTCAATTGACAAACTTTTTATTAATACATGTACACGTATAGGATGAAAGTTTATACAATATCATGAACCTACCTGTATAGAGGAGGATATCTCATTAGTGAGTGCACAGTGTAACACAACAATTGGTTCTCTAGGCATACTGGAGTGTGTGAACACGAAGCATCTCCTGTATGGTCCAACACGACGTTTTAAATCTAACCAATGTCGTACAGGATGCACAGCCTCGTAATCAGATATCTGAAATTGACATGAAATGCAAAACAGTTAAATACATTATCCTTCACATTTAAGGACATTAACTATACTTTTGATCAGATAAACCAACAGATTGAATTCAAATTGACATATGTTTAAGTATAGGAAGTTATTTCTTTGAATAAATGAACTCCCACATTCAAGAAAATTGACCTTCACATTCATTTAAACAGACCTTCACATTTAACTGAAAAGACTGTTTAACATAATGGATTTAAACTGACTTTTCTTTTGAATATATCAATAATCCAATTAAAATACACTAAATTGAATCAAAATAACATGAATTTCAAAGTTTCCGAAACTTCACCTTCTGTAACATGTCACATGATGATTTCCAAGTCATTCTCTCTAGATTTAGGAATCCTACAGTAAACCAAAGAGCCAATATATCCTTCAATGTATGTTGTAGATCCATCAAGTATGCTCGCTCTATATCCTTAGTTAATGTCATTAAATGCTGCAATATTAAACATTTTAGAATCAAGTCAAGGATATGGAACACATGAGGATAAGCACATTGATGGTATATGGTGTTACCGTATATCAATGGTTTATTAAGATCTAAAATGGCCACATTAAACAAAAACATGATACAAATACATTTGTGGCCATTTAAAGTCTTTAAAGTACTTTTACATTTTATCAAACATATCCCTTAAAATGTTCCATTTGCAATACAGAGAGACAGGCTAAGCTGTAAAAATCAGCATTAATGAAATAATACATTCTTGTTAATAACCATAACAACATAATTTTGAAAATAATGTTAATAATAGTACATGTATAATGCAATTCCATTACATAACCAACAAATGCTGAGCAACTACAACCTGATAAATTAATACATAATACAGATATATAGTTTTTTAGATGTATGATGTACATGTATATTATAAATAGTACAAACCAATATATCTGCTCTCATATCAACGAGAAACTTTACCCCACCTTCTAATCTTCCTATATCACTGAACAGAGTTTGATATTTCGCAGACAATGCCCCTCGTAATCTTTCTTCTACTCGTAACATGACAACTTCACCACGTTCCTGATTATAGATACTATTATTATTAGTACTTAATCTTAGTCATACAAGTCAAGTAACAGGACACATGTAGAGTAAAACCCTTATTATTCTATAACAGATTATCAGAAAACCTGGTGTTATCCAAAAAGAATTTTCAGCCCCAATATTTTCCTTACCGGTATATATTTTAAAGTAAATTAAGCTATATTATCAGAAATTGTGTAATTCGAATATCATGGCTTACATTTAACCTAACAGATAAACAAGTACATAATGTACATAAAATGTATTACAGAAAAGGGACAGAAGCAAACTGGAAAGTAAGACCATCTTCATTTATTTGCAAAAATACTCACAAACAAGAGGGCCATGATGGCCCTATAAATGCTCACCAGGAGAACAGGTCATTTGGAGATTAACATTGTTGAAGTTTTCTATACGAGTCCAAGTAAGATCAAGTGACCCATCTGGGTCGTTTTTTAAAAGAGGTCTATTAGACAAAGCTAGATACCAAATATCTTAGCTCTAGGCCTTGTGGTTTCGGAGAAGATTTTTAAAAATTTTCCTATATAAAATAGAATAAACCCCAGGGCAGGGTTAATTTTGACCCCGGGGCCATAATTTGAACAAACTTAGTAAAGGTCCACTAGACAATGCCACATACAAAATATCTAAGCTCTAGGCCTTGCAGTTTTGGAGATTTTTTAATTTTTCCTATATAAGTCTATATAAATCAAGTGACCCCCGGGACGGGGCCAATTTTGACCCTAGGGCAATAATTTGAACAAACTTGGTAGAGGTCCACTAGACAATGCTACATACCAAATATCTTAGCTCTAGGCCTTGTGGTTTCGGAGAAGAAGATTTTTTAAATTTTCCTATATAAGTCTATATAAATCAAGTGACCCCCGGGGCGGGGCCAATTTTGACCCTAGGGTAATAATTTGAACAAACTTGGTAGAGGTCCACTAGACAATGCTACATAGTAAATATCTTAGCTCTAGGCCTTGTGGTTTCGGAGAAGAAGATTTTTTAAATTTTCCTATATAAAATAGAATAAGCCCCAGGGCAGGGCCAATTTTGAACCTAGGGCAATAATTTGAACAAACTTGGTAGAGGTCCACTAGATAATGCTACACACCAAATATCTTAGCTCTAGGCCTTGTGTTTTCGGAGAAGAAGATTTTTTAAATTTTACAATATAAGTCTATATAAATCAAGTAACCCTAGGGGCGGGGCCAATTTTGACCCTAGGGCAATAATTTGAACAAACTTGGTAGAGGTCCACTAGACAATGCTACATACCAAATATCTTAGCTCTAGGCCTTGTGGTTTCGGAGAAGAAGATTTTTTAAATTTTCCTATATATGTCTATATAAATCAAGTGACCCCCGGGACGGGGCCAATTTTGACCCTAGGGCAATAATTTGAACAAACTTGGTAGAGGTCTACTAGACTATGCTACACACTAAATATCAAAGCTCTAGGCATTGTAGTTTTTGACAAGAAGATTTTTTAAATTTCCTATATAAGTCTATGTAAAATCAAGTTACCCCCGGGGCGGAGCCAATTTTGACCCTAGGGGAATAATTTGAACAAACTTTGTAGAGTTCCATTAGACAATGCTACATACCAAATATCTCAGCTCTAGGCCCTGTGGTTTCGGACAAGAAGATTTTTTAAGTTTTTCCTATTTGTTGCCATAGCAACCAGAGTTTTTAATGAAATTTAATTTTTTGAACAACTTTGAAAGGGGACCACCCAAGGATCATTCCAGCAAAGTTTGGTTGCAATCGGCATAGCGGTGTAGGAGGAGATGTTGTTTTAAGTAAACATGGACGCCACGTAACGACGCACGACGCACGATGGACGCAGGGCGATCACAAAAGCTCACCTTGAGCACATTCGTGCTCTGGTGAGCTAAAAACACTGATCAAACTTAACTTTAAATTCAGAGTTAATGCTTAGAGAGATGTATTCTAATGTAACATCTATGGATAAACAGGACAAAAGAACAAACCTTTGAGTCTAAGAACTGTTTTACTGTATTTATAATTATATCTTGATTTACTCCGTAGTTTTCAGCAAGATGACACAAGAGGACAAGTTTCTCATTATCATCCATATGACGATAGGTCTGACAGAATCTACGACAGCCACTCTGAAATAAATCCAATTTTATTATTAATCATTAATCTTTAAAAAGCTAAAATCAATGAATTACATTATTAAGAATCAAATAAATAACTTAACCAATCACATATAACAGTACTGAAGAGCTGTGCTTTCAATTCATAGACAATAGTTATGCTCTTTGATTAAATATGTACATTTTCTTATTCATAAAACAATAAATAAAAAGTTTTGTTATCTCTTACTGAAACCTCAGTTATACTCATTTTTCATGGCTTATATCACCAGAATATGACATTAACCTTTGTCACAAGGGCATAGAAAGAGTATGTACCGGTATGAATATCAAAGTTCTCACAAAACACCTATATATAGATACTTCAATGCAGTATGGTAGATCACATTTAAAGTGTATTCCTAGGAACCAAAATCATAACTTCATTGAATCCATTATGTACATTACAACGACATATAAAAAACTGTGTGAAGGAGAAAAATGAAAACTTCATTATGTTTAATTAATCTTTTTATAAATCTGAGTTCAAAATAAGCATGTTTTATTGTTTTGATATAATCTCTATAAATTCAAAGATTCTATACTACTTTATTTTGATTGAAATTTAAAACAATTTTAATATTGAAATAATCTATCAATGTAGTTTTTTTATCTTTGACATTTACCTCAATGGAAAGGATGCCATGCTTTTGTGTAGTATAAACAGACTTCAAGAATGTAAACATCTCTTCCAGGCTTTTACTGTTTGTTGATCTGGAATCTCCAGAGTACATCCTGTGTGTACAATTTGTAAGCCAGCCATGTTGGGTTGTCAGAATCGGTGCAAGCTAAACAAATGATGAATGATGTGATAATAATAATTATCCACATTATAATCAGTTGTAACTCAGTAAATGTTTGTTAAATTTGTTTGTTTGCAGGGTTCTCAGTAACAGCAGGCCAATTTAGATGCTTAGAACTGTGTTTGGGCCAGTTAGGAATCTCGAAAGTTTATAAAATATTGCTAGCAAATGCCCAGACCCCCCCCCCCCTCCCCTAGCAGGCCTGTTAGTCTAGCTTATGGGCCTGTTGCCCACAAACTTATTGAGAACCCTGCTGTTTGAGTTTAAATTTACACCCCTTTTCAACTGTCATAGTCATGTGAGGTGGACAGCTCACCTAACCATCGCTCTTGGGAACAACCAGTACTAGACTCCCACCCGCCGTAAGCAACTGCCTATAACTCAGTAAAATATAGCATGATTACAACTTACAGGTGAGTGGTCAGGTGACTTTATTTTTGTCTAGGGCAACATATAACCAGATAGCATTCTTAAAACTGACCAAGAAGTGTTTGCGAAACATGGATGCCCCTTAAAGCTAACTTTGACCTTTGACCTACTGACCTCAAAATCAATAAGGGTCATCTACATGTGATGACAAAATTCCTAACCAAATCTGAGGACCTTAGGCCAAATCATTCTCTAGTTATTTGTCGGATAAGTTTTTTGTACTTAAGGTCAATGTGTGACCTTGACCTTTGACATATTGACCTCAAAATCAATCGGGGTCATCTACATGATTGTCATGACCAACCTCACAACAAAATCTGAGGAGCTATGGCCTAACAGTTCTCTTTAGTTATTGCCTGGACAAGGTTTGGTTATCGACGGATCAACCATCTGATATGTTCCAAGGGGGCATAATCATTCAACAAATATGAGCACTGGTGATGCCACTGGAATCAACATTGGTTCAATCAGCAATTATAAGTGGTATGCGCCCTATACCTCTCAAACACCCTGAGGGCCTCAGATTTTCTCAACAGCTCACCCACTGGACGTTAAATGTGTTTATTCATTTGGCCAAATTCATAGACTGAACTAAACAGGGCTAAATCAATAACAGTTACTATCTCAATACCACAAACAGTATATTAAATTAAAAGTGTGACTGGCAACTGCGGTGCACTGCAGAGAAAGGAAACAAAAATCCGCCAACCCCATCACTCATCAGTGTCGATTCTTCAAGTTCATAGGGGTTGACATCAACATTCCAATTGAAATTTCAATGAAATACCTACGTTTCTATATGAAATACATGTTCGCTCTAAGCGTCTACAGTTGATTTGCATACAACGTCTAAGCAAAGTTATTCTTTTCATTCTTGTTTTTGACCTGTCAAAATATAGTGATTCTACCAATGAAGTTAATAACACGCTTCACTATAAACTGGTTCCTGTTAAGTATCGGTGTACTGCTTAGTCATGCATTACACTACAGCATGGAACGAGAACCAGATTAGCAAATGTACACTGGTTCTCGTTCCATGTCGCAGTGCATCATATGAACAACAAGGAAACGGAAACCAGTTTACACTTTTCTACACAGAGTGGTCGCTCTTTATCACTTTTAGGAGATTGCTATTTCTACCATTAATCTGTCTCCATAAAGACTTCCTTGCACTGCAACATCGAACGGAAACCAGTTTAATGAAAAATGCTTACACAGTATAGTCACAGTCCCCCTTCTTGGAAGCACATTAGAAAACTCACTTTTACTGTTTTAATATTTTATCTTAATTGTACCTTATCTCCCCTCTCTATGAGGCAGCTCCTAAATGAGCATAGGTGTCAAATGGGCCGTTAGAGATCAGATAAACAATATAAAAAATGGATGTCGGTCAATACATAGTTCCCACATCTACATTTTTTATCTCCCTTGGCGGCACTCTTAGTTGGCAAATTTTTTATGCATTTAATAGAAAAAATAAGAAAATTGGTTATTAAACAACTCAATTTATAAAAGATATCTTAATCATGAAGTTGTTAAGGCCCTAAGCACATCAGGTTAAAGAAAATGTAGTTGTCACATATAAATATCCTTTATTTACAATTATCAAAACAAAAATATAAATATCTTCTATCAATGCTTGTTGAATTTGCCAACAAATATGGCTGCCAAGGGAGGTAAGTATTGTAGATGTGGGAACTATGTTATACATTATATGACTATACATAGCTAATGTGATTTTGTTCTATTTCAACCATCTGTAAATAAAATTTTGTATCTTGACTGACAAGACATATAACAAATGGGTGGAGCCAGACTGACTATATATATACACATTGTATATACAATACCATAAATGGTGGAGTCAGCTGACTGACTATACAATATAACAAATGGGTGGAGTCTGGCTGACTATACAATATAACACATGGATGAAGCCAGACTGACTATACAATATAACAATTAAATGGGTGGAGCCAGACTGACCATACAATATAACAAATGGGTGGAGTCAGACTGACCATACAATATAACAAATGGGTGGAGTCTGGCTGAATATACAATATAATAAATGAGTGGAGTCAGGCTGACTATACAATATAACAAATGGGTGGAGTCTGGCTGACTATACAATATATGGATGGAGCTAGACTGACCATACAATACAACAAATAGGTGCAGTCAGACTGACTATACAATATAGCAAATGGGTGGAGTCAGACTGATCATACAATATAACAAATGGGTGGAGTCTGGCTGACTATACAATATAACAAATGGATGGAGCCAAACTGACTATACAATATAACAAATGGGTGGAGCCAAACTGACTATACAATATAACAAATGGGTGGAGTCTGGCTGAATATACAATATAATAAATGGAGGGAGCCAAACTGACTATACAATATAGCAAATGGATGGAGCCAGACTGACTATACAATATAACAAATGGGTGGAGTCTGGCTGACTATACAATATAACTAATGGATGGAGTCTGACTATACAATATAACAAATTTGTGGAAAAATCAAGAAGGTACAAATATAGGAAAAAAATTCTTTATTTAAGCTTTATCAGATCACATATATTTGATGACAATTTGTTATAGTAAAATTGTCTGTAAGTCTTCATAACCAAAACATGAAAAAAATTGGCATACATATAAAGCAACATAATACATATTATTTTGCATAAAATGTTTTTGGACAGTCAACTATCAGGGCAAACAAGTGTAAATAATTCTGAGAAACTTAAAATATGACTGTAATTCAAATAAACACAGAGGCAAGTCATTAATATATATTACAATGTATAAGCTAATGATATTTGAATCAATGTTTTTATTTAGATAACAAGTACAATGTACTCATAATTTACACTTAAAGACGTTTTCGGTAGTTCACTACATTTTTCACATAGACATATAGGCAAAATGAAAACTGAACAATAGCAGTTTTTAAACTTTGCATGATCGTAGCATATGACAACAGAAACATTTTAAGTGAAAAAAAAAATTTGGGGTCACTGATCTCGTTTCTGAGTTATCTGCCCTTGAATTCGATTTTTTGCTTATTTTAGGTCATGAAAAATGTAGTGAACTACTGAAAACGTCTTTAAAGTGTTATATGACAGTGAATCAAAGCCTTGGAAGAAAAATGCAGGATTCTCATTGGTCAGCATTGAGCACAGTCTAGAAACTGACCAATTACACGGCTTCATCCTAAGTTTGATCAATCCTGATATTCCGATGTTGGAATGTGTTGAAGTAAAACAGTCACAAATTTAATATTTTCCCATATATTTATCTCCAACAATATTAAAACTTCCTTGGAGCACATTTGAACTGACTTTCCTCTTCTGATCTGGTTGCTGACCACCAACAAAAACTTTTATTGTACCTAGGAAAAAAATAACAGTATGTTTCAATCAACAGTAAAACTCCAATAGCAACAACTTCAATACTACAAGCATCTCATTCTAATGACCACTGATTTTTTCGACTGGTTTTCAATATTTTCTACAACAAAACTTTGATATTAATATAACCTTCGAGATCAGACAAATCTGACTTAATACCTATGTGGTCTCATTTTTTAGGTTAAATATAGCGATATATTGAAAACCGGACTCCTGGTAAGTTGCCATTATAATGATGTTGTCTTAATATTAAGCTGGTTTGTAAGTGCGCTAACACTGTATATATTTTGATATATTCCATAAGGAGACCACTATCTAGAGTCTACTGTAAATTCTCTACAAGAAGATTTTCCTTACATCCTTCAATATAACAGAAACTGGTGAACATAAATACCTTGTCACAGACAACATGTACAAATTAAAGAAATCTATGTAAAAATTTTAAAAATCTATTTAAAAAAATGTATGATACATGTATCTATAAAGTTGAACATACTTTATTTAGTTGTTATGGATATATTGAAATTTTGACATAACGAAGTATTAGTAATCATTCAAGTACTCAGGACTTCTTCAAGAACTAAGTTCATATATTCATAAAATTTCTCATAATTTCAATTGAATTGTATGTTATATTACCTTCTTTTACGACAAATCCTTTATCAGTCCACACTGCCATTTGTTCGTTTTTTATAGTCATCTTGAATTCTAAAGCATTGTCAGATTTTATAAATAATTTCTGGAATCCAGCTAACTGCAAGTTTGGCATTGTTTCGTTGGGTTTCACCCAGGATATATAAACTTGTACTATCTGGAAAAATAATGTCATTCATGGTTATATGAATAACAAATGTTGCATGAAATTAGGCTGAAAATAACAATAAGTTAGTTTGGAGTGCTCTGACCCAGAATTTAGCATTGGGTAGGTAGGGATTTATTAGTATAATTGCTAAGATAATTAATAAGTGCTAGGATTTCTGTGAGTCGGTCGAAGCAACTCCAAACAAACTTATTTCTATTTTCAGCCTTAGTATTTTCAGTGATAAAGTCCAATGATGATGAAGTTGCTGGAAGACTTTAAAAATGTGTCTAGTGACTCATGTCTATATACTGTTCAAACTTTTCAATTGATTCAAAGATAGAAGAAATAATTGCAGTAAAATCTCTATATAACAATAAAAATAATTTATATTAAGGTGGTGATATCATCAAATCATAAGAAATATGCTCAAAATGAAAACCACAATATTTTTGAAATGGTTTTCAACATTTCCTCTGTACTCAATATCACAACTATATGTATTTGTTTTGTATTTATTTTGATCCATAAGATGGGTCTTTCTATTGAGATTCTACTGCATACTTACCTCATATGAATCCACATTTCCTGTATTCATGACTTGTCCATAAAGAAACTGGTCATCTCCTGCCTCTATAGTCGGTATCATAGTGAATTGAAGGTATTGAAACTTTGTGTAGGATAAGCCATAACCAAATGGATAAAGTGGTGTTCCTGTGAAGTATCGGTATGTTCTACCAGTCATGGTGTATTCTGTCATGGAAGGTATCTGTATAAATGAAAGTAAGTACATTACAGTCAAGCCTGTGAATAAAGCCCACCCTTGGAAACACAAAATGTGACCTTTATTGACATAATTATGGCCTTTATTCTGAGGTCAGTTTGTTCTAAATAATCAAAGACAGATTTTGAAAAAAGCCCCTTATTCTCAGGGTGGCTTTATTTTGGAGGTGGCCACTAACACAGGTTTGTCTGTACTTAATAGAACAGATTCAAAGATTTGTTTCAAAGAAATAATACAGCACAATCATATATGCTAGCACATGTACTTACATAAAGTGATATTTGTGAACTTTAATAAATACAAATTTATTACTAATGACGCATGCAGAACACATTGGTATCTTGATTATTTTTACATCTTTAAAAAAAACAGCTTTTTTGTGAAATGCTGAGGAATAAATACCCAATTTAAGGTTTCACAACTCAATTTCGAGAAATGAAGTTCATTTTGAGTCGATTTGGACTATGATTGAATCATCAGTAAAATGGCAAAGAATTTCTAAAGCTTCTACTAACAAACTAGGGCTGTCCCGATATGGTCGTGTACCCGGTACGTACCGGTACAGTGCTGAACGATATGCGTATCGTATCGTAAGGCCCCGTATCGGCCGTATCACATTTTTTTTACTTTTACATTAAAAACTCCTATAGAATGTTTAACAAACTGAACTAGATTTACGAATTTTCACTCATTTAATCGTCGACAATGCTTTCTCAACTCCATATTCTATATTTAAAGACATTAAGCTGCAACAAAGAATCATGTTACAGTCTGTAAGAAATGTCACTGCGATCTGTATTGTGGTGAGACTAGCAACCTTAGAACACGTAATCATAACACCAAAGTTGAAGGTTTCAAAAAAATATTATTTACTTAGTTTTAATAATCATAAAACCTGATTCTTTAAACAATTTATCTGGCCAATAGTCGGAATTCTGTATGTATTCCAATTATCTAGTACTGGTCGTGCTTTTACGTCAGGGGATACAATGCACTGCGAGTAACAGGAGAAATTTTAAAAAATTAAACATAATTTAACCAAAACCAACTAAACATCGATGGCTTCAAGTGCAAGACAATTTTGGTTTTATACCTTTTATACTTTCTTAACAGGTAATTAGGACTTTCTAGCACCAAGCCAGTGTACAGAGTTCCAAACAACACTTTGTTATAAGTTATAACGTATTTCATTACTTCGAAACACTTTTACATCGTATCGTAGATATCGCATATCGCTAGTACCGTATCGCAATACGTATCGTATCGGCTGAGATCTGTATCGGGACAGCCCTATAACAAACCCATATAATGTTAAGCTTAAATGTCTGAACAACATAATACCTGATCAGCAGTATCATACCAGGTGTATGGAAGTCTTCCTGCCGGACTAGCATCACTGGTTGCCATAGTAATAGTGTTTAACAAAGCTTCACCCGTAGCTTGTGCGGGGAAGAAACACTGCATGATGGCATCTATGTAAGAACCCCTATCAAACATGCTTATATTCACTGGACCAGCACTAAACACTAACAACAAGACTGGTCTACCGGCAGCTGTATAAAAATATAAGTATTGCACGTAAATTAGTAAATCAGCCATGGTATTCAAACTTCACAATAATTACACTTTATATTAAAAATTTCATTCTTAAAATTCTATTTGTTTTTCAAATGAATATTGATTCATATTCACCTTTCTTATTCAAATATGGCTAGATGGTATTCATACATACAGTCAACCCTGTGAACAAAGGTTCCCATTGGGAAAGGTAAATTGTGTCCTTTATTGACAGGTGACCTTTAATTCGAGGTCAGTTTGTTCTAAATAGTCAATGACAGCTTTTCAAATAATGGCCTTTATTCACAGTGTGGCCTTTATTTGGAAGGGTCTGCTAATACAGGTTTGACTGTAATTAAAACAAATGTAAAGCATACCATACTGTACTGCATCTTGTATCAGCTGTGACTGGTTACCAGCTAAATACATGTCTCTTCTATCATATCCTTCAGCTTCTAATTCCTGACCTGAAATGTGAAATGTGCACATACAATCTAAATGTACATTTCAATTTCAATAAATTCAATTTTTTTATCTTTTTCCTTTTTTCAACATCATTTCAGTTGAATACTAACGGACAATTAACCTAACAAGTTTTCCTGGATTCTGTACCAGAACTGATCTTATTTACCACAAGTAACTGGCCAACTTCTCCATGTGCTTGGACAGCAGTGGAGAACAATTAAGTGGCATCAATGTTTTCAACCAAACCATCACAGTACATGTTCCACACACATGATTCTTTCTCAGGAACTTAATATCTGTATTCCTCACCTGAACGCTCTACCAATTGAGCTACATGTAAGCAAGCAGGCAACAATTTGATATAAAATAACTACCGGTATTACAAATTATATGAAAGGAGTTTTTCTTTTTAAGGAGATTTAAAACAGTTTAATTTTCAACATGAACACATGGCCAATGAAAAAGATAGGAGTTTCAAGGAATATCACAAACAAAATGTTGGTTAGTAACGGTAGATAAAAAATGTTGATATTTAAAGAAAAAAGCACCAGATTCAAATGTAAAGAATGGATTGATTTGTAAGAATACTCCTCTCTAATAATTAACATCACATTCCAGTATGTTAATCTATACTTTCTTCTATTTCCAAAGCCTCATTTTTTTATTAAAATCAGTAACTTCGCAAAATCATAAAGAAATGCTCCTATAAGCGATAATTTCAAATAAAACCAGTAACTAAGCAAAACTGCAAAGTAGCTAATGTCTTGAACATTAATCACCAAATCTTTGGCTATAAGCAGTATGTTTAATGCACTTTGTACTCAGAATAAACAGATAGCCTGCTTTAATTAGATTTATCAAGCCAGATAAAGGACAGTAATTGGTAAATTGACACTACTTATGAAATAAGAAGTTTAAAAACAATAGTCGTACACCGGTATTGAGGGAATTGCAGTATAATGGTTATAAATAACAGAAGTTACCAGTTCCAACACAAATGATCACAAGCTCTGTTTTTATGACAGCTTTTTTGATATCACTGCTTGAATAGTTGCGACATGTGTTACCATCTAGGCACCCTTGAGCATAGTTAACAGTGTCAGCCATGCTACTCAAGCCTTTTAATGGAGTAGATGCATATTTTGGGTCAACATCTGCTGCATAAGTTCCGTACAACTGATTCAAATTATCTGCCATTGGTCCAACAATCTGAAACATTGAGTGCTACAGTAAACATAATTTCATTCTCAAAACATTTTACAGAAAATGACATCTATTAAGCCATGTGCAAGAATCGTAAAGGTTTGTTTGACAATTTTGGCACTGATCCTCAAGTTTTTCTAGACAAATTCCAGAGTACACAAATACATAGGGGTCAAGTTGAACCGAGTATTCTTACAAGAAGTGTGAAAAAAATTGACTTGCGTATCGTAATATCTATGTTTAAATAATGCTGAACATAACTTTATCTTTTAGCCTTGTCAAAATAACAATTGGGTTATTACTAGGAAAACCTGATCTTCCCATTCAACACATCATGTTAAACTTAATAAATCTGAGTGACATAACATACTGCAATTTTAGATAAATGCTCCTTAATTGGCAACAAGCCGTCTTCATTTTTCAGTAAAACAAATGTTTCCATGGCAGCCTTAACAGCCAGTTTCCTGTGAGCCAGGCTTTGAACTAGGGACATGTTATATTTAAGATATGGATTCATCATTGGAGGATCGAACTCGCCCAGCCTCATTCTGGTGTAAAACAAAGGCTTCACACGTTCTCTAACTAACTTCTCAGACAACTTTCCCTGCTTAACTGCATCAACTGAAATATAAATGTTTCAAGTATAAATACCAATAATCTACTTTATATGACATTATCTATATAGTATTACATGTAACGCCAACAATTTAACATCTAAATACGAAGGTACCGGTACTCCATACAACAGACATTACGATCATATCAAATATGACAGCAAAGCATTTATATATTTTACACTCATCTAACCACAACCAAATACATGTATAATTATGTTTTGCAGAAGCTGAGGCGCACAATTTTAACACCCTAAATATGTACAAAATACAAGCCCATCACAGTAACCAAACCAAGTCGAACCAACCCTATATCTTGGCACCAACTCAAAATTTCCTGCAAAATCATGAGAACAAAAATATTTGGTAACGATTCATACCATGTATTCTCACATAAGTGTTAAAAGATGTACAGTATAACCTTTCCAGAGCGACACTCCCTTGAGCAACAACCTCCCTTCAACAACAGTATTTTCCCACTGCATAATTTAACTACTAATTTAACTTCTCTAGAGCAACAACCTCTTAACAACAACTTATATTTGCTACTCCCAAAGGGTGTTGCATTGGAGAGGTTGCACCTAAATTGAATCAGAACAAAAGCAACTAATCATATGTAATGGCTATACACTGATATTTGATATTTTACATACCTATCCTGTCATATATGTAAGAATTATTGCCTGAGAGTTCTATATTACATCCAGCATTAATACAAGCAGCAGCGGTGTCTACAGGGGAGGTCAAGTAACTATGCCAGTATATGATATTTTCTAAGGCTCCCTCATCACTTATTACATAGCCCTTGAAGCCCCATTCATCACGCAGTATGTTAGTAAGTAGTTCCTTATTTGCACAGGCAGGTACACCATTAATGCTTCAAAATATAAGTAGATTAAATCATTAATATAATCAAGACTTGTGTAAATTACATAAATGTATATCAAATTTAGCCTAACAAAAACAGAACTATCCAGTCAATAAAGATAGCAAGATGAAACGTAATTTACAAAAAATCATCTAACCATGTGGGTATTAATTATACCGACCGGTATATAACAAATAACATCAAACATATAGATGCTATCAACAACATCCTTCCAGTGGATTCAAATCATGTGTGTAATTTATTCAATCGTTAAAGGTATATAACCTTGCAAATGTTTTAAAGTAGTAGTGAATATATTTTGTGAAAATCGTTTTAAACATGAAAAGTTTGACTTAAGCGTAGCAAAAAAGGCCTGAGATAACAAATGACCCTCAATTCAAAGCCAATAAAGTCATAAAGTAAAAAAAAATCGTAAGTATTGTACAATTCTGAAACAAAGATCATGTAGTATGAAGCAACACACACCATCATGCAATAACTAAATTGTGACTAAATATACATATATTTTATGAGCAATACATATACAGCATGATTGAATACAAAATATACAGTTATCTACAATTATTGAATCATACATTGAACACATTGCACTAACATTTGTTTAGAAGTCTCCTAATGGCACAGTGGACAGCACATTGTAATTAAGCACCTGTTTGTGCACTAGAGTGTATTTTGAAAACAAAACAAACAGCATGACAATGAATACTGAATAAAAAACTTTTAATAACCTAAATGACAAAAATTCAAATTCAAGGGCAGATAACTCAAAAATTGAGAACTGTGACCCCTTTTCTTTCACTTAGAATGTTTCTATTATCATATGCTATGATCATGCAAAGTTTTAAACAAATATTTCTGACCATCTGGTCAGTTTTCCATTCTTCCCGTTATTGTCTATGTGAAAACTGTAGGAGATGTCCTTAAACTTTACACTCATCTAAGTTACCATAATTTATGCAATTATAACTTTTAAGTACATGATTTCAATAACCAAAACAAGGCGCTTTGTCCACCGTGAACCTAATGCATGTTTTTTAATGTCTTAATTTCTTCCAGCACAATACAAAATAATCAAAGTAAAAATTATGAAGCATACTCATAGTAAAAAAGTACGGATTCTTTCTGCTTGTTGTCAGCTCTATATTAAGACCAGCGTTGAGTACATCTATGGTTGCTTCCATACTTGTGTTGGCATAGTGATGAAACAGTACAACATTTTCTACAGCCTCCTCGTCACTGATGACGTATCCAGTAAAACCCAATTCTTTTCTCAATATGTCTGTTAGTAACTTTTTATTTGCACATGCAGGAACTCCATTAATTCTTCAAAAGCAGAACAAATGTTCAAAAACTTACTTATAACCAAATGATATTAAATCATAGAGTGTCCTGGATAGATTTTGCTTCTAAGACATGAAATTATTACAAATATGGGTAAGAAGTACCTCAATTACCACATTATGTACATTATGTAGTATAAACCTTAGCATGAATTCTAAATGTTCCAAAACTCATTTTGCGTTATGTTACTGCATGATTTAATATTTTTGAAAAATATCAGGATAATCACCTTTCAATGAACTGGTTTGATTACTGGTATGACACAATAATAAATCCACAAAAAATAGAAAATTAGTAATATTCATAAAATTGCTAACAAAGATAGCATTTAATCATTATTAAGATTTTACGCACTTGTTGAAACTACACATAACACTGTATGATCCAGCAGATATACACTGTCTGAAGGCTGGAAGAAATGTAAGAGCCCAATCTCTTACACTTACCTGTAGATAAATATGCATCAAAATATTGATAAGTGATCACATTAGATCAGAATACAAATCAGACATGTTCATGGTTACCCAACTATCGCCATTTTTAGGTACTCCCGACCCAAATGTTTCCAACAGCAATATCAGATTGGCGGGGGTAATATTAGATTTTAGCTGACAACAGGGGCGGGGGGGGGGGGGGGAGTAGAAAAATGTAGCCCCTTTTTATTATGATCACAGCTGAAATTATTGTGGGGGGGGGCTAAAGACACCCCCTCGGTTCCTACTGCCCAGGTATCTAATCTTTTTCTTTTGTTGAGTAACCATCACCATGACTTTTTATTTCAAGCAATAACAATACCACCACAATATACACAGTACCAGTAGTAGACTTTTCCACATACACACTTATAAGTATCATTTAAAGAGTTTCAAAAACAAACAAAAAATCCTTTTCAGCAAACATGTAGTATGCTACAAGTATACAGTAAAAAAGATTCTTATACGATTACCTTTGAAACAAAAACAAAAACATAAAACTGGTTTACATAAAAACAGTGAACACTGCTTCTATTACACGTTTTTTTCAGCATTTTTGTTGGTATATAAGGCCAACCACAAAAAGATTTGGGTTGCGGTTAATAAATCCAAACTTTTATCTGTCAGTACTTATTAGGGTAACATAATACCCCTGAACTGAAAATGTAGAGCTAAAAATATTTTTTTTGTTAAAATCAACAGAAATCCTGGAGTCGGGGGACTTTCGAATGAGTCAGTTGTGTTACAGCAAACAAACATTTTTTAAGGAAGGCCTAAGCTGCAAATTGCATGGTCTGTATTTTTTAATCTTCAGTGTAAAGATATCTAATATATGAAAACATAGCATGTTTTTTTTAATTATGATTCATTTTATATTCCAATTCAAGGCAATATTTTTGCCTTAAATGTTACTGCAGCATAATTCGAGGGCTCAGTGCAACACTGTCGTAACTTGTTCTTATTTCAATATGAGTTACGACACTGTTGCGTTGAACCCTCAAATTATATACAATAATATTTTTAGCACATTTAGATATAAATCTGTAAGAAAATGCTGACCTGAAGAAAAGCTAAAGGAAAAGAATAAAGCATGATACATTTTTTATCAATTTATATGTACAAGCATGGTACATTTAACTCAGCAAGTCACTGTGGTGTTTGTAATATGTTCTAAAACTTTCAAAAAGTAACCAAAAGTAAGACAAGTAAAATATTTGAAATAGCCTTTGACTTCCTTCCCATAAGCCAAACAGAATTTTTTTTTTGTAAAATGAAGACACTAGACGTTTAAAGCCAGTTGGTCTCTGGTCACAGGCAATGTTAATAATGAGTTTACCTGAACACATTCATACAGAAACACACCTCTAAACCACCAGTTTGTGAAAATGGAGTTTGGAAGCGAACTTCTTCAAAATTGTTTTAAAACCCCATTCTGTTAGGTTGGATTTAAAAAGTTAGCATATGTTAGTTGAGATGTTTAATTCTTGTTGTGTCCAAATGTCATAACTACCAATAGCCTACAAGCTTAAACTTCTGCAGATATTACCTAAGTGGTGCTTTAGAAGTGTGTATCAGAATAGTAATGTAGCGTTTCCGTTACATGACATGTGATATAACAGTTTGAGTGTTTATTAATATGAAACAAGTTCCCACAGTGACACACTCAGCTAACATGGTGTGTGTTGCAATACATGTATACAAAAATGTGTGATTATTACATTGCATGGAGTATATGATGATAATATTTGCATACTTATGTAAACTACACAGAATGAATCAAGTGTTCAATCATTAAAATACCACAATAAAAACATGGTAATGTTCAATGAAATCCCTGAAGTTTTGACAGAGTTTACCAGTAATTGTATATTTAAACATTTTTTAGTAAGAAATCATTTGTTTCTGGTTACATGCTCAATAAAAATAGGTAGTTAGAGAGGGAAATTATTAAATTTTCTAATTTCTTTTTCTTTCTTTTTTCTTTCTTTTTTTAATTCTTTTTTTATTTCCTTTTTTCTTTATTTTTTTTCTTTCTTCATTTCTTTTTTATTATTCTCATTATTGCAGAAAAGTAGAAAAATGAGACAGTGGAGGTACCATTCTCAGGTCTAATAAAAAGTACATGTATAGGGTTTATGGGAAGATTAAGGGTAGATCCAGGAACCAGAAGCAAATAATTTTAAACAAACTTTTCAATTGTAATTTTTTCACATGGGTATCATTTAAATAAAAATTAAAAACATATGAATCTAAAAAGCATTGTTTTTTTTGTGTAACTGAACATGACAGTTGGCTAATTGGTCAAAGTAATAACTCCATTGCATTAAAATTGAATAATGAATGTTTAAAAACACAATCATAGATTGGTCAACAACACAAAAAATCTGTGATCATCTAAAAGGCAACCCAATCCTCCAGATACAAAATGCTGACTCTGATAAATGATTTATTGATATAAATATAGAAGCAGTGTGTACCTATTATAACTGCACATTAAACTGTAAGTTCCCGCCCTAACACAAGCCCGAAAAGCTGGTAGAAATGTTAGTCTCCAGTCCCGATCATTAACCTGTATATATATATACATAACAATAGTACAATACATCAATATATACTATAAATGTAACTTCATCAGTATAAACTCCATGGAAAATCACTAACTAGAAACATGTATATATAAATACAGTCAACTCTGTGAACAAAGGCTGTCCTAGGGAAAGACAAAATGTGATTTTATAGACAGGTGGCCTTTATTTGAAGGTCAGATTGTTCTAAATTATCAATGATGTTTTTCAAAAGCATGACCTTTATTAACAGAATGACCTTTACCCTTAAGATGGCTGCTAATACAGGTTAGACTGTATGTACAAGAATAAGATAATCACCATAAATTGTTTTATATTGTGCTCAAGATTTTTGCTCAAACCAGACTTCTTTTAGTCTCAGTATTTTTTTCTCAATACATGTACAGTACAAACTCTCCAGAGCGGCCCTCTGTAGAGCAACAACCTCTAAAGAACGGCCTATATTTGCAGCTCCCACAGAGTGTTGCTCTACAGAGGTTGTACTGTTGATGTATTTTCATATTCATATATTTACTTCATCTCTAAACTAAAAATATAACATGAAAATTTAATAATCTACCCCATATTTTTGGGGGACGTCAATAGAACCGAGGTTTGGCCTTACCTTAGCATCAAAGGAGAATCTTGAGGTTGGGATATTCTCTGGTCCTCCATGGACATCAAAGTGTTTACATCCGGCATTGGCTCTGACATACCTGATATGGTTCCCTTGCAAACCCTTTACAAAATGTTCAGCATATACACCACTTAGAAAAGGATCTTCACCATACGTCTCCTAATATTCAACATACAGTAAATAACACTAAAGTAGATTTCATTACATCAATAGCCCATACCAATGAAATTAAGAACAGCATGTTTGGGAAATAATTTAAAAAACTTTTCGTTATATCAGAGTTCAACATAACTAAGTATTACAGTATACAATATGCATTACAACTGGCATAGATCTACAGACTTAAGTAAATAATTCCTTTGTAACAGGGCAGAGTACAGACAAACCTGTGAACAAAGGTAACTGAAGGGAGAAAAGAAATGTGACCTTTAAGTACAGTTGATCTTTTTTCAGAAGTTTATTAATTTTGTGTCAATAAATGACAAATGACTGTTGTTAACAGGTGACCCATCTTAATAAATAGGTGCAGTTTACTTGGTCTTTTATATCAATTAATGTGTAACTTAAAGTGACAACTGTTCAAAGGTGACCATTATAAATTATTAAATAGGTGTCCATAAACAATAGAATAACATACAGTACCTGATTACGACCCCATAATGGATGTCTCATGATATTAATAACAGGACTGAAACAACTCAGCCCCTTATGGTCACCATACTCTTTCTTCTTTACAAACTCATTATGTTTGGCTCGTACTTCCACAGCAGTAGCTTCAGCAATATCAAAAATTAACTGAGAACTGAAATACACAAAGTAAATAACAAAATAATCAGTCAGAAGTACATACACAAATTACCAAAGATTTACCATATACATTAAGATCTCAAAACCATTTTTTATGGTTTGGGGAGAGGTATTGGGTCCGTATTACACATGAAAATTTGCGTTGTGAGACACAAAAATTGGGTAGCTTCATGAATTATTCTTTCAATTATGTCTCGCTGTCACAAACTGCTTATTCGTTTATATCAAGTTTTAGGCCCCTTTTTCAACATTTGGAGTCATATTATGAGGCAGACAGTTCACCTGAGAATCGCTCCTAGGAAGAACCAGTACTAGACTCCCATCCTCTGTAAGCAACTGCCTACCTTCTCACATAAATAAACAAGGTCGGTAGCAGGGCTCGAACCCACAACCCTCTATCGGTGAGAGGTTACACTCAATTTATAGTGATTTGATGTCGTCGACTTTAACCACTTGACCACGGAGGCGGGTCCCGTCATAAACTGACTAATCAGTAGGACTCATTTTGGACTACCAAGCATGTAATCTTTGTTACTCTGATTATCATATGCTTCTTTCCTTATTTGATACACAGGAATTAGGGGCATATCTTCCGTGCATTGGTGCCACTCCACATTCCAACCCCTGGGACATTGAAACAATAATAAATACTCAAATCTCAACTCAAATTGTTTAGAAAATGTTTCCAAGAACGTAGTGGCAGACTATGTATAGTTTATTTGATAAAAAATAAATAGGCCAATTCATTGACTTCAGGACTATGGCAAAATATGGGCCCTCTTCAGTTACAAACTACCATGATATATGGCTCGCGAGCATTACTGTGAGGTATTCATGACAATGCTCGCTTTAACTCGCTTTAATAATACCTAAACGAAGCAGCAAGACCAATTGCCTGAGGAAATGCTGTAGCTTCTCCCGCCTCTGCAGCTCCCCGTAAACATTCTTCATTCCATTGATATGGACCAATATTTAGCCTGGGAATTGCCGGGGCTGGACCCCCTTCTATACCAGCCCCTCCTTTTGCGAGTTGGTCCTTAATTTCATTCAATGACAGTCTATTAACAAGATCATTTACTCTATCGTTCCAAGGAAGTGAATAATTTTCAAACGGATACTCAGCATTCGTTCCGCACGAGAAAAATAACATTAGAACGAACTGTAAACGCGTGACAGCCATCGCACTTAAGTCTATATTCATTCCAACACGATTTGCAGTTGAATAACCTATTATGACTTTGAAATCCGCGGTAATATTCGACAATAATTTGTGTGTTTACATTTCGTCAAAACCAGATGTGAAACGGCTTAGGACAGGTTTTAGCACTTCTAAACTGGTAACCGGTTTTCGGATTTAATCCAAAGTATTCACCAGGAACCAAATTATGGCACGTACTAAAGCCCAGCAAAATGATTATCCGGTATTTTCCCCGGGTAACCCGTTTCAAATCTTTCCGGATTATTCATGCGCTCTGAGATTCTTTATACCAGGGATGCTATAATATGACTCATTAGTGGGACAATTAAATATATTTAAAAAAAAAAAGAAAATTAGAGCCTCTGAACTTATGACGATGTAGAAGTTTCAATGTATTTAGATTGATGAACGGATGCTATTATAATGATGGGTAAAATATAGTCTAAATTTTATGTCCGATGATCGCATCTTGTTTTCTTCTGTCGAACAGATGAACTGGCACCGAGTTAAAAAAAACATTCGTTTAAAACGTTTTTAACTATTAAAAAAATATTCCTTCAGACTCCAATCTGGGAAACTCAACTTCATACAGCCAGAACTCAAGCCAACCGTAAGAAAACATACATTTCACGTATACAACACAATTTACATATTATTTTGTATCGAATCCTCACAACTAGTACGAATTAACACTGTGTCTTACTCTACGTGTGGCGATGCATACGTAGACCCTCATTATGCGCATTTCATTGATTTATGATAACCCAAGCATGCGTACCGAAGTGTATATATATGCATCATCATTATAATTTGAAATTGAAACTTTTATGACGTGTCTATCTCTGTTCATGCATGATATGGTCTTACATGAAAGTAACTGTGTATATATTTGTAGCGTCCCTATCGTATTCTGAACAAGAGTACGAGGTCACAAAATACGCCAGTAGTAATAGGCGGTACCCTGGCACCCTACCTCCTGGCACCATATAGAAATATAGAGTAAATAGAATTAGGTCGGTGCCAGAAGTAAACAAAATTGTGACAAATTGGGACAAATTGGAATCCATATTGGGTGCTCAAAATAACATGAATTGAATTTTCGGAAACTTCTGGCACTGTGTGTGTTTTGTTATTTGTACTGTATAGACTAAATATTCATTTGAGACAATGAGAGAATTTTCTTTCGAAAAGACATGGTGGCCCTGAAAAGGGCCGTTGGTGGTCCTGAAAAGGACCGTTGGTGGTCCTGAAAAGGACCGTTGGTTGGTAGCTGTTAGTCGGATCTTTATTTCTTTATTTCTTTACCATACTTGCCCCGAGGTTGTTTCTCAAGATCATGTTTTCGTTTCTTCGTTTCTGTCATATCCGGTTTCTTTTTGTCATGCTCCGGTTTCTTTTTCTCATGCTCATGTTTTCGTTTCTTTGAATCATACATAAACTGTACAGGTACAATCATTTCTTGTGGCTTAAACCGTACTTCTTGATTTTTCATGAGTCTGACCATCTCTTGCATGACTTGATTCATCTGTACCATTTCTTCCTTGATACCTTGTAGAACAGACAATCCCGCTGTAGGCTTTGTATTAGACTGTGTTTTCGCCATAAGCTGTGTATTCGTCATAGTGGGTTGTACATCTACCATAGGCTGTGTATTCGTCATAGGGGGTTGTACATCTACCATAGGCTGTGTATTCGTCATAGTGGGTTGTACATCTACCATAGGCTGTGTATTCGTCATAGTGGGTTGTACATCTACCATGGGTTGTATCGGCTGTACATCTACCATAGGCTGTACATCTACCATGGACTGTTGACTGTATTGGTTGTACAGTGGTTGACTGTATTGGCTGTACTGTGGCTGCCTATACTGTAGTTGACCGTACTTTGGCTGGTTGTACTTCGGCTGGTTGTAATGCATACCCGCATTCGGGTCTATTAACTCAGATGATTCTAGTGCTTCTCTCAATATATCGTATGGCATGTTGAAGGACTCCATGCTAGATAATGAAAAAATAGTGTCTGCGCCGGGGGTATTTATACTTTTTGCCTGCACGCGCCAGTGTTCTATTAGGTCAAGGTCAATTGTGAGAAGTTTTTTTTTGAATACGTGTGACACTTCAAGTTTTTAGAAGTGTGACACTTCAAGTTTTTTTTGAACAAGTGTTTGACACGTCAAGGTCAAGGTTATATTGTAGATATGCTTTGTACACATTATACTATCACAGCAATTTGAACACTGTACACTTAATACTATCACAGCAATTTGAATACTGTACACATTATACTACCACAGCACTTTGCAGACTGTACACTTAATACTATCACAGCAATTTGAACACTGTACACATTATACTATCACAGCAATTTGAACACTGTACACTTAATACTATCACAGCAATTTGAATACTGTACACATTATACTACCACAGCACTTTGCAGACTGTACACTGAATACTATCACAGCAATTTGAACACTGTACACTTCATACTATCACAGCAATTTGAATACTGTACACATTATACTACCACAGCACTTTGCAGACTGTACACTTAATACTATCACAGCAATTTGAACACTGTACACTTCATACTATCACAGCAATTTGAATACTGTACACTTAATACTATCACAGCAATTTGAATACTGTACACATTATACTATCACAGCACTTTGAATACTGTATACATTTGTTGAAAATGATTGTACATCACATACTAACACTTATATTTGTGGGGGAAATACTTTGTACATCATAGCACTTATATTTGTTGAAAATGATTGTACACATCATACTATCACTTATATTTGTAGGAAATGTTTAACTTACCTCACACCGTATATTTGTATTTGGTGTTATCAGATAGGAATGTAAATATAGTATGATAATATTGACAATATGAGAGTGATTCTTTCTGAATTGTATGGGGGGCCCTGAAGAGGGCCGTTGGTGGTCCTGAAAAGGACCGTTGGTGCTTGTATGGGGATTAATGGCGTTGACCGCATCTCCCCATACAAGCGGGACACCACTTGTCCCATTTCTGGACATCCTTCGGGTCCGGTGTAGGTTGGTAGAGGTTCGACGGAACCTCTACCAGTTCATCTTCCCAGTTCTCTGGGGTTGATTCTTGAGGGGTATCCCCCCAGTCCTCTTCCCCAGAGCTGACCACAACCTCCTCCGCGAACTTCTTTCCCTCTCTCAGGGTCTTCACCTCCAACCGCAGCTCTTCTAGCTGCATTTCCAGTTGTTCAATATACAACCCTAAGGTTGTATACTTTCTCTTAATAATGTTAAGCGTGCGTTGCGACATCTTGATACAGAATGAAATTAGATCAAGGCAAGGTCACTGACTCTCATATGATACAAGGACTCTGATTGGTCCATTTTAACAGTATTTCATTGGTCTATTTTTAACGGTATTTCATTGGTCTATTTTACTGGCATTTCATTGGTCTGTTCTAGGTCAGTGTTTTTCTCATGTTCCATAGCTCATTTATGTTTCATGATTCAACATGGACAACTGCTTGAAAAGTACTTCTGATGAACCTGAACAAGAAGATGTTTGGGTGGTCAAGATGGGTAATTTGTACCCAGACTTGTCTGAATTCCAAGATGTTAGTATTGTCAAGATGGATATCAAGATGGGTAATTTATACCCTGACCTTGCCATCTTTTATGATGAGGATTTGAGAGCCAACTATTGGCGATACCTATTTCTTGCAGAAATGCAATGAATTACCCAACGGCCCTTATTAGGGCCACCATATGTGTTAGATTCGTTTTATATCTCGAGCAAAGACAAAAGCATATTACATTGTCTATCATTTTATTTTTGAAAACATTTATAAAGTACAACAAAGTACAACACAATACAACTCACTTAGTCTCCAATTTATACACAATTGTCCAACACATTGTCCAACACATTGTCTGGATTACACAAAGTCACTCACAGTTTTTGTTGGATTCTTTTTGTATTTACGTTTTTTCTTACTCTGTTCTGCGTCTTGTAGGTCGACCTGTTCACCTTGTTTCTTAGGACAGTCTGCGATGAAATGTCCTTGTTCATGACAATAAAAACATTCATTGTTGAAGGGTTCCGTACAGCTGGTAGAATAATGTCCTTTCTTTCCACAACGATAACACTTGATATGATCCCATGTTACATTTTTCTGTCCACAGAGCTGATCCGCTAAGTTGTTAAGCTCTTTAATTTTCTTCTTTAATGAATACATCAAAGTTTGATCTCGGTTCTCTTCAACTTGGTTCATTTTAGGATCGCTCATGTTGAAATGATAAAAAACGGACGGAGCGTACGTCTTTTATAGAGTGTCACGCGTTGTGACCTTGAACCCGAAGTATAAAAAACGGCGGAGAAGTTTTAAGATCATAATCATGTCAGATACCGACAGTACTAGTGGTGAGGATGAACCTCCAACTAAACGAAGTAAGGTTGAGCCTGTGCGCGACTATTATGACATACAGTCACGCATGGAAAGAAAGTCAAGGAAATTCAAGACACAATCTAAAGTATATGATGTGACATTTCAGCCGTATAATCAATCGTTTGAATTTACAAACCGGTTGTTTAATGATATGATGGACCAACTCTACAAGAGATGTGAAGTGAAGTCGAATGATCGAGTTCGAGTATCTATTCTACATCCTGATTTGGACTTTGGAATACATGTTCCGTTTAATAGGGCATCTCGTATTAGTGGAGATACATTGTTGGATGAAATTGAACGTGTGGCACAGAGTAACCGTCAATTTAAAATTCATGATGGGGCGGCACAGATGGAAATTACGCATATTGCTATGCCACAGGGATCCGGAAAGAAAACATTCAAGGCACCAAACTTATTCAGTATGCGAAAGTCAAAGACAAGTGTTGTGTGTATTGACAATAGTAAGGACTCTATGTGTTTAGCTAGATCGATTGTGGTAGGACGGTGCAAAGTACATGAAAATCAAACCCCGGAATGGAAAAAACGATGGCATCTAATACGTCATTCTAAGAAAAATCTTCAAAAATACGAAGCTGAAGTATTATTAAAGCAAGTGGGCATTTCATCGGATCAGTCGTGCGGTATAGAAGAATACCAAAAACTACAAGACTATCTCTATCCGAGCTATGTGATTAAAATCCATCCACAACATTATGGAAGTGAATTGTTATTCAAACCACCTGCTCTGACTGAAAAAAGTCGTGTGATTCATATCTTTCACCATGATAATCATTATGACTGTATTGTATCCATTACCGGATTTCTTGGGCGGAGTTATTATTGTGAATGGTGTGATGTCGGTTATGATCACCGTGAAGGACACCAGTGTAGCCATATTTGTCAGTGTTATGCTCACACCTTGTGCCCAGCAGGACAATCTATAAGATGTCCGGATTGCCGTCGACTATTTCAGAGTCAGGCATGTTTTGACAATCATAAAACAAAAACGGGAAAACAACGTAAGACCATTTGTGAATCCGTATGGAATTGTAAGAAATGTGGGCAAAAGGTGGTAGGAACGAAACGGAATCACGTTTGCCCAGGGACAAAGAAATGCAGGTGTTGTAAAGCCATAGTAGGACCAGATCATGACTGTTACATTCCAACGTATGAACCACCCGATAGAAAACAACCAGAAGTACCATTCATCTTTTTTGATTTTGAATGTCGTTTTGATTCTGGAGAACATATACCTAATTTTTGTGTGGCTCAACGTGCTTGTGGTGACTGTATGTGTAAGTCAGTGAAAGCTCCTTGTGAGTATTGTGAAGAGGTGAATGAAGCCAGACAAATGACATTCCGTGGTGAAAATACGTTACAACAATTCTGTACTTGGCTATTCCTCCCTACCCATCGAGGATCGACAGTGATAGCCCACAATGCTCAAGGTTATGACGCTCAGTTTATTCTTAGATATGTGGTTACTCAGGGGACGGCGAAACCCCAGTTGATTATGAATGGTAGTAAAATCATTCAATTGAGAGTGCATGGAATACGCATGATTGACTCCCTCAGTTTCCTGAGTATGCCTCTCTCCGGTTTTCCCAATACATTTGGACTGACCGAGTTAGCCAAAGGATGGTTTCCATTCTATGCAAACACCCTAGAGTATCAAGATTATGTGGGACCTTATTTGCCGCTACACTTTTACAAGCCGGATAGTATGAAACCAGAGCGACGTGAAGAGTTTTTAACCTGGTACAATGAAAGAAAAGGTGACGTATTTGATTTTCAAAAGGAAATGGAGAAATACTGTCAATCGGATGTGGACATTTTAAGGCGCGGGTGTGGAGAATTTCGTCAACAATTATTGGACAGTGATCAAATAGATCCATTTACTGAAGCTACCACATTAGCTCAAGTGTGTAACAAAGCCTGGCGCAAAAATTCCATGCCACCTCATAGTTTAGCCGTGATTTCTGATGCCGGGTATCCCAATAAAACCCGGTATTCCATGAAAGGCATACGTTGGCTACAAATGATGGCTGTCACAGAAGAGATACATATTCGGCATGCCTTGAATAACAAAGGCGAAGTCAAAATTGGACCTTATTACGTGGATGGCTATTGTCAAGAGACCAACACCGTGTATGAATTCATGGGATGTTGGTACCATGGGTGCCCCACCTGTTTTCCTAACCGGGAAACCATCAATCCATATACTTTGAGAAGCATGCAACAGGCCTATCACGACACATATAAGCGACTGGAGTCTTTGAAAGAACAGGGACATCCTGTTGTGGTCATGTGGGAATGTGAATTTGATCAGCGTTGTCAAAAGGATCCTGCCTATAAGACAAGAGTGGAACGATTCTATCATGGTCAAGACCCGATTCAACCCAGGGAAGCTTTGTTCGGAGGTCGTACGAATGCCGTCCGACTGTATCATGAAGTAGACAACGACCAAGAAATCAAATATGTCGATATTTGTTCTCTCTATCCGTATGTGAACAAGTACAGGGCTTATCCGATAGGCCATCCAGTGATCATGAGTCAAGAACAAATTGATCAACAGCATATTGAGAAATACAAAGGACTGATTAAATGCCGTGTTCTACCCCCGCAAGATTTATGGATGCCTGTCTTACCCATACACTGTAATAGCAAAATGGTGTTTACGCTATGCCGTACTTGTGCTGAGAAGGAGATGGATTATTGTACACATTCACCGTATGAACGATTCTTGTATGGCACATGGACTCATGTTGAATTGGCTAAAGCTATTGCTTTAGGCTATCAAGTATCAAAAGTGTATCATGTATGGCACTGGGATGAATGGAGTACGGACGTCTATCGGCAATACATTGATAAATACTTGAAAATGAAACAAGAGGCTAGTGGATATCCTCCAGGGGTGGATACGGAAGAGGCTCAAGATAAATTTAAACAAGATTATTTTGAAGCAGAAGGAATTCGTTTGCAACAGGTGGAGAAAAATCCAGGAAAACGAGCTTTTGCCAAAACCATGCTGAATTGTCTCTGGGGTAAAAATGCTCAAACTAACCTCTTGCCTAAAACAGAGTATGTTCATCGATTGGACCAGTTCTACGGAATACTGAACGATCCTAAAAAGTCTGTGAAATATGCAGAGTGTTTTGATCATGATGAATTCATGTTAATGAATTATACTGATGAATCGGACAAAGCAGACCCTCATTCATCAGCCAATCCTGTGGTGGCTTCATTTGTGACGGCTTATGCTCGATTAGAACTGTACAAAGTGCTTGAACCTCTAGGAAAGAGAGTATTGTATTTTGACACAGACAGTTGTATGTACATTCATGACCCTGATGGCTATAATGTTCCTATTATCTCCAGTCGATTGGGAAAATGGACAGATGAGGTACCAAAGGGTCGTATTGTGAGATATGTCGCTTTAGGTCCAAAGAACTATGGCTATGAATACATTGAAAACGGTGAACTCCATCAAAAATGCAAAGTGAAAGGCATTACGTTAGACTACAATGCCACTCAACAAGTGAATTTCAATACGATGGTGGATTGTGTGAAAGACAGACATCATTATTCGACCGTAGTTGAATATGCTTCTCGGATTAAACGTCATAAGGACAGAACCGTGACCAGTGAGAAACAAGTCAAAACATTTCGTTCGGTATATACCAAACGTATTGTGGTCGAGAATCATATGACTGTGCCTTATGGTTATCTACATGACTGACCTTGACCTTTGAGCTAGAGGCCTAGAACAAGTCATCTAAAATTCATTATTCATAAAGACATGGATTGGATACCCTTACTACCGATAGAGCTGAGACTTAAAATTTATCGTTATGTCATATGGGCTAACGCTAAAACATGGAAGATGGAGTTAGTGCACACATGGGCTACTCATAATGCTATACATAGCTTACAACATACAAATCATCGACGGATAGAGAGACTGTTGAAGGATGTAGGTGATCGCCAGGACTTGTCATTCAACCAAAAATTACCGATTCTACGAAAACTGAATGTGGTACAACAAAGCTTAGATCGTATGTTATCTACGACATGGGATTTTTTAATCCACGATGCTAATTTGAGCGACGTATCTGCCTTAGCTAACAATTTTCGTTCTACCCCCAATGTGATATGGTTCAGTATGGCTGAAGAGGACAATGGGAGATCTCACCCCGGATGGCGTCCGTATTCACAGTTTAAAATACGTGGTATCATGGTATTTAAGAGACAGGTACCGTTCACTCATGTTATTCATATTCTACAGTATCGTGCCGTGTTCTATAAATTAAGGCACCGTTTAAGAGAAGTCAAAGACGAGATTGAAGCCGTTCATGCGAATCGACCTAGAATAGTGATTTGTTCAGGAAATATTCAATTATGGTTAAACCATCTAGACGATTTATAAGTTTATATTACATTTTGGACTTTGAGCTGTATACGGATACGTTATACAGTATTGTACAAGATGACCTTGTCAAGGTCAAGGACATTCGCGCGTGGATTCTGAATCCTCACACGTTTGAACTATTTAGACAGATGATTCGTGATGCTATGATCAGTGCACACTTAGACTTGAAAGCTATCCATCGAGACGATTGGAATACTTATGTATGTAACGATAGAGTGATTCACACGATTCAAGAATGGAACAGTTTGATATTATGAACCATACCCTGTTGAGAAAAGCATTGGTATTTGCTTATCGTATGAAGATACCTGAAGGTCATCATTCTCTGGAATGGATTCGACAACAGTTGAGTACACCAGACATGTTTGAAGAAATGAAACATGGACTTCATGTGATGAATTCATTTTATAAACAATCAGTACCCATGGACTTGAGTGAAACGGATTGGTTCAAACAGGTGGTGAACAATGACTCTGTGTTAACATTTCTGAGTCAATTTGGACATTCAGAATGTGTGTTTGAATTTTCTGACAAACTGTTGTTACCCTTACATGACATGTGTTGTTCTTGTTGTGATTATTCTTGTACTCATACATAAACTTGTTACACAAATAAATAAAATGTTTTTCTTCCAATAGTGTTAGTTGTGATTTTCACGTCATGGAGTCCAGTTTACTTTTTAAGCATCCTTGCAATATGTTTATCGCAGGCCCTAGTGGCTCTGGTAAAACACAATTCGTAAAAAAGGTGTTGGAATACAAATCAGATTTGTTTCAAGTAGTACCTGAGCGTATTGTATGGTGTTACAAAGAATGGCAAGTAGCCTATGCACAATTACAAGAACAAGAACCTAGTATTCGGTTCATACAGGGGATACCTGACGAGGATGAAGAGATAGTAGAGGATACATCCATTCCTCATTTAATTATATTTGATGACATGCTTGGTGATAAAGATGAAGAGAAAATCAAATTATGGTTTACACGAAAAGGTCACCATCGTAATGCTAGTGTGATCTACATTACACAAAACATGTTTCAACAATCGAAAGCCAGTCGTACCCTGAGTTTAAATGCACATTACATGATCTTATTTCAAAACACAAGAGATAAAGGACAAATCAAAGTGTTGGCGAATCAAATTCAATTGCCACACTTGTTACCCGCTTATCAAGATGCTATCTCTACACCTCATGGGTATTTAGTGATTGACTTTCACCCTCAAACACCAGACAGTTATCGGTTAAGAACTGATATTTTTCATCACTGGATCACTGGAGAAAAACGTGGGCCAGTTGTGTATATATAAACATCGTTTACTCATATAAGATCATTCAGTCATCATGTCAGCCACAGCCATAGCTCAATCGTTAGAACATTTGGGTCAGGAACGAGACCCTACTGTACGGGAGCAAATGCTACGGTCTGGATTAAAAGAAATGCTCAAGTGGTTCACCTTAGCAGCAAAGGTGATTTTAAAAAAGAAAATTGTGCTACCTAAACAAACACAAAACTTTATGCAAAAACATCAGCATGAATTAGAGCAGCTGGGAGATGATCAAGTGGACATGGATACTAAACGTCAACTCATATTGAAACCAGGAGGAGGTGGATTTCTTGGTGGAGTCATGATACGAAGTTTACTCCGATGGAATGGTCAAAAGACGATTCGTAAATTTGTAAAATCTCCAGCTAAAAGAAAAGCGCCTGCTAAAAAAGCCAGAAAATCTCCAGCTAAAAGAAAAGCACCAGCCAGAAAACCTAGAAAAGCTCCAGCTAAAAAAGCTAGAAAATCGCCTGCCAAGATCAATGAACGTTTTATTACTCTCCGTCGTCGAAAGCAAACCACTTCAACACCCTCTATGGCTGTAACTCCAATCAGTAAGTTACAATGGTCTCCTATCAGTCCTGTGAGTAGTTTGAACTTTAGCTCATCTAGAAGCTTAAGAAATTCTTCTAGAAGTGGATCAAACAGTTTTAGCACACCTAAAAGTTCATCAAGAAGTTTATCTAGAAGTGGACCAAGCAGTTCATCTAGAAGTTCAAGAAGTTTATCAAGAAGTGGATCAAACAGTTCATCAAGAAGTTCAAGAAGTTTATCAAGAAGTGGACCAAGCAGTTATTCAAGCAGTGGGCCAAGCAGTTATTCAAGCAGTGGGCCAAGCAGTTTATCTAGAAGTTATTCAAGTAGTGGGCCAAGCAGTTCATCTAGAAGTGGACCAAGCAGCTTCAGTTCGCCAAGTAGTTTGAGTTATTCAACCAGTGGGTCAAGTAGTTTTAGCACACCTAGAAATTCATCTAGGAGCTCATCCAGTAGATCATCTAGTAGATCATCTCCCAGTTCAAGAAGTTCACCAGACACTCCATTGTGCCGTTTTTCACCCCTATCCTTATCTACCTTATCAAGACAGGCTGTCTTGAAACCCCTTTTGAGACATCGTATTCACCTGATGAGACAGGGCCCTATGAATCCAGCTTCAAGACAAGCCTTTGATGCTTTAGTATAAAAGCTGTGAAGAAGTAAAAACAGGTATTATTTGACATAATGGCACCAAAGAGACCACTCCTGCATAAATACGGACATCTGGTTTTGGGTTTAACTCAAGCCCCAGATGGGTTAAGAAGAAAGATGATACATGGAGCATCTAAAGAAATGATTCAATGTGTGTCAGAATGCTGTCAGAATGTTTTAAAAGGCAATGTTGCCTTATCCCCCTCTCAAAAGCAAAGGTTGAAGTCCAAGCGTCAACATCTCCGCACTTTAGCAGATAAAAGAGTATCCATTCAAAAAAAGAAACGTGTGTTGAATCAAAAAGGAGGATTATTTCCATTACTGGCTCTTGCTCCAATCATTGCTAAAGCTGTTGCTGCAGGAGCACTCAGTGGAGGTGTTGCCACACTGGTGAAAAAGCTATGAAGAAAATGGCTATCGTCCCGTTCAAAATGCTAGAAGAGATGAATCGATGGAAAACAGAACAACGACCACGTTTACCTCCTCCCCCGCAAGTCAGTCAAACATCCGATTTACAGAAACAAATGGGAGACGTATTACAAAATGAATCGTTGTCTGAATCAGAAAAAGCACAACACTATGGGCAAGTCTTGCAAAAGTTTCAACTGTCTCATCAAAAAGCACGTGAACCGGCTACTCTGGCTGCACCAGTTGCACCGGGTGCACCGGTTGTTCCAGCTGCTCAAGGTGCACAAGGGGCACAAGCGGCTCCTGCTACATTGACGGATCGGATTCTTGAAAGTGTTCCTACTACCATGCGTCGAAAAACTCAACTTTTATTACACTTTCTACAAAATCATCCCCACATGTCATGGAATGATCAAGGGATGTTGGAATATCATGGAAAACCAATACAAGGATCCAACATTATTGATTTGGTCAATGATGTCATACGTCATAGAAAAGGGTCGGAGCCTAGAGGATGGGAACAGTTTTCTAGTGGACTAAGAGATGTCAATGTACCACAAGAAGTGATAGGAAATAAACGGAGATGGTCATGGATGCAAAAAGCAGACGATTCGGAGGAAGATGATGAATTCTTTGATAGTTTTGTTGAGCCTCCTTCACCTATAAGTAAACGGATGAAAGCAGAACCTATAAGTAAACCTGTCAAACAGATGAAAGCAGAACCTAAGTGGGAACCCTACTAGACAACATGAACAAAAAGGTAGACAGTCTGTTACATCAGATTTATTATGATCCCCACCATCCGGCTGGTTTTGGTGGGGTAGAACGTCTTACTACAGCAGCTCGAACTCAACTGAAATCCATTACGCCAAGTCAAGTGCGATCCTGGTTGAAGGGGCAAAAGACCTATACCCTGCACAAACCTATCCGTAGGGTATTCTCGAGACGGAAAACGATTGTGGGTGGTATTGATCATCAATGGCAAGCTGATTTGGCAGACATGCAATCCTTGGCTCAGTACAACACCCCTTATCGATATTTGTTGTGTGTCATTGACGTGTTTTCAAAATATGCTTGGGTCGTTCCCCTCAAGGATAAAACGGGGCTCACATTGGTGGAAGCGTTTCGCTCTATTCTTAAAACGAGACAACCTAAAGCGTTGCAAACCGATAAAGGAACAGAATTCAAGAATCAAAGGTTTCAACAGTTTTTAGACAAAGTAGGGATTCATTATTTTACGACTGAAAACCCAGAAACTAAGGCTAGTATAGTGGAACGTTTTCAACGGACCTTAAAATCACGCATGTGGAAATACTTTACGCATCATAAAACACGAAGGTATATTCAGGTATTGTCTGATCTCGTGCATGCCTATAATCATCGTGTTCATCGTAGTATACAAATGGCACCCGTATCCGTAAATGAGAATAACGAATCTCAAGTGGCCTTGACCTTGTATGGAAAATCAAGAAAGAAAGCGTCGACGACCCTTCATGTGGGAGATATTGTTCGTATCAATAAAACAAAACGTACATTTGATAAAGGTTATCTACCTAACTGGACCACTGAACTGTTTAAAGTGATCCAAGTCAAAAAGACCTCTCCTGCTACTGTGAAATTGACTGATTTAGACGGAGAACCCATTTTGGGTTCGTTTTATTTCTCTGAAGTACAGGTTATAAAAGATGATGCTATCTATGAAATTGAATCAGTGCTCGCACATCGCCAGAGTAAGGTAGACGGAAGACGAGAAATTAAAGTACATTGGAAAGGTTATCCTTCGAAATTTGACAGTTGGATTCCCGAATCCCATCTCGTTTAGTTAATAAATACATCATGTCTCAAACCGATACGGCCAGTGTGGTAGTGACTGCCTCAGAGCAAACCAAATTGTGTGAACCCAAAAATAAGGTCACTTTTTTGTCACAAATTGTAGTGGTATTTATTATTATTACCGTATCGCTATTTAATTTGTGTTTTCAACGACCCGATCGAGAATTGTGGCTTCTGCTTTTAAGTAGTTCTCTAGGTTATATTCTACCGAATCCCTCCTTGAAATTCAATAAACCTAAATCAACATGAGTTCGTTTTACATCACACTCATGAGTGATAGCTCTATGGATTTATTCCAAGACAATACGCAATGTTGTTTTCGTACCAAACTGACAAAACCCATCCATCTCAATAAACAAGATTGGGAAATTGCCTTAGTGGAAATGATTGTTCCTAGTCAGGTCATTAATGTCACTGAAGAAGAGCGACATTTCTACATTGTCACACATGATCCTGTCCTGGGTAAGGCCTTAGAAAACTTTGAGACCTATTGTACTCTCCCCAATAAAGAAGAAAAAGGTGTACGACTTTGTATTCCTGTAGGAACTTATGTCACACCCCAACATTTGATCGAGACGATTGACTTTACCGTGAAAGATCAATTAGGTAAAATATTTAAACAGAAAGGCCTTCGATTTACCATGGGTTTTTCAGGACAAAGTAAACGCGCAAAACTGGACAGTTCGGATCAACTAGGCATTCAGTTTCATCCTCACATGTTTATTAAACTGGGTGGAGCCCCTGATAGTTCTTCGACCATCTTTTTTAAAGACACTCCAGATCCGTTTCCTCATGGCGTAGATATTAACATGGGTCATAATCATTTGTTTGTTTATTCCGACCTTGCGTCTTATACCTATTTGGGAAACATAGAAGCCCCCATCTTACGTGTAGCTCCATTTGATCCGAGAACGAAAGCAGGAACTAACCCTCATATTCATTTCGAGTTCTTGAATTTACACTATGTACCACTGGCTAAAGCCGACTTTGACACCATCACTATCCATATAAGGGGTGACACTGGCCAGTCTATTCAGTTTATTCATGGGAAGTCTATGGTGAAACTACACCTACGTCAAAGACAATGATACCTACTTACCAAGGTCAACCTCGACAATATGGACACGGACTTGGATCTATGTTTAAGAAAGCCATGAAAAGAATCATGCCTTTACTGAATCCATTTGTGAAATCTGGAGTTCGCACCTTGAAAAAAGAAGGACTCCAGCAAGGAAAAGCCGCTATCAAAGATATCTTGACAGGATCAAACGCTAAACAAGTAATACGAAAACGTGGAGCCTCTGTGTTAAAAGATGTGGGTGAATCCTTGCTACATGCCGTGGCCAGCCCTAAAAGACGTATAAAGAGCAAACCAGTCAAGAAAAGACCTCATTCGAAACTTCATCATCGCCGAGTTAAGCAGGCCAGACCTCTTGATATTTTCGATTAATCATGATGCAACACGGTTCCTGTGAATGTAGTAAGACAGAGTTGGATGTGTCTGTTGTGCCACCTACCATGACAGCCATGCAAGAAGGTCAATGGACTGAGCATTATCCCATTTCTGCCCTGGACAATAATGCTCCGATTGAATTTGTGATTCCTGCACAGACAGAAAAATGGACAGATCTGAATCAATCTTACCTGTACCTAAAACTCAAAATTATACAGGCAGATGGTACAGACCTAGCGGGCGACAGTGAAATTGCTACCGTCAACAATTTCTTTCACAGCATGTTCTCAAGCATTGATGTGTACCTGAATAATAAACTGATCACCAGCAATGCGGACACGTATGCCTATCGGGCATACATAGAAAATTTACTCTCCTTCACCTCAAGCTGTAAAGACACTCAGCTTCAGGCGTTAGAGTTATGGGCTGAAGACACCGCTGGTCATATGCTCGAAAAAGTACATGACGGGGATAACAAGGGCTATGGTAAGAGACGTGCTCGTGTCCATCAAAGTCGTGTGGTGGAACTATGTGGACGGCTTCATTTGGATCTGATGATGCAAGATAAATATTTACCCAATGGTATGGAAATACGCTTAAGACTAAACAAAGCGTCACCTCAATTCTGTCTCATGAGTACTTCACCGGGTAAAATCAAGTTTCTAGAAGCAGGATTTAATGTAAGAACAGTAGATTTACTGCCAGTGGTAGCCAATCAACTCAATCAACAGATTGCTCAACATAACATGAAAATCCCCATCCGACGAACTGAAGTAAAAACATTTACGATTCCTAACGGTCAACGATCCAAGATTGAAGATCATTTATTTCAAGGTCAATTGCCAAAACGTCTTATCATCGGTATGGTAAGAAATGGAGACATGAATGGAGACATGGCTACCAACCCCTTTGAGTTCCGTCATTTTACACTGAATCATCTAGAAGTCAGCATTGACGGAAAAAGTATTCATAACAAAGCGTTTCAACCCAATTTTGAAACGGGAGAAGTTCTAAGATCCTACATGTCACTCTATCAAGCGACAGGAGCTCTTGGTCTCAATCGTTCATTTGGATTGAGCATGAATGATTATCGGAACGGATACACACTCTGGGGGTTGGACTTGACAGCAGATCAAGGTTGCGAGGAAGGTCAACTCCATCCTATAAAAACGGGCAATCTGAGATTGGAATTTCACTTTGGAACAGCACTTGCACAAGCCATCAACGTGATTGTATTTGCGGAATACGACAATCAAATTGAAATCAATCAATTCAGAGAAGTGCTTCTAGATTATTAAGATGGAAGACATGGATATTGAACACCTGGAAAAAGGACAAGACTACGAAATGAAGTTATTGGCGTATCCTTGTTGTACAAGTTCAAGGACGGACTTTTTACAAGAGTGCTTGAATCATCACGTCACAGAAGCACTCCAATCTTTAATTTATAATCAAGTGCATAAAGACTGTTATGGTTGTCGAGTGAATCATCCTAGTCAAGTACAACATGTACTCTGCTTATACACGAATACGGAAGAGTGGACAGAACTTTACATTCAAAAAGCGATTCAACGTTTGGACGTGTTCAAGGTCATGGAAAAGTGGTATCCTGAATTAGTGACCTTGACCGATAGTGAAAAAGGAGACGCGTGTCGATTATGGATTCAATTTAAAGAAGAACTCACTCAGAATCAGTTCATAGATCAATGGATCAGTGTTTGGGCTGAACGTGTCAACAGAAATTGGCATTATGGAGACGAATGAACTACAATACCTATTAGATCATTCACCGTTATTAAAACCACTACATGCTCGTGTTTGTGCCAAAGATCAATTACCTTCAGAGAAACCGCATGACGTGAAAGCCTATATTGTGAATACCCATAACGGGAATCAACGTGGAGAACACTGGGTGGCTCTTTATTTAAAAGACAATAAAGCAGTGTACTTTGATTCCTACGGATTACCTCCTTTCGAAGAGATTCTAACCTTTGTGAAAAAACATGCCAACAAAACTTATCTGTGGAATGCCATGAGAATACAAGGCGATATGTTACCGGTGTGTGGTGTGTATTGTCTATCCGCTTTGGATTTTATCTCACGTGAATGTGACTTGAACCAGATACTGTTAACCCGATTCAAACCGGACATGTATGGAAAAAATGACACTTATGTGACGCATTGGTTTCAACAATATTATGGTACTTATTACATGCATGCTCAATATGTGAACAAGTGTGGACAAAAGTGTTGTGCTCAACGTAACTCTAGACCAGAAGGTCACAACCGTTTGTATCATAGTATCACACATAGAAATACAACTCTTTATGGTGATCATTAAACAATGTTACTGTTTCATGTTGTTACTGTTTTCTTGTTACAAAAATAAAAGTTTAGAAAAACTGAAACTAGGTGTCTGTTATCTTTTTTCTAAGTTCATAAAAATCAAGCACATGTCTGCGCGGTACATTGGCGCGTGACGCCATCCAACCCTAGGGTGACGTCATCCAAGCGATATGACGTCATCCAACCACGAGAGTGGGCGGCGCTTCAACAGAAAAATACTCCGTCTTACAATACAATGCCTCATTTCATTCTGAGAACTCAAACACTCAAGATGGAGGCTTTATTCAATGAACTCAAAACAGCAAAACAACTGACTGAAAAACAGAGCAGGGTATGGCGTTCAATCAGTCGCTTAGCGGCTAGCATTGTTAGAAAAAGGGAACGTGATCTTCAATTCATTGGTGAGACTTTGAATACCATTGAAACCAATCGATTTCATCATAGAGAAGAATTATCTCAATTTCGAGATCAAGTCAGAGAAAGGCAGCGAGATGCTCGGGAACGAACGGTGAATAGACAACGGGAACAACAACAAGAAGAAGAGCATTGGCGTATCATCACTACCGCTCAAGTTGAGTACACGGAACAACCACCAGAACAGGAATGGTCCTGTGGGGATTCAACATGCAGGCTCTGCTATCCCCCACCAGACTGCCAATGCGAACTATGTACCCAACCAGATCAGTCAGCAAACACGGTTTAAAAAACCACCAACGGTCCTTTTCAGGACCACCAACGGCCCTTTTCAGGGCCACCATGTCTTTTCGAAAGAAAATTCTCTCATTGTCTCAAATGAATATTTAGTCTATACAGTACAAATAACAAAACACACACAGTGCCAGAAGTTTCCGAAAATTCAATTCATGTTATTTTGAGCACCCAATATGGATTCCAATTTGTCCCAATTTGTCACAATTTTGTTTACTTCTGGCACCGACCTAATTCTATTTACTCTATATTTCTATATGGTGCCAGGAGGTAGGGTGCCAGGGTACCGCCTATTACTACTTACGCCCGTTCAGGGCCATAACTCAGAAGTGTCTGGGCCGATTCGGCTGGTTATCGAACCTGACCGTAATCTCGTGGACATTAATATTTCTATCAAGTTTGGTGAGGATCCGAATAAAACTGTTTGAATAAGAGAGCGGACACTGTTAATTGTCTCCGGTAAAAAGAAAAAATATACCTCTGTAATTTAACTTTGTTGAAACATATATACATGTATATGAAAAGGTTTGGCAACAAAATGTGAGCATACTGTTGGAATGCAACCACATTTGTTTGTACTAACTACGGAATGGAAAGAAATGCTTATTAGCATTAATAAAACGTTTTTGATATGCGACGAAATTTGATTTTTATGACAGTTTCATTTAATTGTTATTGTACTTTTGTTTACAGACGACAGCTTTTATCCCTAGAGATATAAACATGCATTCATAACTTAAGCGTTATTTCAACTTATTTGTTTATCGTCTGCGCGTGCATATAGTAAGAATTATGTTTCTTCGGTGTCTGTTAACAAAGGTCATGAAATAAATAAAGCCACATAAAATAATGATTTTTTTTATAAAAGCATGTCCCAACTTTCAAGCATATACAGCATATAATTATATGTATAAACACAAGATACAAACACAACTGTTCGTGTAATTTGTTTATAATATTTAATACCGCAAAATATTTTGTTAGTTTTCTCCAAGAAACGATTTAAAAAAAAGATTATTGCTATACGAAATATCAACAAAACACAATTAATAGTCACATTTCCAGTATATATCGAAGAGTGCTACTACACGGATGAGAGTGTCAAGATTATGTGAAATATTTACTTGAAAGTCGCAGCAAGTCCAATGGATTGTGGGAAACCAGTGGCCTCACCAGCTCCAGCATCCCCGCGTAAACACTCAGTGTTCCAGGCGAATGGTTCGATCCCTAAACGCGGTATCGCTGGGGCCGGTCCTCCTTGGGGTCCAGCGCCCCCTTTTGCCATTTGAAACATGATGTCAGGCAGTGTCAACCTATTAACAAGATCATTAACCCTGTCAGCCCATGGTAAGGACACGTTCCTGAATGGTAAATCACAATAGATGACCCCAACACTAAGAAATAGTCCGAACAATAAAGTGTTGTCCATTTTAATTAACTTTCCGTTACTTTTGTTAGCTTAACACTCTCCTCGGTTATGATACATGAAGAAACTCATATGACTTAATTACGTATTCAAGTTTAATTAATGTTTCACGTGATGAATTATACATGATCACTGATGCGTGCACCGTAATTAATGTCAATTTCTTAAAATGCAGCGGTTGAAATGAACGGGAAAAAGTAGTGTGGTATGTAGAAAGCATGTGAGCACAGCAGGTAAGGACAGTCACGACAAATTGACACAAAAAAACTACCCTTTTACACAGGGCGCAGTGTGCCAAAATGAAGAATAGTTTTTGGGTTTGGTTTCCAACCTGCATTCAGTATTATTATAGTTACACACCAGTGCGCAGTTAACCTAACAAGTTTCGTGGATTCAGTACCTACCTTTTTCTCCATAAGTTACTGACAACTTAGACACTGTGATTTCAATCCTCGAACTGAACACAGCTGGTTTAAACGCTTGAAAACATTTCACTTATGATTAATTCTTAACATTTTCTACATAATGTCTAAGCCAAAGAAAAAGTGTTGCTGTCATAGGCGCGGGTGCTAGTGGATTAGCAGCAATTAAGTGTTGTTTAGATGAAGGATTAGAACCAGTTTGTTTCGAAAGGTCAAACTACATTGGTGGATTATGGCATTACACCGAAAAAGTGGAGGAAAAACAAGCGTGTGTTATGAAATCTACTAGCTGTGATAAATACATCTAAGGAAATGATGCGTTACAGCGACTTCCCAATTCCTGAAGATTATGCTATATACATGCACAACAAATAAGTCGACGAGTATTTTCACATGTATGCTGATCACTTCAAACTGAAGAAATACATTAATTTAGACACAGAGGTAAGACCGAAAGTAAACATTCCTAAATTTAGCTCATTCTATATAGCAATATTTAACTTATCAATGCAATGGGGCCGTAGTGAAGTTGGTAAAATGATAATTTACAGTCTACCTTTTAACCTCGACATCGCGAGGCCTTTAAATAGTGTTTGTTTTTAGGTACTTGCTCATCAAAAACGGGGCATATGAAGGTCGGGGATCTTTTTGGTTCTAGAAGCTTGCGAAAAGGTAAAAAGAGAGGATGGTCCTTCGAAATTCTAATTTATGAACTTGAATAGGTGACCAGAAAGCCGAATAAGAACGGCTACATCTTTATGAGTACAGTTCAATCCATACATATACCTATTATTATATCCAAAGACCCTGAGAGGTAACAATACAACGAGATACATGTATGTATACGCATTTTATGTCATTAAAAACTGTTCTTTCATTGCGACATTGCTTAAGTCCTAATTTACGTTTGCCCATATTCACTCACGGTTTATATTTCTATGAACAAGTATTGTACGTCCATTACAGTTGAACGTTTTCCTGTTTATGGTATAGATCGGGTTATTTGCCCCTACTTTTCAATTAATGTCAATTTCTTAAAATGCAGCGGTTGAAATGAACGGGAAAAAGTAGTGTGGTATGTAGAAAGCACGTGAATACAGCAGGTAAGGACAGTCACGACAAATTGACACAAAATACTACCCTTTACCCAGGGCGCAGTGTGCCAAAATGAAGAATAGTTTTTGGGTTTGGTTTCCAACCTGCTGTCAGCAGTATTATAGTTACACACCAGTGCGCAGTTAACCTAACAAGTTTCGTGGATTCAGTACCTACCTTGTTCTCCATAAGTTACTGCCAACTTAGACACTGTGATTTCAATCCTCGAACTGAACACAGCTGTTTTAAACGTTTGAAAACATTTAATTTACTTATGATTAATTCTTAACATTTTCTACATAATGTCTAAGCCAAAGAAAAGTGTTGCTGTCATAGGCGCGGGTGCTAGTGGATTAGCAGCAATTAAGTGTTGTTTAGATGAAGGATTAGAACCAGTTTGTTTCGAAAGGTCAAACGACGTTGGTGGATTATGGCATTACACCGAAAAAGTGGAGGAAAAACAAGCGTGTGTTATGAAATCTACTGTGATAAATACATCTAAGGAAATGATGTGTTACAGCGACTTCCCAATTCCTGAAGATTATGCTATATACATGCACAACAAATGCGTCGACGAGTATTTTCACACGTATGCTGATCACTTCAAACTGAAGAAATACATTAATTTAGACATAGAGGTAAGACCGAAAGTAAACATTCCGAAATTTAGCTCATTCTATATAGCAATTTTTAACTTATCAATGCAATGGGGCCATAGTGAAGTTGGTAAAATGATAATTTACAGTCTACCTTTTAACCTCGATATCACGAGGCCTTTTAATAGTGTTTGTTTTTGGGTACTTGCTCATAAAAAACGGGGCATATGAAGGTCGGGGGTCTTTTTGGTTCTAGAAAAGGTAAAAAGAAAGGATGGCCCTTCGAAATTCTAATTTATGAACTTGAATAGGTGACCAGAAAGCCAAATAAGAACGGCTACATCTTTATGAGTATAGTTCAATCCATACATATAATTATATCCATTATTATATCCAAAGGCCCTGAGAGGTAACAATACAATCAGATACATGTATGTTTACACATTTTATTTCATTAAAAACTATACTTTCATTGCGACATTGCTTAAGTCCTAATTTACGTTTGCCCATATTCACTCACGGTTAATATTTCTATGAACAAGTATTGTACGTCCGTTACAGTTGAACGTTTTCCTGTTTATGGTATAGATCGGGTTATTTGTCCCTACTTTTCAATTTATGTCAATTTCTTAAAATGCAGCGGTTGAAATGAACGGGAAAAAGTAGTGTGGTATGTAGAAAGCACGTGTGCACAGCAGGTAAGGACAGTCACGACAAATTGACACAAAAAAACTACCCTTTTACACAGGGCGCAGTGTGCCAAAATGAAGAATAGTTTTGGGTTTGGTTTCCAACCTGCTGTCAGCAGTATTATAGTTACACACCAGTGCGCAGTTAACCTAACAAGTTTCGTGGATTCAGTACCTACCTTGTTCTCCATAAGTTACTGCCAACTTAGACACTGTGAATTCAATCCTCGAACACAGCTGGTTTAAACGCTTGAAAACATTTCACTTATGATTAATTCTTAACATTTTCTACATAATGTCTAAGCCAAAGAAAAGTGTTGCTGTCATAGGCGCGGGTGCTAGTGGATTAGCAGCAATTAAGTGTTGTTTAGATGAAGGATTAGAACCAGTTTGTTTCGAAAGGTCAAACTACATTGGTGTATTATGGCATTACACCGAAAAGGTGGAGGAAAAACAAGCGTGTGTTATGAAATCTACTGTGATAAATACATCTAAGGAAATGATGTGTTACAGCGACTTCCCAATTCCTGAAGATTATGCTATATATATGCACAACAAATACGTCGACGAGTATTTTCACATGTATGCTGATCACTTCAAACTGAAGAAATACATTAATTTAGACACAGAGGTAAGACCGAAAGTAAACATTCCGAAATTTAGCTCATTCTATATAGCAATATTTAACTTATCAATGCAATGGGCCGGGGCCGTAGTGAAGTTGGTAAAATGATAATTTACAGTCTACCTTTTAACATAGATATCACGAGGCCTTTAAATAGTGTTTGTTTTTGGGTACTTAATGTATGCGCGAGATAACATGTGGATGTACAAGTGACTGTTCCCGTTCAAATAGATATATAGTGTTATAGATTAGACACTGTGAATTCAATCCTCGAACTGAACACAGCTGGTTTAAACGCTTGAAAACATTTCACTTATGATTAATTCTTAACATTTTCTACATAATGTCTAAGCCAAAGAAAAGTGTTGCTGTCATAGGCGCGGGTGCTAGTGGATTAGCAGCAATTAAGTGTTGCTTAGATGAAGGATTAGAACCAGTTTGTTTCGAAAGGTCAAGCTACATTGGTGGATTATGGCATTACACCGAAAAAGTGGAGGAAAAACAAGCGTGTGTTATGAAATCTACTGTGATAAATACATCTAAGGAAATGATGTGTTACAGCGACTTCCCAATTCCTGAAGATTATGCTATATACATGCACAACAAATACGTCGACGAGTATTTTCACATGTATGCTGATCACTTCAAACTGAAGAAATACATTAATTTAGACACAGAGGTAAGACCGGAAGTAAACATTCCTAAATTTAGCTCATTCTATATATAGCAATATTTAACTTATCAATGCAATGGGGCCGTAGTGAAGTTGATAAAATGATAATTTACAGTCTACCTTTTAACCTCGATATCGCGAGGCCCTTAATAGTGTTTGTTTTTGGGTACTTGCTCATCAAAAACGGGGCATATGAAGGTCGGGGATCTTTTTGGTTCTAGAAGCTTGCGAAAAGGTTAAAAGAGAGGATGGCCCTTCGAAATTCTAATTTATGAACTTGAATAGGTGACCAGAAAGCCGTATAAGTACGGCTACATCTTTATGAGTACAGTTCAATTCATATACCCATTATTTACATGACTGTATTCATGTACAATGTTTACAAACATACAAATATATCAAATGAATCTATACATTCAAAATCTATATATGGAATCTTCATGGACCATAATGTTAAATGAAGCCTCAACTTTAACGACATCTTTTCAATAATAAATACAAATGTACAAATATTTGCATTCAGTAAACATAGACCGTAACAATCAAATATGAATTTACAATTAAGACATTTACATAATAGACAAAATTGCGATTGATAATGTCGGACTTTTGCTTAACTGGTAATATCAGCTAAAGGTTAAAACACTTGTGATACCATATTAAAAAATGCATAGTTTGCAATTTAAGTGTAATTGCATATTGATATGGTGTGTATCAAAATGCTCGAATTGTCTTACACTTGTTTTTCCGAGTCCAAATAAAACGTTTTCTTTATTGAAGACAACAAGTTTAGATTGTCTTTGCCTTATTAAGAGCATGCAATGTACTTGGTCATTAAAGGGGCATACCCTACAGCTTGATGCATTTAGAATTAAGGCAAAATGATGATAAATTAGAAGCTTGTAAATAAAAAAGCCGACGAAGAAAGTTTCAGCCAAAAATTCATCCATTTAAAAATAAAATCATAAAAAATATGTATTTGTGACACATAGATTTAGTCATGGAAATTCTTGGGTGGAAGTGATTTATTATTCATAGCTATGTTTTTTTGCGGCTAGTACCTAAACTAGTCATTTTATTACCCATGTTCTTGCAATTATCCATTATATATTGTTTTACATATACAGCTAGCACATTTTTACACTTTCACAGAATTTTTGTCAATTGTAGGGTATGCCCCTTTAATTATCACGTTAAAATTACACTTATCCTCTGTAGAAAAAGGTTATTATTCAGGACGTGAAACGTTTTTATTCTGAGATATTAACCTTTTGTTTGTTGGTCCCTCCAAGTAGTTAATCATCTGATCTGTCTTACAAATACATGCATGTACTTCGAATAACTTCAAAAGTGGTATTTAGTGTGTACGTGTACATTTGTATTTAAATTTAAAGTTATAAAACGTGTACAGATAAAAACAAGTAATAACGTGTGGTATGTTTTATCTTTAATAGGCAAAGCTAGAGTCATGAGAGTGCACAGAGAGTAACAAACTTCAGAATCTTACTTCTAATCATTAATGAAACACTAAATGTGAGTTTTGGCGGCTAGCATAGGGTGAGGTGGAAAAGTAGGGGCAAATAAACTGATATATACCATAAACAGGAAAACGTTCAACTGTAACGGACAATACTTGTTCATAGAAATATTAACCGTGAGTGAATATGGGCAAACGTAAATTAGGACTAAAGCAATGTCGCCAATGAAAGTACAGTTTTTAATGAAATAAAATGTGTATACATACATGTATCTCGTTGTATTGTTACCTCTCACGGCCTTTGGAACTGGTGGGGCTAAAAGTAAGCTTAGCCTCCCGCTAACAATTTCGGCTCTAATGGTAAATGAAATGGGCTATATAACTGAATACCCCCACCCCTTGGCAGACACAACCTAGAAGTATCCCCTTCAATCTGATTTTGCGGTTTATTTGCTTAACTGATGAGTACATTTAGATATCTTTTTGTAGGTGCATTCTATCAAACCGTCAGAGGACTTTAAGAAAACGGGAAGATGGGAAATTGTGACGTCATCAAAAACTTCTACGGAAAAGAAGCATCACATCTTTGACTGCGTGATGGTTTGCACTGGACATCACGCGAACAAAAATATACCAAATTTTCCAGGACTAGACAAGTTTAAAGGGAACGTTAAACATACGCATGACTACAAAGATTTTCACGGATATGAAGATAAGAATGTTCTTATTGTTGGCATTGGTAATTCGGGTGGTGATGTAACTACAGAACTGAGTCGTATCGCAAAACAGGTACGTACGTGATACAAATTCATACAATATATGATTATTTTAATGTAAAAAGGAAGGCCGTGGACCCTTAATTTGAGGTAGGCCTAAACGAAACAATGCAAAACAATATGGTTGCAGGATACATTAAAACGTGCAAAGTTAAACACATGCCTTTGCATTTTCTAAAATCATCAGTTGCAAACATTGTGATATATTGTACTACGTACCCCATTCATAAACTGAAACAAACTTGCAGAAACTTTAATTATTTAACAACGATCGATTTTGTTCGTAAACAGAATTATGGAAAACGTTATTTATAAAAAAATGAACACCTTTATGTATGGTGTGTGTACAAAACATACAAACGTCATCAAGTCTTAGTAACGAAAATCCACACAAGCCATGCACTGGGTAAAGTGATTGATGCAAGTCACCTAAAGATGTTTTTTATCGACATTTTCAGACATACTTAAGCACCAGGTCAGGTTCCTGGATCTTCAATCGTGTGAGCAAGAATGGTAACCCAGTAGATATGGTCGGTGAGAGGCGAGTAGTAAAGTCATTTGTCTTAAGTATGCCCAAGTTAGCCGCTCAGTTAGCACAGAAGCGGCTTAATGAGCGATTTGACCACAAGAAGTACTGCTTACAGCCCGAGTACTCTGTCTTCGGCGCTCACCCGACTGTCAATGACGAACTTCCAAACCGCATTGCAGCCGGTAGTGTTATAGTCAAAGCAAATGTTAGTGAGTTTACTGAAACGGGTGCAATATTTGAAGACGGTACAGAGATTAAGAACCTAGATGCTGTAGTCATGGCCACTGGATATATATTTGGGTTTCCATTCCTAGACAATAATGTGGTTGAAGTTAAAGACAACAAGGTTAACCTGTACAAGTACATGTTTCCACCTGATCTGGAACACCGAACGCTTGCAGTCATTGGATGTTTCCAGCCGCTTGGCGCCATCATGCCTCTGAGTGAAATGCAGTGTCGTCTGGCTACCAGAGTGTTTTTGGTATGTTTTAGTTTTTATCATATTATTGGATTCTTGCGCTCAAATATTGATCTGTTCAATAAATGTAAGGCTTACCTACCAATGTACAAGCCAATGGCTGGCGACATGTTTATTAAATGAAGATAAAACTAGTACATAATTATACAATGCTTAAAAATTGAGAACAAATAATCGCCATTAAAATACATTATAGAAAAATAAGGATTGAAGATATTATGGTCTGAAGCATGCAGGGGCATATGATAAAGTACAGGTTTGGGACTGTTTTAATATGAAGTAAACATTGTAAAACACAAACATCCGGTGAACATATTTGGTAATCTGTTTTTATATTGTGACTCTAAAGTTGTTGTTGTTGGTTTTCATCGATATTTAGATACATATCAGCCCAGCCCTATTTCAAGAACCTGTATATATGTATCATGTTTTACATTTTTCGTCAGGTTGTCCTTGTAAAATAATTTATAGCTAAGTGTTTATTGTATTCAGGATAAGATTAGATTACCAGACACAGCGATGATGTGGGAAGAGATCAAAATGAAACAGGAAGCAATGGCGACCCGATACAAGAAGTCATTACGTCACACAATACAAGTTGATTTTATCCTTTTCATGGACGAAATGGCCAGGCTTATTGGATGTAGACCAAATTTTAGTAAGTTTTTTTATTTTTGTTGATTCATTGAGTACACCATTGAACTAGCATATTTGAATGAAAGCTTAACAGTGCGGTCACACTTAATTGTGTGAAAGGTTACAATATTTATAACGAACACATGCAAATAACTTATTGTTGGGTTATACTAAATTGTTTTAAAGGTTGTTAAAACATGTGTTCCCGTCTCATGTAGTTTTCTGTTGTATTTATTACATGTACTATCATTTGTGTTGACTTTCAATTGTAACTACATGTATAAGCATTACTTGTTACAGAAAAACTGTTCCTAACCGATCCGAGTTTGGCATTTAGATGTTACTTTGGACCCTGTACACCGTACCAGTTCCGTTTAATGGGACCCGGAAGTTGGTCAGGAGCCAGAGAATGTATATTCACACAATGGGATCGCACATACAAACCATTACAGACCAGACCATGTAACGTACAAGAAGAGAAAAGTTCTGCTATGTTATACATGGTCGTGGTGGCTATTCTTGCCATTTTAGTCTACATGATCTTCTTATAGACCATAACAATTTATTTTACATGTAAATTAAAGTTTATAGTAAAGCCAGAAAATAAAAGTCGTGTCTCCCATACCCGATCCACCTTGTTTGGCGACATTAAGATTCTATGACAGCGGAGTCCACAATAGGCTGCAAAACTATTTGGGGGCGAATAGTACCTCTAAGTTGTGAAATAAATGTTTAGAAAAATAAGAAGAGTTTGCGTCTTTCCTATAACCCATTTTGTGCCGTGCCAGGCAACCGTAACCATCATTGTGTTTTCATGCCTTATACACATATGTTATATATAACTTTTTATCGAGACTATGTATCTGTTCACACTAGCCATCTAAAAACTTGAGGACATTTGTCTGTACGAATCATAACTGATCTACTCATGCATAGCAAGAATCATCAGTATACTTATCTCGAAATATTTCATGTGGCTTTGATAAAATCTAAATTGATTTTTGTCACCTATCACACAAGAGTAGTATATGGCGGTACCCTGGGTACCAAATCAACGTAATTGGTACCCAGAAGTTTTCAAAATTGTGACAAATTGGGACAAATTGGAAATCAATGTTGTACCCCAAAATAGTATGAAATGGATTTTAGGAATGTTCTGGGTACTGTGTTTTGTTATTTGTACTGTATAGACTTAGACAATGAGAGAATTTTCTTTCGAAAAGACATGGTGGCCCTGAAAAGGGCCGTTGGTGGTCCTGAAAAGGACCGTTGGTTGTGACTGTTAGTCGGATCTTCATTTCTTTATTTCTTTACCATACTTGCCCCGAGGTTGTTTCTCAAGATCATGTTTTCGTTTCTTCGTTTCTGTCATCTCCGGTTTCTTTTTGTCATGCTCCGGTTTCTTTTTCTCATGCTCATGCTTTCGTTTCTTTGAATCATACATAAACTGTACAGGTACAATCATTTCTTGTGGTTTAAACCGTACTTCTTGATTCTTCATGAGTCTGACCATCTCTTGCATGACTTGATTCATCTGTACCATTTCTTCCCTGATACCTTGTAGAACAGACAATCCCGTTGTAGGCTTTGTATTAGACTGTTTATCCGTCATAAGCTGTGTATTCGCCATAGAGGGCTGTGTATTCGTCATAGTGGGTTGTACATCTACCATAGGCTGTGTATTCGTCATAGAGGGCTGTGTATTCGTCATAGTGGGTTGTACATCTACCATGGGTTGTGTATTCGTCATAGTGGGTTGTACATCTACCATGGGTTGTATCGGCTGTACATCTACCATAGGCTGTACATCTACCATGGACTGTTGACTGTATTGGTTGTACAGTGGTTGACTGTATTGGCTGTACTGTGGCTGCCTATACTGTAGTTGACCGTACTTTGGCTGGTTGTACTTCGGCTGGTTGTAATGCATACCCGCATTCGGGTCTATCAACTCAGATGATTCTAGTGCTTCTCTCAATATATCGTATGGCATGTTGAAGGACTCCATGCTAGATAATGAAAAAATAGTGTCTGCGCCGGGGGTATTTATACTTTTTGCCTGCACGCGCCAGTGTTCTATTAGGTCAAGGTCAATTGTGAGAAGTTTTTTTGAATACGTGTGACACTTCAAGTTTTTACAGGTGTGACACTTCAAGTTTTTTTAACAAGTGTTTGACACGTCAAGGTCAAGGTTATATTGTAGATATGCTTTGTACACATTATACTATCACAGCAATTTGAACACTGTACACATTATACTATCACAGCACTTTGCAGACTGTACACTTAATACTATCACAGCACTTTGCAGACTGTACACTTAATACTATCACAGCACTTTGAATACTGTACACATTATACTATCACAGCAATTTGAATACTGTACACATTATACTATCACAGCACTTTGCAGACTGTACACTTAATACTATCACAGCAATTTGCAGACATTTGTTGAAAATGATTGTACATCACATACTAACACTTATATTTGTGGGGGAAATACTTTGTACATCACAGCACTTATATTTGTTGAAAATGATTGTACACATCATACTATCACTTATATTTGTAGGAAATGTTTAACTTACCTCACACCGTCTATTTGTATTTGGTGTTATCAGATAGGACTGTAAATATTGACAATATGAGAGTGATTCTTTCTGAATTGTATGGGGGCCCTGAAAAGGGCCGTTGGTGGTCCTGAAAAGGACCGTTGGTGCTTGTATGGGGATTAATGGCGTTGACCGCATCTCCCCATACAAGCGGGACACCACTTGTCCCATTTCTGGACATCCTTGGGGTCCGGTGTAGGTTGGTAGAGGTTCGAAGGAACCTCTACCAGTTCATCTTCCCAGTTCTCTGGGGTTGATTCTTGAGGGGTATCCCCCCAGTCCTCTTCCCCAGAGCTGACCACAACCTCCTCTGCGAACTTCTTCCCCTCTCTCAGGGTCTTCACCTCCAACCGCAGCTCTTCTAGTTGCATTTCCAGCTGCTCTATATACTGCCCTAAGGCGGCATATTTTCTTTTGATAATGTTGACTGTTCTCTGTGACATCTTGATACAGAATGAAATTAGATCAAGGCAAGGTCACTCTCATATGATACAAGGACTCTGATTGGTCCATTTTAACGGTATTTCATTGGTCTATTTTAACGGCATTTCATTGGTCTATTTTACTGGCATTTCATTGGTCTGTTCTAGGTCAGTGTTTTTCTCATGTTCCATAGCTCATTTATGTTTCATGATTCAACATGGGCAACTGCTTGAAAAGTTCTTCTGATGAACCTGAACAAGAAGATGTTTGGGTGGTCAAGATGGGTAATTTGTACCCAGACTTGTCTGAATTCCAAGATGCATGTGTAGAAGTGAAGATGGATATCAAGATGGGTAATTTATACCCTGACCTTGCCATCTTTTATGATGAGGATTTGAGAGCCAACTATTGGCGATACCTATTTCTTGCAGAAATGCAATGAATTACCCAACGGCCCTTATTAGGGCCACCATATGTGTTAGATTCGTTTTATATCTCAAGCAAAGACAAAAGCATATTACATTGTCTATCATTTTATTTTTGAAAACATTTATAAAGTACAACAAAGTACAACACAATACAACTCACTTAGTCTCCAATTTATACACAATTGTCCAACACATTGTCCAACACATTGTCTGGATTACACAAAGTCACTCACAGTTTTTGTTGGATTCTTTTTGTATTTACGTTTTTTCTTACTCTGTTCTGCGTCCTGTAGATCGACCTGTTCACCTTGTTTCTTAGGACAGTCTGCGATGAAATGTCCTTGTTCATGACAATAAAAACATTCATTGTTGAAGGGTTCCGTACAGCTTGTAGAATAATGTCCTTTCTTTCCACAACGATAACACTTGATATGATCCCATGTTACATTTTTCTGTCCACAGAGCTGATCCGCTAAGTTGTTAAGCTCTTTAATTTTCTTCTTTAATGAATACATCAAAGTTTGATCTCGGTTCTCTTCAACTTGGTTCATTTTAGGATCGCTCATGTTGAAATGATAAAAAACGGACGGAGCGTACGTCTTTTATAGAGTGTCACGCGTTGTGACCTTGAACCCGAAGTATAAAAAACGGCGGAGAAGTTCTAAGATCATAATCATGTCAGATACCGACAGTACTAGTGGTGAGGATGAACCTCCAACTAAACGAAGTAAGTTTGAGCCTGTGAGCGACTATTATGACATACAGTCACGCATGGAAAGAAAGTCAAGAAAATTCAAGACTCAATCTAGAGTATATGATGTGACATTTCAGCCGTATAATCAATCGTTTGAATTTACAAACAGGGTGTTTAATGATATGATGGATCAGCTCTACAAGAGATGTGAAGTGAAGTCGAATGATCGAGTTCGAGTATCTATTCTACATCCTGATTTGGACTTTGGAATACATGTTCCGTTTAATAGGGCATCTCGTATTAGTGGAGATACATTGTTGGATGAAATTGAACGTGTGGCACAAAGTAACCGTCAATTTAAAATTCATGATGGGGCGGCACAGATGGAAATTACGCATATTGCTATGCCACAGGGAACCGGAAAGAAAACGTTTAAAGCACCAAACTTATTCAGTATGCGGAAGTCAAAGACAAGTGTTGTGTGTATTGACAATAGTAAAGACTCTATGTGTTTAGCTAGATCGATTGTGGTAGGACGTTGTAAAGTACATGAAAATCAAACCCCGGAATGGAAAAAACGATGGGGTTATATACGTCGCTCTAAGAAAAATCTTCAAAAATACGAAGCTGAAGCATTGTTGAAGCAAGTGGGTATTTCATCGGATCAGTCGTGTGGTATAGAAGAATACCAAAAACTACAGGACTATCTCTATCCAGGCTATGTGATTAAAATCCATCCACAACATTATGGAAGTGAATTGTTATTCAAACCACCTGCTCTGACTGAAAAAAGTCGTGTGATTCATATCTTTCACCATGATAATCATTATGACTGTATCGTATCCATCACCGGATTTCTCGGAAGGAGTTATTATTGTGAATGGTGCGATATCAGTTATGATCACCGTGAAGGACACCAGTGTAGCCATATTTGTCAGTGTTATGCTCACACCCTGTGCCCAGCAGGACAATCTATAAGATGTCCAGATTGTCGTCGCCTATTCCAGAGTCAGACATGTTTTGACAATCATAAAACAAAAACGGGAAAACAACGTAAAACCATTTGTGAATCCGTATGGAATTGAAAGAAATGTGGGCAAAAGGTGATTGAAACGAAACGGAGTCACGTTTGCCCAGGGACAAAGAAATGTAGGTGTTGTAAAGCCATAGTAGGACCAGATCATGACTGTTACATTCCAACGTATGAACCACCCGATAGAAAACAACCAGAAGTACCATTCATCTTTTTTGATTTTGAATGTCGTTTTGATTCTGGAGAACATATCCCTAATTTTTGTGTGGCTCAACGTGCTTGTGGTGACTGTATGTGTAAGTCAGTGAAAGCTCCATGTGAGTATTGTGAAGAGGTGAATGAAGCCAGACAAATGACATTCCGTGGTGAAAATACGTTACAACAATTCTGTACTTGGCTATTCCTCCCTACCCATCGAGGATCGACAGTGATAGCCCACAATGCTCAAGGCTATGACGCTCAGTTTATTCTTAGATATGTGCTCACTCAGGGGACGGCGAAACCCCAGTTGATTATGAATGGTAGTAAAATCATTCAATTGAGAGTGCATGGAATACGCATGATTGACTCCCTCAGTTTCCTGAGTATGCCTCTCTCCGGTTTTCCCAATACATTTGGACTGACCGAGTTAGCCAAAGGATGGTTTCCATTCTATGCAAACACCCTGGCGTATCAAGATTATGTGGGACCTTATTTGCCGCTACACTTTTACAAACCGGATAGTATGAAACCAGAGCGACGTGAAGAGTTTTTAACCTGGTACAATGAAAGAAAAGGTGACGTATTTGATTTTCAAAAGGAAATGGAGAAATACTGTCAATCGGATGTGGACATTTTAAGACGCGGGTGTGGAGAATTTCGTCAACAATTATTGGAAAGTGATCAAATAGATCCATTTACTGAAGCTACCACATTAGCTCAAGTGTGTAACAAAGCCTGGCGCAAAAATTCCATGCCGCCTCATAGTTTAGCCGTGATTTCGGATGCCGGGTATCCCAATAAAACCCGGTATTCCATGAAAGGCATACGTTGGCTACAAATGATGGCTGTCACCGAAGAGATACATATTCGGCATGCCTTGAATAACAAAGGCGAAGTCAAAATTGGACCTTATTACGTGGATGGCTATTGTCAAGAGACCAACACCGTGTATGAATTCATGGGATGTTGGTACCATGGGTGCCCCACCTGTTTTCCTAACCGAAGTACCATTAATCCGTATACTTTGAGAAGCATGCAACAGGCCTATCACGATACGTATAAACGACTGGAGTCTTTGAAAGAACAGGGGTATCCTGTTGTGGTCATGTGGGAATGTGAATTTGATCAGCGTTGTCAAAAGGATCCTGCCTATAAGACAAGAGTGGAACGATTCTATCATGGTCAAGAACCGATACAACCCAGGGAAGCTTTGTTCGGAGGTCGTACGAATGCCGTTCGACTGTATCATGAAGTAGACAACGACCAAGAAATCAAATATGTGGATATTTGTTCTCTCTATCCGTATGTGAACAAGTACAGGTCTTATCCGATAGGCCATCCAGTGATCATGAGTCAAGAACAAATTGATCAACAGCATATTGAGAAATACAAAGGACTGATTAAATGCCGTGTTCTACCCCCGCAAGATTTATGGATGCCTGTCTTACCCATACACTGTAATAGCAAAATGGTGTTTACGCTATGCCGTACTTGTGCTGAGAAGGAGATGGATTATTGTACACATTCACCGTATGAACGGTTCTTGTATGGCACATGGACTCATGTTGAATTGGCTAAAGCTATTGCTTTAGGCTATCAAGTATCAAAAGTGTATCATGTATGGCACTGGGATGAATGGAGTACGGACGTCTATCGGCAATACATTGACAAATACTTGAAAATGAAACAAGAGGCTAGTGGATATCCTCCAGGGGTGGATACGGAAGAGGCTCAAGATAAATTTAAACAAGATTATTTTGAAGCTGAAGGAATTCGTTTGCAACAGGTGGAGAAAAATCCAGGAAAACGAGCTTTTGCCAAAACCATGCTGAATTGTCTCTGGGGCAAAAATGCTCAAACCAACCTCTTGCCTAAAACAGAGTATGTTCATCGATTGGACCAGTTCTACGGAATACTGAACGATCCTAAAAAGTCTGTGAAATATGTAGAGTGTTTTGATCATGATGAATTCATGTTAATGAATTATACTGATGAATCGGACAAAGCAGACCCTCATTCATCAGCCAATCCTGTGGTGGCTTCATTTGTGACGGCTTATGCTCGATTAGAACTGTACAAAGTGCTTGAACCTCTAGGAAAGAGAGTATTGTATTTTGACACAGACAGTTGTATGTACATTCATGACCCTGATGGCTATAATGTTCCTATTATCTCCAGTCGATTGGGAAAATGGACAGATGAGGTACCAAAGGGTCGTATTGTGAGATATGTCGCTTTAGGTCCAAAGAACTATGGCTATGAATACATTGAAAACGGTGAACTCCATCAAAATTGCAAAGTGAAAGGCATTACGTTAGACTACAATGCCACTCAACAAGTGAATTTCAATACGATGGTGGATTGTGTGAAAGACAGACATCATTATTCGACCGTAGTTGAATATGCTTCTCGGATTAAACGTCATAAGGACAGAACCGTGACCAGTGAGAAACAAGTCAAAACATTTCGTTCGGTGTATACCAAACGTATTGTGGTCGAGAATCATATGACTGTGCCTTATGGTTATCTACATGACTGACCTTGACCTTTTAGGTAATGACTAGAACAAGTCATCTAAAAGTCATTATTCATAAAGACATGGATTGGATACCCTTACTACCGATAGAGCTGAGACTTAAAATTTATCGTTATGTCATATGGGCTAACGCTAAAACATGGAAGATGGAGTTAGTGCACACATGGGCTACTCATAATGCTATACATAGCTTACAACATACAAATCATCGACGGATAGAGAGACTGTTGAAGGATGTAGGTGATCGCCAGGACTTGTCATTCAACCAAAAATTACCGATTCTACGAAAACTGAATGTGGTACAACAAAGCTTAGATCGTATGTTATCTACGACATGGGATTTTTTAATCCACGATGCTAATTTGAGCGACGTATCTGCCTTAGCTAACAATTTTCGTTCTACCCCCAATGTGATATGGTTCAGTATGGCTGAAGAGGACAATGGGAGATCTCACCCCGGATGGCGTCCGTATTCACAGTTTAAAATACGTGGTATCATGGTATTTAAGAGACAGGTACCGTTCACTCATGTTATTCATATTCTACAGTATCGTGCCGTGTTCTATAAATTAAGGCATCGCTTAAGAGAAGTCAAAGACGAGATTGAAGCCGTTCATGCGAATCGACCTAGAATACTGATTTGTTCAGGAAATATTCAATTATGGTTAAACCATCTAGACGATTTATAAGTTTATATTACATTTTGGATTTTGAGCTGTATACGGATACGTTATACAGTATTGTACAAGATGACCTTGTCAAGGTCAAGGACATTCGCGCGTGGATTCTGAATCCTCACACGTTTGAACTATTTAGACAGATGATTCGTGATGCTATGATCAGTGCACACTTAGACTTGAAAGCTATCCATCGAGACGATTGGAATACTTATGTATGTAACGATAGAGTGATTCACACGATTCAAGAATGGAACAGTTTGATATTATGAACCATAGCCTGTTGAGAAAAGCATTGGTATTTGCTTATCGTATGAAGATACCTGAAGGTCATCATTCTCTGGAATGGATTCGACAACAGTTGAGTACACCAGACATGTTTGAAGAAATGAAACATGGACTTCATGTGATGAATTCATTTTATAAACAATCAGTACCCATGGACTTGAGTGAAACGGATTGGTTCAAACAGGTGGTGAACAATGACTCTGTGTTAACATTTCTGAGTCAATCTGGACATTCAGAATGTGTGTTTGAATTTTCTGACAAACTGTTGTTACCCTTACATGACATGTGTTGTTCTTGTTGTGATTATTCTTGTACTCATACATAAACTTGTAAAGAACTCAATCATGTTTTATCTGGTTATACAAATAAATAAAATGTTTTTCTTCCAATAGTGTTAGTTGTGATTTTCACGTCATGGAGTCCAGTTTACTTTTTAAGCATCCTTGCAATATGTTTATCGCAGGCCCTAGTGGCTCTGGTAAAACACAATTCGTAAAAAAGGTGTTGGAATACAAATCAGATTTGTTTCAAGTAGTACCTGAGCGTATTGTATGGTGTTACAAAGAATGGCAAGTAGCCTATGCACAATTACAAGAACAAGAACCTAGTATTCGGTTCATACAGGGGATACCTGACGAGGATGAAGAGATAGTAGAGGATACATCCATTCCTCATTTAATTATATTTGATGACATGCTTGGTGATAAAGATGAAGAGAAAATCAAATTATGGTTTACACGAAAAGGTCACCATCGTAATGCTAGTGTGATCTACATTACACAAAACATGTTTCAACAATCGAAAGCCAGTCGTACCCTGAGTTTAAATGCACATTACATGATCTTATTTCAAAACACAAGAGATAAAGGACAAATCAAAGTGTTGGCGAATCAAATTCAATTGCCACACTTGTTACCCGCTTATCAAGATGCTATCTCTACACCTCATGGGTATTTAGTGATTGACTTTCACCCTCAAACACCAGACAGTTATCGGTTAAGAACAGATATTTTTCATCACTGGATCACTGGAGAAAAACGTGGGCCAGTTGTGTATATATAAACATCGTTTACTCATATAAGATCATTCAGTCATCATGTCAGCCACAGCCATAGCTCAATCGTTAGAACATTTGGGTCAGGAACGAGACCCTACTGTACGGGAGCAAATGCTACGGTCTGGATTAAAAGAAATGCTCAAGTGGTTCACCTTAGCAGCAAAGGTGATTTTAAAAAAGAAAATTGTGCTACCTAAACAAACACAAAACTTTATGCAAAAACATCAGCATGAATTAGAGCAGCTGGGAGATGATCAAGTGGACATGGATACTAAACGTCAACTCATATTGAAACCAGGAGGAGGTGGATTTCTTGGTGGAGTCATGATACGAAGTTTACTCCGATGGAATGGTCAAAAGACGATTCGTAAATTTGTAAAATCTCCAGCTAAAAGAAAAGCGCCTGCTAGAAAACCTAGAAAAGCACCAGCTAAAAAAGCTAGAAAATCGCCTGCCAAGATCAATGAACGTTTTATTACTCTCCGTCGTCGAAAGCAAACCACTTCAACACCCTCTATGGCTGTAACTCCAATCAGTAAGTTACAATGGTCTCCTATCAGTCCTGTGAGTAGTTTGAGCTTTAGCTCATCTAGAAATTCATCTAAAAGCTCATCTCAAAATTCTTCTAGAAGTGGATCAAACAGTTTATCTAAAAGTTTAAGAAGTTTATCTAGAAGTTTATCTAGAAGTGGACCAAGTAGTTCATCTAGAAGTTCAAGAAGTTTATCAAGAAGTGGACCAAGCAGTTTGAGTTATTCAAGCAGTGGGCCAAGCAGTTCATCTAGAAGTGGACCAAGTAGTTTTAGCACACCTAGAAGTTCAAGAAGTTTATCAAGAAGTGGACCAAGCAGTTTGAGTTATTCAAGCAGTGGGCCAAGCAGTTCATCTAGAAGTGGACCAAGCAGCTTCAGTTCGCCAAGTAGTTATTCAAGCAGTGGGCCAAGCAGTTATTCAACCAGTGGGTCAAGTAGTTTATCTAGGAGTTCATCCAGCAGATCATCTAGTAGATCATCTCCCAGTTCAAGAAGTTCACCAGACACTCCATTGTGTCGTTTTTCACCCCTATCCTTATCTACCTTATCAAGACAGGCTGTCTTGAAACCCCTTTTGAGACATCGTATTCACCTGATGAGACAGGGCCCTATGAATCCAGCTTCAAGACAAGCCTTTGATGCTTTAGTATAAAAGCTGTAAAGAAGTAAAAACAGGTATTATTTGACATAATGGCACCAAAGAGACCACTCCTGCATAAATACGGACATCTGGTTTTGGGTTTAACTCAAGCCCCAGATGGGTTAAGAAGAAAGATGATACATGGAGCATCTAAAGAAATGATTCAATGTGTGTCAGAATGCTGTCAGAATGTTTTAAAAGGCAATGTTGCCTTATCCCCCTCTCAAAAGCAAAGGTTGAAGTCCAAGCGTCAACATCTCCGCACTTTAGCAGATAAAAGAGTATCCATTCAAAAAAAGAAACGTGTGTTGAATCAAAAAGGAGGATTATTTCCATTACTGGCTCTTGCTCCAATCATTGCTAAAGCTGTTGCTGCAGGAGCACTCAGTGGAGGTGTTGCCACACTGGTGAAAAAGCTATGAAGAAAATGGCTATCGTCCCGTTCAAAATGCTAGAAGAGATGAATCGATGGAAAACAGAACAACGACCACGTTTACCTCCTCCCCCGCAAGTCAGTCAAACATCCGATTTACAGAAACAAATGGGAGACGTATTACAAAATGAATCGTTGTCTGAATCAGAAAAAGCACAACACTATGGGCAAGTCTTGCAAAAGTTTCAACTGTCTCATCAAAAAGCACGTGAACCGGCTACTCTGGCTGCACCAGTTGCACCGGCTGCACCGGTTGTTCCAGCTGCTCAAGGTGCACAAGCGGCTCCTGCTACATTGACGGATCGGATTCTTGAAAGTGTTCCTACTACTATGCGTCGAAAAACTCAGCTTTTATTACACTTTCTACAAAATCATCCCCACATGTCATGGAATGATCAAGGGATGTTGGAATACCATGGAAAACCAATACAAGGATCCAACATTATTGATTTGGTCAATGATGTCATACGTCATAGAAAAGGGTCGGAGCCTAGAGGATGGGAACAGTTTTCTAGTGGACTAAGAGATGTCAATGTACCACAAGAAGCGATAGGAAATAAACGGAGATGGTCATGGATGCAAAAAGCAGACGATTCGGAGGAAGATGATGAATTCTTTGATAGTTTTGTTGAGCCTCCTTCACCTATAAGTAAACCTGCCAAACGGATGAAAGCAGAACCTATAAGTAAACCTGTCAAACAGATGAAAGCAGAACCTAAGTGGGAAGCCTACTAGACAACATGAACAAAAAGGTAGACAGTCTGTTACATCAGATTTATTATGATCCCCATCATCCGGCTGGTTTTGGTGGGGTAGAACGTCTTACTACAGCAGCTCGAACTCAACTGAAATCCATTACGCCAAGTCAAGTGCGATCCTGGTTGAAGGGACAAAAGACCTATACCCTGCACAAACCTATCCGTAGGGTATTCTCGAGACGGAAAACGATTGTGGGTGGTATTGATCATCAATGGCAAGCTGATTTGGCAGACATGCAATCCTTGGCTCAGTACAACACCCCTTATCGATATTTGTTGTGTGTCATTGACGTGTTTTCAAAATATGCTTGGGTCGTTCCCCTCAAGGATAAAACGGGGCTCACATTGGTGGAAGCGTTTCGCTCTATTCTTAAAACGAGACAACCTAAAGCGTTGCAAACCGATAAAGGAACAGAATTCAAGAATCAAAGGTTTCAACAGTTTTTAGACAAAGTAGGGATTCATTATTTTACGACTGAAAACCCAGAAACTAAGGCTAGTATAGTGGAACGTTTTCAACGGACCTTAAAATCACGCATGTGGAAATACTTTACGCATCATAAAACACGAAGGTATATTCAGGTATTGTCTGATCTCGTGCATGCCTATAATCATCGTGTTCATCGTAGTATACAAATGGCACCCGTATCCGTAAATGAGAATAACGAATCTCAAGTGGCCTTGACCTTGTATGGAAAATCAAGAAAGAAAGCGTCGACGACCCTTCATGTGGGAGATATTGTTCGTATCAATAAAACAAAACGTACATTTGATAAAGGTTATCTACCTAACTGGACCACTGAACTGTTTAAAGTGATCCAAGTCAAAAAGACCTCTCCTGCTACTGTGAAATTGACTGATTTAGACGGAGAACCCATTTTGGGTTCGTTTTATTTCTCTGAAGTACAGGTTATAAAAGATGATGCTATCTATGAAATTGAATCAGTGCTCGCACATCGCCAGAGTAAGGTAGACGGAAGACGAGAAATTAAAGTACATTGGAAAGGTTATCCTTCGAAATTTGACAGTTGGATTCCCGAATCCCATCTCGTTTAGTTAATAAATACATCATGTCTCAAACCGATACGGCCAGTGTGGTAGTGACTGCCTCAGAGCAAACCAAATTGTGTGAACCCAAAAATAAGGTCACTTTTTTTGCACAAATTGTAGTGGTATTTATCATTATTACCGTATCGCTATTTAATTTGTGTTTTCAACGACCCGATCGAGAATTGTGGCTTCTGCTTTTAAGTAGTTCTCTAGGTTATATTCTACCGAATCCCTCCTTGAAATTCAATAAACCTAAATCAACATGAGTTCGTTTTACATCACACTCATGAGTGATAGCTCTATGGATTTATTCCAAGACAATACGCAATGTTGTTTTCGTACCAAACTGGCAAAACCCATCCATCTCAATAAACAAGATTGGGAAATTGCCTTAGTGGAAATGATTGTTCCTAGTCAGGTCATTAATGTCACTGAAGAAGAGCGACATTTCTACATTGTCACACATGATCCTGTCCTGGGTAAGGCCTTAGAAAACTTTGAGACCTATTGTACTCTCCCCAATAAAGAAGAAAAAGGTGTACGACTTTGTATTCCTATAGGAACTTATGTCACACCCCAACATTTGATCGAGACGATTGACTTTACCGTGAAAGATCAATTAGGTAAAATATTTAAACAGAAAGGCCTTCGATTTACCATGGGTTTTTCAGGACAAAGTAAACGCGCAAAACTGGACAGTTCGGATCAACTAGGCATTCAGTTTCATCCCCACATGTTTATTAAACTGGGTGGAGCTCCTGATAGTTCTCCTACCATCTTTTTTAAAGACACTCCGGAACCGTTTCCTCATGGCGTAGATATTAACATGGGTCATAATCATTTGTTTGTTTATTCCGACCTTGCGTCTTATACCTATTTGGGAAACATAGAAGCCCCCATCTTACGTGTAGCTCCATTTGATCCGAGAACGAAAGCAGGAACTAACCCCCATATTCATTTCGAGTTCTTGAATTTACACTATGTACCACTGGCTAAAGCCGACTTTGACACCATCACTATCCATATAAGGGGTGACACTGGCCAGTCTATTCAGTTTATTCATGGGAAGTCTATGGTGAAACTACACCTACGTCAAAGACAATGATACCTACTTACCAAGGTCAACCTCGACAATATGGACACGGACTTGGATCCATGTTTAAGAAAGCCATGAAAAGAATTATGCCTTTACTGAATCCATTTGTGAAATCTGGAGTTCGCACCTTGAAAAAAGAAGGACTCCAGCAAGGAAGAGCCGCTATCAAAGAAATCTTGACAGGATCAAACGCTAAACAAGTAATACGAAAACGTGGAGCCTCTGTATTAAAAGATGTGGGTGAATCCTTGCTACATGCCGTGGCCAGCCCTAAAAGACGTATAAAGAGCAAACCAGTCAAGAAAAGACCTCATTCGAAACTTCATCATCGCCGAGTTAAGCAGGCCAGACCTCTTGATATTTTCGATTAATCATGATGCAACACGGTTCCTGTGAATGTAGTAAGACAGAGTTGGATGTGTCTGTTGTGCCACCTACCATGACAGCCATGCAAGAAGGTCAATGGACTGAGCATTATCCCATTTCTGCTCTGGACAATAATGCTCCGATTGAATTTGTGATTCCTGCACAGACAGAAAAATGGACAGATCTGAATCAATCTTACCTGTACCTAAAACTAAAAATTATACAGGCAGATGGTACAGACCTAGTGGCCGACAGTGAAATTGCTACCGTCAACAATTTCTTTCACAGCATGTTCTCAAGCATTGATGTGTATCTGAATAATAAACTGATCACCAGCAATGCGGACACGTATGCCTATCGGGCATACATAGAAAATTTACTCTCCTTCACCTCAAGCTGTAAAGACACTCAGCTTCAGGCGCTAGAGTTATGGGGTGAAGACACCCCTGGTCATATGAACACCCACGCACATGACGGGGGTAACCTGGGCTATATTGAGAGACGTGCTCGTGTCCATCAAAGTCGTGTGGTGGAACTATGTGGACGGCTTCATTTGGATCTGATGATGCAAGATAAATATTTACCCAATGGTATGGAAATACGCTTAAGACTAAACAAAGCGTCACCTCAATTCTGTCTCATGGGTGCCGCACCGGCTAAAATCAAGTTTCTAGAAGCAGGATTCAATGTAAGAACAGTAGATTTACTGCCAGTGGTAGCCAATCAACTCAATCAACAGATTGCTCAACATAACATGAAAATCCCCATCCGACGAACTGAAGTAAAAACATTCACGATTCCTAACGGTCAACGATCCAAGATTGAAGATCATTTATTTCAAGGTCAATTGCCAAAACGTCTTATCATCGGTATGGTAAGAAATGGAGACATGAATGGAGACATGGCTACCAACCCCTTTGATTTCCGTCATTTTACACTGAATCATCTAGAAGTCAGCATTGACGGAAAAAGTATTCATAACAAAGCGTTTCAACCCAATTTTGAAACGGGAGAAGTTCTAAGATCCTACATGTCACTCTATCAAGCGACAGGAGCTCTTGGTCTCAATCGTTCATTTGGATTGAGCATGAATGATTATCGGAACGGATACACACTCTGGGGGTTGGACTTGACAGCAGATCAAGGTTGCGAGGAAGGTCAACTCCATCCTATAAAAACGGGCAATCTGAGATTGGAATTTCACTTTGGAACAGCACTTGCACAAGCCATCAACGTGATTGTATTTGCGGAATACGACAATCAAATTGAAATCAATCAATTCAGAGAAGTGCTTCTAGATTATTAAGATGGAAGACATGGATATTGAACACCTGGAAAAAGGACAAGATTACGAAATGAAGTTATTGGCGTATCCTTGTTGTACAAGTTCAAGGACGGACTTTTTACAAGAGTGCTTGAATCATCACGTCACAGAAGCACTCCAATCTTTAATTTATAATCAAGTGCATAAAGACTGTTATGGTTGTCGAGTGAATCATCCTAGTCAAGTACAACATGTACTCTGCTTATACACGAATACGGAAGAGTGGACAGAACTTTACATTCAAAAAGCGATTCAACGTTTGGACGTGTTCAAGGTCATGGAAAAGTGGTATCCTGAATTAGTGACCTTGACCGATAGTGAAAAAGGAGACGCGTGTCGATTATGGATTCAATTTAAAGAAGAACTCACTCAGAATCAGTTCATAGATCAATGGATCAGTGTTTGGGCTGAACGTGTCAACAGAAATTGGCATTATGGAGACGAATGAACTACAATACCTATTAGATCATTCACCGTTATTAAAACCACTACATGCTCGTGTTTGTGCCAAAGATCAATTACCTTCAGAGAAACCGCATGACGTGAAAGCCTATATTGTGAATACCCATAACGGGAATCAACGTGGAGAACACTGGGTGGCTCTTTATTTAAAAGACAATAAAGCAGTGTACTTTGATTCCTACGGATTACCTCCTTTCGAAGAGATTCTAACCTTTGTGAAAAAACATGCCAACAAAACTTATCTGTGGAATGCCATGAGAATACAAGGCGATATGTTACCGGTGTGTGGTGTGTATTGTCTATTCGCTTTGGATTTTATCTCACGTGAATGTGACTTGAACCAGATACTGTTAACCCGATTCAAACCGGACATGTATGGAAAAAATGACACTTATGTGACGCATTGGTTTCAACAATATTATGGTACTTATTACATGCATGCTCAATATGTGAACAAGTGTGGACAAAAGTGTTGTGCTCAACGTAACTCTAGACCAGAAGGTCACAACCGTTTGTATCATAGTATCACACATAGAAATACAACTCTTTATGGTGATCATTAAACAATGTTACTGTTTCATGTTGTTACTGTTTTCTTGTTACAAAAATAAAAGTTTAGAAAAACTGAAACTAGGTGTCTGTTATCTTTTTTCTAAGTTCATAAAAATCAAGCACATGTCTGTGCGGTACATTGGCGCGTGACGCCATCCAACCCTAGGGTGACGTCATCCAAGCGATATGACGTCATCCAACCACGAGAGTGGGCGGCGCTTCAACAGAAAAATACTCCGTCTTACAATACAATGCCTCATTTCATTCTGAGAACTCAAACACTCAAGATGGAGGCTTTATTCAATGAACTCAAAACAGCAAAACAACTGACTGAAAAACAGAGCAGGGTATGGCGTTCAATCAGTCGCTTAGCGGCTAGCATTGTTAGAAAAAGGGAACGTGATCTTCAATTCATTGGTGAGACTTTGAATACCATTGAAACCAATCGATTTCATCATAGAGAAGAATTATCTCAATTTCGAGATCAAGTCAGAGAAAGGCAGCGAGATGCTCGGGAACGAACGGTGAATAGACAACGGGAACAACAACAAGAAGAAGAGCATTGGCGTATCATCACTACCGCTCAAGTTGAGTACACGGAACAACCACCAGTACCAGAACAGGAATGGTCCTGTGGGGATTCAACATGCAGGCTCTGCTATCCCCCACCAGACTGCCAATGCGAACTATGTACCCAACCAGATCAGTCAGCAAACACGGTTTAAAAAACCACCAACGGTCCTTTTCAGGACCACCAACGGCCCTTTTCAGGGCCACCATGTCTTTTCGAAAGAAAATTCTCTCATTGTCTAAGTCTATACAGTACAAATAACAAAACACAGTACCCAGAACATTCCTAAAATCCATTTCATACTATTTTGGGGTACAACATTGATTTCCAATTTGTCCCAATTTGTCACAATTTTGAAAACTTCTGGGTACCAATTACGTTGATTTGGTACCCAGGGTACCGCCATATACTACTCACAAGTAACTGATGTGTTTGATCAGTTGTCACTGAAGGGACTTAAAACATCACTGAACAAGAGTTCTATTCTTTTCAGTTATCATTTAACTTTCAATGGACGGAATACATACATTCCATGATGTAACACACTCAACTATATAATATATACATACATGTATATACGATTTGAACGTCAATCTACCACTGATACACTAACTAAAAGTGATTATAGATGTCTGGTACATGTAATTGTGTTAAGAAAAACAAACCTATGTTCATAGATCGGAGCTAGAAGTACAAGGACTACGTACAAAGCCCAGTACTCGGTTAGCTCATATGGCCCAGATGTTACAGAACTTGAGAACAATCTCCAAGCTCAAACCTCAATTCCATCATCTAAAAGAACATGTATACATACATTATGAATAAAAAAGATAAAGCTGATTAATGTTTAAATGCATATTCAGAATATGCTGACAGACTAATGTAACGATAATACAAAATGTGTCATTATCATATTATCATAATTAACTTAGGAACATTAAAAGACAACATTTGAGATTTCAGCTCGGAGACCAATCTTAAATTTGATAACTTCGTGACCTGATGTTTCTCTTGGTCAAAGACATATTACATGAGCATACAAAGAAACATTTCTCACACCGCGTGCACTCATACGAGCACACACATCATGTAGTCCTGAATGAAATGCATGTCAATAAAACAACTTCAGAGGATGTAAGTCGGTGTGACGTACGCACGGTACGTAAGATTAAAGATCTCCCTTACCGATCTACAGCCTCCTCTTTGATGTTGGAGTCGTAGATCTTTCTGCCCTCTTGCATTTTCTCTGATGTGGTTTCTTTCCGGCTGTTGGCGTTCGTTAAACAGTTCTACAACCATCACTTGAAGTCACAGACTGTCGATTATTCCTATCGTTGTCTGACAAGAACCGTTTCAGTCTTTTTTGGGCGATTTTCTTCGGTCAATGCTGCCTGATGGCTGATATAATCCGTTTAGTAGTGGAGACATCTGTAATTTCCCGAGTCTCTTAAAATATAGCTCTGCAACGTTCTTTTTGTTCCCCCTTAACTATATATTGTACATTGTGTTGATAAATCGGGGCATATCCTGCGCTTTCCAATCAACTGCTGTTTTCAAAACATGATTTGCACTCTCGCAATTGTTATTGGTACGTAGTGGTTGTACTTTACTATCATTCACTGGATTAACGACGTGTTCTTTTAGGACTGGTAACAATTTATTTTCAAAATAAGTGGTGAATTTGCGATCACCAGTTTGGTTGTCTGTTCGAGTAATTAGATCGCGAATTGTTTGTAACCTGTAATCGGAAGTGTCAATATCAGTTTTCTGGACTATGCCATTACTGCCGTAAATATTGCTCAAACTTTCATCTCGGTCACTTTTGGGAAATCCTACTATATTCTCCATGTATCTGCTACTGATTTCTCTTAGATGTGAAAACAACGTTTTATAGCATTCTTGAAAGACAATTCTCCATCACTTCCTATAACTAAACTATTGATTTCGGTGTCACTCAGATTATCATGAAGAAAGGTTTGGTAAGCTTTGGTAGCTGAGCTTTGGTGTAAAAAGGTCGGACCAAAAATATATAGGATATGGTTGTTTGTTGATCTTATAACTGACAAATCTTTGCAAACAGTCTGTGTGACATGAAATTCGCCAAGATTGTACGTCTTGTCCATACCAAGAACAGCTAGCGTTATTGTCAGCTCTACAACAGAATCTTTAAATGTCAAGAAGTTGCTGTTCTGTGTATGTAAAATTGTAAAGTTACTAGTTGATGCTGCATACCTTGCATATGTCGGACACTCTTCGACAGACATAACCTGATCTGCTAAATATTTTGATGATCCTAAAGTTTTTTTCTGACTCTCGTTATTTGGTATTTTAGACTTCTTATAGCTGCCCATCATTTTGATGTTTTTGGAACTTATCAAATATCTTATTATTCAAATCACGTTCTACCTCCTTTGCTGATTTATGTCTGATTAGTGTTTCATATCTCTCATAACTTCTGGTTTTGTCCGAACAAAATTAGAGTTGTTGATTTTATCATTAACGAGCCTATGATGACTTTTACCGGGACATTTATGTATATATTCAATAAACGCGACCTTGGTAGATATTTCTTTTAATGCTGATTCTGATTTCTTTACCCCTCCTTCTGAAATGTTCACCATCTGTACAGCCTTTAATGTATGATAAAACCAATGAACTTCAATGACTTCTTCCTTGTAAGGCTGGCGTTCCATTGGTGCGAATACCTGACTGCGTGCAATTTGTTTGCGCGTGCAATATTGTCCGTCACGTTTGATAACTGTTCCGTATTTGCCACCCCGATACATATATATACAGTGCATGGCGTTGTACCCTTTGTCCATATACCACAGTCGTCCCAAAACTCAGATCGTTTACCCTGACAGCGGTTTTCATTATTTTTAATGTTATCATGCAGTGACCACATGATAATACATACTATATTTTCTGCCGTATGGAACATGGTCCAGGGCTATGTGTGGTCCTTTCAAAACATTCATTGTATCAGTTAGGTCCATGAAAGTTGTCAGTGGACCTGGCTCAAATTCAATTTCTTCTTCCATCGATGAGTCTGATACTTTTTTATCTGGAACGGAAGATTCCTCTGAGTTCATAGTGAAATCCGATGACGATTCAGTAAGCGAAACAAAGCTGGCGTGACGTACAACCGATGGGGTCAAAGGACCCCCCGTACCAACTTCGTTTGTATTACATTGTACAAACTTTTGTCATTGGTGAATTTGATGCATATTCCAAAAGTACCGTCGTTTCTTAATTCTTCGATCATGGACAAACCTGGTTGAAATACATGGTGAGTCAGTAGGCGAAATATAGTTGGTGTGACGTACACCCGGTGGGGTCATAGGACACCCCTTACCGACTTCTTTTCCATACATTACAATCTCTTTAACGTTTGAAGTTTGTCCAAATGTTTTAGCAGAGCTGACATACACCGGATTGGTGGAATTGTTACCACATCTTGTTTCCGAATCAGTTTTCTGATAACGAAGAGCTATTTTCTGTATGACATTAATAGTGAAGACAAGTGGAACAATATGGTTAGCTTTCCATGGACTATGTCTATTTTGGTCCCACATCAATTCAGCAGGAGGTTGTATGCTGCTCCATATATGACTGTTAGTACAGGTTTCTCTTGGTCGACGGATGGTGGTTTGAACTTCTGGTATTTAAAAAAATGTATGTTGACCTACCGGCCATTTACAGCCGGATATACATCATCAATTAACCTTAACCTTCAACATGCTTGATACTGCTATGATGTCTGTCATTGAACACCATTTACATCTGCAACTACAGCTTATACAATTTTGATCATACTCTGGTGATATCAAAGACGGGGCATTAAATGATCTATTACGCAAAGACTTGTCTTCTTAGTGACAAGCTGGATGCAACAGCGGTATCTTAACTTTATACTGCTCTGCTCTCATTACCGACAAGGAGTTTTGACAAAGTTTTGTGCTCTTACGATTCACCTTAAGTAATATGTAAATCTACTACACATATGTACACTCTAAATAATGGAAAACAATAAAATATGTACACTGAATGGAAATTTGGTATTTCAATTAAGATGTATGCATACAAAAGTATAAATAAATCATGTACAAAGCGCTAATCCAAGGGACATAAATGCAGGTAGTCTGTGAATTTGTTCTTCACGAATACACTAGTATCACGTCACCGGTAAAGTTTTGTTAGAGTAACCTCCCTTAGAAAAATAAGTTCAACATGAAGGTTAGACATATTTTTCGCAGTTTGTCACGTCATTGTAAGCACAAAAGGCCTATCAGCATTGAAACAACGCGCCATTTGAGTTTCTTTGATAGATCTAAAAGTAACGATTGGACACAGGCGGTGTCAGAGGCCGAGAAGATTGTTGGATACCCTACGTCCTTCATGAGTCTGCGATGTCTTCTGAGTGACGAGTTGGCTAATGTTGCAGTACAGATAAGAAAATTAGTGGGAACAAAACATCCTATCCTGAAAACGGCAAAGTATGTAATTACTTATTGAGTAGGGGTATATTGTACATGGTATAATACTAGCAACTATACTTCTATATTATTCAGCTTCTGCAAGTTTCATCATAACATTCATTAGGTCATTATGAAATGTATACAGGCTGTCCCTAATACTGCTTACCTAACTCTTTACCAGTGTTAAAAAGCATGACAGTGCAAGTCTGCAATCATACAACCATTTAATTCTCATAAGCAATTCTTCTTCTTGTCGAAAAACATAAAAATACCCCAACAATGATGAACTTATTACTGTCCATCGACCAATCAAATGCGAAATACATAGTAACGCGGGAAATTTCTGCGTCAGTACTAAATTCCAACCAATGTGCGAACCATCTATCAATTGGAGAAATATCAAAACTGTGTTTTAAGAGATCTAATGCATCAAAATGCTACACATTCATGTAGCGGTGTTAATTTAGATTGAATGCAAATGGTAGTATGAACGATAAATTGACTTGACTGTAGAAAATGATATAAATCATTAATGAAAAATGTTTAAAAGTCGCAGCATGCATTGTTAATAATAGTCTGGTTCCCTGCCAACAAATGCCACATGGAAATGGAAGTGAAGGTGACACGCATGCGCGAGTATTGCTATTACCCGGGCATCGGCGGTAATAGCATCACCGCGGTATTAGGCGTACAAGGGATATATTTGTATTTATAAATTGGTTGTAGTAAATTAGTAATAACACTAACAGCCCGATTAGGTCAGTTGATAGAGTGTCTGACTTGCAAGCAGGAGGTCGCAGGTTCGAGCCCCACATCAAGTTCATTGTTTTCCTCCTATTTAATTTAGTGCTGTGACACTTGAGTGTGTGACTAGTAATAAGTAGTATGCCGTTGACCTGTATTTTCTGGGGATTAACAGCGTATTTTCGAGCAAGCAACGGTGAAGTACAAATAAACAGTCTATCATATTTTTCGAAACCTAGCAAAAACTATGTCAAATAACAATTCACAGTTTAAAATGTACAAAAATTCCCATTTGAAAAAAAATCATAACGTTTTTACTTTCACTTTCGGTAGTCTGTGTCTCGCAGAAGCTGTCTAATATTTTCGGGGATTCTGATTAGATAGCCTCGTTTTTCTACTAGAATGGGTAGCCTTTTATTGGTTCGAGTATATGATATTATGTTTTGTAGACTGCATTAAATATATCATTAATTAGGTAGTTTCTAAAAGAATTAATTTTTAACTCCTAACCTTGTGTAGCTTAGTTATATAAGCTCAGTAACAAAAAAGTTGTCCAAGCAGAACTATATTCATTAGACAGTTCACCATTAGATAGTAGGACTTATACACTCACAATTTTCTCACTTGTAAGCATGATTTTTAATCTCAGTAGACATTGAAAGTGTGGAACATAGTGCTCAATTAGTCAATATAGTGTTCAGAATATTGGACAAAAGACAATATCTTATTTGGGCCAGTCCTGTGCAGAAGATGGCCCTTTCAAATGCATTATGAAATAACCCAATCGTTAAGTCGAATTAGTGAAGATAATCAGACCCCATGAAAGATTTATATATGTTTGACCACCTAATGGCACCTTACTTTTCAGGGGATTCCTTGATAATGGTAAGCACAGTTTGCAGACACGTGGTCTCATTGTCTTGTTAATGGCAAAAGCTGCTGGTGCTAGGGAAGATTCATTTGATAAACATGAGATGGTCAGTGGTATATATCCTGAGTAAGTTTTATTTGATCTGTCTAAGATATATGTCACTGGATGTACCGTAAGTCATAATATATGCCAGTATTATGAATAAAAAATCTAGATTGTGTAATTTGAAATATTTGCTCACAAGATAAAGAACTATTTGTGACAGTATGATTTATTCCTAAGACTAAATAGGTAAAATACATGAATTAGTTTATCTACTGGTAGATATATTATTTATCTTTTCTCTTATGAACTAATGTATTGCTTATATAAAGTATTGCAAGTATTATAACACTTTGCTTTATGAACAGTTTTGGATAAAGCTCTCTTGAGTACTTTTCTGATTGTCAATATCTTTTGTGTTGTAACATTTGCTAGACAGTGTCTCTTGCTGCAGATACAAGCATTTTGTGTCAAATAGTCTTACATTGGTTCTTATTCAGTAGCTAGCTAGCATTTAGTTTAGCCAAGCTCAACTCTGCTGTACTAAAACTATACCATGCTTGTTTACCATTTTATTTACAGTCAAAGAAAGTTGGCTGAAATCACAGAAATGATACATACAGCCAATTTAGTTCATAAAGGTGTGATTAATCTGGACAATTTACAGGATACAAATGGTTCTCTAAAAGATATGGAATTTGGAAACAAAATAGCTGTTCTTAGTGGTGACTTCTTACTAACAAGTGCAAGTACAGGATTAGCAGAACTCAATAATACGTATGTAGGTATCTCTCAGTGTCTGAGTTGTTTTATGATTAAAGCCAAATTTAGTTAATAAAATATTACTCTTCAATTGTTAGTTTCTCACAGACAAAATGAATTGTAAAATGGAGACAATTTAAATGTTTTATTGTTAGGGAATTTTCTTATTTACCAAAAAAAATGTATTTAGATGCAAGATAATGTATATTATCTCAGCTACTCTAGCTATCATGCAGTTTGACTGAATTCAATGTTTCCTTATCCTGCTAGTACTATACTCTTTTAGGCAGTAAACTGGTCTCCCTCGGACCATAATGCATATAAATGCACTCTCTTGGACAAGTTTGGAGTTTATTATACATCTCTGTTGTGGCATTACTGTACAAACTTAAATCTTAATTAGGCTACCATGAATGTTTCAGTCAGTATTAATCATGTGTGATTTGATGTCCTTTCAGGTGGTCGAAATGATCTCGCAAGCTATAGGTGATATGATGACTGCTGAGTTTACTGAGTTACGTGATCGCCATGGTAACTCAATCCTTCCAAGAAGTGCAGCATTTGAAGACTGGGAACGTCAGACATTCCTTCAGTCTGGTAGTCTTCTGTCTCGTAGTTGTAGGGCAGCCTTAGAATTAGTTGGACACGAAGATGAATTAAAAGAATCAGCTGCAAAATTTGGGGAAAATTTGGCTTATGCGAGACAGGTATGTTATATCTTAATAATAATTTCAATACGAATAATATACTGTAGAACGCTTTTATTTTGCGAGGTCAAAATTTTGCATTTTTAAAAAAAAATTAGCTGTTTTTTATTGAATATTCGCATATTCATGAATTCTCTACGTCGCCAGGCTTAAAATCTCAGCTTTTATCAGATTAAGTAATTTATTTATTCCACGATAAAATACTAGCAGTGACTTAAATTGCATATTTTCGGACATACTCATTTTCCAATTTATAAAACTTATCATTTATTCGTGACATTTATAAATTTGCGCGGTAATTCATTCGCGAATATTAGCGAAAATAAAACTAACGCAAATAAAACCAGTTCAACAGTAATCGTAATTATCTAGATTAAAAAATTAAACCATGTTGCTTCAATAATTTTAAATATTATAACTCATATAAGTTCTAGATGCTTGTTCAATAATTCAGTTGGTAGTGCTAGACCAGCTAATTGAGAGGTTTGCCATTTAGGCATAGCACTCCTTTCTCTGTGACAATTCGAGTCGTTTGTATGCTTGTTATTTATGCACTCTGAAACATGAGCTGTCTGCCACTGCCTGTGTTTGGCATTATTTAGTGCAAGTGTAAAAACATTGCTGGTGGTCCATGGCACATTTTCATGTCAGTTCTTCTAATGTCAGTTAACTGATGCTGATAGGTTGAAATAAAATATTACAGGATTGGTGGATGTTTTTTTATTTTCAGATGCATGAAGATTTGCTACCATTTGTTTCTCCTACAGTAGATATAAATGGTATACTTACATCATCACCTGTTATAAAACATTCTGAAACCTGTGGAAATGATAAGATATTGGCCCTGTCTACAGATGAGGTATGGTTACATTTGTCATACTAGCTATTACAGTAATGATTTAACTAACCAAAGTTACTCTAGCTACTTAAAGATGATGTGTGTATAATGATGTGAACATTATGTTTTTCTGTTTAAAAATAAGATTGAACCTATGAGATTAAAAAAACATAGTCTTATCAGGGATGTTAACAGAGCCAAATTGAAAATCCTGAAAAGTGTACACAGTTGACGAATTTTGCCAAACTAGACAGAGGCACTGCAAGGCAGAGCAATATACGGCCAAAAGAATATTTGATACTGTAAAACATTTGTTCATGAATGTGTGTTTCAAGAGATACAGAGCAGCCAAATTTGACCTCTAAGTGTGACATTGAGCCTTCCGAAACATGCACTCAGCACGTCATCTCGATGGGGTAAACATTTGAGTCAAGTTTCTTCAAAATCCTTAGCAGGCTTAAAGAGATACAGAGCGGACACAAAATTGCTAACGGACGGACAGACAGATGGACGCCAGGGTCATAACATATGTCCCCTTGGGCATATAAAAAGGGGCCTTCAGTCACATTCTTTCCATATATAACTCATTTTGTATCAAAGAAAATCTGTCACAGCAGATTAAATTGACCATAACTTGCCATTTCTTCAGATATTTTCATCAAATAACTTTTATTTTGCCCAGAAAACATAGCTCTTTTAAGACGGACAAATCTGGTCCGGAGTTCCGGATTAATAAATCCGGAATTTTGACACCCCTACCTTATGTTAGTCTAACAATGGTTACAGAGAATTCCTGGAGACCCTAATAATGACAATGATAATTTATATGAAGGTGTGTTCAGGTAAAATAATATTAGCCCTTCATTGTAAGCGGTCCTTTAGTAGCCCATGTTAAAGTCCCATAAGCTTATAAATGTATAGGTCCTAATAGTTTCTGTTTGTCCTATAACAGAAGGATCCGGTGTGTTTTCCTCCTGTGCATACGTTATAGCAAGAAAAACTGTTTCCAAAACCACTATCGTATTTTTTTCAATATCATTGAAATAAATACTATTTATAGAACACCCGTGTTTTCCCGCAGTCATGTCATGCACACGTAGTAAAGTGACATCACGCGCCCTACATATTTCAAGTTTACAAAAGCAAAAATCACAGTGAAATGAGTGTTTTCAGACAAAAAAAGACTTGTTTCGTGGGTAATAATTATCTTGGGATGATATCAGTGATTAAATTTTTTGCATATATTTTTCTACAGCAAAAAGCTAATGGGGCTTTAACTGTGGACATTTTGCGAAATATCTGTTGGTTGGAATTATTCTTATTCATAATAAGATTAATATTAAACCTTTAATTTGGCTTTCAGATAATCAATGAAATACAGAAGGATGCTGACACTATAGAATGGTGTAGGTGGAAATGTAATGAATATGGACAAACTGCTGTGAACAACCTTAAGTTATTTGATTCCTCAGATGCTAAAAATGCCCTCCTTAAAATTGTACAGGCTACAACAAATTTAAATACTTCTCAATCCTGACAGATTCTATCTTCATTAGTTTTTACAACTATTTTATTAATATTACATGAATATAAATATAAAGCCCAACTGCAGTTGCTGTTTTATCTGACTAGCACCTCTGTGACCTCATAAATCACCTTCTTATTGTACACATGCTTGTTGTACAAGGATCGTGGATAAAATACACAAACAAATAGTAGATGAAAAAAACTTATTTATTTTTTATTCAAATGTGATATTTATTTTTTAAATTCAATATGATTTCAAGACAGCTGACTTTAGGAACGTATCACTTGTAGATATTTATACAAAATAAATAGATGTATAATAAAGATACATGAAATCTAGATTAATACCACTCTTAACTTGACAAATCAACTTTGGCAGCCTGGTTTCACGGCCTTTTGCAAACAAAAAATCATACAGAAATACCAGCCTTCATTTAACTATTGTACAAAAATCACATAACACCACAAAGCTAACAAAGCAGCATCAAGTATGTATCATTGATGGTAAATTTGTACATCAAGCTATAAAGAGATCATATACAGTCATATCATAATGACTTATCTTCCTAACACACTGCAGCATTACAAAGTTTGATTAGATTTGCCTTTCACAAAATTATCCCTATTCTTAAAATTAATATTGACTCCAGAAAATAGCAGGAAGTATAAAACACAATTTCCAAAATTAACAAAACATACTACCTAGGTTTGGGCTAAAATTATCAGAAAAGCACAAAAAGCTACACAATAACGTTACTAACGATTATTTAGCTATGAAGATGTAACAATGATTTTATAGCAGAAAAAAATGAATGAAATTTCAACAAAGATGATGGATACGGTAGGTCACATTCAAGTCAACAAAAAAACAGAGATTCACAATCACGGTCTCACAATCACAAAAACTTTAATTTTCTATCATTTAATGATTACCGGTATATAATTATATACATGGCTATTTATCAGACTTCTGGAATAGAACAGAATTTAAAAATATTTAAAAAAAACACCATATCATACTAACAAATAGATCCATTACAAGACATCACTTTTCCTTCATATTAAGGCCAATACTTTTTAATTTTCGTTTGCTCAATTTGTTGAAAAATTGGAGGTAGGAGAGAAAAAATCGTAATGAAAAAACCACTGATGATTTCTGTGTGGGCCACCATTTTGGCAGCAACCATGACAAGTCACTAGATAAGAGAATCGGTATGTAAGGGGGAGTATCCATCAAACAACTAAATAAAGACCGGCTTAAAAAGCTTTAAATTAGTTCAGATTTTGTCAAAAAATACTGTCAATGTGTCTGAGAAATGAAAATCAAGAAAGAATGGTCTATATGTAGATGTTTTGAAACCTGAAATATTTGTAGAAGTAGTCCTTAAATTTAACAGATGTAATGCAGCTCTTTGAAGTATTCACTTACGTATCAAAAACCTATGTCAAACTTCACATTAGAGGTTTTAAAGTGCAGTACTTATCAATTCCTGAATTCACACATTTCTAATTGCAATCAACCAAGATTCAGACAAAGGAATGAATCCTCTTCTTCCTAAATGAACTTGACCTTGATACTGTAAAGTTGTCTATTTTAGAGACAGACCATGATATTTGATCAATTGAATTAACCTTTCACAGTTAAAACAATGAATTGTTTCTTAGAGAAAATACTCAAGATATAGAAATTGAATAACAGTTGACAGGTGATGTTCAACACCTGCACCACCAGCAAAACTCCCAGATAATCTTGTATCTGGTACTTTAACACAGAAAATACATCAAAATTGGAGAAATCCTTGCAATATTAATGAGCATTAGTTTGTATTTCATCCAGTCACATGGCATAACCAATACAATACCACAAAGTCCCTCTCTTGAATGACTGGCTCCATTAATGCACAAAAAGTCTTAAAAATCCTAACTCACATTCTTATAAGTCTTGCATATACATATTTACAATTGTTGACAATAAATTTCAAGCACTCTTTCTTCACAGATATCATACTTGGTGTAACAATAGATAACATTCGTCATATCTGAAAATACAAACATAATTTAATAAAAACAGAAAAAATACAAATATATTAACAGTTTCTTGTTACTATGACAAGGATGGTGGAAGCCTTCAATGTAAGGTAATGCAGGCTAATTAGAAGGGGTCAATTTGCCTGCCCAACTGAATGGTAAAAATCATTATGACATGATGTTCAAAAACTACTACAACACTACTGTAAATGTAGCATTGAGAATTTTGTAAGACTATTCAAGACTTGGGCATGTGATTGCTCCAAGAGCAAAATCAAGCTGAAATACCCTAACCCCACCCCCTCATGCTTGCAAAAACATCAATTTTGAGTAGGTCCGACTGAATCTAGACAGACAGACTAGAATTCTGTTGAAATACATAATTATCATTTACTCATACTCATTACAACACTGCATATATCTTAATATCAGTAATCTCACTTCAGAATCATCAATTTTAACAATTCACTTGTCCAACTGCATACTAACTTCTTAACAAATCATAAAAGCTAAAGCTGTATCACATTTGATACAATGAAGTCCAATTTAAAGCATTTACTAAAATCTATGTTGATGAAGCTTATAAATTGCAAAATATTTCGAAGCTTTAGACCATGTACTAAGACTTATGAGAACCTGGTAAAAGAATTCACTTACGTCATCAATTTCATCATCTGATCCTTCAATGTCACCGAAAGTAATGTTGTCACCTTCCATATCACCATCATCAACATTCTCATTAATACGAGCTGTAAGGAAATAGAAGACATAAATGATTATACATTAAACTTATCATACAAAATGAAACAACTATACACTAGTAGAGGGAAATTTGCTGTTACCAAATTGTTCATCCAAAAATATATTTATAAATGATAGCTAACTGGATTGTTTATGAGATAAGCTGGGTGAATCTATAGGTACAATAATACAGTTGGACAGTCAGTTTTTATATAAAAAAATCAACTAAATTCTATTTGTTGAACTTCTCATAAAGAAGAGTTAGTCATGCTTTGTGATGTTGGCATAGTGACCATAAATGTAACCTCTTTGCATTTACATCTACATGTTATATATCCTTAGATCAGTCTATATATTGACACTTTTACATTCTGACAAATAAGGACTGACTGAGAATGTGCTGTTATCCAGCAACTAATACCGTATGATATCATAAAAATTATACAAAATAAAGTTTCAAACATTCAACAATTACATCCCTACATCTTAATTCCTTAACATATTTTTATCTAGATTTTATAAGACAAGTTAAAAGAACATTCTAAGAGTCTTACCCGATTCAGGAAGTTCTCCATATGTTTTAAGATTTCTAGCTTCATCAGGTGTATATTTCAAAATCACATCAGCTTTAGCATCTTGATAATCTCTCAAGCCAAGCAGAATGATATCTCCAGAATTGATCCAAACCTTAAATATGTAAAAAATATCTGTATGAATAAAGCATATGATACAGAATTTTAAATTAACATAGTCAATATTTAATTATTATTATTTTTTTATATTGAATACAAATAACTTTAATACATCAAGTCACTATAATATAATTCATGGAGATGATAAATTTACCTTTTTTCTTAATTTCCCTCTTATGTGACACAATCTTTTGACACCATCAAAACACATTGCTTCCAATCTACCATTACCAAGCATCTTTGTAACTTGTGCATATTCTGAAGTAATAGATTAACTTAGTAAACATAAGGACAATACAAATATGCATTTAGTTTTTTGTCTCATGTTTCAATAAAAGCCTCGTTTTCTATAAATATATTACTTCAACATATTGGCTTTTTATTGCTAAGACTTTGACATGTAGATCAAAACAAAATTATCAAACAAGAGGGCCAAGATGGCCCTATATCGCTCACATGACAATCACTGTTCACTCATTAAAACATTGTTTTGAACCGGTGACCTAGTTTTTGACCCCAGATGACCCATTTTAGAATTTGTCCTACATAGAAATAAGACAAACATTCTGACAAAATTTGGTGAAGATCCAATCAAAACCATGAAAACTACAGCATAGACAAGGTTTTCCTAAGATTTGACCTCGTGACCTAGTTTTTGACCCCAGATGACCTATGTTCGAATTTGTCCTTAATATCATTAAGACGAACAATCTGATAAGGTTTGGCCAAGATCCAATTAAAACCATGACATTTAGAGCTTTCACAATATTTTTACCTAAGATTTGACCTGGTGACCCAGTTTTTGACCCCCGCTGACCCATGTTCAACCTTGACCCACATATCATTGAGGCAAACATTCTGACAAGGTTTGGTGAAGATCCAATTAAAACTGTGACATCTACGGTGTTTACAAAGTTTTCCTAAGATTTGACCTGGTGACCTAGTTATTGACCCCAGATGACCCATATTTATACTTGACCGTTATATCATTAAAACAAACGATTTGACAAAGTTTGGTGAAGATCCAATTATAACTGTGAAATCTACAGTGTTAACATGGTTTTTCATAAGATTTGACCTAGCGACCTAGTTTTTGACCCAAGATGACTCATGTTCGAACTCGTTTTCAAAACAGTGACTTCTAGAGTGTTCACAAGGTTTTCCCTTATTTGGCCCTGGTGACCTAGTTTTTTACCCAAAATGGCCCAATATCAAACTTGTCCGAGATTTTGTTGATATTAACGTTCTGACACAATTTTGCTAAAATTGAGCTAAAAATGTGGCCCCTAGTGTGGTCACAACATAAAGTTTGACGACGCACGACGCCGGACACAGACTGATCCTAATAGCTCACTTTGTCACTTTGTGACATGTGAGCTAAAAAAACATCCCCAATGCATGGTGTTAGAAACTATTATTTAACTTAAACCCAATGAACGCACCTTGCCCATCATCTTTGAACACCAATTCTCTTTTTTCTTTCTCATTTTCATTCTTCCCTCTCCTACGATTTTTACCTCCCTTTCCTGAAATTTCAAAGGCACATCAATTCTGTTAGGTGTACATAACAATTTTGATTTAATAAATATAATAAATACATGTGCAATGAAACATTCAATAATACCTCAGTTGAAACAAGAAAAATATGCCATCTATGCATTGAAAGGACTGAAAATTCAAACATTCAAATCCTACAAACAGGTCAACTTCAATTAAAGCATGATCTAACTCATGGACGCAGCCATTTTCATACATGTAAAAAAATGGACTTCCATTAAGTATGGAAGAACAGTTTTCGTGAGGTTTAGCGAAATGGCTGAATTAAAAGAAATTGGCGATATTGCAACAAGAGATACAATTTAACATTTAGTTTTAAACATGTAAAGGTTTATTTTAGATTCGCCTTTAAAATTATTTAGTTTATTTTATCTTTTAGTCCGGCAGTAACAGTATAGACCTTCGTTAGAATTGTTGGCGAATATTGCCTGTCTGTATTTTGCTGGATGCGGGCTAGTACCATATATATCTTTAAATTTGTATGCTAGCTTTAGGTTTAATGTAGTTCGGCTTTCGCACATTCTTTTGATGTGTATGGGGGAATATTATCATTTTTTTATTGATAATTTATTGTATTTGGGACAATATACTACATGGTGACTGTTTTAACAAGTGACAAAAAATTTAATTCATGTGTCTCCAACCATATAAGGAGGTAACCTTTCCATCCATTTCGTTATTTAAATATCAGCCTCAGAACCAGTCATCCAAGGTCATGACATAACTGTCAAAAATGTGAACAATCGGCTGCTAAAACAGATTTTAGGAGAAAGATCAATATATTTTGAAAAATGAATGTAAGATGTAGGTTTACAAATTGAATTATCTTTTTTACATGGTTTTATCATAGTATACGAAGGGAAACTATTTTCTTATGCTTCCAAGAGCTATTCGAAGTTTTTTTATTGCCAAAGTGGTTTGTCGTCACTGCAGTTGGCTTGCAGGGTATGACGTCATTCAACAAAATATAGCGCAAGCTTTTTGCAAATATTTCCGGTATAACGAAAACGAAGGTATCACGATTTAGGGTTACTCAACAGTACTGGTAAACAAATGGATTTGTTACTGCTAGGAATAGCTAAAACTACTTCAAGAGAATATCACAGTCTATTGCAGAATTGCAACACTTGACTATTTCTGACAGCCATTTACCGACCGATAGTAATGTATTATCTATTCATCTTTGGAAAACTCCTCGGAACTAAACATTCGGATATTTATGGTTATTTTCGCTGTTTAATTGTCGTATTCATTCCGACTATCATGGATATTTTCACTGTTGTAAACATGAGCATGCGCAGTGAATTAAAACTGTGAAACAAGTTTAGTTGCAAGTTTTATTGGAATCCCGTTGCTTAAACAGGATTTGATTACTTTAAACTGGTATATACAGAAGTTTCGAATCCACGTGTGTATATAAGTCCTTGGTGATCCTGACAGATAACTCACAGTCACTAAAGAATCTCCGAGACATTCTGGGATAGATGTGTTAGCTAAACTAAAAAGTCAATCTGTTTCGGCTAAATGCCTTCAAAGGAAAATAATGTTCAAGTTGTAAATTAGTAAATCACTTCTGTTTATATTCATCGCGAGAATACTCAAAATGAGGGAATGCGATTACTGAAGATGATGATATTATAATATTCTAGGGCTTCCATATGTCCCCTTCAGAAATTAAAACTTTTTTATTATTTGATTAGCATGTCGTTAAATTGAGTGAATTTTCTTGATAAAACAGTAGACTACTACTTCTCGTTTGGTTGATTAAATAGTATTCAGAAACCATTTAATCATTAATGTATACAATTATTGATGATTCACTTCAGTGACAACGTAACAAAAAAGGATTTTTTTCTATTTTCACGTGAAATAACTCTGAAGCGAGTCACAATATTTTTACAACAGATGGTTTATAAACACAATTACCCTTATTTTTCGGCATCTTTGTTCTTTAACGTTTGGGTGTGATTCAATATTAACTGATCGTTTCCTTACTTAGTACACAATAATTGCACAATACACAATAAAGTGTGCGAAAGTCACTACTTTGCCAACAGGAAGTGGATAGCCTTGTGGGTGGCGTGGTAAAAAAATGACTGACTAGCACAGAGTTTTATCGCTGTCGTCTGGTAAATTTAAACCGCGTTTCGACAATACGACGCTTTTAAAGCAATTTGAAACGTTTTATGAAAATTAAAGTAAAATGTTAATAAAATGATCGGTATCTTATTGTGGACACACATTTTTAAAACTATATTACCAATGGAGATGCAACTTCCTCGATAATCGTATATGTATTAAAATAAGGTGTCGTCGCCTAGCTGATGTATAGATGATCAATAATTAATCGATATTCTATTGTTTTAGCGATGTAGTACCGTAGCATAGCGGGAGAGTATTAGACGCCTGTTATTAAAATGGCTGTTGTTTTATTAATTATGGACTAATTCTTTTAAATGTAACCTTGTTAGAAAGCTGAAATATAGCCAATTTTGGAAGTGTACTTATTTTTTCCCTATCTTATGAATTTTTTTCGTTTATCACGCCGTGGTGGAAACATACCCGACTTTGTGTACATGTTCAAATAAAATTGTCATGGTTTTGTCAATCATTAACCGATTGTTTTTTATGTAACCATGTTAAAAAGCTGAAAGATAGCTGATTTTAGAAATGTACTTATTGTTTCTCTATCTTATAAATTGATCGAGAAATGACGAGTTTAATGAGATTTTTTTTTCGTTTTTCGCGCCGTGGTGAAAAAAATGCCCGACATTGTGCACATGTTTTAATTAAATGATCATTATCTTTTCACCAAAACATTTAATAAGTATTGGAAGTAACAGAAGATTGTGTGCAGTAAGTGTTCCCAGTATCATTTTTGGTATAAGAAGTGAGGAAAACCACTTCATGTATGTCGCAGTAAGAGGCATACATTTTTTAAAAGTTGTCAATTCGACCCCTTTTTAGAGAAATTTCTCAACTACACAGAGGAAACATTGTCAACAAAATCGCCTAACAAATCAATGCAGATGATTCTTTAATGTATCAATCATTGAAAAACATTGATTTTGAACAAATGCATCCATCGGTCTTTACGCCTGTTCTGCACCAATTTACCACTTATTCATGTCTTTCCGCCAATTTTCCGCCATTTTTCAAAATACTCGATCGGCAATGTCGAACTTTTTCCCATTAATTTAGCCTAATTACAAGACGATACATCAAAACTATTCATGCAAGCTTAATCTCAAAGTACTTAACTATTATATTATACCATAAATATTTTCCGAAGATATGTATAATGATACGGCATATATCAATAAAAGTTATACTATATGTACATTCTTTTCAATGCGACTGCGCATGCGCGCGTGGATAACGACAAGTGTTTCGACCGGATTTTTAGTTACAACTACCTGCCTGAAATTATTTTGGCTGCTGATCAGATGTTTTACGTGTATAGGCGAAGGAAAATAATGTACCCGATGCTCGAACCCGCGACCTCCTGCTTGTAAGTCAGATTCTCTACCAACTGAGCTAATTGAGCTGGTGAATATCCCAGTCTTTTTATAAATACAAATACTATATAGCACATTGCTATATGTTCCTCCTTCCTAATATTTTAACCTCTGTAGAGCAACAAATAACCTCTCAGCATCATTTTGCTACTTCCAAAGGGTAAGTTTTTCCAAATTGTGAAGAGTACAGCTAGGCCGTTGTGTAAAAATATCGAAATGCAGTTAGCTAGGTATGGGTTTTCCGAGTACACACATGTAAAGATACTGACCAGGATATTGTCGTATTGGATCAGGTATTTGGTCAGGCGAGAAGTTCATTGCCATCCCGAGTGACTGCGTCGTACGGTTTTACCATCAAATTGTCCACCAACAGGCACTATCTTTACACGTGCGTACTCGGAAAACCCAAAGCTAGCTAATTGCATTTCAATCTGTTTACACAAAGGCCTGTATTCTTTGAACAATGGAAAAACTTTGTTGACAAACAATAGGCTATAGGTGCTCACAACGAGGACGGAATTAAGTCCCTCACAACATTTTTGCCAAGGATAAATTACACTCGTTGTGAGTTAAACGGGCGTGGATATTGTAGATATGGGAACTATTTATATGTATATGTCATCTGATTGCGATTATACACTGGATCATGCAATGTGATCTGTTTACTTGCTCACAAACTTTCATGTAGAAAATTTACAGCACCAAGCTTCATGCAGTAACCCCACACCTAGGAAAGTAACAAATATATTTCAAACAGTAAAGGACATAAGCTAATTTATGTCCAAAAGAAAATATTTGACTCATGTAAAAGGACTTCTATTAACTTTATAAAGGGTTGATTCAGCATATTGGTAATTTAAGTCATAGTTTTGAACAAACGATTTTGTATTCTACTAATGATATAGGCCCCTAGCTCTATTATTTGGACTGACATATACAAATTAATAGACAAACATTTCGAAGCAACCAAGGACGACAAAGAATTGTGTCAAAAGTTTTAACAATTTAAGTTAGTTGTACAAAAAAATGGTGACCATTGTTTTCATCGCAACTTTTACAGTCATGTTATCTGAGAATGTTGTACGTTAAAGTAGCGAACTGTGGATCAGATAATTCCACACAAACGTTTTAAAAAATCACTCGAGCATCCATCAATCATTGACTTCTAGCTTTGTTTAATATTTCTATGTATATACATTATTGATGTCTAAACCTTCTATTGATATTGTATTAATTTTCCGTTAATGACAATTTAATTGTTTCATTGATTATTGGAGGCAATGAATTTTGACAGAGAATCAACAGTTATTACTTTCAAAACGCTTTGCAATCGTAATGCAATTCGTACGTACGAGGGGTCATCCAGAAATAACCGGACTACCTCTGTAATCTTTTTATACAAACCTACAACGAAACTGAAATATTTCTGGAAAGACAATTTTACATGTTTAATCGTCGCTATAGCAACCTATGTGGCATATTAGCGGGGCAGGACTGGTACGTGTCACTTCAAGGATAAATTTGTAAAGTTGTCGTAAATAAATTTCATTTCCACATGAGAAATATCGGCGCAAAGAAGCCTGTGCCTAACACAACATCAGTGACATCATATTATGAAATATCAAAGTCATTACTGTTACCGTTAGTAACCAGCAACACTTACTGTGATACTATCTGCCATCGAGCTTGACATCATCAGAATCACAAGAAATACACACCATAATACAATTTTGCTCTCAGCATGGACATTCACTAACTAAAACGCACGACATGAATCAGAAAACATCAGCGGGAGAGACAGTGTCACTAACGCAGGTTTTTTAGTGGCACCAGAGGTTCCGAGACTGTAGAATTTTGTTAGAAGATGAGGAAGGTAGGGCCATAAAACTTCCGTGGACGTAACGCTTGTGAGCGCTGTTTGAGACGTCGTCTGTATGTACAGTGACAGACGCGTCTTTCATTTAACAGAATACACTTATGGAACTGTTCAGCGATGTATTACAAAACAGTATAAATACATGAGAAAAGTCAGTGCTAGACATCAGGCAAGCAGGTGTACATTTTTTTCCGATTGACAGGGGACGATTCTATAACATGCAGTAATTCTGAGTATTACGGAAAAGTAAGAACCGGTATAGAAAATAATATTTTTTCAGGAAACTTAACTAAATATAATTCTAATTTAAATGATAAATGAAGGTACAATATATATAACTTTGTTATTATCATATTATTGAATAAGACTACGCGAACGTAACGCCACATCAAACAACACGACGTCTATCGACGTCATGTTTAAGTTGACGTTGCCCCGCTAGTCCATACCGTGGTGTCTGTCAAATAATAGTGTGCAAATGTCACTCGATCTATATTTCTGAAATTTTCAGATATCATGTATTAACGATTGAAAATCATAATACGTGATTTTCGTTAATTTTTCTCATTTTGTTCAAAAGTTATAGACTCAGTCCGGTTATTTCTGGATCACCCCTCGTATGTCAAAATCTTTACTATATGTTGAAATTTTAAACTTTTGAGTGAGGACATAACAGTTTTAATACATAGACGAACTTTAAGAAATAAAATGGAGACTTTGATTTGTTTCGTGAGGAATACCTTATTTATTTTGATGCTTGTAACCTTTGAAATTCGTGCTAGTTTGTCTACAAAATTTACACAATTAGCAAATACAAATGTAAAATTGGACACGGAAATATCATTTCATGTTGAATATTCAGTTGTTGAGTGTACTAAATTGTGTGTACAAACACAAGAATATTACTATATAAGTTACCATAGTTATCAGAGGTTGTGTAACGTGCATGCCGGGAATGGTAGGCTAACTTCGAGTCAAGGATGGACACTTTATTTCAAAGTGTTTGGCGAAACTGGTAATTAAGTTTGATGTACCAAAAATACAATAGCAAAACCATGTATTTGATCCATTTGAACCAAATAAATTACATCGGGGCTTCTAGGAGCCGTTCATATATGCATTGCAACCACCTCGCAAAATTTGAAAATCAGCATGATGTGTGTAAAGCTATAAAAAAATATCTGACAGTCCTATTGAATGGAGATCAAAAAGGCACATTTTCAGAAAGGCCCAATACCGTAAAGGCCCATACCAGAAATTTAAGGCCCATACCGTAAAGGCCTACCTTTTTGGGCCTTTCTGGTACCTTTTTAAAGTAAGCCTTTCCAGCATTGGCCTTTTTGGTATGGTCCTTTATGGAAGTGGGCCTTTTTTACCCTTTATCGTCCTATTAGTGGCAGAATAAATTGTTTGTATGTGAAAAGAATCATACCCAAGTACACACATTTAAATAATGAATATGTAAATGTTGTTAAGCTATTATAAATAAAACGAAAGACAGATAACTTAAAAATTAAAAATCAGCAAAAACAAATATTTTCGATAATTAATCAGGCATAGTTTGCCTCTTTCTCAAATACATTTATACATGTTTATATTTAGCGAACTCTGAACACTTGAATTGTTACATAGTTGAAGCAATAATCTTTGTTCAGTTACAGAGACAATGATAAAACACTATACGATTATGAAAACAACTGTGTGATTTTACTCCTTTTGAAATTTATGTTGGCTTTCTTTTATATACACTTTAATACAGTCCCTGTATACGTCATCGATAAGTTTTATATTAATGTAAACCTACATGTCAGTAGTAGTAAATGTAAAATATATTTTCAAGGTGCAATTTCAAGTTTATCTAGAGTAATCTAGTTCACATAGTTAATGTCGGTAGTAATAAAACCACTCAGCCTTTCGTTGTTGTTACAGTTTTGTTTCGATTGAAGGATATCAAATATTTTCTATGGAATTGCACAATTGGTGACAATCAGTAAGACAATCGTATGATATTGCAATACCTTTATGAAAATAGCATTTATTTCATACAGTTGTCTGAATATAGCAAATTGTACTTGTTCAATGGAAGTATTTGATATCTCTCAATTACAACAAAACTTAACCAACTTTCAACTTGTTTGATCTTAATACAAATGTAATGACGAACAGTAATGAATTATGAAAATACCCAAACAATTGATAGTATTAAAATGTTAAAATTCAGTTATATCAAGTTTCACTTCCTAATAATCAATAACGTTAATGTGGAAACTTTTACAATTACTAGAAGTCAATAAAAATCGCAAACATACAATTTAGCCGTATGAAAAAATACAACGCAAATGACAATGTTTACTAGCTTCCGTTTTAATTTACAGTAATTTGAACAATATTTGAAATTTATAATAAAGACAATGACGTTGGTCAAGATTCCACTTGTCTATTAAAATTTTTGAAAACTTCAAAATGTAGCTTTTCATTGATATAAAACTAATGTATGCCTTTTTGTAAATTGGAGGTTCCCTGGGAACTTTACAAACTTCTGTTATCCTCTATGTTCCCGAGTCTATAAGTATAATCATTTGATGAGTGTGAAGTTGGCAATCAATCGACAATCGACATTCAATGTTTAGCTAGACAATCAACAGTCATCTCTACATTCGATAAACAGACTGTATGGTCATCAGAATAATGAACATTTCGCATATCCAGCTAGACAATCGACATTCGAAGTTACGACTGTATGGCCAACATAATAATGCAAATGTTCGTTACTATACTGCCCATACTGTCCTTTCATTGAATACTTATAATTAAGCCTAGCTCATACTGATCAGCTGCAGAACGCCCAAAGTCTGTACCGTGACACGTTCTGGGAGCGAAGTGTTTTGTCGCCTGCTTTATGAGTATTTTTTTCCCGGTGTGTTGGTATGTTTCGGAGAGGTTGGTGTTTTGGAGAGGGGTTTATTTTGTAAGTGGTTATTTCTAGGAGTCATTTTTAAGTACATGTATATATTATACTTTGATATACTCTCGATCATTACTTGCTACCCTGTTGTTTTGAGCAATAAAACAGAATAACCAAAGGCTTAGTTTTGAACTCATATACTGTACATCGACATTCCAGGAAAGACACAAATGGACTTAATGTCAGGAGCGGCAGCTTTTCAATCTTCGACGTTCGGAGGATTATCAGCTTATTTAGCTTTGGACGGCAATACAGACGGCGTCTTAAATCATGACTCTTGTGCTCATACCATGACTGGTACAAATACATATTGGATGATGCGACTTGGTGTCCCGGGTGTGGTTGGAAAAGTAGAGATTTACCTGAGATCGGACTTTGGTATGTGTTCTTTGTAATTTATTGTAATATTTCCAAATGTGTACAGCATTTATAATCACAAATTAGTCAGATGTCATGTGATCTCTTTCGAAAATAAATTATCTATGAATCATAGTTACTATAATCACTGCAAAACTGCACTTAGGGACCATTTGATTACTAAGTCTACCTCATTACATATATTTTTTTTCGCTGTTTTTCATAGAAAATCCGTGATCTAAAACAAAAACATTTTTAGCTGGCAGGAATTCTAATCGGGCGGTATTGGTCGCACAGAGCTATGATGACGGCGTGAACAATGTTGGTATAGAATGTGGACGGTATGAAGGACCTTTAATCACAACTATGGAACGCCTCCACTGACTTTTATCGTGCATTTTCATTTAGTTATGAATTACACTAAGTTTGTAATGCATAATGGTAATTCGTTCTGTGTAAAACGCAATTCGTCGTGTGTAAAACGCAATTCGTCATGTGCAAAAATCAGTTGGTTATGTCGAAACATCAATTCGTTGAGGGGCTTTAACAATTTGTTATGTTCATTTTTATTTCGTTCTGCAGAAATGTCATTTTGTTCTGCCGAAAGTCATTTCGTTCTGCACAAACGTCATTTCGTTCTGCCCAAAGTCACTTCGTTCTGCTCAAACGTCATTTTGTTCTGCCGAAAGTCATTTCGTTCTGATCAAAAGTCATTTCGTTCTGATCAAAAGTCAGTTCGTTCTGCTCAAAAGTCAGTTCGTTCTGCTCAAACGTCATTTTGTTCTGCACAAAAGTAATTTCGTTCTGCACAAAAGTCAGTTCGTTCTGCTCAAACGTCATTTTGTTCTGCACAAAAGTAATTTCGTTCTGATCAAAAGTCAGTTCGTTCTGCACAAAATCATTTCGTTCTGCACAAACGTCATTTTGTTCTGCACAAAAGTAATTTCGTTCTGCACAAAAGTCAATTTGTCATATCGTTACATCCACGGGGAGGGAACTCGTGACTTTGGATAGTAATCCAAACGAGTGATGGCGACTGCTGAGACTCGGTGAGTTCATTATTTTGTATAATTTAGGTGACAAGCGTTTCCAAAACTCAAACTAAAACTAGCCAATCATATACACATACTTTCTGCAAATAGCGGTACTAAGTACGTTCTCGTACGTTCTATGGTTTTCGAAATCTTTGTTGTGATTGAATTATGTCAAAATTGCAAGTCCAGCCTTTGTTAACCACACGATTCATAATAAACTGGTACTAAAATGAATGAAAATAGTTTTGTTTTCTTCACAAAATCAAACAAACTTTTGTCAATAATTCTCGTATCTAAGTCCATCTAAAATTGCATTGAGAAGTCTGTGACTTGTAAATGTTCATTGCAGATGTATAGTAAGTAAAACGAGCATGTTTATATTGTTTATCTTTTTCTCATTCCCACTTCATTTTTCTCTTTGTTTTTCGTGCTTTAGTAGTATAAATTATCATGACTGTTTTGTCGGTTTTATCAAAAGTAAAAACAATATGACAGAAATGTGTGTTACAGTATTGTTCAGTTCAAAGGCATATAGGTTGTGTTACTACTTAAGTTTTAAATACCTAAAGTATTTACTTGTTTTGAACTGTTTCAGGATGGACACTTTGCATGTATGTAAAACATGCGGAAACAGTTCAGAAGTACGTCGAGAGAACCCACACCGGCCAATCACCATACAAGTGCTGTGGGGATCTGTAATACACCAAAATATACGTGTACATGTGATACCCGCAACATGAGTATTCACCGGAAGAGCACATGACCAGCACAGAGGGCAGAAGAACTATGACTGTCCCTGACACAACATTCAAGGCGATGAGCGCTTCACAAACATTGTTTTAATAGTTATGAGAAATTGTGAAATGCTTTATTTTATAATTGTTTAATTGGGCATGTTAACGTGCATCGGAGATTAAACTGATATTTTACTCTTTTAGATCACATGTTTACAAATTCATAAATGTATACTTTTTCTAGTCGTACTAGTGAATCTAGTACATGTATCTCATTTTCTTACATATTGTACGAAGATCTACATGATATCTTTAATTTTGTGATTTATAGATTTGAATTTTAGAACGGACATAATGGTCTAAAAATAATATATTGTTCTTTTGTATGTTTACCTTTTTTATTGTCAGTTGACATGTTCACCTTGTCTGTGATTAAGATATGATTCAAATCTGTGATTACTATACTTTTTTGATTTTATCGGAATGACAATTTGATAATAAACGTGATATAACAACATGTTTTGGACATTTCACATTTATTCCACATTTCTAATAGCGTATATTATATAACAAACAGTGTGCTATCTTAAGATATAAAAAGGGTTTTATGGGAATCGTTTTCTTGCAATAGGGGTTCTTCGACTTCTGCAGGTGTGTCTTGGTCCTCATCTTTCTGCAATTATAAATAGAATAAATTAGTGCAGAGGATTTGCCCTTTCACTGAAAATGAGAAAAGAATGACAAACCACATCAGTGTAGCTCGACCACGAGTTTTGAGCCGTGACGGAAGAATACACTAAATCAACTGGGGGATGTGGATTTTTGTTATTGAATAGAAGGCATTTACGAAATATTTTTTTCTCTACATGTATTTTTGTGACTCTTGTTAAAGTCAATGCATCAAAAGCATTTTGTAGCCATATGGTAAAAACTTATTATAAGTGATTTTAATTGTTTAATTAAGACATCCTTGTATTGAATTTCCCTAGTGCTAGTGCAGTAAATATGTCTTTTTATAAATAATCTAATGTTCAGAATAATAGCTCAATGGTTTTATTGTTTAAAAAACCGACCACCGGCTTATCAGATATTTAAAAAATTTTTTTCGATGTCCATTTTTGATTGGATACCTTGGTGTGAAAAAATTTGTAACGCGGATCTTCATTGGTTCAAACCAATATTAGGGATTTGTTTAAAGATGTGTCCTTCCGTGGTAAAGTCACTCTTCAAATTGACTTTACATGTGTTTAATTCATTATTCTCAGAATAAAGAAATATAAAGGACACATTTTCTTGATATTTTAGGTAAGACTTGTGTATTATTTACTTTATTCATTGTAGTTATTATTATTGAAATTGTAACTATATTTCTGTTATATATACATGTAGTTTTATTAATTCACTCTTCAAATTGACTTTACATGTGTTTAATTCATTATTCTCAAAATAAAGAAATATAAAGGACACATCTTCTTGATATTTAGTTATCTCGGAAGGGGTCAATAGGAGTCGGTAAAACTGAACTTGTGCGACAAAACGAAAGAATGATTTTCCTGTAACGAAAAGGAAAATTACAGCACAAAACATTGAATAAAGTGTATGTTAAATAAAAAGGAATATAATTCATACAACAAATCAAGTATCGAACATATTTCTTTCTAGAAGATATTTTTACCTCAAAAACTCAGAATTTATAATGCTAAAATTTATACAAAACATTTTGATCATAGATATAGTGCGATTTTATTAAACTGTCAAACGGGCATAATCATACGGTCAATGATTGCAATCATGTTTAGCTTCGGTGAGGTTCGATTACTTTCGTAAGTTATACGATAATTTCGTTTTACCGTTATATCAACACATTGATTGGAACATTCCATAACGGTAAAATAAACGAAAACTATCGACTGCGGCACGTAGCTAAAAATAATCGCATTCAACAATCGTGTAATTATTCAGCTTTGACAGGTTAATAAAATCGCACTTTTATACTTCAGTAGCAGAGAAAAATACACTGAAGAAAAACATGCATAAAAATAGGGCTGAAACTTAGAATTGAACTCGGACCTAATCGAATGCGACAGCATGACCCAATGCGCTCTTTCTACATCCCCTATTTGACTTAATGGATTATTCTAAATAATTTCGTCACGGCTCGAGCTATATACTAACACATTCAAGAGAATCAATAGCATCAGTCATATTCAAATCTCACCAAGAATGTCTAGTTTTATCGTTTAACATGTTTATAAATTATGACATCAATTTAATGCACATATTAGATGGACATATTTATTATGATTTCATTTACCGAACATAATAGGTACGCGTGAACGTATTAAATGTTCGACACCAGACTTAATAAATGATTAATTGGTCACGTGTACCAATTATGATAATGCTGAAAATACTACTAGTAATTGCCTTTCTTGTAGAAGTTGCATGGTTCGTTCATTGAGATTTGTTCAAGATTGTTAACTTGTAATGTTCGAGACGGACATGCGATGACAAAAATGGCTCATATATAATTCCGGTGTATTTCTTTTTGATATTGATGTTTCCAACCACGGCTTTTATTGTGACTATACTCACTGGGGGCCAACGACGTATCACGAGAGGCGGTTCGCATCGAAAACATGTGTATGTTATGCAACGACAAACGACACATGTTATGTACACATAACGTGGTTGAAAAGCTAAGGACGACATTTCTCGTAGTTAGTGACATTGTATTTTGCTGGAATATCATATTCCAAGCACGAAACATGGTGAGTAGAAACGTTTAATGCTATGAAACAGTTGTATGTAGTTAATTGAGTACCAATTACGTATGAATTAAGCTCAAAAGTTAGGGATGTTCGTAGACAGTCTTGTTTTGGTAGATTTTTCATTAAAATATTTTTCGTGAGTATCATTTCTTATGCTTACTGGGTAAGGTTTACTTATTCAATCTTTTTGTCTTCATTAAAAATGTTCTGTAGGTGTAATAAGCACATATAAACGGGGTTTTTGCATACTACGACTGTGTTTGTTTCTCACAGAGTGTGTGTATGGTGCTAAACGAAGGTGTACGTTGCTCACTGAAGTCAAAATCAATTTCAGGATACAGACCACGCGGTGTGTTTGTACTGCCGGTCACCATTTTCCAGCATTTTAGAAGCGGAATGACACCGTGCAAACTCCAGCATATAGAGCGTTACGTTCATGAGGGAAGCAGATGATAGAGGTACAACTAAATATCACAATGCAACTTAAAATGAAGGACCATTACGTTATCTACAACATCGTCGACATGACAACGATCACGGAAACTGGAAAAATTAATACCTACAAATAATGTAACAAGTGACAGACCAATATGGAAATTTCTTCAAGTGAACACACCGACTAAGTATGTCCATTGCCAATTGTTCCTGAAACAAGCGGAATCCGGGATGTACAGAAGTTTCTCAACCAGATGGTGCTGAACTGACGGAACAATTGGACACAACTATACTATGCTCAGACGCAGAGGACTTTGAAAAAGTAGATCTAACGTTACCGATGAAACAATAAAAGAGACCGTAGTACAATTACAAAAGCTTCTTCAATCCATCACATCTACTCTAATTATACCCCCATCACACCAGGGCAACGATTGTACTACACCCACCGCGTCCTGACAGTACGTTAGCAAATGAATGCATTTTGTTATTGTACCACCTGACAAGCCATTTGGATGCTGAAATTGCCGTTTTCTAAATAAGAAATAGAAGAAAAAGAAACATGAAGCAACTTAGATTATGTTGTGTTAGTGCATGACTATAAGCAGAAAGAAGACTTCTGTTTGGCCATCATGACCAGTTAATATAAATGGACACATATGGTACAGTATACATACGGAGCTAGTGAATGCAATGAGGACGTTATTGGGGCCTAGGGAGAGCGCAGTTCAGTCTGCATGGACGTAGTGAGCACATAATTTTGGCGTAGTATTAACGCAATAGACCTGGTGACAACGGGAAGCTGCACGTGTAATGAACTTACTGGCAACGTGATAGACGCAGTGAGAACCTGGCAAAGACGTTGTAAAGGCGTAGTGCGAGGCTGAGTGCATCATTTCTTTTCGAGTTTGACCCCGTCCCTGCCACGGCCATCAAAATTTTCAGGACGTGATAGGAACTTTGCGAGCGTGGTGCGGACGTGCTCTGGTGTGATGGGGGCATTATAACTGACCGTAGATGTCTTCAAGACTGGGTCACCTTTTTTAAAATGGTGGATATTGGCGAATTCGGTGCAAATCACGCTTGGATTGACGAGCACGGTGCAACATTGCTATAGATACTAATGAATGGGGCAATGGTGTTAACGAATCGAAGAAATGCAATCAAACTTTTTAGATAACAGCAGATTTCTAAATTGTTCAAACTCGTAAATTATATAAGTATGTGCCTAAATCTATTATAATGCAGTTATTAAATGATAAGACCATCTAACAATTTTAACTGTTCTCTTTAGGCCATCACACATAATTAAATAGATATCTGTCAACTGCAAAATATTAATTGATATACACATTTGACTTCAGACTGAAACATCACACACTCTGTTAGTAACATATACATCAAAAAGAGACTTCAGTTGACACCATACACACTTGTCTAGTGCGAAAGGCCTTGTTATATTAACGTGTATACATTCTATTGAATCTGATAAGCGGTGGGGAGATGCTAAGTTATGTTCACAGACATGATGCCTGTATCATGAGTGCTAAATATTTTACAAATGGGTTTCATGTCACAATAATTTTGAGGAAAACTGTTTTTTACACAGAATAACGGACTAATCTGGCATAATTTGATGAATGACAACGCAATCATTGTACAGAAAACGCATTTTACAACGGCAAATACAAACTTAATAAAAACAACTGACAAGACAATCCAAAAAACTAACATTTCGTCCCCCTGCAGGTCAAACATTTCAAAATGGCATGTGGAGATCAGAAAACCAGAGACTGCTTACATAAAATTTCGTTGCATAACATACACATGTTTTCGATGCGAACCGCCTCTCGTGATACGTCGTTGGCCCCCAGTGATACTCGTATGTACGGTTTATGGAAAGTTTAAAAAAATGCATAATTTGATAAACAATGTGTTTAATAGTTACCAAGGACTTACATACGTCCTTGTAGTTACTGTATAATGTTCTCTACATTTGTTTAATTTTTGTACGAATGGCTATAACGTGTTTGTATGCGTGTTGTTGTGTCCGTCACACTTTCTTGTAATGAAAATAACTCCAAAATGGATCAAGGTAGTGATTTGAAAATTGACAGGTAGATTAAGAGGTGATGAGATGATCCTAAACTGGTACCCGTTGACTTGTGTGTACAAAGCCACTGCATCATGGAACGGGAACCAGTTTACCATAATCCTGGCTTTCGTACTTTTGGGGTTATATTGCCCTTTGATTTATATCTAAATGTCTTTCTTGTCCAGAGTGTAACTCCATAACGGAACAAGGTAGGGATTTAAAACTTTATAGATGGATAGATGGCGATGAGGAGAAGTGCAAAGCCCAAGAACCACAATCATGGCTTCGTACTTTTCGAGTTATTGCCCTTTGATTAATATTCAAATGTCTTTCTTGTCCGAAGTATAACTCCATAACGAATCTAGGTAGTACGTGGTTTGACACTTTATAGATGATGATGCACAAAAAACATAATATTGGCTTTTACATTGTTTGGGTTGTTGCCCTTTGATTAATATTTGAATGTGAATTTTGTCCAGGGTATAACTGTAAAATGGATGAAGATTCATTATTTAAACTACAGAAAAGTATAGTACGAGTATTTATAATAGCTTGGGGTCCACTACCTTAAGTGAACAGTTTTCAAAGTCATCCTAAATATTTTTTTGTGGGTTCGTGACCCAAAATGTCAAAGTTAAAATCTCTCAAAGGCTGAATACTGGATTAATCTTACCTTTAATTTATGTTTCGGTATTACATTTACATGAAAATCTTGTGTCACACGTATCTCAAAAAGCATTTGGTGCAGAGTTATAATATGAATGATAAAAACATATAAAGTTCTCCATTAAGAGATTTAACTCTAGACATAGGCTGATGACTCAGGAGTTATTTGCCCTTGAATTTTTACTTTGGTATTACAGTAGTTGGGCAGTTATAGAGAAAGGTTTATCAGCATAATTATGTAGTAATAGCATAGCTAGGCTGAAAACTCGTTACTAGGCCTTGAATTTGTATTTCAGTATTACATACTAGGATATGAAAATCTTTGGGTCACAGTGTACCATGACCAGAAAAAATAGGTTTGGGGCATTAGTCCTATGGAGTTTTCATTGTAACTTCAGTGAATGAAAGTAAATGTGAACATTGGTCTTGTACCAAGCCTACCTACTAAGCACATCAGGTAGACAATTACGACTACAGATCTTTGGTTTATGGGATGAGCCTTGCAGGTGAAACATGTTCTCAGAAATGATTTTGTGGAAGCCATTGCATCATAGGTCATTCCGCCTACATCCGGAGATCAAGGTTAATAGTATTGGTACAGGATTAAAGAAAAATGATAGACGTCACAACAGTATAAAACTGAAATATAGTCAAAGCAGGCGTTAAGCCCAAGCAATTGATTTACATTGTACTTTAATTAATACAAATATTATTGTCATGAAATGCAAACCTTTTCCTTATAAGTATTCTCTAGATCAATGAAAAAAATCAAGAAATTACTTGTAGATACAATATATGGTACAATCCTAATCAGTTAGAGATAGAAACAAAAAACAAAATTATTTATCACAGATTTTTATTCAACCAATATATATATATGTATATATATAAAAACAATCAATTCATTAGTTGCAAAAAATGAGAAATTTTATAACATCTTTTATACTTTTCTTTTATAACAAATAACAGTCAACATTTCTAGAACTACAGCTGTTGTTTTGGACGGTTTCAAAAGGCCTATCACTATAATAGAAAAGCAATAAAAACACAAAAACAAATAAATAAAGGAAATCCGCAATAGATCATGTATAAAAAAAATACTGCTTCAATTTAGATACTGGACGGAAGGTAATACAAAGGTTACATGTAAAAATACTGAAAAAAACAGACACATGGAAATATGTGTACATTATATATATAAATAATGTACATTTTATGTAAGGGTAAAAATTTGTATATAAACATGAAGATGTAGAAGAATAAGTTTCCTACAACTTTCATTGAATAAATGCTATAAAATGATTGAAGTTATATTGAAAAAAAACATTCATATTCATACCAAATTAAATTTAATCATTCAGAAAAATACTCTATCAAAATTTATATGAAAAACATGTAGTTAATACAACTGAAAACAAAGAACAGGCAAATAAATGCACATATTTTATTAATTAAAAAAAACACAGCAAAATTGTTGAAAATATAAATCAAAATGTGTGATACAAAAAATAGAACAATCAATATATAAACGTAGTTTCAATTTAGATATTACTTTAAAGTCAAATTTGAAGCAATTTAGATATAACTAAGAACTCTTGTAAAAAGTGAACTAATTTTGACTTCTGTGAAGCTCCAATGTATCATTTAATCACAAAAGTTCAATGACACAGTCTGGTTCAAATTGTTTATACCTTTGTCATGCAAAGATAGCACTGATCAAACATGGATTGTATGTTGCAAATATTCAAATAATTACTTCATTAAAGATCCAGTATTTAAGAAAATGTCAGCTGGGAATAGAAATGTTTTATTATGCATTTTAGTTTGTTGAATAGCACATAAAGTTTGTACAAAATGTCACAAATAACACAATTAAGTTCGTCTACTTTGTGTCGCAGAGTAGACCCACGCCACGCAGTGTCCAGTGATCTGGATTCTTGTTCGTCTTCAATTGAAGAGGGAAAATGTAAGTCAAGTCTGTACGTCTCGGTTTCTTGTATACTGGACATTCGTAACCAGTCTTTGCTTTCTCTTGATTGGTAGCGAATACATGGACTACAGGTATAAGTGTGAACAGCACCTTCGGCGTTGGCTCAATGAGACGAGCGTTACGACGGTCCCAACCAGCTCCATCTAAGTATAACCCATAAATGTACACACCTGAAATATCAAAGGTAACAATTTTATTTTTCTATCAAGTTCTGATTGATAAAGAAACCCAAACAATAATCATGAGTGTAGATAGTGTGTATTGAAATTATATACATAAACAAGACACAGTCTTCAATAAATACATATACCCACCATAAAAATAATAATGAAAACAAAGTATTAAAAGTAAATAATATAATAAATAATAACACATCTTATACTTCAGTCACTGGTTGCCAATCTTTCATTATCAATAACAAAACAACTCAGTAAGTGTCTACTGTAGATACAGTCAAACTAAGGTCAATCCTGAGAAAGATATAATATGGCCTTTATTAATAAGTTATTTGGAAGTTTCTTTGTTCTAAATAATCAATGACAGTTTTTAAAAGACTGGCCTTTATTCACAGGCTGGCCTTTAATCGGAGATGGCCATTAACACATGTTTGACTGTTATGTGAGCTCGCCATATAAAACTGTGACCTACCTTCATTTGGTGGTCCATGTACATCTTCTTTCATCATTCTGGTGACATCATTATCAAGTATCACAGAGTCCAGAGCCCATCCTTTGTGTGCACGTGTAATCTCCTGTCTCATGGCTGTTAAGAATCCCTGTAAAATTAACATACTACATTTAACTGACTGTTATAAACATCAAATAACAAATATTTCTTTTCACAGAAAACAACACAGAAAGGGGTCTTTAGTAACATTGCCTCAGACAACATACATTCTTGAGTGAACATTAAAATTTTTATCCAGATTCTACCAATAACAAAACTATGTTTTATAACAAATACATAGGAAAAGCAACAATTATGCTATTATAAGCACATACTGTTTGTTTGAAGGAAAATATAACCATACAGTTTGACCAACCATAGAACAGGGATAATATAGTCTGTGTATACATAACAAAATCTAGTAATAGTTTTATTGCACTGCTAAAACTAAACAAGGGCATTCATATAAGAACTCGGTACTTACAGTTGGGTTGAAGAATCCAGTCATCCAGAAAGTTGTGGGTCGTCCCTCAAACACCCAGGTATTGAATTGTGCATTACGATCTAATAGATCCGTAAACCAGAAACCTAATGTTGACGACTCCCAGGATATCTATATAACAATAAAACAATGTTATTACACTTGTGTCTGTTCAAAGTGAACAATATTAATAACATTTACTTAACCAAGATATTTTCTACAGTAAGCCAATGTAAGCACTTTATGGAGCATTGATTTATACTTGTAACACAAGCAGGTAACTCAGCTAGGAGCTATAAAGAAGCCTACATCCCTAAATATATTGCAACAAAGTAAAAACAAATATTGAGACCCAACTCTGTGGTACTTAAAATACATAAATGCAAGTTTCAACATTTAAGATCAATCAAATTTATAGAAAGATAAACAATAAGGCCATGTAGTATATGTGTTCTTCAAATGGCCAAACATACCATGGAGCCCTTAATAGTGTGTTTCAAATCTATCAGCTGGCTTTAATTTTCAAATCATTTAAGATGTATTTTCTAATGACTTTATATGGATTGTTATGTATAAATCATTACCTTTTTCCACAAGGTGGGAACACGAGCATCAAACATGTTGTCTAAAGCATCACGAAGATTTTCACTCATGATTATAGTACCATCAATAGCAAGCTTCAGGTCTGTCAGGGTGCTACGTACACGTGTAATTACACGTTGCATTCTGTCGATCTCTTGACGGAGGAAAATATTGATTGGCTGTAGGTGACCCATCTTTCTCAAACGCTCTTTCACCTAAAAACCAACCACACAAAATTCAAATACCTAATAATCAGCATTTGCAGCAAATTGCAGTCTTTTACCCTACGATGCAGAATAATGGCAGGTATATTTCTAATGCATATAAGCTGAAAGTCATCGAAACTTGAATCTCAAATTTACTATTTAACACAAGAAAATATCTCTGTGTTAAACATTTAACATTAGCCCTGATAAAAAAATGGTCGATCAACAGACAAAAATCTGAGGGCACAAAAAGAAAGTGATTCGAGACTAATATGAATCATAAATTTATTTTACCTCATGAGGAATGTAGTCAGATGGTAATTTCTCCAACATGTCATCGGCTAGTTTATATACAATACTCTCACGAGTTTCACCGCCGCCACCAGCAGAATCCTTTGGCTGAATGTTCATAATTGTCTCTAACATACTGTTAGATGTGTTGGTAGAATACCTAAAAGAGAAGAAAAAACAGATCCTTCACATCCTTACATTCAATGTATTGTCTTTTGACAGGGGTGACTACTAAGCAAAAGGTTAAGAGTTTGATTCTCGACTTCGCCCGTTGAATTTCTCAGGGACGCTTTTCCAGTGTCCCATCCAAACAACCAAGCCAAGTACTGTGTCTAGAAAATCACAGGTAAAATGGCAAAGCATGTATTAGTGCTTTACTAGATCCAGGTAAAACTATTTGAAAAGGGTAGGGATATAATTCCCCAGTTTTCCTATATCTTATCTCCCCTCAATCTGGGGCAGCTCTGAAATGACCATAGCTGTCGAATAGGCCATTAAACAACAGGAAAAATAAATTAACACATTCTTTCTAGAATTTTTTTTTTTTCATAGATTTGCAGGAAAAAGTGGAAACCTTGTTAAGATTCCATAAGAAACCTTGTACAAATCAAATATGCTTGAATTACAATATTCAATTTAAATTCTTTACAAAAAAAGTAATACACAGGTAATAATAGATCATTATTCTTTCAACACGAAAGCAACATTACTGTTTCAATCTTGAGGATGATTATATTGACTTACGTGATGTCTGCATTAGAATGAAGACCAAAACATTCTGGAGTATCAGACAATGGCAGACTTTCAATGTATGAGACATACTCAGTAAGGTTCTTACATTTAGGGATCTTGTAACCTGCAAAATATCAATTCAGCATTACGACAGATTAAAAAAAAATTAATACACAGAAGAATAAAGCCATAGAAGTCTTTTGGTTGAAAATATATGACACACCGATATATAGATGGAATGCATTATTTTACATCTTGCCTATATATGCAATAATAATAACTGGACATCTAACAAAAAGAAAACTTCCAGAGAACAATTTAAGGTAAGTATTCAATATACATGTACGGACAATTTAAATCCTTCACCATGAAATATAGATTTACAGCTCTTGTTACTTGGCAATTTCAACCAAAGCTGTTCATGTATGTCACACTACTGAATAACAAAGCACACAGTAATGATAGAAACATAAATGGATCATAGATAAATTTCATAACAAAAGTTAACATACCAGTATAAAACTGGAAGGAGTCGACAAACATGCCCTCACTAAACCATACACGGGCATATGTATTCAACAATCTCTTGTCATAATCATCAGTAACACGACCTCCGTATTGTACTTCACCAATCATGTAACGTACCGTGGTCCATGATACACCCTGAAATAAATACATAAGTATGTAGATATCATTTACATAAGGCCTGAATGAATTACTAGTTTAAAGAACCAAGTTGAACCATACTGTACCAGTACAATTACTGAAGAATCTTTAAAAAATGACCATGCATAATGTTTTTATTGAAAAACCACAAAAAGCATTTCTACCATGACACCATCTATTGAAATGATAATGCAATCAAACAGGAAGACATATTCAAATACATTTCCAAACTGGCACAATGCAAAATTTACTTTGCTTTTAAGGAAAAGCAATATATAATTATTATGTTTATGTGAAGAATGAGAAACAGAAAAGTCATACCTTCTTTGGATCAATGTCATCAAGATGGTTCTGTACAAATTGTACAGTAGCAGTGAAATCTGATTGGTTGAATTCATATGGAATGTTCCATCCAATTGGTCCAAACTTTCTTCTCTCTTGTACAGTTGTATGGAGGAAAGCAACACCGTACAACATAGGTTTCCATTGCGTCAAGTTACTGTATTCAAGTTGTTCCTGAAATCAATTGTTAAATACATGTATTAGTAATTTACCCTATGATTCCATACAAAGACAATCAAATCAACAAATTATGATTAAGCAAAGGAAACAAGTGAGATCCTTCAGTGAAAGGAAGTACTGATTCAAGTAATCAATGATAAAATGATATTAGGTAAGTTTGATGTTAGGCTGAGATAAAACATAGGAACATCAAGTTTTTCTGTGAAATCTAAAATAACATTTGTTATTAGACCAGTATAAAAATTTCCTCTGCAAATGTCTTGTATTATTTTTTGAAATAACATCTACAAAATATAATCATCTAAGAAATAAACTAAACAAGCGAATGCAGGAATAATAAATGACACAATTTGTATCATAGTAATGTTTGTCACATGACTACTAGCCTGTGGGACAAACTGAGTCTCATACCTGTGTGACTAGAGCATATGTTCTCTTCAAACCAGCCTTTACACCCATTGGAGGTTCATTTGTAAACTTAACTGCCGATTGTAATAAATTGATCGGGAATTTTGGATGCTCCTCTGATGTTAGCCAGCATCGGAAACCTTCATGTACATTCTCTGTGCTTACAACCTGCAAATTTATTTACATAAATTAATGTATTATCTTTTTAAACTGATGGATTGGGCTATATGTATATGGAATGATATGTAAACAAACCAAATATGATCATACAAAATCACAGTTTTATTCATTTACTTGGGCTTAGTGCCATTTTTCACCAACTTTTCAGTTACATAATTATGGTGGCTGATTCACCTAACCAGTTTTCCTGAATGATAATGGAACCAGTACTAACTTACCCTTCCAAAAGGAACCGGCAACTTGAAATCATTGTCAAATTCTCAAAGAAGGGTATGATCTGCCATGACTGGGAATTAGTCATAAACATTTAACTTACCGTATCCAACATTTCATCCATAAAATCTAGACCAAGATGGCAGTTCTGCAGCAACACCCATTTTCCTTCAGCCATGGAATTAGCGATCAGACGACGAGCATGCACGTCCTGACCTTGACCCATAGAAATGGCACTACAAGAATAGTTCAATTTCTTAGCCAACAGCATGATATTTTCTGTAGGATCTGAACCCATACTGAGGAAACAGATCAATGGTGCTCTCTTTGTAGATTCAGCGTGCATAGTCTCCATGTTGAGTATGACAGCCTCGGCATATCTTACACCCATAGCTTCAGCGATGTACTTTCTAGCCATAGAAATAAGTCTGTCTGGAGCCCAAGCTCTTATCAGAAGCAGTTTGCGCCATGAGTCAAGTGTTGTTGCATATCCATCAGGAATTGCACATTCTTCTGGGGCATCCTCATCGAACCATGCTTTCCAGACCTAAAGTAAGATGGTATTTACATTGAAAAACAAAAGGTCTACAAATTCTATAAGTAAATTTACACAATCTTTAAGTAAATCTTTTGTACAGTCAGTTGCTTCATTGTTAGAAATAGGAAGTACAGGAAAACTATTTTGTGTTTAAAAATATGTACAGGGATGGTCATTATAATGATGTTTATCAAAATTCAGGATATATTTTCCATTTACAAATGAAGCATATTCTTACTTTGTCATTTCTTGCAACTTGACCAAGTATCTGAGTAAACTGAGGAAGTTTACTAAGCTCCACCAGATTCAGCCATGTCATGTCTAGAATCCATTTCTTTGGCTTTGGCTCTACAGCATTCAGATCGAGGGCAGCACCACCTGGTGAAGGAAATAGTCAGCAGACACATGTGAGAAATACACCAATGAATCCAATACACAAGGAGAGAATTAAAGAATGATTATTTATTACTTTTTTCTTTGGAAACAATACATAAACACAACTAAACCTAATTATACATGTATGTTACAAACTTAGAGAACATGATTACAACCAGCAGTTAAAAAAAAGATGTTGACAAATTAAGCTAGTGGTATTTTTAAAGAAGATGGTAAAAAATGCATCATAAAAATATTCTAAATAAACTAACCTTTGATGAAGCATTGGAATTCATTGTGTGAGATTCGACCACAGTTAATCTCAATCTTCAATGTCATCAAGATGGTGAAGGTGAACTTGTCTCTCTCATACAGACCTCTTGCTGTATAGGCAAACACCTCAAAGGTGAGGTATTCAATAATATTAGCAATTCTCTTAGCTGTGATTGGTGATTTCTGTGATTTAGCCATGGACATGTCGAAGATGCCCAAGAACTGTCTCAGTGATGTCTGGTACATAACGTTCACCATGCTCATCTCAACAATCAAGAAGTACATGATGCTACCACGTGTAGCCACTGTAAAGTACAAAATATTACTTTAAATATGAGAACACAAGAGACAGTTAAAGTAAAGCTCCATTTACTATCACCTCAAATAACAAATCAGCTCTATCAAAACTATGACACAACAATTCCTACATATTAACGACCCCTGCAATATTAAGGCCACCTAGTTGTAACAACCATAAATTTTGTTTCTTTGCATCAGTTTTTAATATTTCCTTTACATTTCAACTGGGTAAGAAGACCACTTCACTATTACAAAATGATTAAGGGTGATCACTCGTGAGATCGAAAAATTTCATTGTAACAAGGATGTTTCGAATCTTATTTACTTTTGAAGAATAACATGTTGTCATTCAGTTTTTGGTGTGAAAAGTATATGTCCATGATTTAACTTTTTCGTAAAATTACTTTTTAGTGATTTACCCAAAATCGGTAATTTTCCTAATAATTGTTTTGAAAAAGGGGTGTGGGTAAATAAATAACCAAATTTTTCAGTAAATTTTAACCAAATCACTTAAAAATGTACTGGTTGTATCACAAACTGAATGTAGAAGAAACGTAAAGCATTAAATGTCCACTTTATGCCAATTTCTTGACTGTGTACTATTTCAAACGCTGTGTTATTTACCAAATTAAGATCTATAAAATGGCTAAAACATAAGGGGTTATGAATAAAGTTTATACATTTTTTACATATTGAAGGAGTAACAAGGATTTTGAATGACATTGATTATGCTGAAGTTGGTTAAACACCAATTAAAATATGACATGAAAAGTACATGTCCATGTTCATATAAGAAAGTTATCATGTGAAATGTTAGGCCTCTTAGCTTTTCTTTTCAGCAAAAAATGGATATTTCTTAGTTAATGACCTCTTTAAGGCAAAACCACTGCATATTGCATAAATAACCGCATATGCATAATCAGAAACAATATTTGATGGACTTGTATGAATTTTGGATGAAAATCTTTCAACGGAAATGTGTTTATAATGCTAAACTTGATGAAAACTTACCCCACCCACCGTTTTACAACAGTAACTAATTTAATATAAAGATTAAAAAGAAATAAACAATGTTTTTGCAATTTTTAAGAACTTTGATGAAACAATATATTTGCAAACCAGGTTATATTAATGTGTTCATACAAAATTTTACAACCTTTAACTGATAAATACTGAACGGCATATTGTTGTTGTATATATACAGACAAACTAATTTGACTGCCGTAATCTGGTCGGATGTCGTAAAAGCAGTAAAAATTCGCGATGAAGAAAATGCCACTTTGAAATTATTTATGCATTTAAATTACATTGTTGACTGCATTAGATGATAAAAAATACAATAATTTCAACTTGAAATTTTACGACATTTAGCTAGACTGCGTTGTATTACAAAAGCACACGAGTGATCACCCTTAAATTTGATTCCAAAATGATAATTCTACTAACACAACAATTCATTTTGCTCTACTGATTTAATAAGATTTTCTAGTTTAGAAAATGTAATCTTCCATTAATTTAGAGTAAATTAAAGTCCTCTTAGATGGAATAGAATGAAAAACTTTACATCAAAATGCAAAATATTATTGTACAAAAATAATTTATAGCAAAGTTAACTATTATGGAATGGAAAGACAGATCATGTTTCATTTAAATAATTCAATATGACGCACCAGGTCTGAATTCTTCACGAGCTGTGTTAATCTTAATCTCAGTTTCAGCAGCAATCTTCAGTTTCTCACTGACTTCCTCGGCTGTCAGTTTGGTTGTTCCCAGCACTTCAATCAAGGATTCATCCTCTACGAGTGAACCTTCTGTTGATGTAAGACGGAACAACAGATTGTCCTCAAGTTCCTGCATCTTACGTTTGTTGGCTGTCACTTCTTCTAACAAATTTGTCCTTTCTTGTTCAAGTTCCTGTAACCAGGCAAATAATTCATTGATAAAGCAATCACATCAAATGTAAAACAGAGATAATAATATTTGATAGGACAATGATAAATACTCAAGTATTTACACAAGCAATGTATGTCAGACTATGCTTAAAAACACTTGATTTCATTCATAATGCACAATATAAAGTTCATTCATTAGATTTGTAAACAACCTATTTTTTTTGGTTAAACTGATATGACGGCAGTCATAAATCACCAACAACCCATGTTTTTGTTAATAGAAACAAATAACATTTAGCTATTAAGAAATTATTAAGTGTTTGGTAAGACACAATGTTTTACATAAGATCAGTGAGATTTGAATCATAAGTATTATTGTAATGCTTTCAGAATACAAATCAATGTCCTAATGTCAGAATAATCATTAAAGTCACCAAACATTGATAAAATAACTTAAATGTATTATTTGTTACAGATGACAGAGAAATAGCAACACTCAGGTTAATTACCTGTTTTTCTGTCAAGATTACCAAACCTAGCAGCTGGTCTTCCAAACCCTTCATTGTTACAGTGAAATCTACAATTGATGTACGGGCTGTGATTTCTGGTGTATATGTTGGGTTACCTAACTTTGTGGTAATATACAGCTTAAATCCCTTCATGATGTCAACTTCTTTGTCTCCCACTTTCACCTGTGTAAAAATAAAGCATAAAAGGTCAATAAAACATAAATTATGGACACTAGCTAATTAATCAGTACAAATAAAATTTATGAATATTTTGTTTTTTAATGCCATTTTACAAAGGTATTTCAGTAACTGTTTATATACTGATTGACAACTAATGTAATCAAGTTTCCCTGGTCTCTGTACCAGTAAAAGCCCTGTTCCCCACATGTGACTGTCAATTCTTCATGCTTCTCTTCTACTATTGCTCCAGTCATTTTGTTCACTATAAAACATTTAATCAAGGTTACCTTGAATGTGGAACCACTCTTGATGAAGTTCTTCTCTAGTACATTATCTAATGCTGGATCTAATTCTTCACCAACATCTTCAATCAGCAATGGTCGACCAAGAGACAAACCATCTTCAAGATGAACACGGAAGTACTTGTGATTTAATGATGTAATCTGAATAACAAAACATTAAACATCAGAGAAAATTCATTTCGGTCAATGCCGATCACATTTGTTTGTAATAGAGCGGCAAAAATACTGTTTTAGCTTTTTATGCCACATTGACTCAACAGCTTATAGCAAATACTTTTAAGATGATTTCAATGAGTTCAAATGAAATTACAATCTGTTATAAAAAGGTACTTCCATGTCCTTGCCTGTTCTGGCTACTTGTTGCTTGAATGAGCAAATATTAATGAAACAACTTAATATTACTAGCAAGTTACTTTTTGTTCTTACCTGCATCTCATTTTTGGATTCTCTGTTCTTGATCCAGATTTTACCTTGACCTTGAGGATCAATCAACAATGGATATCGAGCAGCTTTTGTTACAATCAGACCATTCTGAATGGACAAGTCATCATTGGGTAAACCTTCCAAGTTCCATTCACTCACTGTTGCATTGTCTACCAACATATTAACGATGTTGATGTCCTAAAATGGAACAAGACATGTTGTTTTAACATTTGTACTCTAGTCAGATGATGGTAGTTAATTAATATTTCTGAAACATACACCCAACATAAGGCCCAAATAAAAGTGGTGTTAATGCCTATTCCAACAACCCTCTTTTAGACTTTCTTATAGCAAACCTCCCCTTCTTTTAATCAAGTAACCCTAAACATGGCTATTTTTTCTAGCCAAATGATTTAAAGTCCTGAACGTGTTTACCAACACAGAAAAAGCATAAAAATACAACAATTGAATTTGAATGCTAGCTAAACTTTGGAAAGGTAGAAAAGATATATAAGAAATCTCACATCAGAAAATGGAATCTTTGCAGATATCATTTCCTTCTTCCATGACTTATTCATTAAAGATCTGAATTCCTGATTGAATGGTCCACAATATGATAAGAAACCTGTACACAACAACACATCACCAACAAGTCTTTGTATTTGTGCTTCAAATCCTTTACTGGCAGCAGTCCATCTGATTCTTTCTCCTCCTAGACCATCAATCAAGGCTGTAGCATTGGTCATCTTTCTACGACAAGCTTCAGCATCATCTACCAGAGTCTAGAAAATGAAATTTTGATTTTTATGTGATCATTAGAGTTACAAACTTCATTAGCAATGCTACAGCAACCACAATGTTTATCAATACAAAACTAAACATTCGAAGATGGACAGAAGTCTAGGTTTACCTGTTTCTCAGACATAGCAGCATCATATAGAGCCATCACTTCAGCTAATTCTCTGTTCTTTTCATCAAGTTGTGCTTGAGCATCATTTAAATCACTCATGGCCAAAGCCAGTTTTGCTTCTTGTACAGCCAAGTTTGCCTGTTACATAGAAATATGTTGTTTATAATGTAAAAAAAAGCTTTTGCATCCAATTCCAAAGCAGATCATAAATCAGTACAAATACTGTTCTGAATAGAATATGATACATGTACATAATACAAATTCATTAGAAATAGTCAGTCATTTGAACTGAAGTAAATTTAATACATACAACTAAACCTATTGAAGATTATAAATTACTAGAAATGACAAAACATCATTGTAAATAATACCATCTTTCATAACTTTAAAACAAGGACTACAAGAAATCAATGTGCAATCTCGCATGTTTATATCAGATTACCGCTATGGTCTTGTGACCACTATTGTCATGTGACTTTTTATTTATAAATACATCCATTTTCTTAACAGGCCACTGTGAACATAACAAATTACCTTCAGTGGCAAGACTTCTTTGTTGATACTGTAGAAGAAACTCATAGCCTTTGTCCATGAAGCCAAACCAGCAACATCACCACACACCTTCCTAGCACTGTCAATGTTGTAGTCCTCCATGGATAAATATGGAGCAAGTAACTCAACAGTCTCTCCGTTGATGGTATCCTAAAACACATACAATGTGGCATTAATAACAAGCTGGCCTTTTTTTGTTGTTTCATTTTTCATAGTATGATACTAGTATTCATCTTTTAACATTTTCAACACCAAAGAAATATACATAGCAAATTAAGCACTTAGTTACACCTATCTTCAACATATCATTTACAAACAATCTAGTTTACTATCAAGACAAGAATGGCTGAATATCAAATAGAAATAATTGAGACATTAGAAATCTGAAGCCAGACACTTGAAGTCTGTATAAATACCTTAGGGAAGTTCATAAGACCTTGCAAGAAGCCACCACTGGACATCAGTTTTAATGCCTCTGGCCAAGAGGGTTTCACACATGGTCTTTCAGGGTCCATTTGGACAGGGTCAATTCTCTTTTGGAAGAGAATCAATGCACAGTCCATAATTCTCATAATCAAATGTGGTGGTTTGGCTAACTTACGCACTGGAGGGAAAGAAAATTTGTTTGCATGAATTCATGTTTCTATAACCATCTGTTCATTTATTGCATCAGGAATGCATAGCAAAACAGACAATAATTAATAGTAAGTCAGTGAAATAAACTACAGAATCTAGGTCATGTTCAATTAAAAACTAATCATACAATAGCATACAATAGACATAACAGTTTCTATGTAACTTGGTTCAATTCAATGACAGAGTTAAATGTTTTGAATAATGGCCAACCAATTAGGAGCAAGGGTGTGGTGGAGAGAGCATGTAATTGTTGTTTTAAAAACATGGAGCATGCAATGGTGTGTAAAATACATGAATCATATTCATTTTAGAAATCATCCTTGTTCTGTGCTTTGAGGGACAAATGAAAGAAAAGTCATTGATCCGAAGCTAAAAATTGTGAATTGATGTAAAAATGCTGTACCTGTAGAAATGTGAGCAGGTTTAATTGTTTGTAAAGCAGCCTCGGCTTCTTCTAGAGCAGGTCTAGCAGCTTCTAGTTTGGCTTCAGCAACTGATTTGTCAGCCTGTGTAATATAATAACACTCATGTACAGTAATAAATCACTTAGCAACCACAACTCAATAATACGATCACTTTATTATAACAGTCACTAAAGTTTTGTAATCAGACTGGTTGAACAATGAATCGCTTACTTGAATATACTGTATTGTGAGTAATATCAATAAGAATTGTATACTTTATTGAAAACTCTAAGAAATCAGTCAACATTCAAAGATATAAATTAAACATAGCTACGTATAAAAAACTTACTGTGATACTGTCTACAATAGTCTGGGCTTTATCCTTCACAACCTGGACCTGAGCTTTCACCTTCTCAGCAGCTGTAGCCTTAGTTGTGACTTCAGCTAGCACAGCATCAGCTTTCTTAGAGGCTACTGCAAGTTCCTTTTCTTTGACAGCAAGTTCTTTAGACAATTCATTCACTGATTCAGTAGCTTCAACAAGTTTCTTGAGACCTAGAGTTGGCAAAATTAGATTTATTTGTCTGTATTCAATGCATATATTTTGTTTCAGGAAGTATGATCAAATGAGGAAGCTTTTATCACAACTGAGCTAAAACAAACTGCTATGATGCTTTAACAAAAGTCATGTCTGCACATCAAGAATATCAATGTTTAGTGAGAATAATGAAAAAAAGGCATCTTTCAATATTAGACATTTGACATCTAGGTACTAAGGTAAAGGTTATAAGTTTGAGATGTATGTGCCTTTTGAATGGTCGACTATTCTCGTACATGATTCAAATTGAAAGGCAAACTTTTTTTGACAGGTTTCAGATAAAAACAAATAAAGTGACTAAAATCAATAAGAACAAAAACTGTTCAAACCAAAATGTCTCCCCTCATTGTGGATATATAATTACAGTCAATCTTGTGTTAGCAGTCACCTCCAAATAAAGACCACCCTGTGATTAAAAGGCATCTCTAATGGTCACCTGTCATTGATTATTTAGAACAAAATGACCTCCAATAAAGGCCACATTATGTCTTTACCAAGGGTGGCTTTTGTTCAAAGGGTTACCACATATTTGTGGAAATCTTACCAGTATTCATTCTGTCAGATAATATGCCTATCTCCTTTCTCTTCTCACTGTAGATCTCTTTGTAACCAGCAATAAAGGATAGGTATGATTTTGGTGTGACGTATGTCTGACGACGGAACCTCTGGAAATATTCTATGCATTCCTCAGCAACCAGATCCTAGAAGAGAAATCATTGAATATTTAACCAAAATTAATATCAGGAGCTAAACCTACAAAAAACACAAGAGCTGTCCATAAGACAGCAAAATCAACTATTCTCAGTGATTGATAACAAACAAATTTTTGTCTAGAAGACAATACCAATATCTATACATGCAAAACTTTAACCAAATGCAACGCAGATGCAAAGGCAATACTCTTCATATAGTAAAGCTAAAAATGTTATATACAACTCTTTCCTGATGATCCTTTTTTGTGGTGCCTACTCCTATGTCTCGAACAGCAAAATCTAAGGTAGCAAAATATTTAGAGATGAATTATACCCCCGGAAGTACTTAAGATATGATTAGAAAAAATTGAAAGAAAGTTTTGTGACCATGTGACCAACCTACTCTATAAAAGATGCCTTGAAACAGTCTAGAGCAAGGCAACACAGACTGATTTATATCCTTGTAAGCTAGGATGAGTCTAGTCCTGTCATAAGAATGGCTAATGAAAGAAGATATAACGAAACGAAAAGACACTGAAGGAATTAAGAACTCTTCAATAAGAAGGATTAAAAGTCAATTAAAATAATTTCATACCTGGAAAACACCCATTGTACTAACAACAGCACTCTTTACTGCAGGTGTAGCAACAATATCATAGCTGGACAAGAAATGGTTAGATACAGCAATCAAAGCATCTTTAGGCCAACGCTGGAACCAGTTCATGGTACATCCAGAAATCAAACCAGGGAATTTCAGGGACCTGGATCTGAACTTCTCTCCCACCTGTGGATAGACAGATATATCAATTGATTTAACAGCTTATGATATAATTACAACACAAGGAATGTCAATCTAATTTTAAAAAATTGATGAATAAGCATATGAGGTTATATAACTTTTATCTGGTCTCTCAGCTCAAATCTTTAGTTTGTATGTTTTAGATCAAAGCGAATAACCCGCACAAGTAATAATTTTGATAAACAGATTTATTTAACAACTTTTAATTTAATATTTAGAGACTTACAGGTGAGAAGCAGAGACACAGGTGAAGATTTTGTCGGCACCTCATCAGGTAATATTCATTGAGGTTCTCATTGGTGGGTGGTCGACGAGGGAAGTCCTTCTTCATTGGTACAATAAGTTCATTCAAAATTTCATCCATCTCATCTCTCGCAAAGAGACCAGAAACCTGAGAGACAATGTGTAAACAATTATGAGATATCGTTGCTGGTAACTAATAGCATTTTGAACAACAATATATGTATAACTTATAGCATTTTAATCATTATGTTGTCTGACTAAGTATTACAAATGAAGCAACTATTTGGCATGTTTTTGATATTTATTTTGTTCATTGTCATTGGCCAAATCTCACACTCATTGCATGTATATTAGTGTGTATATTGTTCACTTGTGTAAAGGCAGATGGCCATGTATATTACAAAAAAAAATTAAATAAAAGTTCTGAATTTTTCAATTTGACCATATTTTCAAGTTTACTATATACACTGAAGCATGTGATGTGGACAATAAACAAGAAACATGCTATGTAAACTGGGCTAGTCCCAATGCATAAAAGAACCACTGCAGGAGAACTTGTCAGGATCCCCGTAAGATCAATACAAAATGTCAGTATTAGTCAAATACAATTTCTTTTCTAGTATTCGCAATGTGTGATAAAATAGATTTGCCTTAATATGTATGAGTTTATGCCTATTTGTCAATCAGATCCAATCATTACAGAACAAAACATAGTTAAAATATAGGTTAAATAAATATATATGATTTATTTCACCAGTCATATCTCATGTCAATGGTGATACATTCAACAAACTCCTGAGATTAGTCTACATACACACATACATCTATGACGAAACAACTTATGATTACCTCTCCTGATGACAGGATATTGTTCAAGTATTCCAAGAAGGCTTCATCTTTGATTTCCTGATCAGTGAACAAGAAAGTAATACCCTTGCCTTCCTGTCCAGCTGTTCTGTACAGGTTCTTCAGATCATCAAGCAAGTTGCTCACATTGTATGATCTAAAAGTAAGCAATCACAATATATATATAAACCACATAACTTATAATGAATGTTTATCATAAACTATCCTCAAATTTGTTTTTGGTGAGAGATATCGCAGCAGAACACAGTTATTGTGAACTCCAGCAGACCCAAATAATTCATTCATATCTTATTTTTGTCTCTTTCCAAAAAAAGGCACAAAAAAGTCATGTTTATAGAAAATTAAATTTTTTACTGTTTCTAATTTTCATCAGTTTAGTTAGTTTAGAAGATTATAACACAGACATTGAACAAAATGATTTATCAATATTTTACCTTGATAATGTGATCTGGAAAGTTTTGTAGGTAGCAATGAATGAAGCCAGTCTGGTAAGAGATTGTTTACCAGAGCCACCAACACCGACGAGAAGAGCATGACCACGTGGTGTTCTTATAACACGAGAAATCTTCACCAAGTTTGTCATGGCATCCTGAAGAATAAACAAATCACATCATTACATGAATGAATTACAAATATTGCATAAATCAATGTATTCACACTAGTGGTAAACTGTTCATTTTCAATGGCACACTTATAAAGTTTGGGTTGGTGCTTTCAACAGATTAGATTCAACACTGCTGTATATGAACATTAAATGAGATACAGTAAAACCTGTGAACAAAGTTCAAAGTTCAGTCTTAAGAAAGACGTAATGTGACCTTTATTTAGGTCTTTTTTTTCTAAATAATCTATGACAGTTTTTAAAACAATGGTATTTATTTGGAGGGTGACCTTTATTTGGAGGTGGCTGCGTAACATAGATTTGACTTCATACATACCTTGAAGAACACCATGTCCATTTTACCACCTCTGACTGTCTCATTATACTGTTCCATGTAACTTTTCAATTTCTCAGCAAGATCATCAAGTGAGGGAATGGGTTCATAAACCTTTGGTGCATCAAGATCAGCATCTTCAGGTTCATCTCCTAATAAATACATAAATAATTCAGTCAGTTACCAAAGAAACATATTAATTATATTTAAATCTCAATTAATGTGGTATTTTTTAATCAAAGAGCATGCAATTTGTCAACCATTTAATGCGTTACTTAAAATATTACAGAGTTTCTCCTAGACATACTATTATGTAACTTATGTTATAGTTTTAACATGTTGCTTGTTTCACTTTCTAGAGAGAGAGGAAAACAGACTTATTTCAATAAATCAAGGAATTATATATTTTAGCAAGATCCATTGTCCATACTGATGATGTCTTTATTTACAACTCAAGCTGAAAGTTATGTTATCTACTGGTAAAATGATAGACTATGATGAACTAACAACAAGCATTCCATGACAAATCATGCAGTAATCATGGATGATATACATACTAAAATATATATGGGGTGGCATAAAACCTTACACAAGCTAATACTATTACAACAAAAACACATAGTTCATGTGAATATTCCAAGAATTCAAACATTGTTTGTGAGAACATTCCGAGAATTCAAACAAGGTCTGTGAGAACATTCTGAGAATTCAAACGAATGATGTATCAATTAATTACTAGTGATAATATGATAATCATTATATAAACAGGTTTACATGCCAGCACAGAGATATCAATACAACAACCTAATTACCTGGATTTTTCGGGGGCTTATCAGCAACTTCAAATTTCAAAATTTACAGTTTTAAACAAAAGATTAATTACAATACAATATATGGATGGATTCTAATATCAAACAATTAAGGAATTGGTTAAATGATGCAATGAAAAAGAAACTCGGCATTGACAACAAACAAAGTAATGGTAGAAGTTCTGTACTAAAATGCTGGATAATAACATCAACAACAAATGAAGCATTTTATAAACAAAATTATGTACAATACAGAGCATACAGAGCAGAAGCCATTAAAAAAATCTGAACTTCCTAACAGAACTGGTATTAACGATGGCAAACCTATCACCCCCCCCCCCCTCCATCTTTCAGAGGGGCTAAAAACTATTTACTGGTACTTCAATTAAACTAGTCAGAAGTAAAATGGAACTACTCTCAAACAAAGGTAACCATCAAAATATAGTTGTAATATATAGCATAATGTAATATATTACATTGAAGCTTGCATGCATTTTAGGTATACGGTCACCACTGAATTGCATAAAACTTTGGTAAAATTCATCTAGAAAATACTTCGACTAAATTTAAGCTAAGTGATCAAGAAATCATCAATATCCCAAGTTTGTCTGTTTCCTGTTTGAATTCTAAAGGTAATCTAGTGTTTAGTAAGACAACTTTGGATGAACTTTTGGTTAAATTCTTAACTAAACCTCAATATTTGACCCAGTGTTTTTTTCTAACCAAAGTTTATACATTCAGGCAATGGTGTCTAACATATTCCTTAAATAACTGACTTCCTATCTCAGCTCTATACACTGTTCAAGCTAATTTACTACACTTAAAATCATGCAATGAAACAGTTGATCATCAATGCATAATTCTTCATAATGCATGTATAATATATGCCTCTCCCACATTGTGAAGTGATGCTATATACTATGTTAATAGTACTAGTATACCTAAATATGTATAAATTACCTCTCATAAACACTCTGTTTAAAATGTATGTGATAATTTAAAAACTTTAGACCAAAGCACATAAAATTCTTTATTCATTAATGAACATTATCCATGACAATATACCAGGTGTACCAATGGCAGAAAAGCATCAATTATAAAATTATGTCAGAAATATATGCATAAAATATGAGAATGGCGTATCTGAGCAATTTTTAACCATCCTTAATTAAGAAATTGACAACATATGGGTCACATTAACAAAATGGATGCATGAAAAAAAGATTTTTTATGGTTAAGAAGCAACTTAAATAATTGATTACCTGTAATTTCTGGGGCATCTCTCATGAAGTCGACAAAGTAGGGCTCTGTATCCATTTCATTGGCTGCAGCAACACCACATTCCTCCTCAGCAACCTGCATGTATATATATGTGTAAATAAAAGAAAAGGGTTCTTTGGACAAAAAAACACAAACAAAACACCCAAACTGCTTCTGTCCACAAAGCCCAATACCAAACCAAAACCAATTTAACTCATAAGAACATTACAGAACTAGAGAATGAAGTAGTCCTCACACAAGTACCACTTTGGAAAAGTGTATAACAAGGCTACAGGGGGGTCACAATGTCATACTTATGTAGAATAAGAAGCAATACCAACTCTAAAGTCTTAGAAAGTTTTCGTAATGAATATTTGTGATTTTTTCTAAACAAATCAACGGAAATCATTGTATGAAAAAGAATATTTCATCAGATCAAACTAAATAATTTTTCAATATACATTTACATTGAACTAACTCACCTGTTTTATGGTCTTTTCGAACCAGTCTTTGTCAGCCATCTCTGTGAATCTGTCAGCAACGACACGGTAGCATTCGTGTTTCCATAGAGACAACAGAACGCCAGTATTGGTCACAATTTCATCCGTACAAGTAAGCATTCCCTAATATAAGAAAAAATATGTGAAGAAAAAAAAAACAGGTGACTTTTTAACCAATGAGACCACAAAAATGATTCATCGAAAAAAAAAATCATATGTAGGCAGTCTTAAGAAATTCAGAAAATAAGACAAAATCTGCAAAAATCTTCTTGCAAAGGTTAGACACTCCATTGATAGAAAATTTACCTGACTTTTCATCTAATGTAAACAAACATAATCATATGAAATATTGTAGGAATTTTTCTTCATACAATCATCAGTATTTCAGGAATGACAATTTTAACTTAAGACTTTAAGGTACAAAGAGTCTGAGAGTATTACCTGCCAAATTCTACTGAGATCTCTCAAGTTAAACACATAGTGAAACTTGGCTGGTGTTGGCAACATCTTAATCTTTGTCTTCTGCCAGATCTTACGTGTAGCAAGCACTAATTGTTCAATCATTTCACAAACACTTTCATCAAAGCCACGTTTCTGAGGACAATAGATAAAACATTTAGTCTTGTTTAACAACATAATTCTACAAACCATGGAAACCAACTATATGCAATAAAATCTATATTGAAAAACAATTTTTATGGGCAGTTCACCTAACCATTGATCCTGGGAAGAACCAGTAATAGATTCTAAGATTCTATCCTCAGTAAGCAACTGACTACCTTCTCACATAAAGAGACATGGTCGGTAGCTGGACTCAAACCCACGACACTCTTTCAGTTAGTGGTTACAGTGATTTGAAGTCAGCGACCTTAACCACTTGTCCACAGAGGAGGGTCGTAACAAATTTGTGATAAAGCAACTAATTCTAAAGATGTTTATGACCAAGGTGTGGGAGTGAAAAAAGGATTTTTTTAGTTCAATGAGATATAAATCGGTACCTTGATAAAGTAACCCTTTCCAATTGTTCTGAAGACTTTGTCGATTGAAGAATTGGATGGTAGTGTACAGTTGAAGATGTTGAAATGGCGCTTCAGACGTTGTGGAATATCATTACGTCCACCACCGGGATGAATCATGGCTGCCATCATCTGTATGTCAACAATGTTGGTAAACTCTCCTGGTTTCTCAAGGTTATAGAAACCTTTAGCTTCAATCATCTGTCTAGTAATTTCATTTGTGATCTGAAAAATGGTAAATTTGTTTTACAATTGTCCCTGATTTTACACTTGATAGGTGCTTATTTGAAACTTCTCATGAATAAAGATAGTCAAATACAGATGACACATATCTGACAAGAAGTTAGTGATGTTTTCAGCAAAATGCTTTTGAGACTTAATCGTACTCAATATAAGTCATTTGAAATGTTGGAAAAAATTACTTCGCAATTAGTCATAATACTATATATATCATTGTATTGTCAATGATAGGCAATGTATAAATGTGTACACAAAAAATATTGAATATAAAAATTACAGTAGAACACAATTATAGTGAACTAAGATACAGTGCAGTATTTATTATTCCCAGGACAGGCTGTTCTTCATTTCATTGTGAGAGATATAGTGAAGTATGAATATAATAAAGCAATTATTCTGGTACTCAGGAAAACACTATAACCAGGTTCTACCATACATTTTACTGTAGAGCAAATTTTTATACCTTCACAATCACTGTCTTACCTGATCTCCCCATGGATTGATAACTGGCATGTTGATATCATCAACAAATACTGTCATCTTCTTTCCAGCAGGTGGACCATAAGTAGTACCCATACGTTTGTCAACAAGACCTTCAATAGTTCGTTGGAACATGAAGGGTGTTGTTGCACTGGAGAAGTTGAAACTCTTAAACATGTGCAATTCTGGGTCATGCTTTCCGCAGTAACCTTGAATCATGACCGTCTTTGCGGTACCCTGAAATACACATACATCAATATAGCACACACAAATAGGTATTACATATTCAAGACATTTTAGCAAGTTTATAACACAGCAGACATAATAAAGTTACTTGGTAGTTAAAACTCACTATTCACAAAATTTATTCCAATCCTGCTTTGAAACTTAAGAGATTCATTATAGCAGTCATTTTCAATTTCACACACACTATCCGAAATTTTAAATTTAGATAATAATTATATACAATTAGTGCAATCATTTAACTACTGGCATGAAAATAAATGAGCAATTAAAAGCACATATTATATCACTTACCTAAAATATGTAAACCAATTACTGTAACAGGAATAAATGATTACAGAGAGAGTATATATACAATGTAAAAAATTACCTGTTCACCAATCAACAAGATACATTTGCCCTGTTTTGAGATGGTTTCGATCAAGAAGTCAGTTCTCACATTGTCTACATTTGGTACAAGGATACTGGTGTACTCTGGTATTTCATTATCAGGATAAACATAGTTTGGTACCTAGAAATTAAGAAAATCAGTAAAACTATGTTGACCATTTTGTGATATTTCATAACCATATCCTGATGACAGTGTTTGTACAATTTTTAATGAGTATATAAAACAGTATTTTGATCCTTCTGGGTTTTTTTTATTACTAGAATTATGTAGATAGATAAACTAATTATGCTGCCATTATTATCAAGATTTTTATGACTCACCCTTCCAGACCAATGTTCCCACTGACCATTCTCTCCTACTACATATTCAAAGATAGTGTCTTCACCATCCATTTGAGGGAGTTGTACAGAGGAACTAGTTTTTATTAGATCTTCAACCTGGAAACAATATAATTCATTAAACACCCTGGATGATACTTAACAGTGTCACAAACCGATTGAAACTAGAATAATATCAAACAAATTAATCAGAACTAAGTTGCAATATTTGCTGTAAATCTGGGATATCATACAAGACGTAACACAGCCTGAGTTGGAGGTATGACAACTCATTGGGATTTGGTGGAGAGTAATATTTTGTGGAAGAAGGATTGTTCAGTACCGGGTATGTGTTTTCATTCTAGGATGCCTTTTCTTATCTATGTATCTGTCAAGTATTTACATTCATAAATCAAAGAACATGTACTGGGGAATCAGATAAACACATAAGTAAAATGATATTTTAAGTAGTAATTAGATCAGGGTGTTTATCAAAAGTTTGAAAGATGATCTTAAGAATTCATCCTACAATCAAGACTTGGCTTATATCCTGTAGATGAAATATGGACTCAACCAAACTTCAGGACTGAATGAAATATTTCAAGTTTTTCACAAATTCAAATTACATAGTCATGATAACAGGTCAGTTTAAAAGCAAGGAGGGCGGGCAAGAAGAAGGGATGATGTACAACAGCATATTAAGGCCTAAAATGGTCACACAGACCAAAAACATATTTATCACATAGATACATACATAATGTACATACTAGTACGATAAAATAAGAATATAATTATCATATACTAGTACATTGTATATTATATGTTTGTGATAAATGTGTTTTTGTCTGTGTGGCCATTTCAGTCCTTCATACACCATTATAAACCATCCCTTCAACATGCTAGCCCCCTATGTTTAAAAACTGTGGGGAACATACAGAATGGTTTGTCATACACTCCAGCAAGGCAAGGTTACAGAATGTGTTCATTCAACAAAGATCAGCTCAACTGATTGTCACTTTGCACACTGTTAAAAACATGCCCATAAAATTCAGACTGGTACTAAATATTCCATACAGAAATGATGGACAATGAACAGTGCACATGAACACAGTCTAAGTTCCTCAAATAAATACTTATTGTCTTAAATTGTACCAAATTTACAGCTTAAATAAGTTAATCAGTATTATTAATATATAGAAGAATAGAGAAGAACCAACTGTCAACCAATCAGAAGCTAAGTGAGTTTTAATTAGTAGGCTAATTTAAAAACACAATCATTAAGACATTAAGCAAATCTCACACGTTCAAACTACAAGATGTGAAAGCTGAATTTTTAAAGCTTAATTAAGCCAGGTTAGTGGTGATTTACTATGAAAACTTGTAAATAAAAAAGCTATGCCCCCCCCCCCCCCTCCAAACATATTTCCTCTAGTATCATTGTGAATAATCCCAAAATTTGTCTTTTTTTGTACCCCCCCCCCCCCCCCCGCTTTTACCATCGACCAGTGTCTTCCCCTTTCCTTGAAAGAAAGTCATTCTAACTATCAAAGCATAAGAAATTATTTGTGTCGGGTAGGGAATAAATCAACAACAAAACAGAACACAGGGGACAATCATGCACAACTCAGGGCAATAGAACTGACATCCTTGATCTTCTAGTATTAACTTTAAAAGCAAAGAAACTACCTTGTCATATTTTGCTACAATGGGAAAATTCCCAATACAGTAAAACTAATATGGTTACATGCAGTGAACACCAGCACACAATGAAGAATCGGTCACCATGAAGTTTTTATCCCCCCCTTAATTAGTACATTCTTATATTTCTTAGTTATGAATTGAGTAAGATATGGATAGAATAAAGCAATTATTGGTGTCCCTTTGTTCATTATAACCATGGTCAACTGTAGTAAGTCCACAAACAGACAGGGTAGTTTTCTTCTCAGTGGTAAATCCACACAAAAAAACAACATCAACATTTAAAAGAATTTATGTTCAAGAAACAATTTCCCTTTTATAAATTCATGAAAATACGGACATAAAAATTTAAAATGAGAGGTCAATGAGAAGGAAAATAGTTTAAATAGATTTTTCAATTTATAATTTGTAGGAAGAATTTTAAATGAAACGCTGGATTTTGTACATAAAGAGTAGCACACAAGCATACCAAGATTACAATGAATGCATTAATTTAAATATCAAATCATTCTTCAACATTCTATTTTTTTTTCTAAAAAGTGGAAATGAACAAAATTTCTTTTAAATGTTTTGAAAGAGAAACAACTCACACTAAGGCTTAAAATAAAAAATATGTTTGTTTCCAGTTACATGCTTATTAATAATAGGATAGGTAAATTGGCATTTATTGGCTCTTCAAGGCATGTGGAAAGGTAAGAAAAAGTAGATGTGCCATTCCTTGGGTCTAGGGTCAATGAAAAAAATAACGGTCAGTCGGGTAACTAGAAACAAACAATTCTTTACGCCTAAACTAAACTGTGATCATAACAATTAAACACTATTGTTTGGATCAAATATCGTAACAGGGTGACAAAATGATAAAACAACAATACTTGTGATACAATAAAAGCTTGAAATTATTTCTCAATGGAATTTATAACCCAGATAACAAAAAGCATGATTTTTTACTTTTTATAGGTATTTTTTAGACTGGACACAAGAAAAAACTGTTTCAGTATATAATTAAGACCAGTCATTATCCCGGTTATCATTAGTTAAATATGTTTTTACAAGCTTTTATTGTTTTTTTTTTATTGTATATTGGTTGATCTTTATTGTATTGTATACAATATCATATATACCAATAACTTTCATGATTAGATCATGACTCAAACTTACCACAGTGGAAAACTGTATGATACGGTAAATTAAACAATTAATAAGTGCTTCCAAACCTCAGGTATTGGCCAAATTCATTGTATGTTTTAATCAAATAATTAAAACACACAAGTCAAGAGATGTTTAATAATTGCATAATAAATCTTAACTGTATAAAAAACTTTGATGGAATAAGCATTTGATATATACAGACACAATTGGAATAACAATTTGCATACAAAAAAGATAATTATTTGATGTGAACATTATATATCTTAATAAGAATCATAATATAACGGTAGTTGTTTCAGAACCTATGGTCCTTGTACTGACATCGCAATAGGACTCACATATTCTTAAAATTATTTCTTATATACTGATAATAGTTTTATTGATTCTATCTTTAATACAATCCGTAATAATTAACTACATCATCACTGTCAGATAGAGCGCATACTAAATACAATCACACTCGGAATGTATCAAATAATATTGAAATACTATAGAATCAGAAAAATAAAAGATTTACAACCATACATGGCTAAGTGCTAAATAATACTAGTACTGTCCGACTTTAGGTAAAATATTGATATTTTATATTAGAAAAAACACCGTACCTTTTTCCTGTCAGCCTGTTCAAGAAGGGCTCCCAGGGACCACATGATAGCGAATACAATAAGCTTCTCTAGGTGATCTTTAGGGATATCTTTGTTGTCATCACGACGTGGAATCAAGCCCTCGAGGAGATCTATGGCTTGACGAATGTAGTTACATTGTAAAACCTGTAAGTATGAAAATAAAGTTTCAATGTATTCAAATGGAGGGAATACATACTAGTAACAGAAAGCCCCCCAGAATAGTTGAGTTTTATGTCACCAAATTGACCCTTCTTTTGAAGACAATCCTTAGTTTTTAACAACAAAATCAAAGTATGAAAATATTTGGGGACAAATTGTACCTCCGAAGCATATCCTACTGCTTTTGGTTAGGTAACGATTGTTGAGACATTTTTCCCCATGCCCAATTAGATCACAATTAGTTTGTCTAGCCCAATTCAATTAGAATACTAAATGCTTAATACTGACATATGCATGAATTTAAAGTATAGAATGAACAACAATTATTATGGTCGTTGTATAAACACAGACTTTGGGGGAAAATCTTAAAGCTGTCTTAGACAAATAAGACTAATTTCTAGACTTGATTTCTAGTCCTTGACTGGAATTTTATTACAAAGATGAGGAATAAATATATCATCTATGTAGCACAGAATCTTACATCCATCTTTGGTTCCATGAACTGTGTAATGTTTGTATAGAGGACTGGGAAGAGCTGTTCAAACACTTGGTAGATAGCATCTTGTTGCATGGACGGTCTGGTCAACAACCAACCTGAAATAATGTGGTAAATATTAATGTATAAAATATCGCTGAAGTAAGAATTGAATTGTACATGTACATATATATAATGTATATATTCAATGTCTAGAACTCCATGGAGATATTATGAATTGCGAGATAGCCAATGTGCAATCACATGTCAAAAATCAGTATCTAGAAAAGACAAAGCATCACAAATACCAAGTTCACTATATCAGTGTTATACTGTGTATTCTATAGTATTACAGACAGAGAGTCTTTAATTATCATCTTTTAGTATCACAGAGTCATAGATAAGACATACATACCTTTCAGAATGGGATCCCAGTCGAGGATGGAACTACTCATGAACACCATACCATTTCTGGACACAGTAGCTGGAGAGGCATTGTCAATGTTGTGCACCTCAAAGATAATCTTACAGTTAGGGGCCATAGGGATACGATCACCGTTAGCCAAGGTCAAGGTCTTGTTGTCATCCAGTACAGAGTTCAGGTTCTCAATCCAGATAGCATCTACTGGACCATCCAACAACAGCCAAACATGTTCACCCTGTTAATATATCACATAGTATAAACATCACATGCAAATGAATTTCATCATTTTATAATTACCAAGCCATAACATGAAACTGTGGACATTTATTTTCCAATTCTTAATTTAATAAACACAGTACTGATTATTTTTTTAGTTATCAGAGAATCTAAGAAAAAAATCAAGGTTCAAGGATTCAATAAACACTGGTTCCTTGGTTCTAGAATTCAAGAAGATGTCTCAAAGAAAGTTTCCTGATCAACTCCTAACAAACCTTTTTTCTAAAAGGCCATCTATTGGTGTGAAGAAATATGGCAATCATACATCATTGGCCTTTAATCGAATTTATTTTAAAATTTTGTCCGGTGTTTATAAGACGTCTTTGTCCACAGGTGGCTGTTGACTTGTGTATGACTGTACTTAAGGATATACTAATACTTGGAGTAATATGATAATAGAAAGGCAATTCTTACCTTCTTTGTTTTGTGTGTCCTTCTCCATAGGGTGGAGAAGATACCATCAGTCCAATCATTGGTGGCTACATCCAGACGACCAAACATCTGAGGGGCTGTGATAGCTTTGGGGTTCATTCTCATTTCTTTGTGGGGCTCACCACATTCTGTCATGGCCTTCATTAGTGTGTGGATACATTTAGTCTTACCAGCACCGCTAGGTCCCAGTGTCATCATACCGTGACGCACACGCTGGGTCTCAAACAACTGAATCAACTTGAGAATCCATGGAGCATGGTTAATTAAACCACCATCGGTTACCTAAGTAACAAAAAATATTCATTTTTAGAATATCTCCTAAAACAATGCGTATCATTTATTTGAGATTAAGGCTAAAATAGAATGTAACAGAAGTTTGCTGGTTTTCATTAGCTTATAAACATAGATTATTATTTGGCAATATTAATTATAGTACATACATGTTTTCATGTGAATCAGGAAAAAGAAAAAAGGAATCAAATCATTTTATACTAAAATATAAGAAAGGAGTCAATTAAGACCATAAAAACCTTGAAAAGAAAGAAACTGAACTAAGATGATACATCAACATACTGATCTATAAAAACAATCTCTACATACATGCATTAACTAAAATTGACAATATATATTTATATATATTTATTAGAACCTTAAAAAATAACACTATTTACTTTATAGAAATGAATAATAATAATAACATATTCAAAATAATATCTCAATAATTTCACAAATGTCACTCCACTGTAAGAATACATAAAAATTTACACAATATTGAAACCAACAACATACACTTTATACCATAATACTAAGTTAAGCAGTACATGATATTGCACAAATGGCCAAAAATCAGTATCCGTAATATTGAAGAAAATAAATCTTGATTTCTTATTTCTCTATCAGTGCATATATCAGTACTAACCAATGAATAGAAAAATCTAAAAATTTAAAGCCATTATGTCATTATTTTCAATCATTTCTTTAAAAAAAGACGAAAACTCATTCCAGGTTTTTTTGACCTTCATATGTTGGCACTGTTGTTAAGTGCAATTAGTAATTTCTAACATAATTTGCTCATACCTTAATATTGAATAACAAACCAGACATGTGCAGTAACAGATATTCTAACACCTAATTTTGGGACAAAAAAGGGGAGACAATTGTGAAAAAAACTTGCTTTCAGTGACCATAATATAAATGCAGACAGACAGACTATAAATACAATTGACAGAATACAGAACAGACATCGTCCAAACAATACTTGACCACCGAAACATCACTAAAACATGACATTACAAAAACTACGGTAGTATAATGATATAACATGATTCTATGTTGATTTTACCCTTCTGTCCATTCTATCATTGAAACAATGAGTTTCGTTTATCTAAAAGTCATATATAATCTTTTCATAAGTAAGTTCAATATATGCCATGAAAGTGGATCTTGTATTGTAACTATGTACATGAGAACCTTCACATGTTTCTAACAACAACAAAAAAACAAGAAGTCCAGAATTTTTGAAAAAGTTTTTTACTGATGATAAAAGTTATTTTTATATACCGAGGGTTCAACGCAACAGTGTCGTAACTCATAAGGAAATAAGAACAAGTTACGACAGTGTTGCGCTGAGCCCTCGATACATAGGTAGCTACTATGATATTAATGGAAGTGATTATTTTTTTACTCAGAATGAAGGTATATATTAACAGCATCAATGGCCAAAGTCCTTTAAAAAATCAACTAATCTGATACATGATTAAAATGATAAAATCTGGTATTCTAAAGACTAAATATTCAACATTCATGCACTTCATTTTAATTATTTTCCATTCTTTGCAGAAATGTAGCAAAAACTGTGCATGCAAGATTAAGAAAATAAATTAAACAACTAAAAATACGAGAATTTCTGAAATTATAATTAACTAGTGAAATTAAATATTTTGTTACTCATAATATCTATTTTTCAACATAATTTCAATTAAAAAGTTCACCAGTATAGATTAGCTGATCATTCCATATGAAAAATGATGTTCTAAATTTCAGATATTATACCAATGCAAATCAATGGCTTAAAGTTGCAATTTTCAATATAAAATCATTAAGCAGTTTGTAACATACTAAGTCATATTTTCATGCCATCACCTTTTTAAAAGAGCCTTATTTGTAAACAAGCTGTTATGTATGCACACCGAGCTACAATAACCCTCAACCAAGATAAATAACACATGAAAAATTGAAGAAAAAAGATGTAAAATATGTCGATCGAGGCCGGGTTAAAAATTTACCTTCTTTTCAATGGCAGCTTCCATCTCTGGGTAACCAGCCTTGTCGAGGACAATGCCGGGGAACAAATCATCAATAAGGGACATAAATAGGGGCTCATCTTCATCCACCTGGAATACAGGAATAATGAAAACATTAGTATGGTGATCTGTATGTTCAAACTAATGAGCCTAGTCACACATTACGTGTCATTACACCATCACACAATTCATGGTAATTCCAAATAAATACCCAGCAATTTTGAATAACTTAAATGTTTTTTGTTATACAAAGCACTCTTTCATTGTTGTTTATTTTAAATTAAATTTTTAAGGTGAATCAGTGAAATTCTTAAATACCTGATAAACAGGTAAGATAAAACTTATTTCTCTTTAACTTAGATCTCACCGATAAATATTTAAAAAACTCACCAATTTTGAGAGATTCATATCTCTGAGTACTCTCATCACACACACTGTCTCGGGATCATCGGGGTTAGCACGTTTGAAAGCTCCGAGCGTACGCAACACAGACAAAATGTTACGTAGACCAAAATCATAATGCACCTGTAATGTTGATTATAAACAGTCTCATACTTTAAGTAATTTACATAGGACTTGTCTAAAACAAGAAGATATTGTTTAAACCAAATGGTGTCTCCACTAAAGTGAACCTTAAGTTCATTCTCAAAGCTTATGACACAAAAATTAGCTAGCTTTATGCAATGAATGTAACTAGAATTACAAATCATAATCAATGGATAAGCAAGCATTAAAAGGTTTCCGCTATATGTAATTGTGTGCAAAAATGGTTAAAAAAATTGGATAATAGTATAATTATGATATATCAAAAAAAACTTTAGTCTTATCAATATACCTGTTTGGTCAACTGTTCCTCACAGAGCTTGTACAGGGTGAAGAATTTCTTGGCAAGGGCAATGTTCTGTTGGAAACCACAAGAAGCGAGTTTGACACGGATGATGATAGCACGATCAGGCACCATCATAGCCACAGTACGGAAGTTAATCTTCAGATTCTCAGGTAATTCCTGTCTTCCAGCATAACCAGGGTTCTGTGGATAACAAAAACAACTTAATGCTAAAATCAATCAGAAAGTGTTGGTATATCACTTTAAATAGTCAGTGCATAAGTTATACAATAACCTAAATCACTGATTCCTCCATTACAGTTCATATACATGAAGATGCATACATGTATCTATCTGAAGCAAAAGAAAACGAGAGTGCCGCAAGCAGTGCCAATGCTCGTCTATTCGCCGCCTCAGTGAGATCTATCCACAAAATTATGAAGTTTCATGTTGCTACCTTTTATAGTTTGCACAAATGCCAGCGACACAGAATAAGTGATGTAAATAGCTAGACTTTTTATTGGAATACAGCTGAGCTAAATATCAGCAAATATCTTTGGTGAAATTTTCTGCAAACCAATCAAAGGCATTACCTGTAGGAGAAAATGTGTTGTTTGGATCTGATTTTTGTTCTGTGTTTAATTCTTGGAATCATTTTCTTATATATATCCATTTAAACACATAATTATCATCAATACATACTATGAATTATACATACCATTGTTAAGAAGATACCGAATTCAGTATCCATGTCAACGCTGTCACCATCAGTGAAGATGAAGGAAGATTTACGTTCCTTCTTACATTGGAGTACAATAGCAATCTGCTGGGCAGCCACAGACAGTACAGGAAGTTCAATACGATTGAACTCATCAAAGCATCCCCATGATCCAGACTGAGCCAAACCTGTAACATAACATGAATAGTATATACAGTAAAATCCACTTAGTGACCATCTCATTGTTATAAACACATCATTATAATGACCAGATAAGTAAATCCTTAAATTAATTAGAGACCACTCTGTATGACAACCAGCTAAATATAACAACCAATTAAATAAAACATCCCATATTATAGTGGCCACTTCATTACTTAAACATCCACATTATAATGATTATGATATTTTCTGATCAGTTTTAAATTTTTCTTCCATCTCAATTTCATAAAGATTCTGCCGCCATATTAAGAACATAATATATAGGTCTCAAAGATAATCCTTATTTTTAAGATTTTAAAATTTAAAGCAAATCATCTCTCTTAGTCTGTCAAATACAATTCAAATAAATGAAAATTATTCCTGAAGAACATTATGCTGAAATATTGCTTACTAGTTTTTTTATTCTACGTCATTATCAACTTGTGACAGGTATATTAGGAATTTACACAAGAACCATCTACACCAAAATAGCTGGTAAACCATTACTTTTTATTGCGTCAAAATATTACAAAAATACCTTTGTAGATACGACCAAGACCTCTGAAATCCATCTGATCTGAGCAGTTGAAGACAACCACATATTTACCAAGACAACGACCCATGTCCTTGGTAGTTTCTGTCTTACCAGTACCGGCAGGTCCTGCTGGAGCACCTCCAAGACTCATACCCAGAGCTTGTGAAAGAGTGATATAACATCTAGAATAGAAATTAATGATAACATTAGTGATATAACATCTAGAATAGAAATTAATGATAACATGAGTGATATAACATCTAGAATAGAAATTAATGATAACATGAGTGATATAACATCTAGAATAGAAATTAATGATAACATGAGTGATATAACATCTAGAATAGATATCAATGATAACATGAGTGATATAACATCTAGAATAGATATCAATGATAACATGAGTGATATAACATCTAGAATAGAAATTAATGATAACATGAGTGATATAACATCTAGAATAGATATCAATGATAACATGAGTGATATAACATCTAGAATAGATATCAATGATAACATGAGTGATATAACATCTAGAATAGATATCAATGATAACAAGTTAGCTACTTGAATCAATACTTCAGATAAGTTAACACATTAACTCATTAACATTCACTCCTGTATTATAGATAAACACCTATAAAACAATTGACACTAAAATTCAATAAGTGCCACATAATAATTAAAATGGCTGTTCTTTAGATTTGAAATTTCTTTAACAGCTCACTGTCATTTAGAAATCCATACAAATGACAATTCAATATGATCGGATAGGAAATATAGAAAATTTGACAGAAACATTTTGCCTCATTGCAATAATTTAAAGCCCGTATGACTAGAATCCTGTTTGACAAGGACAACTTTGTTCAGAGTTTACTATAACAGCATTGATCAGATAATGACATAGAACCAACCTGTCAGTAAGTGGTGTGATTACAAGACGTTCAGTACAACCTAAGAACTCATTCTGATAAATAAAGTCTACATCTGTGATGGAAATCTGACATTTATCAAGGTCTTCAATAAAGTAGAAACGAGATTGTTTCAACCATTCAAAGTCTCCTGGGGATCTGATATGCATCTTCACCTGAAAACACGAGTGAAGTTGTCAGACCATACCAGTAAGCGCTTCCATATAATCTCACATATATAGCATTTAATTTATACATCATAATTGAACATAAAAAGGGTTTAAATCTTGAAGATATCTGTATTATATCAAACAAACATTTACAAACTCAATGACAATAAAGGTTTTAAAAAACATTTACCATGAAACTACTTGACATATTCTAATCATGACAAAATACATTATGAACAAGACAATGAGTTAAATAAACATTCTGCACACTTCATGAACTATTCATTTGTAGTTCAAGGAAAATTCATGAATTCCTTTGAAGGGTATATGCTCAAGGTGGCAGCTTGACTTAGCCTCCTACAGACAGATAGACGGACGGAAAAGGCAATCGCTATATGCCTTAAAATTATTTGATGCTACGGCATAATAACTTAGACTTCATGTTATAATTCTGTATATCTGTATTAGTAACATTATGTTCAACTATGAAAATAGTTTGTACCAAGTCATCAAAGATATCCTTCTGATGCACATGAATGGTAATTAATGTCTCATATTTTGTTCTCTCAATTTTCTTCAAATCAGTTGTAGTCATTTGAATAAGTTCATTCAACATATCCAAGAATTTTTGGTTTGTGTTAGCCATCACTTTCTTGTCTACACGAGCATTTGTGAGCGCATCCTCGGCATCACGTGTCCAGATCATCTGAATACCTAGTAGACCAATCTGGCGGTGGGAAGAAAACAATTATGAATTAAACATGTAGCTTGTATAATTTTATGCAGGTTTTTTCTTGAGTAAGGAAAGATGCTGGAAACTGGTAAAAAGGAGAAAATTTGGGGAATATTCACAACGCGAAAAGAGAAAAATGATTATTTTGGGGAAAAATATAGCATACAACCTTAGTGGAAAAAAGAAGACTATCAGTGTCACATTTATAGTAAAAACCCTGATATGCATACTTTATGACTATAGAATGTTGTAGAAGCTAGTAAAAGCAACATTTATGTGAATTAAATGCAACAGGGAAATCATTGAATATATGTATAGCCAAAAAGGCGCAACCCCTAATCAAAAGCAGGTGCTTTAAAATATCAATATTAGTGTAACATATTAACATTTTATAACTTTCTTCAAATTGAAAAATGGGACAAATATTAATACATAAACATATGTACCATTCAAAACAATGGTAGTGATTACAAATAAAATCTCACCTGAGCTGGGTAGTTGTTTTCAAACTCAATCATGTTGAATGATGGATCACCAATAGCAATACTGGCCATTCTGATAATGCTGTGCACAGAACGTTTGGACATCTTTAGAAGATCCCCTAACCAAATCTCTACATTACCCTAATAAAATAAACATATAGAAATTAAATATTAACTCCAAATGGCACTAAATTTGGACTAAAGAAAAGAATATGATACAGAATCAGACCATTTTTTAGAACATTTAGATATTAAGTAAGAATGTGTGTATGAAACATACAGGAAAGTAGCTTATTGACTGTGTGAAGTTTGACCGTTATATAGTCAAGAGAATGAGAAACTAAAACAATTATTTTAAGATGATTATAAAACGCACAGAACTTAAATCATAGTTTCATATATGGTCAAACCAGTGTTTGCATTCACGTCCAAATAAATGTCATTGATTATTAAGAACTGACATCCAAATGTAAGCCATCTATCAATAAAGACCATATTTCCACTTTCCAAAGGTTGAACTTTGTTCAGAAGTTTGAATGTATAAGTTTGTGAAAGTCAAAAGTAACTAACCTGTGCCATAACAGGAGCTTCTAACTGTACGGTCTCACCTTCCTGTGAATTAAGCTCTAAGATCTTGTCATAAGTCTTCTCATCAAAGGTTACAAGTCTTGTGTTGTCAAATACACTCAACAAATGGTTCTGAAATAAATATAAGACATCTCAACAACATTATATGACCTTATAGATTAATTTTGTTCCATATATTTAAGAAAAGAAAAAATTCACAATGAATTTGTAAATTGTATGCATCTGTTTTATAATAACATCATACTTCTTCTATAAGTATTCTGTTATTCAGAAATTGTGTCTAACCGTAGAATTTTCTTTTTTTTTTGCAGGACTTACCTTTGTAAAATATCATGTATATATACTATACTGTAATAATAACTATGTTTAGATCGTAACTAATGGTGTTCTTACATGGACCACTGATGAATAAACTGAAACTTACTTACAGATACGTACTACTAATAAAAGTCTTAATGATAGTAGAGAACCATAAATCTTTAAGAACCTCTGAAAGATTAAACTTAATGGAATTCACTGAACAGTACATACCTGAATGGTGTGAGAGTCACTGGCCTGACCGAGGATCTCAAGTAGGGCAGGATCAGACACAAAGAAGAATCTTGGGAACACCAAACGTTTCTTCTCTAGGTATCCAGTCAGAGATTTCTGACAGATCTCAAGTTGTTCTAGAAGATGAGGCAGTAACTGCATCATGGTGTCATCACCGACACAACATATCACAACATTGGGGTTCTCATGAGCTCTCTGCATGATCTTTAACCAGGACTTGTCAATGTTGCTGAATCTCTTAGCTTCCTGTGAGTGAAATATTTACATAGGTGTGTAATGTTATAAAATTACCATACAGTCACAAGTCTATTACGGTATGATTTATAACTCAGAACAAAATTTATAATAAAAATCATATTGATATACAGAGGCGTGATGATAGCAAAAAAATAAAATTCATTGAGCTTGGAGCATGGATGCCACTAGGGACCTCAGTGGGTCCTAGGGATGACCAAAACTGCATAATCCACCATTCTCCCAAACAAATCCCATCCAAAATATAACAGTTAAATGTTGTACTAAAGAATCATCATTCACTCCTGATCAGAAAATGCTGTTTCTCTTAATCTTTCAGCTCAAGCTGATATAATTGATGTAAAGAAATGAAATTTTTTGGTGAGATTTTTGTAAAAAAATCCTTGAACTTGATGTCAACATTCATAGCACTGTATTATAAAGGGAAAGAATCAAAATACCAACCTGTGGCAACTGTTTAGCGATATCACCACCCACAAACACAGCTTCCAAATAGATCCATAAGTTCTGTACAACCAACCAATTTTCAATGATTTCTGTGGTACCAGTCAACTTTTGTACCCATTCCTGAATCTTTGGCTTGAATGGTGCGTTATATCTGAAGAAATATGTACAACAAACATTGATTATAATTTTACTGTGCAATTGTTTTATTTAATAGAAAAACTTGAATCTTTTAAAGAAACAATAAGTAAAATCATTAATTAAAGTTTAAACTATTAAGGCGATCATTAGAATAAACATACACAAAAAAGAAATCAACTTCATTTTGGTATCTAACAAAGTTAGGCCACCCTTAAATTTTTTTGGTGTTTGCCATTTCCAACCCATACTTCTTGAGTTGGGTTGGCAGGTAGGTAAATTCCTTTTTTTCTGCTTAATACACATATACACATTTGACTTAAATTTGTAAACAAAATATTTTTAAAACACAGAAAGATTTTTTTTTTAAATATTTGTTAGGACATTCTGTTTTTTCGGACAGTGGATTTTAGGTTGGTCAGTCAGATGTGGCAAAAAAAAAAAAATTTAACATAGGCCTTAGATCACTTACCTGTTACTGAGGAGACCACCAAGAACCATCAAGCTGTCTTCCATTAAGGCCACAGTATCAGCAGTAGTGTCACCTGAAATATTAAACAGTTATCTAAGTAAGAATATATATATATTGTTGTTGTTGTTTTATGCCTGTTTTCAACAGCATTTTGGTCATATGACTGTAGACATAACATCAATTGTACAGTCCCAGAGAACATTATGTTGTATACAGCATATGAAACAACAAAATCCAGTTCTTTGGACTTAATATTTCACTAATTAACCGCAACAGACTAGAAGCATCCCTCATTAATCGATCAGACCTTTAATACAACTGAACATGTAAAAGGTCAATCCTGTGATAATTTCCACATGGTAATTCATTATTGTCACCAAGGCTCATCTTGCTGGATATTTCCTTAATGACAAAAAATGTAAATTCTTAAGTATTTGGTGATTTTCAAAGGTTGATACGAGCCAATTTTCAAAAACATTTTTATTCATTATAGACTACAGGAATCATATGGTATAATATACCTTTAAGAAGAAGTTCTCCCCTGGTCTTGAAGTTACCAAACTGGAAGGTTTGTACACTCCAGTCATTCACAACTTGTTTCAACTTAGCTTCAATGTCCTTTTCTTTTACGGCTGAGATACACACATCCTGAAGTCAGCATAATTGACTCTAATTGAATTCTCTTTCATAATTATATTCTGATTAATCAAACAAATCAAAAAGCAATTTCTTGGTAAAAGATTTGCAATTTAATGTTATCAGTTTATGCTGACTGCTGAAGACAAACAAAAACTTTTCATCTATTTGTAGTTTTTTTTTTTAAATTTCCTTTTTGTATTCGCCGCATAGCAGATGAATACAGTGTTATTTTAAATTATTGTTCCAATTCTGTGGCTTGAATTTTAGCCACTACAGACTCTGTTTTAAGACCGATGTATTCAAGCTATTTACCTCAATATCTTCCTTGTTCTGCAACAGTGGAGCATCCATCAAGTTACGGAGGAGGAAGTTGTCAGCCTCAACATCAAAGGTATGACCAGTAATCTGTGCTAATCGCTCCCAATGACGAGTCATCATAGCTTTGTTAGCCATCATTTCAAGAAGTGGACAAGTTTCATTGAAATCATCAATGGTTTTCTTTAACTCTTCGTAAGCCTGCCATTCTTTTAAAGCCTTTGGCAACTTGCGGCACCTAGCATAGAAAAAATCATAGACATTTTAGCTGTGATGATATTTCGCCATTAAGTCCATTCGATCATAAATTTCATTTTCTGTACAAGCACAAAATGTTTTAAATAAGAACAAATAACTTTCAACCCATCTACACACTGTTAAAAGTTTGGGTGCCAAAAACACAGCATTTTTCACTGGTTAGCCTAAATTAAAATTTTACTCACTTGTTTTGGAAGTCCAACAATTCATTGTTAATTTTCTCAATGTCGATATCAACCCATGGAATATCCTGGTATCCACTGACATTCTCCAGTACAATATTGTACAATTGATACAGTTTCTGAGCGAGATTCAATTCTTTCTTGATTCTCTGTAATTCAGGGTAGGGAGTTACTGGAAGACCAAAGAGCTCCTCACCACCGGAGTATGTGATGTATTTCCTCCAGAGTTCATCAAACCTAGCCTGGAAGATGTTGAGACGATCTGAAGCCTCACGGGGTTCAATACCGTCAACCATGGGTCCCCTGTAAATCAAATTACAAATTCAATTTATTTTTATTTTCCGAAGACTTTGCTCGTAATGTATATACTTGAAAAAATATCTGACTTTAGTACAAAGATGGTTTCGGGAATAACGTTTTATAAAACTGATTTTTAAATACAATTATAATTCATTATTATAGTATTGGTACATTAAAATGAACTAACTCATTCTTAAAACATAATTCTACAGAATTGATATTTTAGTTAGATACTAACTTTATATCGTAATCACCGACAAACTCAGTCTGGTCATGCATGAACTGATCAACACCGGCCAAAAGATCTGATTTAAACTTAGGTTGAATCATCAACAGATGATCTTGTACCTCATGAGCCTGAAACACAATGCCACAAATGTTAGCAATAAATGGATGAAAGAATGCTAGAAAAAATATCGAATACAATGTACGGTCAAACCTGTTAACAAAAGCCATCCTTTGTGAAAGGCAAAATGTGGACTTTATTGACAGGTGCTGGTTTGACTGTTTTTATAAAAACATCCTTTAATACTGGATAAACAATAATCTTAATTTTCAATTCATCAGGCAATTTCAATGATAGTTTATATCATTTGAAAGCACATAAAAAATATAATTATACATGCTATTGATTACTGTCCAAAAATGATCAATTCCAAAGAAAATATGAGTACATAAATTTGCATGGTTTTACATAAAAGGAGATTTGATAGGATTCTTACTTGTGTGTTTAATTTCTTCCATCCATATGAAAGTGAATCAACTCTTTCTGCATTACCATCATTGAAGAAGATATTGTATTTGTTTAACATAGCATAACTTTCCTCTATTGGAGTAATTGTCATATCAATACGAATTGAAGCTTGTCGGATCTCTCCTAACGATGCCATATGAGATCTGACATCATCGAGATCTTTCACTGGTCTTGATAATTTCTTCATCTGGTTTTCCATGAATTCAAGAATTTCGTCCATGTCCTGTGCACACTTTTCATTAAGCGCTTTAGAGAATGCTAATTTCCAATTTCTGGCCTCTGTGATCAGAGCAAGTTTTAGTGGGTCAGACATGAAGGTCACAGACCCGACACGATAAGCTGGTTGAATTTCTTCAAGTTCGAGCTCCAAACGCTGCAGAGTACAAAATTAAGGATTTCAACATATAATCAAACAAAGACAAACTGCATAGAATTAAATAATAAATTTATATGAATTTCACCTTCCAGTCATTGTGAGCTTATTTAGGTTATTTCAATTACTCAATATCATACAATACTAAAATCCTGTACCATTACAAACTTTTTTAATTAACTTTCAAATTTATGATTTATGAACAACATATTTAAGATTTTGTTCAGTTGCTATGGTAACATAATACAGACCTGATAAAACTTGATCTGTTGCTCAATTTCTGTCAAGATTGGTTTATCTTCCATGAATTCCTTCACAGCTTCTTCAGGATTCTACAAGAAATGTTCACATATGTATTAGACAATATACAATACATCTATCCAGGTCTCATTATATCTATCAACTCATTAAGTCATTTTGAAGATATTTGAATAAAAAAATGTAAATGACAGCTGAACTTTAATTAAAACTCATAAAGTTGTATTTCGAATTATAGAATTGTTCTGTTATATTACTTGTACTAAGTCTTGTCAGTAGCACCACAACTCACATTAAACAATGTTCAGATAAGTCTACAAAAAATGTATGGACAAATAAAATCTGAAGCAAGTATGATTGTCCAGTTGGATTAAAGCAAAATAACTTTTTTTATAAGTTAGAACAACGGAATATATTGTATACCTTGGCCCAGAGATGTCCATGCTGTGAGAAACTGTCAACAACTTCTTGTATATCAGCCTTGAATGTACTGATGATGGAGTTGAGTTGTATAACAATCTTTACAACATCTTTATGTTCGCTGATAATCTTGTGAAGAGGTTTGATTACAGATGCTGGCTTCATGATGGCACCTTCCTCAGCCTGGTCAGTAGCAGCGTTCTCAATCTCCTGGTAATACATACAGAAAATGTGATGGACTATTTGAATTGTTTTGTTTGATGGCTTCAAACTCCAGTCTATAACATACACATGGATACATCATACAAAATTTTACATCATTAAAGCAATCGACAACAGGACCAACATACCAATAATATATTCATTAGATATATAACTGATGCATTGAATAAGAAGAGAAGTTAAGGCTATATAAATCATGAATTATGAAACCTGTCTTTTCTGCGTACCCTACACTTTGACAACTGAGTAACCCATTACTACGCATTGAAAATCATTCATTATAAATAAGCTCTTAAAATATTATCAACAACAAAAAAAAAACTATTTTGTAGCTACAGGATTAACAAATACACTTTAACACAATCTAATACTGAAATTATACAAATGTAAAAAACTATGTGTAATTAATGTCATTCTAAACAACCAGTGCCAGCTAGTAACAGAATCAGGCAAGTTGCAAGTCAACATTTCTAATTAATGATATACAATGTACCAGTACAGTAAAACCATTGACAACCTGACTCCTTGAAGAAAAACAGAATTCTCTGAAAATCAGACGATTTTCAAATCCATTTTTAATCTGAACTTACCATCAGTTCTCTGAAAACAGGAATTCTCTGAAAACAACAATTCTCAGAAAACTTTTGGTCCAGTCCAGAAGGGGTCTGGTTTTCAGGGGTCATGCTGAATAATGTACATATATTTACAACCTGAATACATTGTTTTTATAAGAATCATTGCCTATCTCAAAGATGTATACAGTCTACTCATAGGATCTGTTACAAACATCATTGAAAACATGCAACAGAAAATTATAGTAAAAATTTCCATAAAATTAAATATGATAAATCCGCAATCACATACACAAAATTAGAACACGTAATACACCAAGGTAGGTATTGACTTAGCACCAACATAAACACTTTAGTCCAATTAATTAACACATTAAGTTGAATGCAAGCATAGCCCTGGTCAAGAATTGTATTACATTCACACATGATAGTTTTTCTGTTCAAGACTTTTAATACATTTCACACACAATTGTTCCTCAAACATCTTTTTATTTTCAAACCAAAGAGATTCAATCTCTGTAAGTATACCTCACTCTGTCACAAACATTTATAAATCATAGTAGACAAGAGTGGATACACTGCAAGAAATTGATTAGAAAGCATAGAATCTGCATCCCTGGTAACATAGTAAATAGTGGAGAGAATAACATATAAATATCAAACAATTATATACAAAACCAATAAATTTAATTTTGTAAATTAATTGATAAAACAGGATAATTTTGAAAATTAATTGATAAAATGGGGGTAATTTTGTAAATTAATTGATAAAACAGGATAATTTTGTAAATTAATTGATAAAACAGGATAATTTTGTAAATTAATTGATAAAACAGGATAATTTTGTAAATTAATTGATTAAGTGATAAATGTTAAGGAAAGATAATCAAATATAAATTAGCATACAGATCTTCCATGGGTTTGATGAAGTTTATGTAAAAGTAAACATCAGATTCCATGAAGTGACTGTTAAACTAATGTTTCAATATGAAATCATTAAAATCATTTAAAAATGCTAACATGAAACCTCAGTTTAACACAACACCTCTGGATGCTTGTATCTATTATCTCCCTTGAATATATAAGTATCAAATAAGGCAGACAACCATGAAATTACCAGAGATGCACTTTAAGCTTGTTTGAAAGTTCTACATACAAATTACATTTAGATAATTACAACAGACAAGAACATCAACATTTAGTTCACAATTTTAACTGACTACAACTTTCAAAAACATTTAATACAATGCATTAATGGATGAGTTTTAGTTGGCATGACAAACCAACAAGATTTGATTACCTTATTTACAACAGATGGCGCTCTCTGTATTAAGAAAGTATATAATCGTCTTAGTGATAAAATACAGCACAGTAAAGCATGTATATTCATTACATTTCAGACAGATACATGAAAGTACGGGTACACAGATTAAATACACGATACATTCCAGTTATATAGATATACATGTACATATTTGTAACAAAAACAATAGCAATTGAAATATATACATATATTCAAAACTCTAGTTAAGAAATATGGGAATAGGAAAATACTAGAAACAAAATTGATATAACAGAAAGTCTGTTCTGAATGTGTGACTTACTTTATGTCTCAACCTGATGCCCTAAATATTCATAAAAGGTCATTAAAATGATCACATAGGTTAGCATTCATCCGCCATGTGACATACTAGTATCATGAATTGACAAATATATTGGAATAGGCTGGAAATTAACCATACCTTGAAAATTTGTCAGAAAAATATTACTTTTCTATATATGCAATGAGAATTAGATATTGAATTAAAATAGATGTTAGTATCATAATATGACAGTTAATAGATTAATTGGATCATAATGTTCGATTAATAAATGGAACAAGAACATTATTCTACCTTCTGTTGCTGCCTCTGGTTGATAATCAAATGTTCCCATTGTGGAATATCCTGTGATGCCTTCAATATAACCTGCACGGCTTTGTTGAGAGATGATTGTAGGTCTTCAAGACTTGGTTTCATTACAACATTAGGAATCTGTAGAACGATCTCTGCACAGAACAATGGTACTTTCTGATCTTCTTTAACTTCATCTTTTGTGTATTTGTTCGATGTCTGCAGACGACGCTTGATAGCATCCAGAGAAAGACGAGTTCCTGAAATTTGAAGCATAACATTTTTTTCAAATATAATCATCATTAAAAAATTATACAATTTATTTCTAACTACAAATGCTTCAAATATTGAACTCTGACCTGGGAGGGGTCATGTTAAAAAATGCAATTCATAAATCAGCCAGACAACAGCTTCAAGATCATGATATTAATCATGAGCATTCAACAAAATAAGATAAAATGGTGAAGTTACAATACATTAATGAATTAAATCAATATTCTTCCAAATTTGCGACAAGACCAAAGTTGTACCTTTGACAAGAGCTTCAGTATTTCTCTGGGTGAAATAATTGAGTAGAGTGTAGTAGCTACAAGCAATACATTCTTGACAACGACTCTTCTTGTTCTTCATGTCGGGAGCATAACACTGGTAACCTTCTTCAGCTGTCAAATTGGCCTGGTCTTCCTCAGAGAGTCCAGATTGTAACTGATGTACAAGATCATAGACAGCTGTCTCAACCAAATGACTCTGACTGTAATCAAATAATTAACATGCTAAAAATTTGTTCAGTTTGGTTAACAATTATGGATATTGTATTTTCAACTAACAAACACAAAATTATCCATTTCATGAGTCATTCAAATCCAAAACCATTACAGTCAATATTCTCCATAAAAAGAGGGTTTACCAGGAAAATTCACATACGAGTATACCGTATACCATAAAACTGCAGAGACATCGAAACATAAATTCATTACATACCAAGACATTATAGACATCATATTCTATAACAGTAAAATATTTATAGTATGGGGTCATATAGTTTTAGCATGATAGAGGTCTGAACCAAACAAGTTACTGAACATACTTCATTTCATTGGTCACAACTTATATCAATCAGTAAACAAAACCATATAAAAATCTGCAACAACAATACTAACTTTGCAAGGTATTTGGAAGCTGTCGTCACAACATCTGTTGTAATATCCAGGAATTTCTCCATGGTAATAGCTTCATCCTCAGGAAGCTCACACAGAGCAGTGGCTGACATATCTTCTAGTACAGCCTCAATACGACACTCTAGGATATCATGTACAGTCTTAGATAGTTTGTCTAGTTCCCTCATCACCTTGTAGTTCTTCTCGATATCTGTGACATAGTCATATGAAGATGTGATCATATAACTCAATAATATATTTTAAGCCACATTTGTTAATAAATTTCCCAACACTGGTATATCGCTCAGTAAACAATATTCAAAAATGGAACTTAAGAGGTACATTTCTATTCAAAACCGTTCTTTACATTTGTAATGAAATATTAATTAGAAACTTTCAAATGCGCAATGAAAATTAAAATACAGTAAATCTAAGATTTGCAAAAATGGATGCCTTATTTCAATTACATACTCAAACTGCAACAGAAATATTATTTATGATAAAATATTTTTATTTTGTGGACAAAAATAAGGCTACGGTTACTTGACTGTAGAAACTCTTCTATTTTCTCTGAGCACCTTTTATGAGATAAAGGTACTATTCATTCTCAAATGTTTTATTGTTAGACACTATAGGTTCTATGCAAAAGATTAGTTGCATAACTTGAAGTTTTAACATGACATTTATTTTCTAACAATCAATGGCAAGTAGGTCCTTTAGTAACTTACATTCATTGACATTAAGAGAGGTCCAGGTAAGGGCTGTAACTCCAGGTTGAAGTTCTTCCTCTACTTTGTCCTTGTATGGTTTCATGAGGGGAACCAGTACAGGTGAGATATTGGCTAGTATGCTCTTGTATTCTTTCAACATTTCAGTCAAACTGAAAAAGTACAGTTAACACAATAAAGTACATTTAATGAGATGTTTTTCACTGACCATGCTAAGGGGGAATAAGTATTCATTTTTTCTATAAACCAACCAGAACTATTTTTGTAATTGTAATAAATAATTTCAGACAAACAGTTAAGCTTAAACATTTTGTTCAGGAATTCTAAACAACTAAAGAACATATATATATCATTTACTATAACGCCACAATGTATGAAACTCATTATCTTCAAATGTCAGAGCAAATGGGTATAATTTCAGAATCCTAATCAAATACAATTCAAGTTGGAAACTTTTCATATGCAAACAAATTTTTATTCAAGTTGGAAACTTTTCATATTTATGCTAACAAATTTTTCATGAGGATGGTTTATTTTAATTTCTTCAAACATTGACAGAATTATCTTAGTCGTGTGATATTTGTATCGACGAGATAAGAAATCTACAGCCTACGTTCATAAGACAGCAAGATATGAAAATATCTGAAGAGACAACTAACTGCTATGTATTAAATAAAGTAAATGAAATAATCGTTCAAAAAGTTTCAGTGACTTACTCCACATTAGCTGTCTTAATCTCATCCTCTTTAGTTTGTAAAGCCTTCACTGTTTCTGGTACTTCTAGATTGAGAGCTTGTAAGCACTTGGCTTCTTGTATCAGTTCAACAACTTGAGAATCAAAGTTCACAAACAGTTCTCCAGTGTTGGGATGACGTACTAACAGAGAAGCATTCAATCCAGACTTGGAAGCCTCTATAGCTCGGATCCAACCACGATGATACAGCATCTATAAAATAAACCATATACAATCAAAGTCAGCTTATTTCAACAGGCAACAAGGCCATACATCACCAAATACGATACTCTGACATTAGCAACAAATTCTGTCTTAATTCCTCCCTTTGAATATTTAAAAGAAAGATACAAATCTTTATCCGACAAACCTTTTTAAGCTTCACTATTTTTAAGATGAGAGCGAATATCAAAGTTAGAGTGGTGATTCTTCTTTATATGGTAAAAAATGTTCAGAAGAAAATCCTTACCTCATATTCCATCAGAACTCCTGCCATCTTGTTGTAATTTCTTACAATTTTCTTAGCCTCTGCATTCTTCAGAATTTCTGGTTTCGACTTGAAAGCCCTCATAGGAATCTCAATTTTTCTGTAAAGCTGACGAGCCCACGCAATACGTCCTGCTACTGGAGGCAAGTTACGTGGTATCATAGGCTCTTGTTTGAACTTCTGGTAAAGTTTACGAATATTTTCCAAGTCCTTTCCGTAGGCCATCAGGACTTTCATGTACTTTTCATTAATGTCAAGATTGGATCCATTTATTGCTTCGAACTTCGACAACAATTCTATAGCTTTCTCAGTCTGCAGAAAATATATACCATCAAATCATTTAATATACTGTCATAAATAAGTACATTTTTCATTACATTGAAGCTGAGGTTGTTTTATAATTTTTACTAAAAGTCATAAAGAGGCAAGTAATATATCACACACTGAATTATGGACAATGTTGCAGCATGTTATTTGAGCATGTAAGTAAAACTAAGAAAAAGTACACTTTGCAGGAAAGCCTGTTATAAGATTTGTAAAAATCATTTAAAATAAGACATGAACCGATATTTAGAATGAAATCAATTGCTTGACAAAATGTATAACTTACTGAGAGTGGTTTCTGGAACCAAGTGTCCATAAAGTTCTGTAGCATTCCACGAAGTATATCAATCTGGTTACGGAACTCCAGGTAGTCATTGTCAAACTAAAAAAAGTACATTAATGTCAAACTGTAAAAATATAAAACATTACAAACAGCTTCCTTAGAGAGACATGGGTCGAACAAATGCTACACAAATGACAAAATGGTTCAAGCAGTGAAAAATGAATAGGACTTTTAGTATGTTGTAACTTAACAGTTTGATAAGATCTAAACAATAGATAGATTGATGCTACACATCTAAAAGGGACATGGTATTTACAACAAAGAGTAGGGATCTAGGACCTTACCTCAGCTTTCCTATGGTCAAGAATATCGTAATTCTTTTTCTTGGCATTATCACAGATTGTCTTGTATTTCACGCAGATAATGTCAATGCCTTCAATTTTCACATCGCCAAGACCAGAGAACATCTCCATTGTGTTGATGACATCGGCAATGCGTTCTAGACGTTTACAGAATGTATCAAACTTGCCAAATATGTAGTTCTCACTGGAATGGAAACAATCAATTAATAATGACATGAAGAAAATTGTGAAAGATAAGGCATGCCACAAAAGGTCACCACAAAACTACTATTAATTATAATATCACATTTTTTTAATAAAATCAAATTTTATTAATATTCAGTATTTCACATGAAACCTATGAATCAAATACATGTTCATTACACAGAAATACAAGGAAAATGTTTCCAAGGTAATGGTTGCCAAGGCGATGGTCACCAAGGCAAAGGTTTCCAAGATAACAGTTTTCATAGAAATGATTTCTTAGGCAACAGTTCTTAGGTCAAGGTCTCCAATGTAAAAGTTACCTGAATTCAAACTGTTTCTCATTGGGGTTTTCCTTCAGACGTTCCTTAGTCTTCTGGAATTGTTTCTGGTACTCTTCATTGAGTTGAGTGCATTCATTCAACCTCTGTAACACTACAGGCCTAGTATAACACATAGAGAATGGTAAGTTAATATACACATTAACAGATTGATGAATGACAGGACTGGTGTCAGTTAGGTGATTTTTACCATAATTGTGTTAATTCATTATTTAAATTGCAAGCCGTATTTTTAATAGCTTTTTAATAATAAACTTACATTAAATTTGATCACCCTATATGACAGAGAGAAGAGACCATGGCTAACTAAGAAAACAAATGGGATCCATTAACTTTACAGGTTAGTTCAAATAATTACTAAACATGAACCATAAAGGATATTTTTATCAATAAATTATAATAGACAGCATTGATAGTTTCTATATCGTATTTTACCTTGGATGATCCCAAATCTTTCCGACATCATGCATGATGTAATGTTTGCATGTTGTGATCATTTGATTGGTGACCTTGACAAACAGTGAGGTCATACGTTCAGATGTGTTGTAATACTGAGAGATACTGTAGATCATTCGGATTGCATTCATCAAACTTGGTATGTGTTCAATCATTGAAGCCTAGAATGGTTCAAATCAGACATATCAAATTTGGTAGATATTCAATAATTAAAACCTAGTCTAGAAATGTACAAATTAGTTGTATCACTGAATTTGGTATGTATTCAATAACTAGGCCCCAAAATGAAAAAAAAAATTCATTAAGCTAATAATATATTATCTTATATGCTCAACTATAATTGTACAAGAATATATAATATTGGTCAACATTCATTTAACTTTGTATATATGCCAATATGACCTTTCTGTGTGTTATAACTTTTATGAAATGTAAATGTATGAGAACAATTTGTTTCATCGGATTTGACTGCATTTTCACCATTATTTCAGTTATATCATGATGGGCAGTTATCCTAATCATTCTCCCTGGATTTCATTTTGGTCTTAACCAGTACTAACGACATTCTATCTGCCAAGCTACCTCACATAATTCAGAGGTGGAGGAGAATTCCACATAGGATGTAATATTACCAATACAACCAGCAGACCACAAATTATTTTAATGTATGCATAAGCAGTCAAGAATATAGAAGGTAAAATGTAAACGAAATTAACCAATCAAAGGTCAGCCGGCCATTAATTATGCAAATGTATGCAAAAGCAGTTAAGAACATAAACGCTTAAGTAGCATTCAGCTTAAAGGTAAGTTATATATAATTAAAGCCTTAATGATGAGGCTTACACAATTTTTACTTATTCAAAACATTTTTTGTTTCTGCAAGATGTTAAGTACATGGAACAAACTTAGAGAATTATTTATCAAGCCATATGGCTGCGGGTATTGATTGAACACTAAGTAAGAATGCAGAACATGTAACGAGAATTAGCATACACTTAAACATGAATTTTACTAATTTAGTGAACCAATTTATAGGATTATTTTAAGGCATGTACCTAATCCTAAAGTCATAATTTGTATAAATTTTCTTCTTCTTATTTTTTTTCAATTGCACAAGAAAATGTAAATTACATTCTGCCAATGTAGCAATATAATACACAGAGGTGACTCTTTTAATCTTGAATGAGAAGGGAATTTTATTTAATTAGTCATAATCAATTGAACAACTCAAAGTGTGCTTGATAGACATGAATCATAACTTGGGAGGGGATTTTAACTATTGCACAATAATAATCGTTCAAATCATACATAAATCTATAAAATACCTAGTGAGTAAACATGTTTATAAATGCATTATAACAACCAAGGATTTGACAGCTAATCTCTATACAGATTATAATGTATTATAGATTTCAGTTCCAACAATCAATAAAAATGTTTGACGGTGTGCGAATTATTCAACTTACTTTAATCTATAATAACATTATGTCTTCAATAGGTAGCTATATTACATAGAATGTCTATTCAAACTCAATAAGAACTAGTACAAAAAGTACAAATGCAATCCATTGACAGATTAAATTACAGGGTTTATATTCTTTCATTTAAGTAGAGCTAATAGTCCTTTGAAAAGATTATAGATCATCTGATATGGTAACTTTCAGTACACACTGTTACAAGTCATATACATGAATGACAAGGGTAGTCACCTATGTAATGTATTGATTGCGCAATACAATTTTTTCTTTAAGAGATTAATTAATTTTGAAAACAAGCTATGAATGTTATTTGTTGGATTTTAATTTGTATAAAGAATGCTAGTAATTTAAACTATATAAATGTAAATTAAAAGAACCAAAGATCAATACTGTTTAGCATTAACACCACATACAAGGCACCTAAATTCAAATCACAAAAATATTTTTTATACGTATTTAGCATTTATTGACAGAAAACACTTAGACAAGGAGGAATCTTACCGGAGTACATTTGACAAGTGGTCCAAAGAATTTGTCCAGAGTATAAAGATACTTCACATTGTCTTTGGCTTCATTAGCATAGTCAGTGATATATCCATCCTGCGGAACAAAAATAAATGTCAGAAATGAATAATCAGGTTTGCTTCTTTTGGCGATATACCTTCTATTTTGCATCTACAGACAAACTTAAGCTGTCACCTCTCTATAATGGCCTTTTAGTGAAGTCTTCCACTCATATTTACTGATTTAACTGACCAAGGAGATCCCTGAATAAAAACCAACTGCGTATAACAGCGATATTTCTTTACTGGCAAACATGAAGTATATATCGGATTTGATCAATAAATAGCAAAGAATTATACATCTGTGGCACAGGAATAACAAACAAAAGAACAATGTACTCACCAATTCCTTCCATCTTCTCAGTGATTTAGATTTGGCAACTTGAAGAACACCAAGAACAGATTTCACACGTGGACTCTTCATCTGCTCAAGGAGACTGGAACACAAAATTAGAACATAATGATATAAATCTTAGACACCAGTCTATTTCCCAGATCAATCTTTTTTAACATTTAGTTCTATATGCAGCTTACCCTGGACTTATTTCCAAATGTTGAAATGGTTCATTGAATGGGATAACAAGTAAAAGTATGATTTATCTTTTAAAGAAAATACTAAGGGTAGTATCCTACAAACAATATATTTTTCATTTTTTACCCATACAAAAGAATTCTCAAGTGTCTTTTTTTTATTGAACTTGCCAGCCAAAATGTCCGTAAGGGTATTATTGCTAAAATGTGATTATTACTTGTTGAATTTAGCCATTCTAGACTTCCAGTAGGAGAGTTCAGCTGTTGGACCAATGTCGTCTGCTTCTCGTCTCATCTGCTCACTCTCAGCAAGAACTTGCTCAATCTGTTTGGACCATTGAGCACATAAATTCTCTAGTTTCTCTAAGTATTCAGTATTACCAGCTGGAATATTTACAGATGAAACAATGTAATATACAGATCGACTGACATAAAATTTTAAAAAAAATCCACATTTTATTAATAAGGACTTGAATATACTAGACAGTCACCAAGTTGATTTCATAAAATATCTCATTTAGAATTGTAACACTTGATCTAACTTATACATGTGCAGAAATGTATTGGATGTCATCATTACAGTCTTTGCATTATATCCAAGATGCAAGTTCAAAATACAATTTAGAACAACTTTTAAGATGATATAAGACTAGTTATTTCATAAAATCATTTGACTACTGTTGGCATACATTGTTCAGAAATGGTCATGTTATAGAACACACTTCATACAGCCAGGAAATGCTGTGATTATAAAGAAAGCCAAAACAAACATTTAGTATTGACATCCACTTACCCACAGACTGGTAGTCAGCAGGAGACTCAATGTTGTCAATGATTGGTCCAATACCATTCTCCTCCAAGGTTATTTGCCCCTCCATATTGGAGAGCGCTGACATTAGATTGGTGATAAATTTCTCTAACTGCTCGAGGAAATCTTCAATCTGAGCATTGTTACTGTTACCAACGTCAATATTTCCCCATTGCTGTAAACACAAAAGTGATTTATCATAATATATTCATAGCATATCAGTGAAATGCAGTATCAAAATAATAAAAATACATCCAACAAATACAGTCTCAAACATCTACAGTAACTGTGAAGGACAAAACATTGGGTTAGACAATATATGTAAATATGATAGTCTTTTTAGCCATATTGCATGTCAAGCCTCACTCATTGTAAAAAATTCATGATTATACCAAGTACCCTATTGACTCAACAAGAATGCTTAAAATATACATAAGAAGATCACAAATGAACTAATCATTCAAGAAAACATCAAACCTACCTCTAAAGATTTAAGTGATGGTAATACTACATTTGATAGATGTTTCTCTAATCCAGCCAGTATTCTACCTTCGCTGCAATCCATCACACCAAAGTTCACTTCATTGGCAATATTTGCTATGGTTATAGCCTTGCTAATTGTACGCAAGAAGTACAAACAAATCCCATTCAGACCCTGAAAGTGGACAACAAAAATATCAATTAAAACCAAGACACTAAGAAATAAGAAAATAAAATTGTACAAGAGATTTGCATATCATTTCATTTGAACTAAAGCAGATGATCATAAGAATCATTCATTAGTCCAGGACCTAGATAACATACAACCAATGCCTGATGAGGCAAAGGTCAGACAGGGATGACCATAAGTAAAACCACAAAGATGGTACATTGAGTTACATCATTCAGTGTCATATTGAATCATATGATAATGAATTAACTGGGAAAGGTAACTATCAGTTCTATACAGTAACAACCAAGTAATGAATTTTCACCTGATTTGATTTAAATTGGACTATTTTGGACTAACAAGTTTTAAAAGGGTATGAATTTATTCTCTTTGACTGAATGATTTATAATGATTAAAAAGACAAAAGCCTTTCAGATTTTAAATATTGTAAGGTAATGAATCCATTGGCACATAATATGAGTAATGGTGCATTTTACTTTTAAGTCATCTTAAAAGGACAGTTTTCCATCTTTAAGTGTGGATTGTCAGAAATATACATAAGGGTATTGATTTGGTACAGATTTGAACTTGGGTTAAAATTGATCAGTCAATAAAAGCTGCAATTTAATTATACCTCGAATAGTGCCACATTCATTGTACGCACATTTTGTAACATCAAAGAATCAGAATATCTAACCAATCTGTTCTATTTAAGGCAATTTATTGCATCACTCCGATAAAGTAGCACTGAACAACAACTTTTTTATTATTTAGCTTCCTTCTGATACTTTGGCTTCCTTCCTGCTCTTTTGCTTTCTTTTACAAAATAATCAATATATAAACGGGAACTACAAAAGTCTATCAACTAGAGTCCTTTTATAATATTGTCCGAACCAGGGCAATAAAATCCACAATCCGATCATTGTGAATAGCTATTGATTGTCAGGGGCACAAATCACTAAACAATATAATAGACCAGTTAATAGTTTCCTCTAACAGCCTATTTGTGTAACATATTTCCATGAGAAATAAAACTTGTAACAATATCATAAACACAATGTAGGATGTATATCATCTAACACCACACAACCAAACATACAAACCTAATTAATTAAAGAAGTTTTAACAGGGGTTAACCTCAAAAAGACCTAGTACTGTCTTTGAAGTCTTGTATCATGAACTTAAAATGATAAACAGTTTTAACATAATAGTATGGCTCTTGCCAATGCATTAAGCCAGTGACTTTTTCCCAACATTTTCTCACTACCCATGCCCATCACAAGGGGAAATTTAGCGCACAAATTTCAAAATGGGAATATATAATAACATTTATTTCTATGGAATATGTGATTATTTAGTTGTTTAAATCATAAATATAAATATTACTACACAGTAATTGGTGACAATGGTGAGAAAACTGTTGTATTTTTCTTCTTTTAACAAGATCATGTGGAAAATATTTCTTGTTAGGGGAAAATTCTGGCCATTTTAAGGGAAAAATGAAGGAAATTTTACTAGGGGAAACTACCCATATATATTCGGCAGTAAATATAGCGAAAAAAATCACTGTAAGCATACAAATTTTGTATCAAACAAATGCCATCCTCTGAAACATGAGCGCCTTGTTTCATTTAGGATGTTTAGGAATAACCAAGACAGAATATGTTGTACATCATTATGGATGATGAAAAGATGATATGATTACTGTCGAAAATACTGTACAACCATTTAAGATTTAGAACTGAATTAAAATCAATGCTGAATTATATTTACATTTCTTAAAGCTTTGATGTGTCACAAATCATATTGGATGAGTGATAATTGTAGGAATAAAATACTGGTACTACACTGCATCTGAGCAAGATCTGCTAGTCAATAATCATGTACCACTTCTCTATATCAGTATCATCCGAATGATGGTTCCAATAAACATGGTACCATATTGTTAAAACAATCAATGCTATAAGTGCTTCCATGAATGACAGCCACAATAAACCTGGTAAAATCAATGGACACAGGTAGGGCAGGTAATTATATTTCTACTTCAATTTAGTAATCACTGATTTCACTAAACAAACCATACTGGAATATTGACTCAGCATAACTGATTTTACAGCTAGGTGATAGAGGAATATTAGAAGGATAAATGAACGCAGTTAGCCAGTAACTTGATCTTAAGAACGACAAATACTCCAGTAAAATTACTTTGATCACAAAATGAGACTATAAACATAGCTACTGAATCAATTACTCACTTAAACCTACAATTAAATGACAGTGTTTGGGTCCATATTAGATAAATGCTATTTATTATTTTTATGTATTTTGTATTGACAGAAAATAAGCCACCACAAATTAATAGTCTAGGTAGGTATGATTTTAATTTCTGATATAACATACTTCCTATCTGATTATCGGCACAGAAACTATTTGCAGTAGCACCACGCAAACAGTATGATAGTGATATGCCTACAGGTACTTGATAAAATCTTCACCTTTCAGGGGGAGACAATAAATCACATCCAATTTCCACTACAAACAATTAACACTACAAAAAATCAGAGAACTTGAGACAGCTAGATCAATGACTAAACCTTACTGAAAATGTTAAATTGGTGTGCGCAATTAATTAGCCATGATATTATTCTGTTTTTCTATTGAAATCAATGAGATGAGGGTAAAGATTGAATTAAAGTAAATGATTTGTTTCTGAAAAATGAATTCTTAGACAACACTAGAATGATAATAGACACTGGTAACGTGATCTAGAACAATATCATGTCTTGCAAGTAATGTAAAACTTTGACTGAGGTTGTTGCAAATTCACAGGGAATTTAATAAAAGTTTCCATAAAAGGTTGTTTCGAAGCCATATGGCATTTGGTCAAAGTTTCTGTAAAAGTATGTTCAAAGCTACAGGGAGTTAGGTCAAAGGTTCTGTAAAAGGTTGTTTCACAGTCACTGGAATTTGGTCAAAGTTTGTCTCAATCCACAAGGAATTTAATTTTTGGTCTATGTTTCAGTAAAGGGTTATTTCAAAGCCACAGGCAATGTTTTGTACTGTCAGGCATACTTTTCGAATTCACTAGGGTCAAATATTTGAACCATGCAGAGTGATTGCTATCTAAGCAATAATTAAAGTAGCTTTGAACAACTTACATCAGTATTTCCATTGGTCAGGAAGAGTTTCTTAGTGGGAGCAGCTGTACTGCCAGATTTTTGAACATCTTGATAGAAGAACATAAGTTTTCTGGAACCATCTTGAACGAAGAATTGCTCAAATAAGTCAAACTGAAAAAAAAAAAATAAAGTGATAGAAATATTATTCAAATCTGAAATAATGCAGATTGTTCAATATGATAAACATTTATGTTTGAAATAGTATTCCAACCAGATTACAGATCTTTGCATGTTATCTCTCTTAGTTGCATGGAAAAAGATTGGGGGGATGCCTTTTTGAAAGAAACATGGACCAAATTTCATACAATAAATTTGATCTCACAAATGACATGGGACTTGATTCAAAGTTTAAAATATTTGCAACATATGCAAACTCAAGAATAAATTAATGATCAAAAACAAAAATTGCTATTAAGAAATGCATTATCTGACATATGTACAGCACTACATGCAACATGAACAATATCAAGACTACAGGAGACATGCAGAAATCACAGTAAGTCATGAGTATTATCAGTTTAGCTGATAAGCCTATGCCATATCAATCTGACCTTTCTCAGGTCAAATTTCTAACACAAAGATATGTTTGAAAGAGAAGTATTTAAGTGCATGTAAAAAATCTACATGTTAACTCTATATAAATTTCTTATCATAACTCCAACAAACTTCTTGAATACCAAATGTCAGACTGATACTGGCTAAATTTTTTTCAAACATCAAAAGTCCTTGAAAGTTTAGAATTCAGCTTATGTAATGTGTACAATGATTTCAATGGAGCAAGTATTGCTTTTGTGAGCAAAAATAAGCCACTGACGTGAATAAATGGTGTTTAATTCCTGGTACATACATTGATAGATTAGAATTAAAGGTATTAATAAAAGCTACATTCATTTTTTTCAAGATAGTTTCTTTAACTACAATAAAACTATAAAGACCTTTGAAATTTAAACATAGAATTTTCACAGCTGGAGAGCAAATAAACAGAATATTGATGTGTTTTATACAGTAATTGATACCAATAAAATATCCCCTTACAGAGAGTAATAATACAATTAATGCATGGACACACATATTTGTAGGACTTTATTTCTAATATATTATCAAAATCTCTGCAACACTAAACAATATAAAGATACCGGTAACCTTTTTACCTCCTAATCAGAGAGTTTATAAGAAATTGTTCACCTCCTCATAAGAGAGTTTATAATAATTTTTTACCTTCTCATCAGAGAGTTTATAATAACTTTTTACCTTCTCATCAGAGAGTATGTGATCCTCAACTTGACTTTCTTCTAAATGAAGAGCATCACCAATCTGTAAGATAAAACATACAATTATCATATAAGTTATTCATGCAAAAAATTGATTCACGTGAAAAAATACTTGCACTGTAATATATCTACCAAAGTTTTATTTTCTCTGGGGTTTACACCATCACACCAACTGTCAGGGTCATATGGTAAATTTTCCAGCTTTGCTGGCGGAGGAAGACCATAGGTTTACACCTAGGTTGGACAACCAACCAATTCCTTCATTTAATTCAACCTTACTTATTTTACATTGGGTGTAAAGCAAGTTCTTGCAACTTATATTAACTACTTTTGATGACTGCGTTCTTGATTCTGACCAGTACTCGCGCTGAAAGAAGGGATTGTGAAGGTTAAATTCTGCCACTGACAGGATTCTAACCCGCAACCTCCAGGCTAGTAAGAGTCTGACACTCTACCACTACACCACTGTTCCTTCCCTCTGTAAGCTAGTTGTACAATCTAACTTATGTTTGTATTAGGTCATTTTTAAACCAGAATATTATATATATTTTTAAAGCCAGAAACTCACTATTATACAGTATACCAGTTAATAATGGTTTTAGAAGTTTAAGCATATTTTTTCATTGAACAAAAGAGAACAATTTCTCTTGGCAGGGCAAGAAATCTTTAACAAATTTGGAGAATAGAATTAAAATGATGGCCAACATACTAATACTTTGGTAATATATTACATAACCTGCACATACTGGCCAGTAGATGTAACAGTACAGTGCATGCAGTACGTGCATTCTCCAAATAAAGTAACAACAATTAAACAAGCCCTCTCAAGTGATAATGCTTGAACTCATTTATATACAGTAAAGTAATTCAATTACCTGTTTGAAGATATGCTTGTGTCTGGCGTCCACCTACAAACATATAGAGAGAAGAAATGATTAGCATTTAAATTACATGAACAATAAACACATTGTAATTGCGGTTTATCATGCAAGCAATGGCAGGGCAGAGTGAATGCAAACACTATAGATCAGATACCAACTTACGGTAAATATTTGAAGAAAGCTTAGTAAAGAAGGTACTAAAATTCAATTAAGTATAAAATAACCTTACTTATGCTTATTTATGTGTTCAAATTAGCTTTTTATGAACATAGAGATGAAGAAGTCTTCAAACATCGAATAACATCATATCTTATAAGTTATAAGTACTAAATTGTGGGCAAAATAAGAGATTAATGAACAAAAAATATTTTCTGTATTCAGAATTATAGAACAATAGATTGAAAAAGAATATTTAAAGACAGATCAAGTCCTTATAACTTATAGCTGTAAGTGTAAAATACCTAAAAATACATTTTCTCAACAACAACAAATGTTTAAATCATTAAATCAACTTTTATGGCTATGAGTTTGAAAATACAGTTTTCTTAGGACATGTCCCACTAAATTACAGTGGCATTCTATTGAGGTATTCATAATTGAACAAATATTTCCTCTTATTAACTAGCTGTTGATCGAGTCGTTGTAACCACAGCTAAGAGATACCATTCATAACAGAGTGTACAGTAAATACAGGCTAATTGTATAGAGCATTAAATTTCTTCAAAAAGAAAATGAAATTTGATACCTATGCTTAAAACATGGTAAGTAGAAAAGAAAATATGATCGATAATTTTATCATATTGTATTGGTGTGTTTTTTTTCAACATAAATGCCAACATAGATTGTGTACTAGACGTTGTGACTGTACTCCAGTGTTTAGTGTGCAAGACTTCTAACCCAGTGATTCAGGTTTGATTTGTAGTCTCAACAGGTTATACCTAGACAAAAAGATGATTTTCCTCCATATTTGTGTGGAGAAGTTGCCAGCTCTTTATGGAAGTTAGTACTGGTTAGAATATACAGTCCAAGAAAAGTAGTTCCAGAATTTGAACTACCTTCCATTTGTAACTTAAATATCATAGAAAAACAGCATAAAACACACTGAAACAGAACGAAACTGATGAACAAACTAATTTGAAAACATTACAAGACAATTAATGATGTGTGATAGGTGATTTTTGTCTCAAGTTTGACTGTACCAGACTTATACATAACTTAATATTCTGCTTAGTGTATTAGACGTTATCTCTATAACAGTAAAAGAATGTTAGCATTTATAATCTTGGTTTGTCATTTCTATTCATGTGTTTGTTTATACACACATAAAATTGATCACAATACATTATTTAGCAGAAAATTTAAGGAGATTGTAGGCCCTTATCAAGTAAGCAAAATCGTAAAGATTTCTTATCCGTTTATTTAATCTTAATGCTTCTGTTTGTATCTAAGAAAAACTTAAGCATTTTCAAGTAGAAATGTTGTCATTTATTTTGATATGAAATAAGAACCGTAGAGTTTTTCTCTGATAGAAATAATTTCCAACTACCTTACACATTGTAGCTAGGAAAAAATGAAAACAAAACAAATGCTGGATTTTGTTGGATATAATCAAAGTCATAAAGGAGGTTACATAGAAAATTTTCCAATTCAAACTAAAAACTTGAACACAAGACAGAAAACCTATACAAGTATACAATGAATTGTGACAAGGTAGATGAATGTGATTGTGTTTGATAGACTTTAAATATTTATGTATATAATGTCAACCACTGTACAACATGAAAATTGATAATTTCTTATTGGATTGATTTAAGTCAGAAAGTTACCGGAACACAAATTTACAACTTTCGTACCCATGTTTACATGTTTGGCGTTTGCATGTTAATAAGAGTTTTTGCAGTAAAGTTCATTAAGGACTCATAGATACATTTTCAAGAATGTTTAATTTGAAATTCAAAAAGATTCATCTTTTCAACTAAATTATTCATACTGTTAATCAATGTAAAGAAATATTCATTGAGGGAAATGGACAAGTTTCACACACATTATTATTATTTATATAACTTCATTGTCTGTTGACATAAATTACTTTTTGGTGGCACCATTATTAAGGAGGTACTTTTTTTTAACAATCCAAAGTTGGTCTCCATAATAAAACATTAAATACATTAATTAGTACAGTGACAAATTCAAACACTTTTGGCTAAGGTTATACAGCTGTGTAAGATTGCTAATTAGGGATATTAGATTTCAATGTACATACAGGGATTTATGCGTTTATTTTATATCTATGTAGTGTCTATACAAGTTTTGTGACATGATCAAATACTAAATCACAGCCAACTATCCTACAAAATCTCTTTATGCTTAATGAACAAATCTTCTATTTAGGTAACATGTATTTGTGAACAAATAAAATACCCAAAAGAGGATTATCTACCTTGAAAATCAAATCTCAAAATCTCTTCTACATACTTTAATACTTACTTAGTGTATTAAGAACGCCTTAAACAAAGAAATCTTTTAAACAGATATTATATGTTTTATAGCCAATGCCAAATTTCATGATTGTTTTTTAAGTGGGGAAATATTGCAGATAGAAGTGGACTAAGCATTTTAACACCAGCTAGGCCATCCTCAAAAATGTTTGGTTTGTAGTTATGTGACCAACTCATTAAAATACCCCCCAAGTGAATTATTTCCAGCCATTATTCAAGCTTTTTGTCTTCAGTAAGATTGCCTGCCTCCTTGTGCAGCTGATCAGCCTTTTACAGTGTCGTGCAACCACAAACCAACATTTTTTAAGGGAAGCTTTGGTTCGATTTTGTATCAAGATGTACCCAGCTATAATACAACACTTAAGAATCTCTTGTAAACTTGTACTCTATCTTAAAAAGCACTCCTTCACTGATAATAGGTGGGTAATACTCACACACTGGGAGATTTTTTAAACATATACTTGAACAAGACATAACATTTTTATAAGACTTAAACATATATCGTAAATAATAAACCCAAAATTTTGAAGTACAAGAGATAAGTTCTTATAGATGTACTAGAAATGCACAAATAATGTTTTTAATTAAAATCAAAGTACTGAAAGTACTCATGAAAACTAAACTTACACAGACTTGCACTGCAACATATGGAATGGGGAACTAATTTAACAATTGCTTGGTGGATATGGAAAAGCGTAGTACTTAGCTAGGTCTGCATAAAAATTCATGCTTGCTGAGCCAAGTGACGGCTATGGAAAGCTGACCTATTGTTCTGCCTCCAAAAAGCTCAACCATTTGTATAAATTATTTTCGTCCAATTTAAACACTGATAAAATATTTGGGCTTCCTTTATCCAATTATATGTCGCTGGATAATTAATTATTCTAATATCAATAACTGTTACAATATTTAAATGTCTGGCATTGTCATTTCACAAAATAGTCTTAAGCTTAAGTGTTTATGTTTTGAAATGAATAAACAGCAGAGTCATGGGAGAGTGAAACTTGAAAAGGAGTCTAAATAATTAAATCAGATTTATGTAGGTGCTTGACAATACACTTCAACACATATAAGATCAAATTGTGCTTTAATACATATACTGATCATTCAAAATTCAATGTAATGAAATTCACAAAAGAAAAACTAATTTATTATGTATGAGAGTTAGAGCATTAATACATTTTTTGATAAGAAAGAACAATTATTCATATATTTTATAGTGAAAAAGATAAGAAAACTTGTCACAGAAAAATAGTTGTCACACATGCTGTGTACAAAGAAATAACCTCACAGCAGATGCATGGGCATACCTAATTACAATTAACAACTAAATGTTCATGCTTGCGGTAACATTTCTTATCTTATTCAATAATGTATAGTTCAATACTTATACAGTAAGAAAAAAAATACTGTTGCAGGATCAGCTTCAATAGAATTTAAAATAATAATAAGACATGCAACAGTTCCATTCATAGCACAATCAGTTATGTTAACGCAAGTTTCCTACCTGTTTTAACGGACAAGAAAAAAACATATAAATTAGACACTAATAGAGGCAATAAATAAACATGCTTCGATACTTCTATTAATCGTGTTTGAATGTCTTTTCTTAATCTATCGGTAATTTGTCTTCAGACAGAAAAAAAACAAGATCAATATGGATCTGCCAATATTTAGTGTTCAGCACCAGCTTAAATAAAACGCAAAAATATATCAATAATCAATAAAATCAGGAACAGAGAGCCAACCTATCTGGTATGAATTCATTATACAAAGGAGAAAGTCCTTCCTATTTTCTTGATTACGTAGATTATAATCTATGATGAATTTGTAGATATGAATAGAAGTTTGATTAAATATCTTAAATAATTATATACTGTAGCAAAAAAAGTAAAACTCTAAAACGGATCAGAACATTGTTCAGATATCTTTTTTATGCCAATCAACAAACTTATCACACCATTAGATTAAGTTTCTATAAACGTCCAGACAGATATAAAACATACATCTATTTGGCACAGACAGACAGACAGGCAGGTAGACAGGCTGACCGACGAACTACAACCAGTGACAGACTGTACTTATATAAACTCTGTTTTATATACTACAAACATCATACATGTTTACATTGAGCTATCAATGCATATTTTTATATTCAAATTCATTGTATTCATCAAGTTAAGAAATGCACTTGACTACAGACATGTAAGGGTATTAGTTGGTACATAAATGGCAGCCGGCCATTTTGTCTGTGTATTTGGAATGAACCAATGAAACTTTCTGAATTCACAGCATGTGTACAGCACCAGTGACTAACGTTCAATAATAACCCAAAGCTTAATATTGATAATTTATACTTAGATTATCTTTATACATGTAGTCAAAAGTTTAATAGGTAGCTTGAACTTAAGTTCAACTTGAATTCAGTTTATGCAATAATACATGAAGTACAAATATAGCAACACTTGTAATAGTCGTCCAATAAACATTACATTGGTATGATGACAATCCAACAGAAAAGGCCTGAATTATTCTTTACTAGAATATAGAATTCCACTACAAGTATTTTGTTGATATATTTACAAAACCCATAAAGTCTTGTATCATGTACACGAGCGCATGTTTTATTTAGTAAATACAACCATTACATAGTCATTTAAGAAGTAATTAATTTCTAGCTGTGTTAGACACAAGATCAAGGTATTATCTTCACGCATGAATTATTAATAACCTCAGTAATTAGAAATACAGGAAAGTAACAAAATTTAGGAAATTAATCCTTACACACAATACAGAGAAACATGCAATCAAGTATTCATTGCACGAACAAACCTGGTATTGTTTGCAAGAACATACAGAAAATATTAACTTTTGATTTTAAAAGGCATAAAAAAGTTCCAAGTTTCCGCTAGTCTGAACATCAGTTAACAGCAGTCAACATGCCAGTAATTCATTTTTGGTGGGGGGGGGAGGTAGTAAAACCAGGTGTTTATTTTGGCCTTATTTAATTGCACTACTATTTTCTGTATATGTTGAAAAGATACCAACTGAGTATGAAACTTATAACATTAAACAATGAAGCATTATTCTGTCTTCACAGATAATTGTTTCTGAAGTGTTACACTCCATGACATATTCAATATGATAGTTAAAGCTTTAATTAAACATTTCAATTAATTTGTTAATTCAAAGCTGTTTAAGACATCAGATTTTACTTTTTAACATACAAAAGAACAAACTGACACATTCATGTTACCATGACAACACTCAACAACACACTTTAAGACACTAGAAAACACAATTCGATGTAATGTATTATTTCTACCACCAAATAGAAATGCTTACAAATCACGTGACAGTGGAACTTACCATCATTTGATTCTATCATAAATGATACAAAAAAAGGATAACTTATGTGTTAAGAAAAAACATGTAAAACTCAATTTATTCAAATGAGATCAAACTGTTGTGCTTTAACTGAATATATTACTGCTAAAGCACATGAGAGATAATGACGATCTCTGTAACAATAGCATGTGAAATCTTCAAAATAACCCACTCATACATTGGCTAGAGTAGAAGCTGTGAATTATGGTGAAATGTGGGGGTGTTGGTACAAATAGTAAATAATTAAATTTAGATATGCATAGATAGGAAAATTTTATACTACCGGTATGCATTAACTAAATATATGCTAAAAATTACAGTGTAAATTCATCGACCAGTTTTCTACACATGTAATTTCAAAGAACAACATTCTAAAAGATGATATAGAAAATATGAGTGAAATCACGGTCCAAATTAAAAGATTAAACAGTATTTTGAATCTTTCGTAAAGATTAACTTTTATCTAACAAATAACTGTGCTTATAAACCAATAATAAATTTATATTTAGTCACGACATAAAAGTACAGGTCATATAGATAATTAGATATATATTGTATTTTAGTTCAAATTTTGTAAACCTACAAAGAATTATCACATAATAAGTTCCCTTAAGGTCACAGTTGCTAAAATATCTAAAATCTTAACATTCAATAATAGCCAATATATTGATTTGAGGTGTGTGAAAGATTTATAGAGATTTGTAATCTGATAACCTTTGTACATTCATTATAAATTTGATATTCTTCATCGGTAGCAACATGTCATGGTAGTCTTTTAACGATATTACTATTCATAAACTTAAGGACTAAACATTTGGTATAATGCTAGAAAATGTCTACAACTAAAAAGAATAAAACTGAAAATTTCATTAAAAATCTGGGCAATTAAAAAATATATGACAAGTATTTTTTTCTAGCTCTGAGGAAATACAACTAAGGAAGATTAAAACTACGGTTCTCCCAAAGGTATGATAAAAGTAATATGATTATTAAGAAGTTCTAATGTTAATCAATATTTATGAATAAATCAGTAACCAGATGTCGAAGTATATTTCAGCACACAGACTCAGTCCATGGTGGATTACACAACTACCCTAAATTCCAGTCATAATAAACAGTCCTTTCTGAGGGTAAAAATTGAATGCTTTTTTCTAGATATTATATTTTATACATACAGAATCATTGAAAACAAACTTAGAACTTTCCAAATAATGTTTTCTAAATTCCTCATAAAATTCTATTGAGAAAAAAGGAAAAATTCAGGTGATTTCAAAAAGGGAAATAATGAAACCTTGAATAATATTCTCTGATAAACGCTTCCAAGGATACTACATCGGACACACTTTTTCTAAGTTAGAACAATTATTGGATGTGATACAATCATATAATTAAAGCAATTAGGGGAATTAAGACACATTTTTTCATTTAAACAAAAAGTCACAGGGCATCAATTGGCACTGGTCAGAGCATTTATTAGAGAACAATTACTTGAAGAAACGAACCTAATAAAGCAGGGGGTACAGGAGAGGGGAAATAAATCTAATAAAGCAGGGGGTACGGGAGAGGGGAAACAAACAAGATGAGGAGAATTTTTAATGTTTTATGTAAGTTACCTGAGATTTACGTTCTTCTCGTACTTGTCTAGCCTGCTTCTGCATCTCCTTCATGGCTTCTCCAGTAAGAATAACATTCTTCTTGGCTGGACCCTAAATAAACACAGACGTCACAGAATTATATTTATTATCATGGCCTTTCTTCTCTACAGTAGAATCCCGCTTAACATCCAGCTCAGTAGCTCTATTAAAGACATACACTTCATTTTAAAAAATGCTTATTTTTTGTTAGATATTTCTTCCATTTTACAGACCAATGCAATTTTAAGGCCACACGAGCATAAAAACAACTGACACTTAATATGATTTTCAATTTATTCCCTTGTATTTAAACTTGATAATAAGACCGTACCAAGCTCTGATACTAAGGGTAAAAACCATGCAAAAAGCAGATTTTAAAAAAAATGTCTATCATTTGGCTTTCAAATCTATCTTCAACAGTAAACTAATTATGTATATTTCTTAAGTGATTTTATATTTTGAATCATTCAAAATTATTTGTAACCATTTTGACATAGCTTTAATTATCAATTTTATAAAAAATTGTTTGTTTCCTGTGAATATGCTAATAAAAAATAGAGTAGGTAGATTGGTGAATTTTGTTTTATTTGGTCTTAAAGCTCACAGAAAGGAAAAAATATGAGAAAGTGATGTTCTGCTCCTTAGACCTAATCAAATATTTGTGGTTGTGTAAAATTAGGACAGATTCGAAAACCAGAAGCAAATAACTTTTTATGCCTAATTAAATTAATATTATCACAGTTAAGTATGAAAGTAAATTAAATCTTCATTTATACATACCTTGGCAGCAGGCTGATTCTTAGCAGGGGCTGCTGGCTTTTTCTTCTCATCTGTGAATAATAAAGGGTTATTGAGACACACAATTTAAAAAGAAAAAGTTCTCAAGTACAATATAATATAGGTCTTTTTTCAGGATGGTTCCATAAGTAAAATACTGTAACATTTTTATCATAAATTTATAATTTTGCCATGTTTGCAGTTGAAATATTAATACCCGGTAGTTTCACAGAAACTTGATTTCTTTGATTACTATATCAACTGCCAGGTCAGTACAGAACGGATCAGGGAATATACTTTACATTGAGCCAAATTCTTAAATGTTAATCTTGTATTTTATAACACTGGAAGAAATCATTGAACAAACATGGTTGATTATCAGGTAAACTCAATCCAACATTTACTTTGCATATTTAATTTCTTTGTGTAGATCGATTGGTAGTATTGTTACTGTATATAAGGTGGAGTCATTTAGAAACTCAGTATATACCTAAATATACCCACCAACTTGAGCCTTTTACAGATTTTCAACATTTCACTTGAGAAATGAGTTTGACCTCCAAATAAAAGCATTAAGAATACGCTACTTGTGCAGTACAGACTTAAGTAAACAATTTCTATGGTAAGATTTTATATATACATAAATCTACCCCGTGTAAACATATTTTATTGTCAGTAATTTTTACATTAGGAATTAAACTCGTAAGACAGTTAGCACCAAAAGTGTAAAGAAATGGTCGTAAAGCTATTGTCAGGTCAGTCGATTGAAAGACATGTTTATTCAAATGTATGGGTCAATATTGAATGTCTGACTACTATCAACTTATTGTAAATAATTTTAAGCTATTCAAAGATATCGCTGACCTTAAAATCCCCTTATAACTGTGAAATGATAGGTCTATAGATAAACGGAAAAAGATATGAATTTGAAGAATATTCTTCTTTACTGAGAGTAGGTTTATAAAATGATACCAAGTTGAGAGGTATTGTAAACTGTGAAATGACAATTATATTTTATGAATGTCACTTGCATGCCTCTCCCACTAAGTTTAGATCATAGTTTATGTAAATGCTAAATCAATTGTAGTGGGCTGTATCCAGGAAATTTGGACACAATGTAAACACCTGACAACACTTTAAGTCTGTTAGATTACAATTCACATGAAATTATTTTATTTGTTTTAACAGATAACATTTTTTCATGTGAAATTATTATTAAGACTTTATAAATGTCACTAGACTTGGCCATGAAGTTTTGTATACAGTAATTATAATTCTCTATATTTATAAAGTAATTAACGTATGTATATGAAATCATGATTAATAATTATTTTTGTGTAGAGAACGTAAAAGCTGAATAATTGTTCAAAATAACGACAAATATGTATAACATTTTACTTTACAATATAGTAAGATCATGAATGAAAGTAATGCACGAGATTTCGCGCAGCTCAAGAAATAAAAACTTTTCCGACTTTTCTGACCAAATACAGATATGATAGTTTAGTATCTATGATTTCTTTGAGGTTATTGAGTCATTCAACAAACAAAATCAATTAAAATAAAATTAAACAAACTTACTTTTCGTAGTTGAGACCAACGGTGGTGCGACTTCATCTTGGTCGGGCTTCGGGCTCGGAGGTTTGTTCGCCTCTTTCTCCCCAGGCCCGGGATCTTGTTGGGCTGGTTCAGTATCCGCCATCGTCTGTTTGTTTCGAATAAACAACTATGTCTACTGTCACTACTGTCTAGTTATTTTCTCATTAAAAGTTCCACTAAACACACCAGGCTATCCCCGGTAGTGTTCCGAAGTAACTGTGTAAAGTAGTTCCCGATTATCGAGCACCTGCGGTTAAAGCGGAAAAAGTAGTGCGTTAATTGGCAACTTTATCAGTTCGTGTGGACTCATTCTCAGTTTTAATTACATATTTAAACATAGATCAGTGTTATATATATTTCTGCAGTTAACAGTGTGTTTTAGCTGTAATAATCTTTTTTATTATAAAACCATTCAGCGGAAGTATGTTCCTTCATATTACTGCGCGCTGGTCGCTTGGAGACGTGTACACATACCTGTCGTCTGTCAGTTTAGTCGTGGATTAAAGAAATAGTTCATTAAAACCACATACATAGACTAACCGTTTATGCATATCATTATTGAAATCCTATATAAGCTAACAATAGGTCGAGATTTATCAAACTGATATATATATAATGACCTTGTTATACAATACTTTAACAAACTTAGAGGTTATTCGACTAAAAAATACAATAAATTGCATTGATCGAAATCAAGCTAAAGAATTAAGTGTTTTATAAACCAGGATAATTGATATGATATATCTTGTGTTTTTATTTAATTTGTGTGACGTTGAATAATTGGAATATGTTATTCTACATAAATTCAATTTACAAATAGAACGTGCTATGTGTGGGTCTATATTAGCCTATAGATGTATATCATATATATACGTACGTTCAACATATACGTAATTTAATGTATATATATATATTTGTCCCTGGATATAGACTTGGCAGTACAATCCGTATATACATTAATTTATTATCATAGGAATTTCAAACAGCATTTTAAGGTAGTTCGCGGTGTTGCTCGGCAAAAAAGAAAGTTTGTCGGAATGGCTTGAAATTTGTAGGAACTATATATATACCTGAAGTAGCAGCGCTTACGAAAATATTGTTCTTTTTACAGTTTGACGTCGGTAACCTAGCAACTAAACGACGTTAAAACGCCATCTAGTTTTCAAATGTAAAAAACATTTATCTAATCAGGCTACCAGGGCTATGTACAGTTTAATTAAAAACTCAAACCGTCTTAACCTTCCTTTAGATTTACAAATTGAAATGTTCAATAAAACTATCAAACCAATACTTTTATATGGCTCTGAAATATGGGGATTTGGTAATATTGATATTATTGAACGCGTTCAGCTCAAATTCCTGAAATTTATTCTTAAACTCAAAAAATCCACCCCAAACTATATGGTCTATGGCGAAACAGGATGCACACCACTCTCTTTAGATATAGATGAAAAAACAATTACCTTTTGGTCCAAAATTTGCAACGTAAATCCTGGCACGCAACCGAATAAATTATCTGTTATTGTCTATAAAAATATGCTGAATATTGTAAAAACACATCCGAATGAAACACTGAAAACGAAATTCCCTTGGTTTAATAATATTAAAGAAATACTAATAAAATGTGGTATGGTAAATATTTGGACTGAACATCAGTTTTTGAACTGCAAATGGCTAAAATTTTCAATTAGACAAAAATTGAAAGACCTTTTTCTTAATGAATGGTATTCTTCTTTGGAAAATTCAAGTAATGCTGCGTTCTACAAACTTTTTAAGTGCAAATTTGAAAAAGAATCTATTTTATCTTCACCCTTGTCATCTTTACAATACGCCATGATTCGATTTCGCACACGAAATCATCACTTACCAATAGAGATTGGAAATTGGTCAAATATTCATTTAAATGAAAGAATCTGTAATACCTGCAATAAGTTAGGCGATGAATTTCACTTCCTATTTGAATGTTCATTATTTGATTACAAACGTAAACAATTTTTGAAACCTTATTATTACAGACGACCTAATGTTATTAAAACAAATGAACTAATGAATACAAAAAATAAACAAGAATCAGTAAAACTATGCAAGTTCATTAAATACATATTATATCATTGATAACGCTATTTTATATCACTTAAGTTAACTTAATTCTACAAATAATTATTTATGTGTGAGGCATGCTCTTTCTTTCGTTTCAAAAGAGCATGTTCCATACTTTGTTATTATTGGAAATAGAATGACTGTGATTCGTTTGACCTTTCTATGTAAAGGCCTGAAGATAATGGTACAGTCTTTAATTTCAAACTGACATAAAAAATTTGTATTTGTAGCAATATCCTTAAATTGAATTCAATATATATTTGAAATTAGTGAAAATCTAAATCTTTGTTGTCGAAGAAGATAAAATCTAAACGATTTTATTTTTAATTCAAACGGCATATACACATTTTTTAAACGAAAATATATATGAATATGTATATGAAAATATTGACTATCTACATTTCCCTATTTTTTTCCATGATTGGAAAGACTTCATCCATCATTTTCATTTCTTTTCTTTTTGGTTGTTTGTTATGAAAACCATTGTATATGTAACAATATGATATCATGTTTGTTTCCTCATTTTGTCATGAAAGTGATATGAGTGTAATAAAGGAATTTTGACTTTGACTTTGGCACCAGCTATGTGAACGACTCGTTATAATTACTTTCCCCCTTGTAACTTTGCTACAAATTGTCATAAATTGAAAATTCGAACTTTGCGGATGAGCGAATGTTGTGGTCTACCGAGTGATCATCATCAATGCTTTGATTATCCATGACCGCCCGGCTTGTCGGAAATTAATCGACGTCAAAACGTCATTATGGGGACGCTTTTTCGACGTGAAATGTTCAGATAAATTTCGCGCTTTATACTTGGTTTATTGCAAGCGCTTAATTGTTAATCTTATGTTTCCATAATGTGATATTTGTAGACTTTTAACAATTCCAACAATTATAGTTAGGAAAGTAATATACTTTTTTACTTTTGTCGACCTAAAATCAGCACAAGTCTATCGTCTTCTTTTAGGAAGTTGTAATGTACCTATGCAGTCATAAACATATTAACGTCAATATGTTTCCGTATTATTAAAACAACAATGTTTCTATGTTAACTCTATTGCTTATATTTTAAAGATTATAACATAACCTGATAATTATTTTTTTACAATCTATAATTAATATATAGTACCGGTATTGATTCGTTACATTCATTTTTCACACCACAATATAAGCTATGCTGTAAGTAATATGTATTTTACCGTAGTATATATTAATGATCGGTTGATATATAGAATATGACACGTTCAACCACATATAGTTAGCAGGGTACAAGTATCACGTGATATGCTGGCATGGTCCGTTAATGCCATGACGACAATTAATGTCAGTTTTATATGGTTGACATGTAAGCCTCTGATCGCTGTAATTTACGTGCGACATCAATTACCAAATCACTGGAAACATATTCTGGGGGGGGGGGGGGGATCGCATTATGGAACTTTTACCTGTATCCGCCAGTGCATATACGTATAGGCTATTGTACGAATTGTATGTCATACATCGTCAGCTTAACTCAGAACAGATATATAGATAACAATGTTATCCCCCCATTTTAAAAAGACATTCTAATAACTATCTACAAAACAAAGTTTTGCGATGTTTTGACTGTCAACGAAATACCATGAGCAATAATGCAAATATATGAGCGGCGTCACGTACACAGGGCTCGGAAAATAGGTCCACTGTTGTTCCTAATCTCCATCAATGACTTTCTCGAGGGTCCACTGTCACGAGTCCGCCTTTTCGTTGACGATTGCATTCTCTATCGGCAGATAAAATCCAACCATGACCAAGAAGATCTGGAAACACTAGCCAGGTTAGAATCTACATGGGGTATGGTATTTCCACCCTAAAAATACAATGTGTTTCATGTAACGAGGGCAAGATCTCACATCCACACTAGATATATATTGAAAGGAGTACAGCTATCCAGCGAGGAAACTTCAAAGTATACACAAAAGGCAAACAACATATATGCTTAGATTTTTACGGCAAAACTACGAAATACCCCCAGAGAAACTAAGACCAGCGCCTACATCTCACTAGTTCGCTTAATTTAGAGTATTGCTTATAAGTCACACTCATGGTATTAGCCTCAGGCGTGTCTAACACTACTTCTACAGACAGTTAAAAATATATAGTTTCTTTTTATACAGAATACCAACGCCAATCGTTGAGGACCACTACGTTTGGCATCATTTAAGAGTGGGCTCTCCAACCTAACCTACCCGGAAGTACAAAAAGTAAAACAACAATTTTAATCACCTTAGTTACAAACTAGCATCCACATGAGGGACATGAGCTATGACGGCGGAGTATTAATTGTGCCCTGGTGCCGCCTAGGACGTCGAATTGGTCTTGTACGTCCTGATGGATGTAACAAGTAATTGGTTTTCATTTCTTCTTTTCAAGGATTAGTTCTGGTCGAAAGTAAGTACCTGCTTTTAACACGCCAATTTAATATAACTCACCTAACCATGTATTAATTCTAAACAGTACAAGTTCAGGGGAAGCAACTGTTGTTTTCCAACTCTGTACTGTGTATTTGTGAAGTACAATTAGTCTCCCTTTGACAAGTTTCGCCTTTTCGAACCTGTTCACTTGCGTAGTATACTCCTCAACACACCATGTACAACATGATGTAGACGGGTAAAATTTACAATGGTAGAGTGCGAGTGTATCTATAAATCGTAGTCGCCAACTTTACACTGTATTTATTTACACTGTACATCTAGCGCCCTGAACGCTGGGAGCGGCTGGATGGCTGCCGATTTGAAGGCTTCCTGGCTCGGGGCAGTCACAACTGTGGTTGATGATAGCATTTTCCAAAACGCGCAGCCCTCGGGAAGAACGAGTGTTGGTAAATGTTATTATTGCACAGTGTTTAGATGAATTAAGACTATTGCTTCCACTGGTGGAATGGACTGAATCTGGCTGAATCTGGTATAGTCGTACGTATGTGGCGGGAAATGCAACAAGGCCAGGACATCTAGATCTGTAGAATAGGACCAGATCAAAACGTTGAAGACATCTACGATGTTGAAGAGCTTGACTGTCATTTAAGAGGTGAAATAATGGATGATACGCTGTATAGGGTGGTATGGACTGAATGGCTTGTTGGGAACAAATCAGGCAGCATTACGTTGTGTATGTTCAATTCAGTGTGCTATCTCAGTGTTTTGTCTGTTGAGGATTTCACAACGGCGATGAGTACTCTTCAGTCTGACCAGTGTTTGATAGGTCGATCCTTTCTTTGACTGCTTGGGGGCACTAATTAAGATCGCATTTGATGAATCCCAAAGTTTGTGAAGCTTTAACTTGTCTGTGGTATTGTCAATGTACGTGCGTGATCACTCAGCCATATATGCCCAATATAGGCATATGATGGTCAACAGATTCAGGAATTTCATCACTCACTGAATAATTGTAACGTTTTTTTAGAGTTAGAGATGTTCATTTCTAACATTCAACGCAATCTGCCATGCTTTGCTCCATTCTCTAAGTTTATCAAGATCTTAGCTTGCCGCAGTTTCTGCTGATCAGTTGGTGATATTACAACACGATGGATAACACAATCGTCAGTAAAAAGCCGGACTATTCGGATGAGATGTTGACAGTTAGTTCCTTTTGAGAAAAATAATTGGAATTATATTTAGCCCATGCAGTAGCTTTTTTCACGACATAAGTCGTGGGACATTTAATGACTTTTCCAGCTTTAATGGTGGATGCTATTCAAGGTTTATATCTTGGCAATACTAGTTAGTTCTACCAACATTCCGTAAACTAACAAGACAGCTTCCCTGTATACAAGCTATATTTTCTGATATCTATTGGGATTCGAAACCACACTGAGTGTTCAGTGAATGGGTAACGACAATAGGTCAGATACCATTACCACCCGACCATGTACATGTAGACTCTCAGAAAAATCTTCAAAATTGTCTCCAATGGTACATGTCATTCTCAATATCTTAACGAATATGATCCTCTACTACCTTCCTAGAAAAATGCAAATGCAAGCAACACATGCGATGAAATTCCTTAGTAGTAGTGGTTCTGTTGGAGGTAGTCATACCTAATGAATCAGCATACATTTAAGTACGTACCGATCTCTGTTTATCAACAAATGACCACCAACAGTACATACTACTTTATGCATTTTATAGTTATGTAACATACCCAACTTTCGCGGACATGCTGATTTGGAAAATCGATAAAAAAAATTACATTAAACAAAGAAGGGGATTTTCACTTCAATCGTCATAATTTTAATTCTATTTAAATTACGAAATTGTACTCATCACAAAAGTTTTATTAATCTTTTATCTTTCTAATGGTGTATTTTTATTATTTTAAAGTAATGCTTTCTTAATTCGACCCTTTTGCGTTTGAAAAGACCGTGACCTATATCCCTCTATATCCAATGTAAAATGCGTAAAATTGGTAGATTTTCAATGACAATTTGATGTTAACAGCATCATAACTTTTTTGGGGGACATGTGATCAAATTTGTACTCAATGCATTTCTTTTGAAAATTTAATTTCTTTCACTATGTAAAATATGAAAACAATCAAATAATATCTTCTTCGACCCTTTTGATGATTTTTGAAGCTACCCCTCGTCAATCGATCGGCAAATCTTGGATATTTACGTAGGTTTACGGAAACAACGAGTATTTGGCGATGATCATATCGTTGTTTTATACAGGGTAATAAAAATTGGACGCGTTGAATCGAGTTTTAGGATAATTATTGATTCAGCACATACCACACAGCACCTATATACCACCACAGCAAAATATTCAGCATTTTCACTTGCCATCTAATTAAGTCTCCATATTTTAACGTTATTGATATCTGTTCGACAAGTTAGACAGGCGCGTTCACAAACAAGCGTTGCAATCACAGAACCTACCAGAGGCCCTGGTACATAAATGGAGGAATATTTCATAGAAGTTTGCATATAGAACTATCTAATGTCTATGAGACAGAGATGCGTGATGATTATTCGTGCTTAAGGAGGTAGCATTGTCATTAATGATTATTTTCTGAGATAAGAGCAGTGATGAAATGGTCGTTTCATATCGCTATGATATTTTGTTCTGATTTGTTTGTGACTTTTTCATTTACAGTCATGTTTTAGTACAGTTAGATTTTGTGCTTTTTCTCTATAGTGAAATTTACAGACAACGTGTATGAAGTGTTTATTCATCTAGATTTTCAATTTGAACGGTTCCCTAATTATCCGAATACGTAAAAAACGCATATATGTACGTGTTGCGTTAGAAATGTCTCTCAGTGTGTATATAATTATAGTGTCTTTGGTCATATCTACAAAATTGATATAATATCTACAACAGTTGGACTCATGGTCCGGAATGTACTTATATATATCATTAATTAGTTCTTCGACTATTTAATCAGAAACAATGTATCTTTAGTCGAAGAACTAATATATAATTGCATGCATTCCGGGCCATTTGTACCTCGTTGTTTGGTTATATATATCTGTGTTATATCAAGATACATCATTCAATGTCTCTGAATGAAATTTACTAGTATAAATAAGATCTAGAGAAATATAAACGAAAAAAATCATTGAGATAGCAAACGAATCAGATTTCATTTTGCGTATCATATGTACTCTAAGAAATTCGCATATATAGGTATACACGTGTACGCAAATGTCATCTACCTTGGTGACGTGTATGCCAGTGTAAGATAGAGCGAGTGCTCGCCGTGATTTCGAAACGTGTCCGGCTAAAGTCACGTGACAACGCCAATTCCGTACCAGAGTATATATACACTCGTAAACGTTCTCTTTACAAGTGTTTTTCTGTCGATTCTTGCTTTTAGAAAGACTTCAATTTGGAAAAGGTTTGTCTATTTTTATTCGAATTAGATCTATATGCAACCTTTTTCGTAATGGTTAATCATATTCATGTACATGTATTATCAACGCTTCAATTTGACGAGTTTTGTTGACAATCTAAACTGAAAGTAGCACTTGTTTCAATTAGCCATTCATCTGTGTGGGATAAAAATAAAATATGTGAGTTCGTATTATGACGTTTTAGTAAGTTGATTCCTAACACAGAGAACATTTTAATTGTTTAACGGTGAAAGTGAAGTATGTTATGTCATTGAATGTCCAAGTTTTATAACATGTCATACAATTTCGCGACGTTAAGAACTTGACCCTAATATGATTTTCGAGCATTATAGGGTTGAAACAGATCAGCGTGTACATGTTTGAAGTCATTTACATTCTACATTATTGTATACACTGAATCTTTTCTAGTGCTTTGTATTTTTTTTTCATTATTGCAAAAATGGAATTATAAATTAATGATTGACTATATACATGTACAGCATTGTATTTAGGCTTTAAAAGTCATTTATGTTGATAAACTAGCTGTATGATACCTCTTACACTTATAATAGAAGTTATTCATAATGGTAAATGCTATAATTGCTGTTATATTTTTTTCTCCTTGTGGAAATGATATATATTTTAATGATTCAGTGCCTACATTGGATTGAGCATAACTAGGGAAACAATTTGAAATGTAGTGACAATGTACATGTTTTTACTATTTTACTAATGCAATAAATGAATGATCCTAATATTTGTTTAGCTTATAGTCAGGGGAATTTATTTTCCCCCCAATTTTGTCAAACTTTAAATATACATATGTATTAAAGGCTCTAAAATTATCATTTCAGATTATAATTATGGCTGGAAAGGAAATTATTCTTGTCACTGGCAGCACTGGTCTTGTTGGATCTGCTATAAAATATGTCGTAGAAAATGGTGAACAAAGACCAAATGAAGAATGGGTATTTGCTTCTTCAAAGGATGCGGATCTCAGGTATGCCTTCAAATCTTCCTAATATATTGTTACATGAAATTCAATTAAGTCTGGATCGGTAGATGGTGTTTAGTTTAGCCTGGTTCTGATCTTTTAAACAAACACTTTATTTACCATTAAATAGACATGGTGTCTTTGCCAAACTATTCACAAAAACTGACATAAAGCTTTGGTTTATATTTGTGATAGTTTGATGTTTGTGTATCACATGTTTACATTGAATATTTGATGATCAACATATATAAGAGTATCATTGATTTGTAAAATGTGAACTGATATTAGTCATGTACTCAATGTCTGCCTTTATAGATTGGATGTTTCCACTACTTCTTTAGTTTATAAAATGATAAAATATACAACATGTATTGATCAACTTACTTTTTTCTTGTATTTCTTTTTTGTTCATGAAATGAAATAGAAATATTTGACTTTAACATGAATAATGATTATATTCTTGGTAGATATATATATCTATAGACTTAAAGAAGGAACAAAGCTTCTAGCTAATTTAGAATTTAATGGAGTTTGGATATAACCTGTAAACCAGTATAGATTGTTTGATTTAAATGATTAATGCTACCTTGGCTGATAATTGAATCCTGTTCATAGAGGATAATTGTTTACTTTCAAAATTTTGTGCAAACTCCTATGTTAAACCATCGTTTTGCATGCTCTTATTAGGAATTGAAAAGTGACATTGAGTCATTTCTTTTGTTGAACGCTGAATTTAGTCACATTTTTTCTAATATTGAATTATTGGCCCTCTTGTCTATAAGTCATATGTTGGTGTTACTTAGCTATTAAATGGATTTAAACTTCGAAATACTTAAACATTTATGTATCTAAACATCCAAAATATGTTCATACAAACATAGTTATGTTTTACATAATTTATATGTATTATAAATAGACAAAATAACTAGATTAGAAGTCCTGGTACATGTATTGTCTCCAGGAGTCTAAAGTCATGATGAAATTAGTATTGTTTGAAAACAATGTTAACATTTTTTTTACACTTGCCAGGTGTGCAATTTTTTCTAAAAGGATATTAATTTTCAGGGGTGGTATTCACGAAAGATTTTAAGGATAAGTTTTTCATTAAGTTTGAAGAGATTTGCCTTAAATCTAAAATAAATCTTAAGCAGTATTCACAAAACATTTTAACGTCATTGAATGACATGGAGACACAAACAGTACCTATTTTTGTTAAAATATATATACAACTGTACAAAACTTTATTGAAAACTAAGGCGTATTAAAGCCCATGATAATTAATTACATAATTATTGCTATTATGAAAAGAAGAAAACCACCACACTGTTCCCCCCAATCAATAGTAACCAGTTTATCCAAAAGTTGAAACTCAGATAATATATTTTTTAAGTGTATTCTAAACATACAAATAAACACAGTTCAATGTCAGTGATACTACCGCTAGAAGTGCTGATATTTTTCCTATGCATTGTAAAGTTTTATTGAAACTCAAATACAAGATTTATAACATTAGCGCTTATTTTATTGTATATTGATTGAGGCACGTTTCTAGTGGTAACAGCTTAATAAGGAACATAGCTTACTTAGCCGGGTAGGCCGCGGCCTATACACTATATTTACAGGACAGTGAAAAATACATGGCAAAAACTTTTCAGAGGAGCATATACCAAGATCCCCTAGAATTCGGCCTACACATTATTTTAACTGCCACGCTCCGCTCCTGTAAATATAGTAAAATTCTCAAGGGATTCTCTTCTTTGCCTAGCTCATATTTACAGTGATTTGTTGACGAAAATGAGCGTATTTCGATTTCCGGTCTATTTTAATTTTTCCTTAAAATTAAGGATGTCCTTAGATAAGGAAATCCTCAACGTATTGTTTCTTATCCTTGGTTAAGGTAAATATGTAAAGGATAAGGATTTTCTTAAGGTAATACTTAAGACACCCCAGGCCATTGAAAGACATATTTTTGTTTAAATGACCAATAAAGTGAACATTGAATATATGTCAGTCAGATTTGTTCGAATATCCATATCCCCTGTTTGACTTAGTGAATTATTCTGAATAATTTTGTTACAGCCCAAAAACATTGTTGAGCTATACATGTTTCACAGTAAACATATATATTAAAATGTATTGTGTCAAAATTTTATGCATTAACCTTTAGGGGGATTCTTTATAAATGTTAATTGTTGCCTGTGGCATGAACTTGAACAAAACAATCTGCTTTTATAATTGATACAAATTTTTCTGTTTATTTAACATACTTTACCAATTTAATTAAAATGCCAAATGAACTATTACTTATTAATTAAAATGATGTTTTGACTGATAATGATTTTATCAATTGGAATGAATTAAAAATATTGAAAATTAAGTATGCCTTTTTCAATCAATATTGAACTACCATAATTATCTCTGATTAAAAAATGCTGGACTAGACACATTTTTCAAGCCACCTTGGCCTCGTCCAGTTTGACAACCAGCTTAGTATCTTAAGTAATTCTGCAGCAATTCCCACTGGTCCAGAATCTATTTCTACTCATAATAATAAGCAGACAAGTTGCAAATTAATTTGTTGAGCTCCCTGAACTCTATATGAATGTCTATCTTGTCTGTCTGACATTTGTTACAATAATGGTTTAAATTTAATGATTGTGCATTCAAAGGGGAATAAAGGTTTCGTTAATTTCAATAAATCTGTGACAAACTTTTAAAGTTATTGAAAATTTGATAATATACTGGTATCTAGGATAGAACCGAACTGAACATGATTTTATATACAACTTGTACATAGTAGTGTACATGGATTTCCATGTACTATAATACATTGTGACAGATTGGAAATATTGAGAAGATGTATGCAAAATACACTACACATTCTTAAAGGGACATGCCCTGGAACTGAAGTGTCTCGAATAGCAATCAAATTGGTATCATTTTAATGCCTAAGTCAATTAATGAAAGCCCTATAAAATATTTACAAAATATCCCGCTAGTTTACTCAAAATACACATTTCAAGATTTACCAAACCTGCCGATTTCGGCCTCAGAAATTATTCGTCATTTTCACAACTCGACCCTTTCGGTTTCTGTCACAACTGAAAACATTGCGGAAAAAATGACAATAAACTGAAATGGTAAGTATTACTCATGTTATGTTTACTTGAAAGGCAGCTCACATGCTCAGTTAAACTCTCAGATGTAACGGAAATATCGTTGTCTTCAAGAAAAGGCTGACAGCCTTTTATTCAAACCGACGTACAAATACCAACGCGCGCATTATAGGGTAATTTTTGAACGCACATTCTTCTTTGACTTTTTGGTAATAATTAGTTTTACAAGTGACAAAAGCATTTTTGATGTATGGAAAAAAAAAGACACAGCAGTTTCTGGGCATGCCCCTTTAACATGTACTATAAATTCTGCGTTAGTGGACACAAATTTCTTAAAATTGTGTTTTTGGGCTAGTTGCTAATCTAGTTTTAGTTCTTAGCTCTTATACTGAATATGATAGGGCTGTCATTTGACCCTTAAAATGACATTTTGACTTTTGAAAATTAGTCAAACATGATATTAAATAAAGCCCCTGACTCATGAAAATTTATACCATAAGGTCAATTAGTAGAAAATGTGGTTGACTTCTTCAAAGTGTCATTTGTCACCATCAACATTTGACATAATGATGAGAAACCTGATCAGAAGATGTGTTTAAGATACATGTACCAAATATTCCTTGTTAACCAACTGATGCAATTCTAAACAAAAGGCTTTCTGGATTAAGATTAATGTTAAACAGTAGAAATGCTGTTTTATAGTAGACACATAATGTGGTTTTGTTCCACTTAGTTTGTAATTTTATTCTACCTTTTGGAATATTTTAGCTTGTCCATTCAGACTGTCAGGATGTAGGTGTAACTAGTCATTACTTTAAACCAGTATTCAGTTTTACAATCCCCAGTCCACCATTGGGGCCATTGGTCCAATAAATTTGAAAAGGTCAGTGAGCCGACGGCCCTGTAAATTTTTAAGTGAAAATTTATCATATTTCAGAACAAAAAAATGTTACAGCCAAATTTTGTACTGTATATTTGATATTTTGTATGTAACTTCTTTGGTTCATTAGGTCTGGTAAAGGCTTCATTTTTACTGGGCCGAATGCCCAATGCTTAGAAAAGTTTTTTGTGAAGATTTTTAAACCTATCGGTCAACCTTTAATGTAGAACCCTTTACAGAGATTATTCTAATCCATTGTTTATGATATGTTGAATTTCAGTGATGAAAATGCCACCCGCGCCATGTTTGAGAAATATAAACCTACTCAAGTGATCCATTTGGCAGCCATGGTTGGTGGTCTGTATAGGAACCTCAAATACAACTTAGAATTCTTTGTAAGTACTGTATGAAATCATGAACATATTTTAAACAACTGTTGTAATTAATTTAAGGATAAGAAAAAATATTTTTGCATCTGTTAACTTTTTATCTACTAGAATGTTTTGACAGTCAGAGATTTGTGTGTATACAGTGCAACATCCAGAGTGGCCCTTTCTAGAGCAACAACCTCCCTTCAACAAATGCATAATATTTTCCCACTGCTCGATTTATCTATTAATTAAACCTTTCTAAGGCAACAACTACAAAAAACTATTGAGCGAAGTACAAATGTACTGTGACTAGAAGATAAAGGAAAAGGGCGAGGCATGTGTTGGTGCTTTCCACCAGTAAAAACTATTTGAATATAAAAAGGATACAGATGCTTGGTTTCCTGTATATCCTCTCCCCTCTGACAGGTGTGGCTCTGAAATGACCATAGTTGTTGAATGAGCCGTTAAACAACAGATAAATCAAGGTTGATTAGAGATTATTTCTTTACCCAATGTGACATTTTGAATTTGCCAGTCAATGACTGCCATGCAATATATGCTCTGTACTCAAGCGAGTAATGCATAAACATTTTCTCCTCAACATTTTAAAATTAGGCTAAAAAAATAAAACTCGTTTTAGGATTACTTGACCAAAAAAATCAAAGGTCTGAAAGCCTGAAGGAAGGCTCATGAGCATGAACCACTTAAATCGTTATGAACATCAAGATCATGAAAATATGGCCAATAGTATGTTAACTGTTTAGTAAAAAAATACTTTAATTTAATGAGCTTTAATAATTTGTCACATCACTCATCGTAATTTTAAATAGAATAATGATACGGTACAGTTGTCGTGAGATTGAGAACTCTTCTTTATTATGTAAATTGGTTCATTGAGATGTGTATAAGCAACCAACTTCACATTTTAGATTCATGTATCAATATAACTGATTCATGTATAAGTATCTGGTATGTAAGAGAAGATTGGCTAAAAAGTGAGTTGTATGGACTGATTGCGTAAAGGATGAATATTTATAGTAACTGAATGAGTATTTATTATATTGATAGCATCAATCAAAATACTATACTTCTATAATTATGAACATGTCACTTTCAGGCAACTTTATTAAACAACTAAACTAACTTTTGTCTGCAATATCTGTGTAGTAATTAAGGGTTAAAAAGAGCTGTCTGTAAAACAGTGTCCCGGGTTTATTCTATTTTATAAAGGAAAATTTAAAAACCTAGTAGTAGTAGGTGTAGACCCTGTGTGCTATAACGGCAATTTAGGAAATTCCATAAAATCATACTTATGGCCCTTTCCCATAACTAGGTAACTTCCCTTAGTAAATCGACGGTGATGTCCCCTGATAAGGAATAATTCTACTTCCGGGGACTACGCTTATATCGATGATAATGGCGGACAACTGAGAAATTCTCAGTGCGTTTAAGAAATGCGCTTTACTTACTTGCAAAACTGATAAGCTAAACAGCTATATACAGGTCGTTGGTCAGCATGTGCATGCTATTTGATGAAGAAAACTGAAAATATCCAAGTATGTTAGTGGCGAGAGTTTGAACTGTTAACGTTTTCGAACTGTTGTTGGAGAGGTGTTAAAACGTCTGTCTTATAGTATGCGATGATGTCTCAGTGACACAGTCTCGCTGGTACATGATTTCCGATTTTGCTGACAAGTTGTATACAAAACGTCAAGTCCAGTCATATATGAAAAGGGCCATATTCAGCGTCTTATCTAAATATGATTTGTGGTTTTATTAAATACTTTCACTATTATCCAGTACATATACATCAATAATTATATTATTTTCCGGTTCATCGCTAAAATTACAAGAAAGAAATAAATCAAATAGATATCGATCATCTGTGAAGTGTTTTTGAAGCTTTCATTGTGCTAAGTACTGTTTTCACTCGACCGTGCGAGAGAACCACAACGTGAAATTCTGTTCCTGTACAGCTATTTTTGCTGTTTCATTATTTGAAATGTATGAAGGTGTGAAAAAAGAAAATAATTATGCAAGAACTGGCCCTTACTTTTTTTACTTTTACTTTATTTTAACCATAATCATATAAATAATACAATGGTACACAGATAAACAGCATACAACAATGTACATGACGGTGAGAAAAAGTGAGAAAAATATTTTCAGTAGGTTATAAAGGTATGGTTTGGGGAAGTATACCAGTCGTTAATAGTACAAAAAAAGAAATTTATTTCCAATATAGAATTTAAATTATACCTATGTAATATACAGTTATTGAGCAGACCGAATATGTATAGACATAAAGTTTAAATAATATTGCTGAATATCATTGATACATTAATGAGGAATGCGTTGATTATCCAATTTATTATTGTGTTAAAAGAATACTTATTTTTTGGCATCTCGTTTAGACTCATCATTCATAAAAAATACAATAAAAAAGCATATACGCCAAAATAGCTATAAAAGTTGTAATATATCTATCATAATTTCACCTTCATCTTTTAGAATATACATCTATCAATTACATAGCTATCAATAAACCCACGTTCGTATAATATTGTGAAACTGCTTGTATTAAATCTAGGACCGTTATATCTGGCATCATTGTATATATACACACATACAATTATTCTTTACAACAGCCAGGTTACCCTTATTATGTAAAAAAATCTTTACGGTTCCAAATACGACTATGTCTTCAAAATACAATATATTTATTCATTTTCTGTCCGATAATGCTAACGTCTCATAGAACCAAATATTTCCCTTTCGAAATTACTATATATCCCCTACTATGCAATATGACCTGTTTTTGCAGAATAAACACGAAATAATGTGTTGTTTTATGGTCCCATAAACCGATCAACAATAAAAGTATCAAATGAAACACTGATTGTTAATCGTTAACGTTGACTTCTCACCAGGGTGCATTAATTAGCGCTACACGTGGCAAACATACCATAAAGATCATCTGCGATAAGATTAGTTGATGTTATTGTGGTATGACAATGCATATACTGACCCATAATTATCAATAAAATTAATATACAATATCTTTTATGTCATAAATCGACGATTTAAAACTCTAATCAAACTTGTATTCCTTATTAAGAATTGTGACCAAAAAAACCCTTATTTATTTAATTGTTCATTACTGAAGAAATATTAAATATGAAACTACGTGGAATACTTACATTATGAATTTAAACAGTTAGTAGAAATTATGTAGTCAACAATTTTCATCTTTATTTAGCACTTTGGATGTACTGACTGCCATGGGTTTGGTATTCACAGAAACCCAAATTAGTAAAATCAAGATAGAATAAAATATAAATTTTAACATACTTGGACATATACAAAACTATGCTAAATTTAAACATCATTGAATATTATAATTTACTGAACAAAGAAAATATTGAAAGCAGTAAATTTGTAGTTGAAACTAATGTGTTCAACACATTTGGTATAAGATAGGTACAGTAGAAACTCCCTAATCCAAACTCCCTTTGGACTGACCAAAAAGTTCAGATTAGAGAGGATTTCGGATTAGAGAGGTTTTGTCCATTTAGAGTTTGTAGGGAAAATTTACTTCATCTGTTGTATGCCATTGTTGGTATGTAAGTACAACTGTAGTTCCTGTTCTTTTATTGTCGGCAGTTGTGCATTGTTCTTGTTTTATGCAGAACAAATAATACAATTTTATTGTTCATTAGATGTATTTTATTACAATTACATGTATATTATAATAAGGCTATAATTAATAAATATTTGTATGTGGAAAACTCATCCCTCAAGAGACTGGTAAACATTGACTGTAAAAATACACTGTGTACACAAATGAGCACATTATGAATGAGCGTCTGAAGGTTAAACCAAATTGAAACACAAGACTTGATCAAATTTCGACCTTTTAATCGAAAATTTAAGAAACCATATACAATGACTGTCGATATTAAAGTGAAAAGATGCACAATAAAAAGTCTAGAACTGCATTAAATGATTAATCAAGCAATAATAATTCAAAAATCAAATATTTTATTGGTGAACTTGGTACAGACATGAAGTTTGTGACATACATTACACATGATAATTCAATTTTAATTTGCCATCATGTTGTTCACACTTCTGATTGCCTGGGGTCATCAGTTTGCAAAAACCTATGATTTTACCGCATGTTTTCACATTTCACAAACATGTTTCCTGACTTGTAAAATGTAGTTGTTTTCAGTATTGAGAGGTCAAACTAAGTTGTATTCTTTTGTTTACGATAGATCTATTTACAATCTGACACCTTCCACGTACTCTACGGAAATGCTAACAGTAAATCCCTGAGGCTAATAAGGGAACCTATTGTTGATCAAATAAATAGTATGACATGTTGTATATATCTTTTTGCATAAATTCCGGATTAAGCATAAATATCGGATTGAGGAGTTTAAAAATCAGTATAAAATAGCATTTCAGACCGCAAAAGTCGTCCGGACTACGGAATACGGTTTATTATTTGTGTTTGCTTATATTCGTGTAGATCTGCAGTCAATTTTAGGTTATTATGACATAATCTAATGTCGGGGTATATTCACGTCAATTTAATGATTAACTTAATTGCTACTTTTTACACAATGATGTTACGAATTTAAAAACATTCATTTAATTACTGCATTTTGAAAGTCTACATAATTATAATCTGTTACATATTATGTTATATTTGCCAAGATATCGCTAGTTGTCTGTATATGTACCAATTTTCAGTTTCTTTTTAAATAAATAATAACAACTTTCATCGGATTTTGTGAGTTCAACCATACTGGGCATGCATGCAAAACATTAATTAGTGGTTTATAACATAATGTGTGAAAAAACTTAATTATTTACTCAATACAATCAGGTTGGCGGAACAGTATTGACTTTTCCTATATGTGTTCTGCTTGGCGAATTAAGATATAGTCCTCGGAAGTAGATAATATTTTTAGCGCATGCGCACTGCCGACAACGACAATCTTCCAGGGGAGACTACCTAGTTATGGGAAAGGGCCATTGGTTTGAACAGTGTAAATAACATCAGGGATACTGTAATATTATTATATAGCATCCCTGATAACATCAAAGAAACTTTGCGACTGTCCTTTTAAAGACATTTCTTGTTTAAGAGTGGCCTTATATTAAGTATATTTTTGAATGTGAATGGATTTTACTACTAAGTTACTGGTATATGTATGCATGTATGTAAATCAGTTTCGCACAGCTGGTGTTTTTCATCTCACTGTGTTGATGATGTGATATGTATTAGATTTGCATAAATATAAACAGTGAGTAAAGAAATTCAATATTGTGTGGTGGATAAAAATCTCATATTTTCAATCAAGTTTCATTTGTTCACATTGAATTTTGATGTATATTTCCCATAAACAGTACAACCTCTGTAGAGCAACACCCTGTGGAAACTACAAATATTGGCCATTGTTTAGAGGTTGTTGCTCTACAGAGGTTAAATTTATCTGAAAAAATATTAGCTTAGGGAAATGTTGAAGGTGTTGTTATAGAGAGGTTGTTGCTCTACAGAGGGCCGTTCTGGAGAGTTGGTACTGTATTTGTTACAAGATATATCTGTAGTAGTCAAAACAAATAATGGCAGACGTTGATTAGGCACTGGTCCTGTGGTTATTGCATCAGGATTCTATTCCCAGTTTCAGCAGGTCATAAATTATACCCTTCCATGAAAATTTGACATAATGTAATGTTGATTTTCCTCGACATTTGGAGAAGTTGCTGGTCCCTTTATAAAAGATAAGTTAGTACTGGTTAGAATACAGTTCTGGAAAACTGGTTATGTGAAACAGCCACTGTAAATAACTGACAAATATTTGATAATAGTGATAACTCCAAGTAAATAAATACTGTAAAACCTTGAATATTCAATTATCGATTATCCAAATACCCGGTATTGTGTAAATAAGATCTATGGTCCTGATTACATCTCTATATATCACTGCAACAAAGCCCGGTTGTACAAATTGAATTTTACGAATACCTGGTAAAATTACATCATTTGGTGACCTTAATTCATGAATGCACGAATTTTCACTCTTCACTTATTATTCATAACAGTCAACTGGCATGCGACAAAAAGCGTGCAACATTAGTTCATATATGAAGAGTGTCAACAGGTTAATTGTTCAAATTAGTGATGTACCTGGTGATCTGGACGAAATGATTTGCATTTCAGTGTCATACTAAATTTGAAAACTGATTCAAACACAATTAAACAAAACTAACTAGAAAAGAATGATTTAGTAAAAAAAATGTAAAAAATATCAAGTCTTCCTAACAAATAATTGTTGTAGAAAGTCTTTTTTCTTCATTCAAACATTGCTTGAGGTGTAACTTATCTTCATCTGTTCAGTAGGATGAAATACTGCATACGTCTATATTGGCGCCCATTTTATTTTGGTGATTTTGGCAGTCAGCATCAGAACCACCAAATCTAGACCACGCCAATATAAAACCTCGCCAATTATAAACTCTTTTTTTTACGTAACTGTTTGTTTAGTGTGTTTGTGCATGTATTATTACTTGTTAACTTTTACCAGTTAAAGTACAAAACAACGTTTATTGCCTTAACTGAAACATGGTAAAATCTAAATTTGTCACACCGTATAAAACATAAATTGTTGGCACATATAGTCAGGCTAAATTAAACCCGATAAGAAAACAATATGTGTCAATTTAAGATAAATTATCGAAACAAATAATCACTTTTAGCCATTGTGTTAACTCTAGTTGGATCCAAAGTAGTTACAGACACTTCAGTCTACAAGTATCTCCTTTATTGTGGTTATTAACTTGTAAATTGTTTATTTGTATTTTCAGAGGATGAACATCAAGATCAATGATAACGTTTTGCATGTTAGCCACGAGTTTGGTGTGAAGAAAGTCGTGTCATGTCTATCAACTTGTATATTTCCTGATAAGACCTCGTATCCAATTAATGAGAAAATGGTATGATATCTAAATTGTTTTCATGCAGTCTATAATCATTGGCGTGTATAATGTATATATGTAGTATTTATGCTCAGTCAATCCTGTGTAAACGGCCACTTCTGGATTAAGACCAACCTGTGCATAAAGGCTATTTAAGATATAATGATATCATTGATTATTTAGGATATAATGATATCATTGATTATTTAGGATATAATGATATCATCAATTATTTAGGATATAATGATATCATTTATTATTTAGGATATAATGATATCATTTATTATTTAGGATATAATGATATCATCGATTATTTAGGATATAATGATATCATTGATTATTTAGGATATAATGATATAATTGATTATTTAGGATATAATGATATCATTGATTATTTAGGATATAATGATATCATTGATTATTTAGGATATAATGACCTCAAAATAAAGACAACCTGTTAATATAGGCCACACTGTCTCCTTCCCAAGGGTGGCCTGTGTTCACAGGTTTGACTGTAGTTGATTGCTTATATAATCAAAATGTTAGTTATGGAGTTAGTATGAATTAAGAGATTAAAGCGATGAGGTAGTTGACTTATTGTTCACATGTCACTATACGTTAAGGTGTTCCATAGTCGTGACTTTCATGTTAATGTAAGATAATATTTTACATTATTTACAAAGATTAAATATCATACTTTAATACCAAGCAACAAAAAATTCTAACTGGACGCTCAAAAATGGTGTTTTATTGCGATAAATACTTCACCCCTGTATCGACTTTTCCTTATCAGAGTTAAACATCTCTAACGTAATGTGCATTGTATTGGTACAATATCATACTATTAATTCATTAATGACAAAAAATTGTTATAAAATCTCTTACTAGAAATCAAATTTGGGCATGGTTTCAATTATTGAACCATAAACACTCAAGATGTAACAGGTTTGAACCCAAGTACACAATTCTTTCTTTCCAGTTTGTTTTAATTGGTTTTTATTTTATTGTTGCAAACATTCATTGAAATATTTGGAATAAATTTCATGCTTGTTTCACTTAATTTCATTTTATGTAATTTCAATTACTCCTTCGTTAGCAGTGTCTGTACTGGAACCATTGTCTATCATTCTATTCATATGAACAGAATTAGATTTTTGCATGTTATACATTTTAACTTAAATGCACGGAAATCGCAAGTAATGCATGTTTTGAAGAAATAGTGGCAGGATGAAGGATACAAATTAAAATAATTCAGTTTAATAATGTTACTAGTGCAGTAGTTAACAGTTTTCTTGACTATGTAGGCATCATACAATGGTGGCCAACAAATTTAAAGTGTACTTGGACATTGTATTACAGTAAAATCTAGTTACGTCAAATTCACTTACATCAAAATTTTGGTTATGTCAAACTGATTCTTTAGGCCCCGATTTTTTACTCTTTCTCTATATGAAATTAATCCGCTTACCTCCAATTCACTTATCTCCAAATTTCATTCATGTCAAACTAAATTTTTGTCCCTGTGACTCTTAATTAGCATGTAGTTTGAGTTGTTTGGAGCTGCTTGGCAAACAATGGAGGCTTTCACACCTATTTTGCTAATTGAACAATTTCATTTTAAAGGCTACGGGAGATTTACAATCGTGTGACAAACAGATAGCACGCGTGTAGTGTAGCATGATAATCATACCCAGTATTTGACTTAATTAAAATTATGGTAAACATCACGTTTAACTTCGCCTGTGTTGTGTATCTGAATACTAGGATACTCGTAGGTTTAACTTGAAAATTGAGTATGCTTACTTGCCACCTATGACAGTGTTGGATTCCAATCTTAGTAAAATGATCTTAGCTTGATAAAAAAAATTATTAATTCCGAAAGCGTGATCAACGTTGCAACAAACATATTCATCTTACATTTTGTACGGAATGCGTACCCATCCGAAAATATGTAAAGATAGGCGCTCCGTATTTTCAAATTCTTACAAAAAAATTTGTTAATAAGTATCTTATGTTGGGACATTTATTGTTGATATTAATTATCATGAATAGATACATAATTATTTTGTTTCTTCTCTACGTATGCACATGTTTTATTTAAGCAAAACATTATCAAACATGCATTGTAGTATTTAAATAAAGGCTATACAAAAAAAATACTTTCAAACATGTATAATTATACAGTTTTGTTTATCTCAAATTTCGGTTATCTCAAACTAATTTCCACGGTCCCTAGAAATTTGAGATAACGAGATTCAACTGTACTTATCCCTATTTTAAAGAGTGGAACAATCCTCGACTTTTTGTCATGCCCCTCTGCTCTATTCTATCCTATCTTTATAATGAAAATTACCATATAACTTAGGAAAGTAATGGAATCTAACCAAAGCTGAAAATAAATGCAACTATTGACATTATGCAGTTTTGTTAGTTCGATAAAATCCCACAATACTTATTAATGTTGCCGTAGTTTAACTTTGTTTATCTTGTATACTATAGATACACAATGGACCACCACATGATTCTAACTTTGGTTATTCGTATGCTAAGAGAATGATTGATGTTATGAACAGGTAAGTGTTTATCCATGGATTACTACTGTTATATTTGTGAATAAATATATTCTTACTTTATTGTAATGTAGGTATGAGATTGTCTTAACCAGGTAGAAGAGTTTCCAATGACACAATATTTATCAATATATATATATATATGTTAATGATACTCAATTATTACATCATTTATGTTGTTATTAGTTTGTCAGATGTCTGTAGCACCTGTCATAATAAGTATTTTCAAATCAGCTAATGTATAGAGACATCAATAATGACTCGTCGTCTTAGACTGGTTTCAGAAAAAAATTAAGCATCTCTTGTAAACATGGTATCACTGATATTTTTATCAGATACAATTTTACATGCATGTGCTTTATTAATTTTGTGTTTAGTTTAGATTCACATGTTTAAACAGTAAAATATTTACTTTAGCATTGTTTGTGGGAAATGTTTTTTTTATCACCCTGTAAAATGTATACTTAGCAAAATAAGTACAGTCAATCTTGTATTAAGCGACTGCCCAAGGGAAACACCAAAAGTGGTCTCTTAACACAACGGTCTCTTAATACAAAAACCTGAAGTTTCGGATAGGTGAACTATACCTAAAGTCCCAGCCTTGTTTCATTTCAAATCGAAAATCGTGTCTGTCTTATACATGGTGCAAAGATCAGTCCATTTTTTCGTGACAAAAAATACAGACAAATTAAATCTATTTTTTTACCGGAGAAGAAATTTGTCAAACGTGAAACTAGGGAAATAAATCGTTTATCATAGTGATGGTCTAAAAACCCGTACGATTCCGTACTTTTCATGGATTTCTTTGTCGAAAACGTCTGTAGTGGACGTGAGTTTGAAAATCAACAAGAAATGTTGCTGATCGTTACGTTAATTACGATACCATCATGATGTTGAGAAGTATGAATACTTGGGTTGAGAAATTAGTTGGTGTTTTGATAGAAAAGTCATTATCACGCTTTCGTAAAACTTACGTAACGCAAAGTTACTGTAAACAAAAAATGGCGCGGTTTTCTTCAATGTCTTTCGTCATTTATTTTGTTAAAAACTATTTTTTTACATTCATAACAATAATTTCCCAAGGATTTCCAATGATACAACATGTATTTTACCTAAGTCCTACACTCTAGTGCTCTATGCATACACAAGTGATTACGGTGTTTTTCACACGTTCGTCAGGTGTTAATTATGTCCGTGTTTACAATTCACAATCTATGGGAATTAACTGTTTGACGTGTCAAATGGTCGCTTAATGAAAAGATCTGGCGGATTTTGTCGACATATTGGCGGTCGCTGGTCGCGTTGAGCAAAGGTCGCTTAATACATTAAAAACATAGTGCAAAAACGCTCGGGGGGGGGTTTTGAATTGGTCGCTTAAGAAAAAGGTCGCTTAGTACACGTGGTCGCATGAGCAAGATTTACTGTATAGCAACAAAGTTGAATGTCCCTCAAAACAAATGTGTTAAGTCATACAGGCCCACACTCAGTTTTAATGAGTCCTCAAATTAATGTGAATGTCAGCATTATGGTTACATCAAGCTGATGCCATGAACAGCTGTGCACAGGAAGATCACAAACCATCCCGAACAGGCTCCATAATGCTTTCCTGTGCGCTAGAAAGCCATACTTTAGTGTTGTCTTGTCCCCTCAGCATGAACTTAATGGACAGAACTGGGCTATTTTACATGGCTGCTGGACTCAATATCGATGTGAAAATGTGGAATTTCTTGGACGAAATCCATTTTTTTTGCATGGATTTTGCAGACAGTCATATCCAAGTGTGGCATCTGATGGGTGAACATTATCACCTGGCGAATGTGCTCCATGAAGACATTTACAGTGGTGGACGTGTAATGGTTTTGGGGGTGCAATATGGAGGGATGGGATACTTAATCTTGTGACTATAAACATGACATTGAATTCTATCCTGTATTGTGATGAAGTCATCATTTCGTCGTTGTTCCATTTCCATTTCATGGCATATGTATAATATGAACTCATAAGTTTTGTCCATAGTTCCCAGTCTTTAGTTTACAAACTCCCAAGTGGGGTAGACTTACCTGGTACATAAACTGTACATTCACTCATAGATTACTTCATTGATATTATAGAATCTGTCAAACTTCTGTTACACGAAGGAACAAACATATATGTATCTCTTATTGATTTATCTGTTGTTTCAATATCTAACCAGAAAATGATGTATTTTTTTACTTTATAGAGGTTACAGCAAGAAAGACAATTCTCAGTTCACAGCTGTTATACCAACCAATGTGTTTGGACCTCATGATAATTTTGATTTAGAAGATGGTCATGTGTTGCCGGGATTGATCAATAAAGCTTTTTGCGCTCAAAGTAAGAAACGGTCAATTACTCTAGTATAAGTAGACCTATTGAACTTCACAAGTTGTTTAAGTATATGATAAATGATGCTGAAGATGTCAGGTGAATAAAAAAAGTGTCTTTAAGGCTCCAATTACGGGAAATGTAAATGACTTGATGTTATCATGCTCTGTACAATGGACAGCTGCTGTCAAAGGTAGTCGCTTACTGAACGTTTAAATACAAACAGAAGTTTTCCTGTCATTTTCAAACACAGTTCACTGTATGACAAACAATGTATTGATAATTCTCTTCAAAACTACTTGATAATGCTCTTTATTACTAATCAATGATTCTGCTCAAAACTAAGAGATAATTTTGCTCAATACTAGTTGATATGTTTGTTCAGTTTTATTTCAAAAGTCTTCTTAGTTATGTTTCAAAATTCTGCTGAGTACTAGCTAAAAATAATTATTCTTGGTACTAATTGATAAAAGTGCTAAATTCTGTTTGATATGTTCTCCCCAATGCTGATGAACAGTTGTATGTTTATATGCATGTAGTTTTATTTTTACAATTTTCATTGACTGTATTTTCAGGGGATGGTTCTGAGTTTGTTATCTGGGGTACTGGATCTCCCAGAAGACAGTTTATTTATTCTAGAGATTTAGCAAGACTCATGATTTGGGTTCTCAGGGAATATGAAGAGATTGAACCCATCATTCTCTCTGGTAGGTCACGACTCTGCAAAATCAAACCAAAAGTCTACTTTGATAAGCCAGATTGATAACAGTTGCTTGTTTGGCATACTGTAAACACGCAAAAATCTCATTGTATACCTGGGGCATCAAATGGTGCAGGGGAATATAGTGATTGCCTTGTCCGTCTGTCTGTATGAGGTTATGTCAAGCTGCCACTGGGGCTTACGTATATTAACTAAATGCTTGTTTATGTCCCTTATAGTTTGTAAAATATTACATGAATCATTGTTATCTAAGTTGCGTTCTGTAATTATGTGATTTTTGATACACAAAATATGATTTTAAGTGCCTTTAAAATAAGTGAATTCATTTTACAAATTGTCTCTACTTTAATAGTGATAATCTAAAAAATTTGCATACATTTTTATGATGCCCCCGCCAGGAAATGGCGGATGGCATATAGTGTTTACCCTGTCTGTTTGTGTGTGTGCGTGTTACGGACTTTCGTGTCCGGCTCATAACTTTGTCATGCTTGATTGGATTTTGAAATAATTTGGCACAAATGTTCAACATCACAAGACAATGTGTCATGCGCAAAAACTGTGTTGCTTGCTCAAAGGTCAAGGTCACAGTGGACACTTAAAGAATTATATGTTCGTGTCCGGCTTTTAACTTTGTCATGCATGATTAGATTTTGTAATAATTTGGCGCAGATGTTCAACATAATATGACAATGTGTCTTGCGCAAAAACTGTGTCGCTTGCTCAAAGGTCAAGGTCACAGTGGACATTTAAAGCATTATATGTATATGTTCGTGTCCGGCTTATAACTCTGTCATGCATGATTGGATTTTGAAATAAATTTGCACAAAGGTTCATCATATCAAGACGACGTGTCATGAGCAAAGACTGTGTCACTTGCTCAAAGGTCAAGGTCACAGTCGGCAATTAAAGCATTGTGTGTATATGTTTGTGTCCGGCTTATAACTCTGTCATGCATGATTGGATTTTGAAATAAACTGGCACAAATGTGCATCATATCTAGACGAGGTGTCCTGTGCATCAACTGCACCTCCTGCTCAAAGGTCAAGGTCACAGTGGGCGTTAAAAGTTTGTGCATATTGTTATGGCTATTGTGAAAGTGTATGTTCGTGTTCAGCTTATAAGTTTGTCATGCATGATGGTATTTTGAAATAAATTGGCACAAGTGTTCATCATATTAAGATGATGTGTCATGCCAAAAAACTGTGTCGCTTACTCAAAGGTCAATGTCACAGTGGACACTTATATATTCATGTTAGTTCCTTACATTGAAATAGTGAATGTACACATAGTTATGTGTGTTTACCACCCTTAGGTGATCTTTACCTCCCACTATGGGCAGCATTCCCAAGCAACCTGCTCTATGTTGTATTCACATATTTGCCACACAACACTCATTTCTGTGTCCAGTGTGAAATGGCGGGGGCATCCATGTCCTACGGACACATTTCTAGTTTTTTTATCCATTTGACTGGCTTTTATTCTTTGTGTCTATGACTACCTAATAGAGATTTTTGGAGACATATTGATCTGACTCCTAAAATGTACACATTTTCAAGTACATTCTATTTAATGCTTGTAAACTAAAGATACTAGTATTCAAATCAGTACAATTGTATTACACACATCTGTGCAAATTGGTCGTTGCAGTTAATTTGACTGACTGCGACTGTGTAAATTATGATGAAAGTATATTCTTTCAGTGTCTGATTATATGAAGTATAGGAATGGGTGCCAGCACATTGAAGAGATGATGTATAATGGTTATATGAAGGCCTGAAATGGCCTCATGGACCAATACATCAGATTAATGTGTTTTGGTCTATGTTGACATTTTAGGCCTTAATGAACCATCCCTACAATTTGCCAAACCCCACCCTATGCTGTCACATACTGTTTACATTGTATCTACTAAGTATTATATGTATGTATTAACTTTTATATTATTGTTACAGTGAGTGAATCCGAAGAAGTGAGTATAAAAGAAGCATCTGAAGCTGTACTTGAAGGATTTGACTTCAAAGGGAAGGTAACATTTGACACTACCAAGTCTGATGGTCAGTTTAAAAAGACAGCATCGAATGACAAACTGTTGAGTTATCTCCCAAAATTCAAGTTCACGCCATTTAAGCAGGGTAAGAATTCATTATCGAGATTCCTTGGCATGTTATGTGTTGACAAGAGTTATCTTTATCTAAAGTTACATTGTATGCTGATTGTAGAGTGCATTAAGTGATAAGAGTGTGAAATTGTTCATTTTATTAAATCATGACACTGAATTACAGTCAAAGCTGTGTATGTGGCAACTTCCAAATAAAGGCCACCCTGTAAACAAATGCTGTTATTCGAAAATCTGTCATTGATTATTTAGAACAAAATACTGGCAATTATATTGAGGTCTAATTATCTAGTTGAGTTGTTGGAAATTGGGTTAGTGTATGATGGGATACCACAGCAAGACTGGAGCATCAAAAGACCCGCCCCTGTGGTCAAGGGGTTAAGGTCGCTGACTTCAAATCACTGTAACTTCTCACTGATAGAGGGTCGTGGGTTTGAGCTACAGACCATGTCTCTTTATGTGAGAAAGTAGGCACTTGCTTACGGAAGATAGTTTAACACTGGTTCTTTCCAGGAACAATGCTTAGGTGAACTGTCCGCCTCATATGACTCTGACTGTTGAAAAGGGGCGTAAATCTCGATATAAACAAACAAATAAAAGAGCGTCAAATGTTCATGAGTGTATTGATATCTATTCTTGTTTTATTCCAGCTGTGAAAGAAACATGTGAATGGTTTGTTCAGAACTACGAGACAGCCAGAAAATGATGATTTAAAAAATCCTTCAGAATTCCAGCTATTATATCACTTTTATGTGGTTAATAGTACATTGTCTTGTTATAAATTCATTATCTTTGGGATATCAAGTGTAACGATTAATCTTTATACAACTTGTGTATTCATAATTTAGGGAAATACCTATAGTACATAACTTTTAGCTGTTTCTTGCCTTCAAGTATAATGCATGAACTACATTAGTGAAATAATAAGAACTAGTTAGTATCTCTTATCTTGATGTGAGAAGTTTTCACTAAACTAATCATTGCTGTACATTCTACTTTTCTATAAACTCACAATTTACCAAAATATGACTAGAATGTGACTTGAAGGATTTTTTAAAATTCTTTGGTTGAGTACACCTTGATCAGCCTCAGGCGATAGTTAAGAGTTATTTAAATACACTAACTGATAACTATCAGCTAGGACAATAAGATGTTTTAACCAATAGCAGTTGAATAATACAATATTGCATTTATGTGGGTTGTCTGTCTTAACTAATTTTTACTTTATTTTATAAATTAGTTGCAATTTTGTTTTGACTTTTGCCATGAAGTTTTGTACTATTATCTGTGTTATTCTGAGTTTATTTAAGTCACAAACTCTTTGAAGTTTGTTTCACATGTATAATACTTGGGTTGTTATACACATTGGTATTATTCATGTTTCTTGTTTGTTTTTTGTTTTGAGGAGATGACATTGAACATGGATTTCTAATGGTGCTTTTAGAATTTATTACGCAGTACATGTAGAATCTCGTCTCATTCAGGGACTTAAAACTTACATTTTATTGCCTTTTAGTGTTACTGAATAAAAACTTGTGTCATGTTGATTTTACATCTAAACTTGAGCGGTTTTGAGAAGTTTAAATGTTACAAGCAATTTAAAATTGGGCTGCATTAATATGCATTGTATAATTGTGTTAAAAAAAACTATCATTTACATTTATGCGCTTATTGCTCAATTCTTATTAGCAAACATTAATTAACTTTCTGGACATGTATAAATTGCCATTTTTCAAATTTCATTATTAGCAAAATGACAGAATTTTACGATTTGGATAATCAGTCTCAAAAAAGCATTTGTAAACATAATAATCTTGTTTTTTTCTTCTCAATTGTGTTCAAGTAAACCTGTCCTTGCAATATGATTCATTGTTTAATAAGGACTTCTTTTTGAACATATTACTGTAGTTTTGGAATCTGTTTTTTAGGTCACCAGAGCACAAAGTGCTCATGGTAAGCTATTGTGATCGCGTGATGTCCGTCGTCCGTGTGGTGTGTGGGTGCGTGCGTCAACAATTGCTTTAAACAACATTCCCTTCTTAACCAGTTGGCCAATTAAACGAAACTTTACATGGATGTTCCTTGCATGAAGCTCTACCAAAGTTGTTAAAAAAAATGAATTCCATTAAAAACTCTGGTTACCATGGCAACCAATAGGAAAACCTTCTTGTCCAAAACCACAAGGCCTAGAGCTTAGCTATTTGGTGTGTAGAATTGTCTAGTGGACCTCTACCAAGTTCGTTCAAATTATTGTCCTAGGGCCAAAATTTACCCCGCCCCAGCGGTCACTTGATTTTATAAAGACTTATATAGAGAAATTTTAAAAATCTTCTTGTCAGAAACTACAATGCCTAGTGCTTAGATATTTGGTGTGTAGCATTGTCTAGTGGACCTCTAATAAGTTTATTCAAATTATTGTCCTAGGGTAAAAATTGGCACGCCCCAGTGGTCACTTGATTTTTATATAGACTAATGTAGGGAAATTTAAAAAAAACTTCTTGTCAAATACTACAATGCCTAGAGCTTAGATTTTTGGTGTCTAGCATTGTCTAGTGGACCTCTACCAAGTTTGTTCAAATTATTGTCCTAGGGTCAAAATTGGCCCCACCCCAGAGGTCACTTGATTTTATATAGACTTATATTGGGAAATTTTAAAATCTTCTTGTCAAAAACTGCAATGCCTAGAGCCTAAGATCTTTTGTATGTAGCATTGTTTAGTGAACCTCTACCAAGTTTGTTCAAATTAATGCTTTAGGGTCAAAATTGGCCCCACCCCTCGGTCAATTGATTTTACAAAGACTCATGTTAATTCTTCATGTTGGTTCTTTTACTGTGAATATATTTATACTTATTATATATAACAATTGATTGATTTGAATGAATTAAAACCTGTTTTGGTGTATTTTATATTTGAAATGTCAGCCTGTTTTATGATATTTATTGAAATGTGAATAAAATACAACCAATCAGGTTTGGGATATTTATAATATATATTTAAGTTTGTTTTTCTTGTCAATTTTTCTGAACATAAAATGTGGATTCTCTTCCATGTGAAGTTGCTGGCTTCTTGTGGAAGTGTCAGAACAGGTCAGTAAAAGAAAGCTGTGTAGATTACCGGTAGATGAACAGGCTGAGTTATATAACTTATTTTCCTTGACTGAAGCAGGGTCTTCGAGATCTATTTGTTTGATCCTGGTTGAAGGCAGCCTTTCATCACACAAGTTATGATTTAATACTATGTACAATATTGTTACATGACATTAAAGACAAAAGTATACACTGTAACAACATATTGTATAAGGAGTCTTTAAAATACACACATTAAACACAGCATTCAGTGTAGGTGCTGGTCATAAACCAAGAATTGTGAACCTTTGTCATTTTCTTATATTTTTTTAGCTCACCTGATTAATCAGGTGAGCTTTAAGGATCGTTGAATGTCCGGCACCCGTCGTCCATCCACTAATTAGTTTGTTTACACTCTAGCAACCGCAACTCTTAACGAATTGTGATTAAACTTGCTCACAATGTACGAGTATATGGCCACAATGTCTAGGCTAAGTTCGATTATGGGCAAAATCAGACCAGAACTTCAAGAGTTATGGGCCCTTGACTTTGAAAATTTGCTATATTTAAGCTTGTTTACCATCTAGCGCCTTCATTTATTCACCGATCCTAATCATATTTACAATGAATGTGTATGACCTGATTGTATTGGACCAGTTCAGTTATGGGTGGAATCGGACCACAACTTCAAGAGTTATAGGCCCTTGGATTAGAAAATTTGCTACGTTTTAGCTTACAAGTTTAACAGTATTATACCTTCATTGTTGGTTTTGATCTCAAAATCTACGTAAAAATGAGTTTTACGAGATGGAAACTATATTACCTGGTCATTAATTATTGGCCTTTGTTCTCAGGTGAGCGATATTGTTATTGTTGGTCTGCATTCATACACTTATTTTCTGATGCATATTGACAATAAAGTATAATTTGCTATATTTAGAACAGGGTCACTCAAATAGAAGGGTCTGGACTCCGTAAATTAAAGCGTTGTGTGGCGATCACGTGATCGCGCACAAGATGGCCGCCATTGTGAAACGGTGAAGATCGCGTTGAAATAGATACCCAAATATTCACAAATTACTAATCATTTTTGGTGTAGATCTCCACGAAAAGTTAGATCGTAAATATCCCCTTCTAATTTGACCAATTTCTTAGGACAAAATCCATTTATTTATGTTGAAATCCGACGGTACATAAATGGACGAAAACTCGTTTTGAGCCCAGATCTAGATTGTTGTCGCAAAGCGTGTATTTTTCGTAAGTAAATATAACCCTTTTAAGTTATAGAGTGATGTAGTCGGGATTAATTTCATGTCTTTTAAAGGTTGTTGAAGTATATCATGCAGTTACTTTTTCATATTGATTCCGATGCTAAGAAATAATGATACATGAATTTGACCCTTTTTGACGAAGTCGCCATTTTGAGTTTGACCAATTTTGCTATTTTTAGTAAGTGATTCCGTCTTTAATAATCATCTATCGCTGAAATGCTTGCAACACATTTTAGAAAGATCATTACTCCGTTAATTCATGATATATTTTAAATTTTCGATTTCTTGTTTTTGACTAAATGGAAATAGAAAATTTGTGTGTTCTCTATACACACGTGAAAAAAGCACTCCGATATGTATCGACAGCACAACTTGATGTTTATACAGAGATAAGCGCCTGAAGAGCACGAGTCCAGACCATTCAATTGAAAGACCCTGTTTAGAACAACATTTACGTAAGGCCCATTTTTTAGTGCGGGCTGATATGGAAGTAGGCCCTTTCGGTATTTTGCCGTTTGTGAAGTGGGTCGTTTTGACCCATGTACAGTCTCTAAAATTAATTAATTCAAACAATATAGTTAAAATTAATTAGTTTGAGACTGATAAGCACACAAAGATAAGTTTAATAACAGATACATTTGGACCAGGTATTAAAAATCAGTCATTTGAAAAATTTATATATTTACAAAGCATTTTGTTTCTTTATTTATATATCACTGAGTAATGATTGGACTAACTTAACATGCTCGGTCTGTTTCTGTAATATCTCTCAATGTATATTATTAAATTTTCATATGCAGGACACTTAAAAAACAAATTGGAATTCATCCTTAATGACATATGTTATCTATGTCTCTGACAAATCAAACAATATCTTAAATTACTATCAACTCTTTCATGTGAATGTCTGCCTGTCTGTATTCTAAGGCTATGGACTGAAAAAAGATATTAAGGTTGTTTAAAGATTTCTCGAAACATTATTTTCTAAATAAGTACTTTGACTTATGTTTCCACCATCAGATCACCAAAAGTACAAACTCCCCACAGCGGTTACTTCCCTTGGTCAGTACATATTTAGTGTTTCAGCAATTAGCATACAGCATGTGAATTATATTTTGATGGCACTTAAGGTATTAGATCTATAAAAGTGTTGAGGATTGTATTTACAACATTATCATTTTTGTATATCTATTTTATGTAATTTACAGGTGAATTTTTAAAAACTATTTCTACCACTTAAGATAGTTGGGATATTTTTTGTTCAAAGTCAAAAGTCAAAATTCCTTTATTACACTCATATCACTTTCATGACAAAATGAGGAAACAAACATGATATCATATTGTTACATATACAATGGTTTTCATAACAAACAACCAAAAAGAAAAGAAATGAAAATGATGGATGAAGTCTTTCCAATCATGGAAAAAAAAAATAGGGAAATGTAGAGAGTCAATATTTTCATATACATATTCATATATATTTTCGTTTAAAAAATGTGTATATGCCGTTTGAATTAAAAATAAAATCGTTTAGATTTTATCTTCTTCGACAACAAAGATTTAGATTTTCACTAATTTCAAATATATATTGAATTCAATTTAAGGATATTGCTACAAATACAAATTCTTTATGTCAGTTTGAAATTAAAGACTGTACCATTATCTTCAGGCCTTTACATAGAAAGGTCAAACGAATCACAGTCATTCTATTTCCAATAATAACAAAGTATGGAACATGCTCTTTTGAAACGAAAGAAAGAGTATGCCTCACACATAAATAATTATTTGTAGAATTAAGTTAACTTAAGTGATATAAAATAGCGTTATCAATGATATAATATGTATTTAATGAACTTGCATAGTTTTACTGATTCTTGTTTATTTTTTGTATTCATTAGTTCATTTGTTTTAATAACATTAGGTCGTCTGTAATAATAAGGTTTCAAAAATTGTTTACGTTTGTAATCAAATAATGAACATTCAAATAGGAAGTGAAATTCATCGCCTAACTTATTGCAGGTATTACAGATTCTCTTGCCCCAACGTAAAATAGTAAGTTAAAATCAAATGAAGACACCTATATGAAAGTTGACCCACCTCTCTAAGAGATGACATAATAAATGCAAAAATGTGTATAAGTCTAAGGGTAACCAATAGTTAGTCAATCTAAAATGTATATAATGATGTTTAAAACTATGTTGCAGAAAAAATGAAAAAAAGTAACAAATTGATTAGTATCACTAAGGTAAAATACGCATTCTCGTAGATAGGTACTGTACATATTAATGTCACAGCTTTAATGTAGTGATTTTTATTCTAACAATATCTTCAAATATAAAAATATTTAACCCATATGTAAGAATGAACCATTTGAAAAAAAAACATTAACGTCATTATACTACTATTTGCTGTATGAATGTTTCAATCAACACAATATACATGTGCTGAGCAGATTTTTAGAAAAAATATGCATTTTTAATAAATATATGTCGTATATTGAAACATTATTAACGGTGTTCCGCCGCAGGTGATATTCATACACTACGGTGTTTGTTGTTTGGCCATGGTAATTTGACATTTATGGCGCTGAAACATCACTTTTTACGTAATGACGCCACAACGATTCGAGGCGTCATAACACATAAATATTGTTGTTCACTGTCATGCGATATTCTTTCAAAGGGCATTTATCACCAGCACTACCTGAAATTTTGATTGTACAAACGGCGTCATTGAATACAGAAGAACACAGAATAATTATAAAAATGTGTGCCTCTTTAGGTAAAACAATAACGCATGCTATTCCAACGCTGCAGTCAGCAACAGGGAAATCAACAGATTGCCGATCTTTAATTTATAAATGGTAGAAACCTTTCGCTGACGGTAGGATATCCAACAAAGATTGACCAAGGAGTGGTAGACTGAGCGTGATTGATGACGCCATCGTAACGCCGGTGGAGAACATAGTGAAGCTGGACAGGGGAGTTAGTGTGCGGGAAATTTAAGACAAGTTATGTGTCAGTAGAGGTACTATTAACAATGTATGAAAGGACAAACTTGGTAGGAACAAAGTTTGCACACGTTGAGTGTCAATATTATTCACTGAAAAAGACAGAAGCAGACGGACGGAATGCTGACGAAAGAAGATACTTTAATCAACTTTTCTATCCTGAAATAAGCAGGAGACATCAGTTTGTAAATGGTTGTCTTCTTCACCACCAGTGAATGTCAAAGTAGAGAAGTCGTCGGCCAAAAGTGATGCTTATCCTTTTTTTGATATAAGAGGAATACTGTTAGTTCATTCAGTCCCGGGATGTAAAACCATCAACACCAAATACCATGTTTTCTCGATTAACAGCGGATTTATGTGATATCCACCATGAAAACCGTAAACACCTTATCCAACATGTACAAACAATTAGTCAATCGTTTAATACGGGCTGTTATGACAATATTTTTCAAACATGGATAAAAGTCATCGAAAAGTCCTTGAAAATGTAAGTAGCGCAAAAATGAAGATTTTATCTTGTTTAATTATTTAAGGCATGTGTCTACGAACTTTTTGGACACACCTCGGACTAACTTTCTATAGTATAGAATGTATTGGTTTGTAAGTGACTTTAGTCCTTTAGTAGTTAAAGCCACACAATATGATCATCTTTGAATTTAGCGACACAATTTCCGTTTTAAAGTCAGTATGTATCTTACGTGACGAAGCTTTACGTGACGATCTATTGGTTGTACTATAATAACGGTATTACACTCGCCAAGTTTAGCGAGGTTATTGACAACAAATACTCGGAGGGCGACAGAAGGTTGATATCGCCATAAATTATATTTGTATCTGAATGTCTCTTGGAAGACATGGTGACGAGATTTTTTTCTATTTTGTAAAGGGTAAGTGTACGAACTTGATGAGTTTAAAATATCTTTTAAGGTTGTAAAAGTATATATTTTCTGTTAGCGTGTTGAGTTGCCCACACGTTGCACTATATATGAGTTAAATATTTTGTGCTGCATTGCAATAACATGGAAGTTTATAACATGCGTTTGAAAATTCGAATTGTCGAAGTTCTTACCTTCTATATATATAAAATAAATTATACGGATTACATGGAAAAAAATAGGATTTTTTTCGTGACAAACCCCTTTGTAGCCATCGGATTTGAACTTGAATGCACGTGCATTTGCATTAATGTACATTATGCCATTGACTTGTAAATTGGAACTATTTTCGTTGGCGGAAGGTTAATGTAAGCTCTTCGGTGTGTAGGAAAAATTTCCCGACCGACTGTTGAGAACTGGTCTTAAGTTCTTAACCTTGTGTTTTACCGTAGAACAAAAATGATACTATATACGTAAATGTCTCACAAGATTCCGTTTCAAATAACAATTTTTACGTATTGAACGTGATCGGTGTATTGGTCCAGAAAGAAATAATCGTATTTTGTAAATTGTGTTCTCGGGGTTTTGTGGAATATCAGAGTACCATTTTCCTATGTGCTTTTCCATCCTATGTGCTTTTCCAAAAAAATATATTTACATGCTAACATGAGCAGATACAGGACGGAACTTTTCCTCAAACACTAAATAAAGTTGTTTGCCATGTTTCCAATGTAATAGTTAATTGACAAACAACAAACCAATACATAGACATAGAAATTATTATACGACAATCTTCTGGTAGATACTTATTTTCGCGGTTTCATGACAAGATGGTGATTCGCGGCGTTTTACTTTCGCGGAAATGACCCGACCGCGAAACTCGCTAATTTAAATTGCGCGAAATAATTTCCTGGTTTACAGTATATACTAGTACCTAGATTCACAAAGTTACACAAACGACTGGTATTATACTGCAAAATATCTCTTTGAACCTTTTAAAATACGAGAAACCCCTCTAAACAACATATAGTTGCTTCGTCTATGTCTATGTGTAATATACATTTATTATGAATATGCAATTTTGTTGTGACTACCTGTATTAGAAATATGTAACTTTGTTGTACTTACGTGTACTATATTCCCTGGCCATATTCCTTGTAGATATTATGTAAATGGCCAAAGGCAATATTCTTTTGCCAATGAATAAACATAAACGTAAATAATTTATTTTCAACACGAAAATCAATTTCGATATCGGATAATCTATTTGGCAAATTAGCAAAATATTTTGCCTTTGGCCATTTACAGTATAAATGAAATTTGGCAAAGACCCAATGTATAATACACAAAAAACAACAATGTTACTCAAGTTGAAAGTTTATTGGCAAATAGCAAAATACATTGCCTTTGGCCATTTACAACATAATATGGCAAAGACAAACATATATATATATATGTATTTATACATATACATAAACCATCAAGTGAGCATATGAACAAATGGATTATTAAGATAAATCTGATAAATCAAGAAACAGGTACAGAGATAAGTAATTTTGAGCGACAGGACATAGCATGTTTAATAAATTTAGCAATATTTACTGTTTTCCGAACATTTTTGCTAGACATAAAAGAGATGAATTTGTTAATATTTGGCCATGACATTTGTCCCAAAAATTTAAGTCTTAAATCCTTGTATTTGCTACAACATAGTAGAAAGTGGTATTCATTTTCGATTACATTTTGATTACATATTTTACAGAGTCTATTATTTCTTTGTATTCTACTAAATCTTCCCGATTCAATTTCAAGTCTATGAGATCCTAGCCGTAAACGTGTCAAGTGTTTCCTTAAATCGTCGTTACTAATATTAACTAAATATTCTTCAAAAATATAATCTTTTTTAAATTTTCTGTATAGATCGAGTTTAGACATGTTACTGATTGAATTGTTCCAATTTTGAATATACTGATCATGTAATCTTTGCTTAATTTGTGGGTAATAATTAAAATTTTGAGAGTATTCTGTATGTAGATATCCAAAACCAAGATGATCAACAATAGAAGTAATCTTACGTACCCAATTTGAGTTACGAACATTAACCTGAAGATCATGATATACGTTATTAATAGTGGAGTTAACATTGTTCATAATTTTCAGCCAGAATTTTATTGCTCTTTCTTTACATAATACAGATATTGGTAGCCTACCTAATTCAGCTAAGACAATATTGTTTGGGGTCTGCTTTTTAACACCAAGAATATATTTACAAAAACGGATATGTAGATTGTCAATATCTTTAAAGTTATACACGCCCCAAACTTCAGATCCGTATAAAAGGATAGGTAATACCATTGAATAAAAAAGAGACAATTTCGATTTGATATCTAAATGAACTGAATCAAAAATTGTTAATAAGTTGTTAATAAATCGCAATATATACAAAACAAAATAATGTATGTTAAGAAACAGAAATAATGGCTAGGGTATTCTCACGTTTTACCACAGCTTCTTTACTAGGTTGACACAAAATGGAACGAAATTTTCTTACTATTTGACATAATTGAAATGAATTTATAAAGGGCCAGTATATATTTCTTTACTTGCATCGTAAATCTCTATACATATCACAACAGAAAAGGAAATTCAGATTCTATGACATTCTGTGGGCATAATTTGTATTTCCTGCAAATTCTTTCAATACCGGTAAACCTTCCTAATTCAATCTCTAATCTGTGGTTAGATAATTTTATTGATGTTAAAAACTTTCTCAGTTCATTGTTTGATACTTTTTGTGAATATTCATCATGACAGATCGTATTTGGCAGTAATATTTGAGTTTGGGAATCGAGGCAATCCAATCTTGAATGAGTTGTTCTTTAATTACAAAATGTATATTGATAAACAACGGTTCACAATTATTTGATTCGTCGAAATTCTCTTTTACATGTGTAAAGTACTATACATGTAGTATAGTAATATCAGGAAAGAGTTTTAGGACATTTTTCCTGGTCTGATATTTGATATTTTTTTCAATTTATTTTCATCAAATAAAACAATATATATATATAAATTTAACCAAATGTATTTACCGAGCTATGACTGTGAGTATTCTTTCCTATACTCATAACTCGGTAAATACATTTTACTTAATTTATATATTTTCTATTGTCTTTATATATTCGAATTCATATTGTTCAAAATTTTATTCAAATGATTGATAAATTTCTATGTATTGTTTAATTATTTTTGTTATACGTGTTGAATTATAATGTAATATGTTTTATTATAAAATTATATCATATTGTAAATGGCCAAAGGCAATTAATCATTACTGGTATGACTATACACTTTCAATGCTATGCTAGATTTAAGACGACTAGCCGGCTCGAGATTCTTTTTAAACAAATGGCAATTTTTTTCTCGTTTCAAACCAGTTTTGTAAACCGAACAAACGGACAGTTTGACAAAACAGTTGGAAACCAAACCTGGTTTGTTGCAAACAAAACCGCCCAAAGGGTTTGTAAACGGTTTCCGCGAACAGACCGTTCAATTAAAACGCAAGCAACTGTTTGCAATCGTTTTGTTACCTTTTCGTTAATTGAACGCACTGAGCTATGTCGAATGTAAACATACAAAAAGAACAAACACTGTGGTAAAATAAAGAAAAAAAAACCCGATACATAATGACGAAAATTACCTTATCAGTGAGGAATAATAATTATTGATGACAATAAATAGACATCGTGGGTATTTCTTAGGTAAATATTATCGCTGAATATACAATGAACACAAATGGCGCGTAAAATAAAGTGATAATTGTTATTGTAGTACATGTCTGACTATGCTATGCAAATATAATTAGATGTTTGGTTTAATCGACATATAATGCCTCTGTCCATTTACTGTTTGTTTTCTAGACGAATTATACTTACTAGTATTAGTTCATTATAGCTGTTTGCGAATACTTACTGTAGTGTCTATTAATAGTTTGGCTAATCATGGCCAATTGATTGGCTAATGGTGATTACTGAATCTATTTATAGTTGATAGGTATGATGTTTAACCTACTAAGATAAGCTGCTGTGTGGCATAATATCTGAAATGCTATTTGAAGCTCAATGTGGTTGTATCATAGCAGATTATGTTGAATTTGTTAACATTTAGGGTTTATTCTATTTGTTTGATGTAGGGTGATAATGATTGATATTTTACCATACAAAACTTACATCATGATGTTAGTTACATGGTACAACGTTTGAGCTATTTTTTGTCATTGTTCATTTGAAATGTAAGCAACGTTTCCATTTCCTTGCTTATACTTTGGACAGCTTAAAAGACATACTTATCAAAATATGAAATACCAAAACCATGAACTGACTGCCCTTACGTCTCATAAATTAGGCTGAGCTCGGGCAACATATGAACTGATGAGTTTTACTATCTTTTGCTTCACCACTCGAGCGTTATTACAATACAATTACAAATACCACTGATAGGGATCTTGGTTCTATTTGTTGAGATATATAACAACAAACAGCATATATTGTGAAAATGTCATTTTATTTATTAAAATGACGGTTTAATCTATTAATCTATAATTAATGTTATACAATGTATAACAACTAAATATATAACAGCAAAGGTGGGGATATAAAGCGCCACCACAATCAATACTATAACAAACGATCAATGAAACTGGTACACAATATTTGTAACTAAAACAAATTGCATGAAATAATTTGGTGGAGAAGGGGTTGGGGGTGGGAAAATTAATTTCTAAATTGACTGTTTAGAAAAACAAAAATAAGTATATATCTAATTTATGCAATTATTGCATCTTGGTAGTTTGAAAAACAGAGTCTGAATGAAACAAAGACGTTGCTCCTTTGTCTCACTTATCAAGCTAACATCATAATTATCTAGATCACAAGTGTCCCTAGTACCATTTCCACATGTGTGAAAATTATGTACACCGATAATTCCTTTGATCTGATAATGAGATTAAGTAGGTAATATGTGAAATTGCTTAGCTTGATCCCTAATGCCCCTTCTCAAACAACATGTGTGACAAACATGCACATTAACACAAGTAAATATTTATCGCATTCGAGTGGTGAACCAAATTTATTTATTTATGATAAATACTATTTTGCTTCACCACTCGAGCGTTATTACAATACAATTACAAATACCACTGATAGGGATCTTGGTTCTATTTGCTGAGATATATAACAACAAACAGCATATATTGTGAAAATGTCATTTTATTTATTAAAATGACGGTTTAATTTATCAATCTATAATTAATGTTATACAATGTATAATAATTAAATATATAACAGCAAAGGTGGGGATATAAAGCGCCACAGCAAAATGTGTCTAACTGACAAATTTTGCCCCCCATTGCTAGTGCAATAATTAAATGATCGGGATATTTATTTAGCCTACTAAGGTGTGGAGAGATGGTGATCTATTTTGCCCCTATATTCATTTATTAAAATTTAAATACATATATGTAAAGACTCTAAAATCTAAAATTACAATTACAGATTATACTTATGGCTGGAAAGGAAACTATTCTTGTTACTGGCGGCACTGGTCTCGTTGGATCTGCTATACAATATGTCGTAGAAAATGGTGAAAAAATACCAAATGAAGAATGGATATTTGTTTCTTCAAAAGATGCAGATCTCAGGTTTGACTTGATATTCGTAATCTTGTTCCTTGCAATTAAGTCTAGCCGATGTTTTGTTTAGCTTTGTTCTGATATTTTAAACAAACACTATATTTATTTCTAATATGCTATAGATCTACATGGTGTCTTTCTTAAGAGATTGTCAAGATATTAAAAAGAAAAAAAATATGAATCTTTGAAATGCGGAAAAAAATTAAATTCTGGAAAATACCCTAAAACGCTAAATATTTATGATGACAGTAAATATATTGCAATTTTAGAAACGAATTAAAATCGAACTATTCAATTTGATTACTACACATACGGTTATTACATATATTTATGCGCTACAGTTGTTTGTTTTAATGTCATTTTTTTCAGATTGTAATAAACTAAACTCCTTAGCTTCAAGATATATGCATTATATCTATAATACTATTAATATGTCATTAGTTGTATAATGGATGTCTAAAAGATGAAGTTTTATCTTAATATACTAAATGTAAAGCTTTAGAAATACAAAAGTCTACCAGTTTAACATGTTGAAGATAACTGATTGTTTTTGTTTTATTGAAATGAAACTCAGATACAACATTTATAAACATGAGCGCTTATTTTTTAGTCCTATTGATTGAGGCTCGTTTGTAGTGGTAAAAACTTTTATCAGGGAGTAGCTTACTATAGGCCGTGTAGACTGCCGCCTAAACGCTATATTTACAGGACTGTGAAAATTACTGAACAAAAACATTTATGAGGGGAATGTACCAAGATCCCCTAGACTTCGGCCTACACATTATATAAACCAAGCTTGGCTCCTGTTAGTACAATAAAATTCCCATTGTGATTCTATACTTTTTATAAACATTATTAATAGTTTTGTCTTCTTCAAATCATGTTACATAAAAGGACAGTTTTCAAAATTATGCTTCCGACAACTAACAAGTTTGTTGTATTTTCTCAAATCGCACATAAGATTCGCGCATGTTTCATTGCTGTAGCCATGTTTGAAATATATTATCTCCTTTTGAAGAGTACACTGCAACTATTTACCCAAATGAAATTATCATATAGTGCTAACGTTACATGAAAGTCATTATGGATAAAGACGTCGGGGACAAACTTGAGACATTTATTTGGCAAATTTATACTTTTAACCATAGACTTTTTTTTGTACAAATACACTTTTTGAGAGGAAATATTTTGCTTTCATATATAGAAATAACTATTCTGGTAAATACAAAAGTTCATAACAAACAGTTGAAATTGGGATTTTACATTTGGGACAAGGGAAATCAGAAAGTTTACAGGTTTATGACAAACACAGAAGTAATATATATTCATAATTTTAACCTGAAAATGGTCTGGATTATAATACTTCATCCAGTTACAATCATGCAAGTTTAATTTTTGGTAGATGAGTATGCATTTCATAAAAAATTGAAAAGGACAATTTTCGGGCGAAATCTGATATTGGCTGATATATTTGTCTATTAATGACTTTCACGAGACGCAATGAGTTATTGACTAAAAATGAGGGGTTCTCTTCTTTGCGACTTGTTGACAACAACGAACGTATTTCGATTTCAGATGATTATGTGATTTTTTTTAGATTTAAAGAAAATCTCTTGAAACCTCGGGAAAAACTTCAACCTTAAGGAAAATTTTATCCTTAAGATCTTTCGTGAATACCATCCCTGGCCTATAAACATTACCAACTACATGCAATCTTTGCAAAGAACATGTTGTTTACCTTCGCCAATCGAAATTCCCATCTGTGTGAGCTGAGCGAATTATATATATCCCAGCAAGCCAATATATGTCGCCCTGATACCAAGCCGGTATTATCATCAATATCGGCCCTACATCGTCATCTCAATCGGTCCGACATCGGCCCGCCTTGAACTTGCATCGCGGCTCGATGTCGGCCCGACAGCATTTCCCCGACAGCATATATTAGAAACATGTACCATATAATAATCTATGGTAACTTTTGACAATAAAGCAACAAGCTAAAATAAGTTCCCAAAATAATTACTTAACTGTCAATATCCATGCGCTGTTTTTGATATATGCCTTTTAATGTAAATTTCCAAACTTTCTTGCAATGAAAACTTGTTATTTTCATAAAATCTATCCGACCTGCTGTTGGCATCAGTACCAGAAATTCAAAAATGGCGGTCAGTATTAATGCAGGTGGTTGGCCTAGATACTCTTGTTACACTATCTAAGATAAGCCAAGATAATGTTTTTCAAAATGTAGTTGAATATTTTCTACATGATTTAACGTGGTGCTTCTTCACTTCTTTTATTTGCTTCATTGATTAATATATAAAGACATCTCATTAAAGACAAAATACAATTGTCTACCATTGATATACAGATAACAGCCCTACATAAGTCCGACATCTCCTCGACTTCGGTACTATGTCGCATTTGAAAGAACATAAATAGTCAGATTCATCGTGTTATCATTTATATTTTACCTATTGATGTCTACAGAATAGGTTCGAATTTGAAAAAGTTAACACCAAATGTAATAAACACCTTTCAAAAAATCCCCCGATATCGGATTGACGTCGGCAATGTAGCCGGCATTCCCCATACAAACACTATTTTAAGGATGGCCTTATGCCTGAACAAATATTGCACACCCTGATATCAATAGGGTTACTTCCGATACTTTAGGTGTAAAAAATATTATATTAGCTTTATTAGCTAAGGTATGTTCATGAAACAGGTCCCTGGTTTCACTCACAAAAGGAAGGTTAGCCAACATTAAGCAATTTCTTTGCTTTGTTATATTTGCACTAGCTTATTGGGACAACAAGGATGTAGTTTTAACTTGTCCAGTCTTTAAACGTGGTTGCCAAAACCTGTCGGGCAACCTTTAATGTATAGCACTGAATGCAGAGATCATCCTAGTGCAGTTTTTATATGTTTAATTTCAGTGATGAAAATGCCACCCGAGCCATGTTTGAGAAATATAAACCTACCAAAGTGATCCATTTGGCAGCCATGGTTGGTGGTCTCTATAGAAACCTCAAATACGGCTTAGAATTCTTTGTAAGTATTGCATAAACATATGTTAAGGTATCTGGCTTGGATGTCAGGTCAAATCAAGTTTCACCAATTAATAGATTCCAAAACTAAACCATAATTATATACTAAAATAAACCCTCTGTATAAAGTGCATTGCAGGTAATTTGAATTTAATATTACATTTGATTGGTCCTCTATAAACCAATATCGCACGTAATTTACAAATTTTTGAACAACGATAACTACTCTGTATATAGGAATATATTACATCAAATAGCCTTAACATCACTATAAATATATAATGTAGGGAACCATGTCTCATTTTTTTGATAAATTCCTCGGTTCGTTAGATACTTGTCTTCAACGAAATTCCGTACCCAAAACCCCACTGCTGTTTATCACGAAGTACGCCATAGATAGAAAAATGAAAATAAGTATAATTCTGAGGAACGGTTCTTTAGATTAATATTTCCGCTACAAAATACCGAAAACCGCTTTGAAACGCGTCATTATATAAGACGGCAATGTTTATTCGAAAATGACACCTACTGTGTTTGTTTAAGCTGAGCAATTAACGATTAAAGTGTCGGATCATTATCGTCTCATGAAATCAACGAATTTGACGCACATCTTTCAATTTGATAGCCAATCATAATCGCTTATGTTTACGGTTCAATAATTGAAACCACGCCCATGTTTGATGTCTAGTAAGAGAATTTATAACAAATATTTTGTCATTAATGAATTAATAGTATCATATCGTACCAATACAATGCACATTACGTTAGAGTTGTTTAACGCTGATTAGGAAAAGTCGATAAAGGGGTGCAGTATGTAACGCAATAAAACACCATTTTTGAGCGTCTGATAGAATTCTTTGTAATTAACGTAACTAATCCCTGACCTAGCCTCCCTAATTTTAATGTGCATGTTACCCAAATCAAACATGTTTGTGCCGCATTCTGAAAGATGGGGGGGGGGGCACATAGGTTTATCTTTGTCCGTCTGTCCTTCATCAGTCCATCTAAACAAATTGCGTCACGCATATCTCCAAAAGTACTTGCGCCAGATATTATACAGAAATGTTTATCAACATATGATACAAAACACAACATTTTATTCATTGTCGGTTGAAATATAACAAAATGACATTAACCATGTATATCTATTGACCGACAAAATAATATTTACCTATGTATGGATAGAAATGTTTTGTTTACTATATTATATTGATCTCGTCACATACACTGTTGTTTGTTGTGTCTATCCAAACATATGAACCAGAGACATGATGCTGTTGTATGATGGTTGGTGGAAACTGTGATTCAAATACAGTTAAAGTATTACATACATGTACTAATTAGGAGAAATACTGTTGGTATAACCTGTAAGAAAGCAACAAAGCAACTAAATGAACACAAATACATCAAAGCTAACATTCATAGGTTTGAACAAAATAAGATAAGATAGCTTCAAGCATGAAAAACAAAAGGGCATAACAACTAAATGAGCACAAAGACATCAAAGCTAATAGCGGGATAAATAAAACGTACTTCTTGGCAAAATAGTGCAAATTTTCATACAAGCACCAAATTTGGTATGATGATGCATACATGTGTCGGTGTTTATTTAAGACCGTGTGCCAACGTGTACCTGGTCAGGAACGCTGTGGTCACGCTCGGATTCGAACCCACTGTCTCCAGGCTATATGACGTGTATAATAGGAGTGAAAACACATTGTAATCCATAGTTTATGCTCATAATATCATTCTTACCGTAAAGAATCGGGTTTATAACCAAACTGAGGTACATGTATACTAAAATATTTTTTGACAGTTGTTAAGGCCAAGGGAATAATTAAATAGGTTATTGGAGCGGCTAAATTCGGAAGATTGAGTTCACCATGTTTAGCCCGACATATGTAATGTTAATGGTATCTTTAAACAACTTCAATGCTTGTAAGAAAATTAGGTTCAAAGTCTGCTTTAAAGTTTACAGTTCATCGAGCATATAAACATCCGTCTGTCATAGAAGTCAAAATGCGTCCGTCGGTGGTACGTGGCACTACTTTCATTTGATATAAGATGAACACACTTCGTTCAATTAATCAGTAGTATTGCAAGTTTAGGTTCGTACATACCTGCATTTTCAAAATGCCTTTTGCTGTTTTCAGTATTCTGTAGCAGACATGTTTATCTAGGAACCGTGCCTCAGAATTTTGATGCTTGATTTCATTTTAGTCTATTAGCGGGTTTCAGGATACGGAATATCTAACGAACATAGGACAATATAAAAAATCTGAGAAACGGTTCCCTGTATTATTCATTTATAGTAATTTATTTTAAGGCTAATTGTTGTAATATAGTTCTAAATACTGAGTAGTTATTGTCGTTGATATTAACGTTTGATATTGGTTTATAGAAGGCCAACCAAATATGCTATTTGCTTCAAATCACTGGCAATAGACTTTATACACTGGATTTATTTAAGTATATACTTATGGTTTAGTTTTTAAATCTGTAAATTGACGAACTTGATGTGACCAGTCATCGAATACCGATACATTAATGAATGAGCCAAAAACATTCAATTCCTTATTGGCCAAGCTCAGTGCCGATTATGATGTCGCTCTTAAAATGAAATAGTGTTAAAAGTCTTACATCTCTTAGCGACAGAGAAAGGCGTTCAATACAAAACGTAATGAGAAGTCGGTCGAATACTATAATAATAATAATAATAATAATAACTTTATTTACAGAAGGTTACACATAAAGACAATACAACATTAGCAATAATGAAAATGAAACAATACTTTTTTACAATGTGGCCCTCTTGAAAAAAAAAAAAAAAAAAAATAGCAATCATTAAAAACTGAACAATTTGTACACATCTAATATAACAAATACAACTGATGTAATGGTATTGAAATTATTGAATAAAGTTATTGAATAAAGTTTATTACAATTTAGACAATTATATATACATACACACTCATACATACACAAAACACAAACATTTTCTCACAATCACAAATTCTATATAAAAAAAACAAACAATAAAAATAAAAAAAAACAAAAAAACACATAATTAAAATTGACAGACACACACATGATTATATTTGTTGAGTAAATAAGTAGTTCTTGTATTGTTGTTTAAAAGTAGATAATGTACATGCAAATCTTATTTCAATTGGTATACTATTCCAAACTTCCATGCTATGATATGAGAATGCTTTTTTCTTATATTCAGTATTTACTTTGGTATTCACGATATCATTATGGGTGACAGATCTTAAATTATAGTTGTTATTTTTAGAAAAAGTGATGATGTCATTTAGATACTCCGGAGTCAGATTATTAACACATTTATATAACAAAATCGCAGTGTGGTACTTACACCTATTATTAAATGAGAGCCAATTGAGTTGAAAAAATAGTTTTTTGGAAGAAGTCCTAACTGGTTTCTGCAGAATTATTTTTGCAGATCGTTTTTGTAAGACATTCACTTTTATTAAATTTGTTTTAGTAGCTTTGCCCCAGATTGTACAGCAGTAATCAAAAGAGGTTAGGATATATGAGTTATAAAATAATTTCTTCATGTCATAAGAGAGATAATTAGATATCTTTTTCAATAGAGAAATTTTCCTACTTATTTTAGAGCATGTTTTATCAATGTGTACTTTCCACTGTAAATGTTTGTCTACATAAAGCCCTAAAATTTTATGATATGTGACATTATCAATAATTCTTTTGTTTACTTTAAAGTCAAGATTTATATTTTTAATTTTTCGTTTCGATCCTATAAGCATACATTTTGATTTAGCAGGCATTCGAGAAAAAAACATTTGCTGAACTAGTTACATACATTATTCGAAACACAAACTTTGTCGGACATAGTGAGTGCCATAGTTCAACTGTCTGAGCAGGCACCTGAGGCTGAAATAGTTGGATTCTGAATTAGAATCGGCGTAAGAAAGTCTTATTGACTTTGAAGAAATATACAGGCCATGCATTGTTTGCTGCATGTGCTAATGATCCATGAAAACAAATTCAGTGGTAATTTCGTACCAGAAGTCAGTTGATATCAGTACCCGAACAATCTCTTGAATTAGTGAGTAAGGTACAATATGCGTCAAATAATGAAGCACAGATGGAGCAGTGCAACTCTAAGTCTCCTTTGCAATAACTCAATTACTTCAGTATAACTGTCATAGAGGTATTCACTGTGCAGCAAATGTCCATCTTCATTCCAAGACAAACGAACCCCCATTTGCTATTTACATTGACCTTTTGATTTTGTGTAGACATGGAAACGACATCTAATTGATATCTTATTTCAGTGCGATATATGTACATAATACAAACGTGTCCTTGAAATTTCCACAATGGTTGGAGGAAATATTGTACAACGATGTTGAGTAGTTTGTTCACCAGTGCTACACCGTGGACTCTTTACAATATAACATTGATCACAATTCTGGCTTCACTACGTCAATATCAACATTTCATGGGACGGACATTTCATTATTTCAACATACGATACGAACGTTGCCGGTGAAAAACAACCACGTTGACTTGTACATTGGTGATAAACCCGCATCAATAGGTGTACCATCTATACCCGAACAATACGCAAATATAATTCTAGCATACTTTTCACAAATTAATCAACCATCTTCATTATCTGATAATTTTCTTGACTTGGAGACCAGCATTATCAAACAAAATATGAACTTTAAATATCAATGCCTTCAAAAGGTTTTGCCATCATAAAAATCCATTTATAAGGTCCGAGAAGTCACCAATTTCCTCAATCCATGTCAAGTTGTTCAGTGGCAATGACAAAATTTCGTTGTTTAGGTTTGGTGGTTTGCACGTTGAAATGATGTCTCTGAAAGTTGTTGGTATTATTTTGAAAGATAGTGGGTGAATATCGACACTTACAGTGTCCAATATCGCTACCATGGATGTTGCTTAATCATCAGTTTTGGCATACAATGTTTCTAGAACACGACTTGCCCAACAGAGCACAGCGTGTGCTCTATATAAATTAAAATTGGGTGAATATATATATACGGGATAAATCTGAGACCGTTCTGAATTTCAATGTCTCCTGATTGAAGACTGGTCTGACATACCAGAAAAGATAATTCTCAGATTTAGTTTTGGAACCAGGTTCTTGCACTCAAGATAATAACACTTATATATTTGTCCAGCCATATAGAGAAGCAAATTTTGTATTATACCGTAAAGTACTTGTTCCCTTTATTTTTGCATTAGACCATATAAATTATGTTAGTTCGGGTCCTTATTCATTTACATGATATGGTTTATAATAGTTGATAATACTTTTATCTTCAATAAAAACACAAGGTGTATTTATTTAGTAGAAAGTTAAAGGAGTAAAATCTTCAGTTACAATGAAAGCAAACTGTGATCTTTTTACGTCGTTTTATATCTTGCCAGAAACGTCAGTTTGAGTGATTTTCTTTTGAAGCACGAAGACCATGCAAAACCTCATTCGCTTTCAAACAATGGCATTTTGAATTATTCGAACTAACTCGCAACTCTTTCAAGTACTCGAACAAAACGCGACAACCCCAATAGACGGACCTCTTGCCGATGCTCTGACTTTTGTAAATAAATGTATTAATAATTTTGGTGCTGCGAAAACGTTTGATGGCTACATTACTGTTGTTTTTGTGCTATTCCTAGTTGCTGCATTCTAAGACACCCTCGGATAGAATGTGTTTAATCTTTATAATATCTTCCTAATTTTAAAGCAATGACAAGAACGGCTCGTTGATCAGATATTAGACAGTTGTTAGTAATGGATTCGAACAAATTTTCAAGCAACTGATATACCTTTTAAAAGGTGGATGAGTTTGGTTACTGATTAAAGCACCCGATACTATATTTGTGACGAAAAAACAAAGTGAGATAAGCAGTACTGAGCACTACATAACTATATTGACCCAATGCACTCATGAAGAAGCCGATACTAGGATATTTTGCGTATGAAACACGCTGTGGATAACGGCTTGAAAAAGCATGTGGTGAGGGGTTCTGACACAGACATTATACCTCTTTCAGTGTCTATTTTCAAAGAAATCAATACTGACAATTTTTTGGATGGAGTTTGGTATTTAAAGCCAAATACTTCAGTTGGTTTCTGGTGCATGAAACTGTCGAAACAATTGGGCAAAAGTTTATAATAAGTTCTCCCATTTTTCAACGCATTTACCGGATGTGACACCGCGTGTCTGCCCTCCATGAAAATGACAAAAAGAATGTAATGTCTATTTAGGTAAGCAGTCCCGGGTTCCCTCCCAAAAAATCCGGATGACTTCTATCCGGAAACAATTAACGATTAACTTATGTATGCCTAAAACTGCACTAAGGCAAGTAAGTCACGTTCTATATACAACTTCTATTAGAGGTGGGGGGGGGGTATTTCACAAACTTCGTTTGAATTTACTTATATACATGTATAAACATACTGAACATGTTATGATAATGTGCTAAGGTAATATAATTCATTAGTATTGAGAGTTTTGATAAAAAGTTCTTAGACTGGAAAAATATTTGGCGGCCATTTTGAAAATTTGGCGGCCATCTTGAATCGAGGCACTTGAACTTTGGCACACACCCTAAATCGTTTCTACATATCATTCCCAACATGTGTGGAAAATTTGGTGCTTGTATGACAATTTGCACTATTTTTTCGTTATTTACCCCGCTAATAGGAAAATGTCGTGTTATGCATATCTCCAAAACTGCCTAAGACAGAGCCATGAAATATTACAGGAATGTTCATCTGCATTAGTGCACTTCTGGGATTATAATCTTATAAAAAGTAAAATATTCTGGAGTTAAATACTCTTGATATTTGTTAAGGATTTTATATGTAATATACCTTTATAATATGTATATAGAGTTATGCATTTTCTGTGTTGGATTATGAAGGGGGGGGGGGGGGGGCATCTGTTTCTGGGGACTTTTTCTAGTCTTCGCCGTATATAGTCTATTTGCCTCACTTTCACATTATTAAAATTTTTCAATCCCATTTTATAATACTATCGTATCACTTATCGTTTTCACAGAATAGTGTTTGACCATGTCCTGCAAGATTCTTGATACACTAACTATAATTATATTAGTTATTTAAGGATTGTTTCTTATTTTTCGGGCGTTTAAGCAGTAAAATAAACGCTCAGGTGGGGTTTTGAAAATTCCGTGAAGCTGTTTTTAATGGACAGCTCTTGTTTTTCTTGCTTTAACTGTATTTGAATTAGAAAACCTGTTCTTATGTAACAGTCTAACATGTTACTTGTTTATTTGTATTTTCAGAGGTTGAATATGAAGATTAATGATAACGTATTGCACGTGAGCCACGAGTTTGGTGTGAAGAAAGTCGTGTCATGTCTATCAACTTGTACATTTCCTGATAAAACTTCGTATCCAATCAATGAGAAAATGGTATGATATCTAAGATTGTTTTCAACGGCCACTTCCGGATAAAGACCAATCTGTGAATAAAGGCCATTTTTTAAAATCCGCTAATGAATATGTAGAACAAGATGATCTCAGAATAAAGGCAACCTATATATATATGTCATATTACGTCTTTCCCAATGGTAGCCTTTGTTTACAGGTTTGACTGTAGTTGATTTTTTATACACATAAACATCACTTATGGAGTTATCATGAATTGAGAGTTTAAGTTAGTATGCGACCTTTCCTCGACGACATCACAAAATAAACATGTGATTCATTAGTTGATTGAATCTACTTCCGTTTACCAAAAGTACACTGAAATATGGTTGGGGGTCAAAATTGCAGGTGAATAAACGAAATTCTAGTGCTTAACGTTCTGCCAGGAAAATAATGACGACAAAACCCCATTAAAACTTATATGAGCTTTTTCCTCGGATAGGGAGCTTGAAGTTCGTGTATCTGAAATTACAATAGCGGTATGTTTGAATTATGCATGTTAGAAGTTGCTTGGAAACGGGTCGGTAAGCAGGAAAAATAAAACGAACAAAAATCGAAGAACATGCTGTACTACCATTGTGTAAAATTTCAGAACAATCGGAGAAAATTCGATTTTTGACATATGGCGTCGAGGAAATGTCGCATACTAACTTAAACCGATGAGGTAGTTGACTTATTGTTAACATGTCAATATACGTGCAGGCGTTCCATAGTGGTGATTTTCAAGTTAGCAGTGCTTATTATACAGCCACTTAGAAACCTTTGTTTGACAAAAATACGTTTTTAATGTAACTGTTGGTCATTTAAAACTTAAGCCAATTGAATTTTAAGTTTCTCTGTGGTCTAAAGTCCCACCGATAGTTAGGATTACTTGACAATTTTTTAGGCTTTAACGATTGGGGTAAAACCAAGCTATACACCTCTTAGCCTCCAAAAATAGTGTGTTCGTGGTCTTAAAAATGCTAATTTACAGGAGCTTCATCCCTCGCCCCCACATAAGCTCAGGATTTCAGTGATTTATTTGCCAGAAACTAAGTTTGGTAAAATTAAATTTGACGGGCCTATCTAACTTCAGTCCTGTAAATGTGGATTCAAGCAAACACAAAAATCATCTAGGTTCCTTTAAAGACACAGAAGAAGTAACTTTAAGTTAAGATGTATTTAAGTTCTTTTATTTCAGCAGTTGTCGATTTATCAAATTACTTATTGTTTCATATTGTAGTTTGTCAATGTGTCTTTTTGTTAATGAATTGTGGTATAGTGCGATTTTATTAACCTGTCAAAGCTGAATGGGATAATTTTTATCTTCAAATTCTATAGTTTTCGTTAATCTTACTGTTAGGGAATGTTCCATTCGGTATGTTTGTATGATATCATGTTGCACATCGTTAAATGGATGTACATTCGACAGCAGGTATAGTCCGGCCACGACATATGAATGGTCAAAGGCATAGTGCGATTTATTTAATCTTGTCAAAGCTGAATAATTACAAGGTCGCTGAATGTGATTATGTTAGCTTCGTACTACAGTCGATAGTTTTCGTTTATTTTACCGTTAGGGAATTCCAATTCCACATGTTTGTAAAGTAAACTTATTGTATAGATTACGAAAGTAACCGAATCCTACCGAAGCCGAAAATAAATGCAAGCATTGTCCGTGAAATTATGAATCTTAGTGCATTGCTCAGTTGTTAACGACGCTAACATTTGTACTTATGTAGCCTGTCAGCCAAGATGTAACAAGTTCGAACCCCAAGTAAACATTTTTTCTTTTCAGTTTTTAGCTCACCAGAGCACAGGGTGCTCATACCATCATAGAGAGCTAACCAATTAAAAACAATCTTCTTGTCAGAAACTACAAGGCATATAGCTTAGATATTTGGTGTGTAGCATTGTCGTGGACCACTGCTTTTGGTCATAGGAAAAAATAAGTTCCGCTTCAGGTGTAGCTTGATTTTACATAGATTTATACAGGAAAATTTAAAAAAATCTTTTTGTCCGAAACTACAAGTCCTAGAGATATTTAGTGTGTATCATTGTTTAGTGGACCTATACCAATTTTGTTCAAATTATGGACCTGGGGTCAAAATTGACTCCGCCTCGACCTTTAGTCTATTTTATATAGGTTTATACAGGAAATTAAAAAAAATCTTCTTGTCCGAAACCACAAGATTAGAAAAAAGCGGCAAGATGAAAAATACGAATCACCACCATTTAGTTCATTAATGTTACTGGACTACGTAGCCATCGTACAATGGTGGCTAATAACTTAGAAAAGTAATGGAATAACATCAAAGTCAAAAACAAATATAACCATTGACATTATGCAGGTTTGACAGTTTTATGAAATAGCACAATACTTGTCAATGTTGCCATAGTTTTACTTTGTTTATCTTGTAGATACACAATGGACCACCACATAATTCTACCTTTGGTTATTCTAATGCTAAAAGAATGATTGATGTTATGAACAGGTAAGTGTATATTCATAGATTGTTACTGTAATATATCAAAATAGATTTAATAAACTAAGCATTTAATTCTTACTTTATTGTTATGTATATATATGTGAGATTCTTTTAACGGTAGAAGAGTGGCCAATAACACAATATTTTAAAGTGGTGCAACGATATACCGATAAATAGAGAATAATAGGTTAGTGTCGTGGATGAGTAGGTTTATCCGGCAAGGCGGAGGAATTAATCGGGTGAACCGAAGATATACAGCGTCGGACCGATACGTACCATGCTACGACATCCATTTACCGCGATATTTACTTTAATAATTGAACTCATAATCCATTGAATTAAATGAATACAGACACAAGTTTCAGTGATGATTTGAACCACCAACGATCAATTTATCCATCCGAATAACAATTCTTGTCATGCATGGGGTTCTGTTTCGGAAGGGATCGGGCAAGTTTAATTATGGTAGGAGTGTATTTCATTAAATTAACACATCCTCCGTTTATTATTTTCAGCAATTATGTTGATAATCAAACAAAGCGCTAGTAACGTAAAAAAATTGAGACCGCGTTAAAATATCTTATCTTTTCGTGTCATGACGGTTGATGGAACATTCCGATTTATAGTGAACACCCCGATTTTACAATTGACTCGCAAATGTGCACATCAAGATCACGTGACAAAATTATTGGCGGCAATAGCGTTTCGCAGGTTACATTATAATAGGGGCTTCCTTAAATTCTCTTGAACAATCCTTCGCTAATATGTCTTTCAGTAATGATTAAAATAATTGATTTAAACATATTGTACATACTAACAGAAACAAATTCTAGACAGTTTTAAAATGTGTACCTATACGTGTAATTAAGGTTAAAAGAACAAACAAATGGTGAAAAACCCTGATTTCATAATAGACTAGCACAGAGAAGTTGGTACACACAAGTCACGTGATACCAATTCACACAGCGTAAACCAATCACCGGACAGTTAACATATACATGTAGCTCTCAACCAATCGCCGGACTCTTATCATTTCTGTGCCCTTTTACCCAGCTGTCGTATTGCATCTACCAGCATCTAGGGAACAAACGTAACCGAAAACATTACATAGGCCCGTAGCTCCAAGCCAAAATGAACAGTTTTAACATCAATAAAACATGACAGTGTTGTTAAACTTATTTTGTTGAGTATATTATCAAAAAGGAAAGAAATTCGTAACATCAGCTGTTAAAAGTACGATGATCTTGCAACCTTGTTACGATGTTATGTAAATATAGCCTTAAAACAAACCAAATAATTATAATCTAGTTAGATACATACCATAGCATAAAATCGATATTGGGTTGCTAAAACATTCCATGCGTATAAAATGGGTATTAGGCCGTAAAACATTCTATGCGTACAATATGAACTCGAAAGTTTTGTCCATAGTTCCCCATCTCTAGATGACAAGCTCCTTAAAGGGGTAGGCCTACTTAAACTGTACATTCACTCATAGATTACTTCATGGATATTATAGAATCAGTCAAACTTCTGTTACACGAAGAAACAGACATACGTGTATCTCTTATTGATTTATCTGTTGTTTCATTAACCTGAAAAATGATGTGTTTTTACTTTATAGAGGTTACAACAAGAAAGATGGTTCTCAGTTCACGGCTGTTATACCAACCAATGTGTTTGGACCTCATGATAATTTTGATTTAGAAGATGGCCATGTTTTGCCGGGATTGATCAATAAAGCTTTTTGCGCTCAAAGTAAGAAACAGTTAATTACTCTATTATAAGTAGATGTATTGAACTTGACAATTTGTTTAAGTATATGATAAATGTTGCTGCAGATGTGATAAGAATGTCTTTGTTGCTCCCTTAACTCGAAATGTTTAAATGTTATCCTACTTTGTACAATGAACTGCTGCTATCAAAAAAGTACTGGCGCTTACTGAACGATTTTGTACAAACATGATTTTCCTGTCATTTTCACGGACAGTTCACTGTATGACGAACAGTGTATTATTCTCTTCAAAGCTAATGGATAATTCTCTTCATTACTAATTGATGATTCTCCTAAAAACTATTGGACAATATTGCTCAATACTATCTGAAAATTCTGCTCAGTTATGTTCAATTTCATTTCAAAAGTCGATTCAAATGTGTTTCCAAATTTTACAAATTGAAAATAGTTCTTCTTGGTACTAATTTATGAATGTACTTAATTCTGCTTGATATTTTCTGCTTAGTTGTATAATCATATGCATGTAGCTTTATTATTACCATACTTATTGACTTTACTTTCAGGGGATGGTTCTGAGTTTATTATCTGGGGAACTGGATCTCCCAGAAGGCAATTTATTTATTCTAGAGATTTAGCACGACTCACGATCTGGGTTGTTAGGGAATATAAAGAATTGGAACCCATTATTCTCTCTGGTAGGTCAAGGTCACAACACTGCAATATTGAAACATACTACAAATGTATAACGCTTTTGTTTGCTTGTTAAACATTCCACAACGATGCAAAAAAAAATGCCTCGGGCATCAAATGATGCGGAGGAATTTAGTGACTGCTTTGTCCGTCTGTCCGTACTAAGTTACGTCAAGCTGCCACTTGGAGCATATGCGTTTACGGAATGCAGTTTTTTTGTTCTTTTTAGTTTGTAAAATATTACTTGAAACATTGTCATCTAAGTTGCACTCTGTAATCATGGAATCTTTTATGCACAAACTGTGATTTTAAGTGTCAGGGTGTTAAAACATATTCTTAAGATGAGAAAATATATTTGTCATATCTTTTTAATCAGCTGATAAAATAAGTGATGTTTTTACAAATTGTCTCTTATAGTGATAATATGAATAATTTGCATATGTTTTGATTTTTTATCCATTTGACTGCCATTTACGCTTTGCGAGATTTTTGGGAGACATATGGCACTAACTCATAAAACATACAAATGTTCAAGTGCGTGGTATCTAATGCTTGTAATGATAGTAGCGTTGAAATTAAAAGAATTGTATTACACACATCTGTATAAATTGGACCTTATGTCATAAATGTATGTATTAATCTTTATATTATCATTGCAGTCAGTGAGTCTGATGAAGTGAGTATAAAAGAAGCAGCTGAAGCTGTACTTGAAGGATTTAACTTCAAAGGGAAGGTAACCTTTGACACTACCAAATCTGATGGTCAATTTAAAAAGACAGCATCAAATGACAAACTGTTGAGTTATCTTCCAAATTTCAAGTTTACGCCATTTAAGCAGGGTAAGAATTAATTATCGAGATTCCTTGACATGTTATGTGTTGACAAGAGTTATCTAAAATTACAATGTATGCAGATTGAATGCATTTAGTAATATGACTGTAAAATTGTTCATTTTTAATCATAACACTGAATTTAGTGAATTACAGTCAAAGATATGTAAGTGACAACCTCTTAATAAAGGCCACCCAGTAAATTAAGGCCGTTCTTTGAAAAACTGTATTTGACTATTTAGAACAAAATGATCAGCAAACAAAGACGACCTGTCCGTAAAGGCGACATATTGTCTTTACCAATGGGTGGCTTTTGTTCACAAGTAAGACAATACTCAGTATTTATTTTTGCATTTGAACATGTTCTTACATTCGGTCTTAGTTTAAAAGGTAGTTCTGAAGTTAACTAATAATGAGTAATTCTTTAAGCTTGTCTTAATTTTTGTATCATAGTTTGGTTGAATATACTCTTTGACGTGTAATTGGAGTCAGTTACTGTTGTGTACCGTAAAACCTCTAAATTGAGACCACCAGCAGTTCCAAGAAAATCAGCTATAATATTGAGGTCTCATTATCTGAACTGTAGGAAATTATTGAAATCCAGTCTGAAATAAAAGGTCGCAATATTAAGGTGGTTGATATAATAATGAGATGACTTTCATAATTAGGTGGTTTTAATATTGTGGTCACTATGTGGGGTCTACTGTACATTAATCACCGAATAGAGTCTGTTATTTGTCTCTGAAATGTTTCTTTAGCTTTTTGTTACTGTGTTAGTGTACTATGCGCATTTTTCATAACACAGCAAGACTTGACCATGGAATATTCATGAATGTAATAATATGTAATATTGTTTTATTGCACTTTTTCAGCTGTGAAAGAAACATGTGAGTGGTTTGTACAGAACTACGAGACAGCCAGAAAATGAAGAATTCCAGCTATTATATCACTTTTATGGGCTTTATAGTACCTTGCATTGTTATAAAAATCAGTATCTTTGGTGTATCAAGTGTAAACATTAATCTTTACGCAACTTGTGTTGTCATAATTTAGGAAAATACCAACAGTACATAACCTGTAGCTGTTTCTTGCCTTCAAGTATAATGCATGAACTTAATTAGTGAAATAATAAGAACTAGTTAGTATCTCTTATCTTGTTGTGAGAAGTTTTCACTAAACTGATCATTGCTGTACATTCTACCTATCTGCACAATTCACCAAAATATGACTAGAACGTGACTTGAAGTTAAGGGATCTTTTGAAACCTTCTTTGGTTGAGTATATATTGATCAAGCAATAGGTGAGAGTTATTTAAATGCACTAACTGATAACTGACAGGACAATAAAACGTTTTAACCAATAGTAGTTGAATAATACAAAATTGCATTTATGTGGGTTGTCTGTCATAATTAACTTTTACTTTATTTTATAAATTAGTTGCAATTTTGTTTTGACTTTTGCCATGAAGTTTTGTTTTAGTATCTGCGTTATTCTGACAGTATATTCAAGTCACAAACTCTTTGAAGTTTGTTTCATATGTATAATACTTGGGTTGTTATATACATTGGTATTATTAATATTTTGTGTTATTTTTATATTCTGTGTCAAGTGGATGACATTGAACATGGATTTCTCATGGTGCGTTTAGTAGTTTTATACGCAGTATATTCAAGTCACAAACTAGAATCTCGTCTCATTCAGGGACTTAAAACATACATTCTATTGCCTTTTAGTGTTACTGAATAAAAACTTTGTTGATTTTACATCTAAAATCTAGCTATTTTGAGAATTTCAAATTTTACAAGCAATTTAAAATTGGGCTGCATTAATATGCATTATATATAGATAATTAATTCAATTCCAAAAGGCTTTAAAGCCCAAAAGGACATACATAGCACAATGCAAACAACAGTGTGACACAATACAATATACAAGTAATGCATGATATTATATCAAATAAATTATAACATTTGACAACATTATGGAGAAGATCAGAATATAAAGTAGACTGATCATAATCATTATTCTTTAAGTATAGAGCATTATATTGTAATTCCATACGACTCAATTATTGAACTTACAGTTTTGACTATACATTCATTAGTTAAAGAGAGTACACAATTTCTTAAAGATTGAGACTTACAATATCAGTAATACATAATACATATATATATTTGCATAAATATAGAAAACGTAAACAATTTTATACGATTTCAATTATTGTTCATGATATTATTTCTAATTTTTAAACGCATTATAAATCTAAGAGGCTAGATTTTTAATGACATTTTTATCTTCAGTATTGATCGATTCTATGAATTTTACCATGTTAGGTCTAACCCAGTACTTCACTGGAATGAACTTTTTACGTTGATCTTTATATAAATTGCACTTGATTATAAAATGAAATTCATCTTCAATCTGATGACAGTTAAAGCATTTACGGTCACTAATTGGTGTATTTGCTGGTTTTGACCACCTTCCTGTCTCAATACATAATCTGTGAGAGGATACTCTCAAACGAGTTAAAACTTGACAATATTTATTGATAGTTACACATGTTAGATACGGTTGAAATATAAAATTTACGATACTTTTATATATAACGCAGTGCATGTAGAATCTCGTCTCATTCAGGGACTTAAAACTTACATTTTATTGCCTTTTAGTGTTACTGAATAAAAACTTGTGTCATGTTGATTTTACATCTAAACTCAAGCTATTTGGAGAAGTTCAAATTTTACTAGCAATTTGGCTGCATTAATATGTATCACATACTTGTGTTAAGAAAAATTGTCGTTGACATTTATGCGCTTATTGCTCAATTCTTATTGGCAAACAATAAATTACTTTTTTGGACATGTATAAATTGACATTTTTTAAATTTCATTATTGGTAAAATGACAGAATTTTAAAATTTGGATAATCAGTCTTAAATATTAAGTAAGATTTGTAAATAAGCATTTATTTTTTCAATGTTTGTAAACATGATAATCATGTTTTTCTTCTTCTCAATTGTGTTCATGTTCACCTGCCATTGCAATATGATTCATTGTTGAATTAGGATTTATTTTTGGACTTATCACTGTAGTTTTGGATTCTGTTCATTTTTAGTCTTCTGATTAATGTTTGTTTCTTTTAGACATTTCCGACCATTGTTTACTCATCTATTATTGTGCTTGGTAATTCAATGAATATATTTATTTAGGTTTTTAATTATGAGATAGGAAATATGTAATTACAGCTAAAGTGTTGCATTAAACCAAATCATATCAATCTTTTATCTTAGATGTGCAAAAGTGTTGATATAGTTAACCATCTTTAGTTATTTTTTTCTCTTACATCTGAATTTCAAATAATTTATTGTTTTACTGTGAATATATTTATACTTATTATGTATTACAATTGCTTGATTTTAATAAATTAAGACCCGCTTTGGTGTATTTTATATTTAAGATGCATGTCAGTCTGTTTTATCATATTTATTGAAATCTGAATAAAATACAACCAATCAGGTTTAGGATATTTATTATATATGAGTTTGTTTTTCTTATCAATTGTACCGAACAAAACTGTTAATTTTCCTCTATATGTAAAGTTGCTGCACTTTGTGGAAGGGTCACAACAGGTCAGTAAAAGAAACCTGGTTAGATTAGGTGAACATGCAGAGTTATATAACTTATTTTGCCTGACTGAAGCAGGATCTTTGCGTGACACTGGCTAAAAGCAGCATTTCATCACACAATTTATTATTTAATATTATACACAATAAAGTTACATGACATTAAAGACAAAAGAATACTGGTAACCACGTATTATACATTATAAAGCCTTTAAAAGTCACACATTAAACATAGCATTCAGTGCACAAACACGTGTTTAGTCAAAATTACCCCACCAACAACAAACACTCTTACTACCATCGATGTATATAGAAAAGTAAAGATAACCAGTTCGAAAACGTAGAAGTAGAAACTATTTTCAGGTTTTTCAAACAGACAAAAGAAATTTACCATGGAATCCTGTTTTGCTTATCTAAAACTGATTTTTTCTTTTGGCTGACACGCTTTCCGATATTTACTAAGCTGACTATCGTAGAATTCCAACTTTTTCACGTTTTGTACTCTTAGAGCTGTTGCGTTCGAACATTGTCACGGTCATGTAACGACAGCGTCATATCGGCTAGTAGCACGTACCACGGTTTGTCTGGTCTGTGGATAGTACCTGGGCATTTTGGTTTTGTGTTATTTAAAAACGTGTCGTTTGCAATTCTTACCGGGTGTTTTGGACATTTAAACATTACACTTTGTAAGCATTTTCTTATTTGCAATTCTTACCGTGTGTTTTGGACATTTAAACATTACACATTAGTAAGTATTTTCCTATTTGCAATTCTTACAGGGTGTTTTGGACATTTAAACATTACACATTAGTAAGTATTTTCCTATTTGCAATTCTTACAGGGTGTTTTGGACATTTAAACATTACACATTAGTAAGTATTTTCCTATTTGCAATTCTTACCGTGTGTTTTGGACATTTAAACATTACACATTAGTAAGTATTTTCCTATTTGCAATTCTTACAGGGTGTTTTGGACATTTAAACATTACACATTAGTAAGTATTTTCCTATTTGCAATTCTTACAGGGTGTTTTGGACATTTAAACATTACACATTAGTAAGTATTTTCCTATTTGCAATTCTTACCGTGTGTTTTGGACATTTAAACATTACACATTAGTAAGTATTTTCCTATTTGCAATTCTTACCGTGTGTTTTGGACATTTAAACATTACACATTAGTAAGTATTTTCCTATTTGCAATTCTTACAGGGTGTTTTGGACATTTAAACATTACACATTAGTAAGTATTTTCCTATTTGCAATTCTTACCGTGTGTTTTGGACATTTAAACATTACACATTAGTAAGTATTTTCCTATTTGCAATTCTTACCGTGTGTTTTGGACATTTAAACATTACACATTAGTAAGTATTTTCCTATTTGCAATTCTTACAGGGTGTTTTGGACATTTAAACATTACACATTAGTAAGTATTTTCCTATTTGCAATTCTTACCGTGTGTTTTGGACATTTAAACATTACACATTAGTAAGTATTTTCCTATTTGCAATTCTTACAGGGTGTTTTGGACATTTAAACATTACACATTAGTAAGTATTTTCCTATTTGCAATTCTTACCGTGTGTTTTGGACATTTAAACATTACACATTAGTAAGTATTTTCCTATTTGCAATTCTTACAGGGTGTTTTGGACATTTAAACATTACACTTTGTAAGCATTTTCTTATTTGCAATTCTTACCGTGTGTTTTGGACATTTAAACATTACACATTAGTAAGTATTTTCCTATTTGCAATTCTTACCGTGTGTTTTGGACATTTAAACATTACACATTAGTAAGTATTTTCCTATTTGCAATTCTTACAGGGTGTTTTGGACATTTAAACATTACACATTAGTAAGTATTTTCCTATTTGCAATTCTTACCGTGTGTTTTGGACATTTAAACATTACACATTAGTAAGTATTTTCCTATTTGCAATTCTTACAGGGTGTTTTGGACATTTAAACATTACACATTAGTAAGTATTTTCCTATTTGCAATTCTTACAGGGTGTTTTGGACATTTAAACATTACACATTAGTAAGTATTTTCCTATTTGCAATTCTTACAGGGTGTTTTGGACATTTAAACATTACACATTAGTAAGTATTTTCCTATTTGCAATTCTTACAGGGTGTTTTGGACATTTAAACATTACACATTAGTAAGTATTTTCCTATTTGCAATTCTTACAGGGTGTTTTGGACATTTAAACATTACACATTAGTAAGTATTTTCCTATTTGCAATTCTTACAGGGTGTTTTGGACATTTAAACATTACACATTAGTAAGTATTTTCCTATTTGCAATTCTTACCGTGTGTTTTGGACATTTAAACATTACACATTAGTAAGTATTTTCCTATTTGCAATTCTTACCGTGTGTTTTGGACATTTAAACATTACACATTAGTAAGTATTTTCCTATTTGCAATTCTTACAGGGTGTTTTGGACATTTAAACATTACACATTAGTAAGTATTTTCCTATTTGCAATTCTTACCGTGTGTTTTGGACATTTAAACATTACACAATAGTAAGTATTTTCCTATTTGCAATTCTTACAGGGTGTTTTGGACATTTAAACATTACACATTAGTAAGTATTTTCCTATTTGCAATTCTTACCGTGTGTTTTGGACATTTAAACATTACACATTAGTAAGTATTTTCCTATTTGCAATTCTTACAGGGTGTTTTGGACATTTAAACATTACACTTTGTAAGCATTTTCTTATTTGCAATTCTTACCGTGTGTTTTGGACATTTAAACATTACACATTAGTAAGTATTTTCCTATTTGCAATTCTTACCGTGTGTTTTGGACATTTAAACATTACACATTAGTAAGTATTTTCCTATTTGCAATTCTTACAGGGTGTTTTGGACATTTAAACATTACACATTAGTAAGTATTTTCCTATTTGCAATTCTTACCGTGTGTTTTGGACATTTAAACATTACACATTAGTAAGTATTTTCCTATTTGCAATTCTTACAGGGTGTTTTGGACATTTAAACATTACACATTAGTAAGTATTTTCCTATTTGCAATTCTTACAGGGTGTTTTGGACATTTAAACATTACACATTAGTAAGTATTTTCCTATTTGCAATTCTTACAGGGTGTTTTGGACATTTAAACATTACACATTAGTAAGTATTTTCCTATTTGCAATTCTTACAGGGTGTTTTGGACTTACTTAAACATGTTGAAGAATTTTCCTTAAGTGGTTAATTGATTGCCCACGATAGTTCTATATAGAAATAAGAAGAAGCTTAGTACATTTTTCTTAATAACTAGACAAACCATCTCTTAGGTGAAAAAAGTTCAGTAATCTTTGTTTTTTCAATTACCGAACGGTAATCGGTTTATTCATTTTTATAACATACAATGTATCAGGGATGCTATGTAATATAGCATCCCTGAATGTATATACAAGATACTATATAAATATAAATTAGTATGTACAAGAATGAAAATATACTAATATAATGAAACGTTAATTTGCTAAATATGATATAAAGTAAAATACGTCAACATATTAATAATATTATTATATAAGTGATTTAAACTTGAAGATAAAATAATTTGTTTCATTTTTATTTTCGTAGTGAAAAGTTCACTTTTAAGCAGAATCCATACATTGACATCTTTAAGTTTATGTTCACTTATGAAGTATGCTTTATGCAAAAACCGAGTAATGTAAAAAATTATATTGAAATAGTTGTATTGGGTACATTTAACTTTACATCCTACTAAAATAGTTTTTAAGTATTTATGTACATTTTGTATTTGTTAATACTACTCTCATTAAAAACATTCAGTATTTTTGTCCAGATTTCTCGTACAGTTTTACAATTAATAAATACATGTTCATAATTTTCTACAACCTGATATAAAGAACAATTCTGTGAGTCTACCATTTTCCAACTAAATCGTATTTCTTTACGTAGGAAAATTTTGTGAAGTAATTTGTATTGAATTGTTTTCAGTCTGTTGTCGTGTAAAGAATTGATAAATTAATAATACGACTGCCAATCGGTGTTTTCTTTAAAATGTGATTTTTTAGAATCGGTGTATATAATGAGTTGTGAATTTAGTTTTAATTATTAAATTGTATAATTGTTTATTGGTTAATACAGCAATGTGGTTGTTAAAGCACTGTGTTTGAATAACAGTTTTTATTTCCGTTAAGCGTGATTTCTCTGCAGATAGTACGTATTTCCATTTAAGGGTTACCAATATTTATTCAATCCAATTTATGTTGGAAAAAATGAAAAATGTAACACCGTCCCTTTAAGATTTAGTTAAGATTTTTGCCTTTTACCAAAAAGTAACAAATAAACAAATATCATTAAAATAAAAACTAAAGCAGGGCAATACCTGAAAATTTCTGAAAATGAACTACTATGTGTGTATCATGTCTACACCAAATTTTAGAAAGTTTTACCGTCCAGTTTTGTAAAGATGTGCGTCAGAAATCCACAGTAACTTGATTCTCGTTAATTAATGATGTATAAATTCCTATAAATTGAACAAAATATTTTGGAATAATTATTGAATACAAAACATTATCTAAAATTAAAAAGGAAAAAGGAGAACTTAATATTTCACTTGCACATTTTCATTTACTGTGTTATCTTTTGATACACCAGGTAATTGATCATATTCAATATATTCATCATCACATAAAATCAAACATGTGTAAAGTATCATCCTGGACAAAATCTTTTAATTGACCGGTCCTATAATTCAAATCGCTTGTCAAAACAAAATAACAGTCTTCATGAAAATAATCATTAAAATATATCATGTCATTTGTTATACAATCAAATACATTTTCGCCAATGTTTATGCATATAATGTACTCATTGTATATATTTATTTTTCCATATGCATCTTATGCTATTTATACTTTAATGTGTGTGTGTCATATTATGTTTATATGTTTATGCTTTTCGTTTCCAAAGGCAAGTTTGTTTGCCGATTTGCAATAAAAGTTATTTGTTGTTGTTTGTTTGTAAAATTTGAACTAGGCGGAAGGTTAATGGGAGTTCTTCGGTATACGTAGGAATATTTTCTGGATTGGTCTTAAATTCTCAACGCTGTGTTTTATTTTAATAAACAAAAAAGATACTATATACGTATCACAACATTCCGTTTCATTTAACATTTCTTTACAAATTGGAAGAGGTCGGTGTATTGGTATAGAAAGAAATAATCGTATTTGTACATTGCGTTCTCAGGGTTTTGTGGAATATCAGAGTACCATTTTCCTATGTGCTGTTCCAAATATATCCATTTACATGCTAAGTATTAACTAGTGCCTAGATACACAAAGTTTAAATAAACGACTGGTATATAATACTGCAATATATCTCTTTGAATCTTTTGAAATGAGAGGAACAGTACTGAACAAAATATAGTTGCTTCGTCGAAGTCTATGTGTAATATGTATTTATTACAAATATGCAATTTTGTTGTAACTGCATGTATTAGAAATATGTAACCCTTGCTTATACTGTGCGTGGAAATATTATGTATAATGTATTATGTCTTGGCCATAATCCTTGTAGATATTATGTAAATGACCAAAGGCAATATAATTTTGCCAATAATTAAAAGTTAATTATGTTATACGTGTTGAATAATGTAATATATTTTATCATAAAATTGTATCATAATTATTGTAAATTGCCAAAGGTAATGCAATGTTATTCTGCATAGAACTTCCCAATTGACCATTCGCGGTTGAATTTGGAGTTTGTAATTTGACACCAAGTAAGTTATTATGAAATTTGATATGTAATGTATGAATAACTTTTAGGTTGCAGACAACCGAAATCTCAGAACCGTATCAGAGAATAGATTTTATCATAGTATCAAACTATTTACTATTTCCAACGGATTCCTCATTAACATAGAATGTACAGCATTGTGGAGTTGTTTGTATTTTTCGATTTATGCATATACACTGTATACAAATCACCCCTACTATACGATGACTCACATTTTTGTGATCTGTTAAATATGAGCCATCGACACGTCCGTTATAGAGCCCTCGAGCAAAATAAAGTCAAGGCTTCTAGTTCTAGACGAGACATTTTCACCCGTTTATAGTGCGATTTCATTAAACTGTCAAAGCTGAATAATTACACTGTCGCTGAATGCGATTATGGTCAGCTTCGTACGACAGTCGATAGTTTTCGTTTATTTTACCGTTAGGGAATTTCCCATTCCACATGTTTATATAGTATAACGAAGATTGTCATATCACTTACGAAATTAATAGAAGCTAAGACATAAATGGAAGCATTGACCGTGAAATTATGCGGCATTGACAGTTTAATAAAATCGCGCTATACTTTGGAAAGCTTAACAGATTGCCCGTACGTCCAATGAATTAGACTAAGCTCGGGCAACATTACTTTCTTGCTAATGCACTAATTAAATGATCGGAATATTTATTTAGCCTACTAGTCAGGAGAATTGGTGATTAATTATACCCCGATATTGTAAAGACTCTAAAATTACAATTACAGATTATACTTATGGCTGGAAAGGAAACTATTCTTGTCACTGGCGGCACTGGTCTTGTTGGGTCTGCTATCAAACATGTCGTAGAAAATGGTGAAAAAAGGCCAAACGAAGAATGGATATTTGCTTCTTCAAAAGAAGCAGATCTCAGGTTTGTCTTGTTCTTCATAATCTTGTAGATGCAATTTAGTCTAGCCAAGGTTTGGATTAGCTTTGTTTTGATATTTAAAAAACACTTAATTTATTATTAATGATTATACATGCTGTCTTTGGAATTAAGAGAATGCCAAGAAATTCACAAAAAAACTGCCACGAACCTTTCGTTCAAATTTGTGATCGTTTGATGGGGTGTGTGGAAATATGGAAAACAATTTCCAGAAAGCAACATACAACCTCGTTTTGTCTCGCTAAATATTGATTATGACACTAAATATACGCTGAAGGGCTCATTGCAATTTTAGACATGAATCGAAATATTTTATTTTTATAGTGACTTTGAACGTCAATTCAACGAATCTTGATAAAAACGAAAATATGGAAATCCTTCAAAAACAATTTTCTTTTTATCATATAATTTATATTGATTATGACAAAATGTATGCGTTCAAGGAAGCATTGTGATGTTAGAAACGAACTGAAATCAAATTATTTTATGTTCGTTGTGACCTTAAACGTCAGTTTTATGGCCCTAAAAAGTAAGCCGTTGATATATTCACCCGTTAAATCGTTTCTAACATAACAATGTGCCCTTAAAAATAAATATTTTGTTTAGCGTTACACTACCTATTCACCAAAACGGCCCTACCAAACTTTGGTCTATTGGGTAAACTTTTTTCAATATATAAATACTAGTACCATTTTGACCAGTAGTTCGGATTGATGCAAAAAAATAAATTGTAAAAATTGTATTTCCTACCTATCTACCAATTGAAAATTCTCCTGGTAGGGTTACAACATACAAACATTTTTAAATATAGTCTTATACCTGAACAAATATTACACATCCAGTTAACAATTTGGTTACTTTTATTCTGCCTTTTGGAATGGTTTCACTTGCCTTTTGGAATGGTTTCACTTGCCTTTTGGAATGGTTTCACTTGCCTTTTGGAATGGTTTCACTTGCCTTTTGGAATGGTTTCACTTGCCTTTTGGAATGGTTTCACTTGCCTTTTGGAATGGTTTCACTTGCCTTTTGGAATGGTTTCACTTGCCTATTGGGACAACAAGGATGTAGATTTAGTAGTAGTCCTTACTTTAGACTTGATTACTTTAACCTACCAGACTATCTTTAGATGTAGAACCCTGTATGCAGAGATTATCGTAATACAATGTTTTAATTTCAGTGATGAAAATGCCACCCGAGCCATGTTTGAGAAATATAAACCTACCCAAGTGATCCATTTGGCAGCCATGGTTGGTGGTCTGTATCGAAACCTCAAATACAACTTAGAATTCTTTGTAAGTGCTGCATGAACATATGTAAACAACTGTTGTAATTAATTAGGCCTAAGTAAATTGTATGTTTCTGGTTATCTTTTATCTCTGTTTCTTTTATCTACTAGAACGAAGTTTTGCCATGTTTTGACAGTCAAGGAATAGTGTGTATACTAGCTAAGGCGTAAACTCGGTTTGTTTCCGGTTACCCGAACTTACCACAATTTCCCCTACGACCATAGACTTTTTATTAGGCCCGAGGAATGGTGTATCCACTTATCTATTTTTTCCCTTTCCACACGCTTTCAGGGGCCAGAAAATCCCTGACCATTATGAGCATATAACCCAAAACAAACTATGCTGTAACCACACTCTGAAAGATGGGTGCTATATTTTATAGGTTTACCTTTGTCCGTCCGTCCTTCCGTCAGTTCATGTAACAATTTTGGGTTACACCTGTCTCCGAAAGTACTTGGGGCAGAATTACAGAAGACATGTTTATCAGCATACGAAGCAGTGCAGTCCAGGAAAACTTGTTAGGTGCATCAACCACTGTACATAATTGAAACATCGTTGAAAAAAACGACGGTAGACCCAAGTAAATAAAGATGTTAATTAAAATGTATGCCTTTCATCCAAAGCAGGGAGATATATTCCTATTCTTTTTAATATACGAGATACGAGTTTTATACATTTTCTTCCTTCAAATATCGCTTGCTGTGTAACTTTTTTTCAGTGGTTCAAAAGGGTGTCCATCATGTAGCCCTAATATCTTAATTTCTGTTATAGTTACCATAGATACTTAACTAATCTTATGACATATTTAGAAAATAATATTTCTCTTAGGTATTGCATGATGACCTATATTTTTCGTTGAATTGAATCAGCTCCCTCCAAGTATTGTATCAATAACTCAAAGTATTATTAACTCAAAGTATTGTCATTGTCTCATAGGCAAATCTTTTTATCATTACAGAAACCTTTAAAGATCCCGTAACCTGTCTGCTTCATATTAAGATAATTTTTGGGAAAACTATTTTTGGTACTCACAGGTTTAAGGTCATATATCTCAAAATCTCATTTTTAACTTGACTATTTGGTGGATTATGGGGAATTAGTGTAGTCGCCTTTGCGTCAACATCGTTTTTTACCTTTAAGCAAATATCGCAAGAACCAGTCATGGGATTGGCTTGAAACTTCATGTTTATGACAAAGGATTCCAGAGAGACAAGTTGGATAACTCTTGATTGGACTTTAGCCAAATGATGGCCCTTTTTACAAATACTGCTTCTTTCTACATAAGTGCAAACATATGGAATTATATGACAATAATGCTTTGTCTGTTATACTGTTTTACAGACAACTCTTTTATATACTAGCCTAACTTGTTACTTGTTTATTTGTATTTTCAGAGGTTGAATATGAAGATTAATGATAACGTATTGCACGTGAGCCACGAGTTTGGTGTGAAAAAAGTCGTGTCATGTCTATCAACTTGTATATTTCCGGATAAAACATCGTATCCAATTAATGAGACAATGGTATGATATCTAAGATTGTTCTCATTCAATGCATAGTCATGGCCGTGTATATGTATCTAGTAAATGTAGTATGTATGCATGGTTAGCGACCACTTCCGAATAAAGACCAAATTGTGAATAAAGACCATTTTCTGCGACGTATGAATTATGATTATTTCATTGAGATTAAGTGCAAAGTTCAGTTTGTAACGACGTTAACCTGTATACCTATGCAGCCTGCCAACCAAGATGTATCAGGTTCGAACCTAAAGTAAACATATTCTTCTTTCCACACATTTCACAATGTACTCATGATGAGCTTACGTGATCGCTTTGCGACCGTCACGAAATAGTGTCCGTTCTTTCTTTAAACAACATCTACTCCTACACCACAATGCCAGTGTAGTAGTGTAGTCCTTTTTCATAGTTGTTGAAAACTAAATTTCATTAGAAACTGTGGATGCCATGGCAACCGATATGAAACAATCTTCTAGTCCGAAACCACATGGTCTAAGGCTTAGATATCTAGTGTGTAGCCTTGCCCAGTTGACATCTACCAAGTCTGTTCAAATTATGGCCATGGGGTCAAAATTGGCCTCGCCCAGTTTTTGTTTATTTCACATATAGGCTTAACAAGAACAACTATAACAAAACGTTATAGGTAGACGAATTACAAGAAGCATGTTTGTTTATGTTTTTTGTATGAAGTTGCTTTTTCATAAAGGATATTGAGTAATACATATTATATAATGACAATCCTGAGTATTTGACAAATGAATAAATTCATGTATATAGATCACAAGCACATGGTAATATCATACCCTACATCAATCAAATAGAATCAACACTAAATGTTAACGAAATCACAATAAATCTGAGCCCTATCATACAACCACATTGAACTTCAAATAGCCACACGACAACTTATCTAGGCAATGCCTTCATGATTTACTTACCCTTGAACTATTAATAGATTTAGTCATCACCATTAGCCAATCAAATGGCCTGGATTAGCCAAAATAGTAATGGACACTCCACTATATACTCACAAACAGCTATAATAAAATAATACTCATAAGTATAATTCGTCTAGAAAATCTTCTTACAATCTACAATGCATTGAGCTTAGGTAGTTGGTATTTAACAGCGTGTAATGGTGACCTACAAGTTTAAGGTCATGGTTAGGTCATTGTATTACTCATCCCTATTTTAGTGTTCGGAACAATCGTCGATCTTTCGTCACGCCCAACAGCTCAATGTCTATATTAGACCACAGTCGGAGTCAACTGACCAATCATTGTACAGAAAAAGTGTTTGCTTAAACACGTAGATCACAGTTATTCATAGTAATCAAAGCTTGGAAGGTTCTGCTGTTATTCGGAAAGTACAAAGTAGTCACCCGTCATGCAATTGTTAAATATGTTCCCAGTACTTGTTGATGTTTCCCCATCTGATCACCAAACGTAGTTCAGCAGTTAGCATAATATTAAATTATATAGTCTGAATTACCTATCATTTTTATACTCAACTTAAATAAATGCAGAATGTAATATCTCATACATGAAGGCTTGCTCGAAGAAAAAGTTGCGCGTTATAAGCATTAATAGACTAAAATTTCCATATGATCCATTTTTTAAATATCTGGTTGACACACAGTTATCATTGCATTGCCCATGAATTAATGCTGATTTCTATAAGTTTACAATAGAAACTAGGAACCAGACTAAATAAGCATATGCAGCACATGAATAGTCCGATAGTAAATATTGTAGTAATCAGAAACAGAGGATTTTTACGACTGTTTTGTATTGCTCGTTAAGATTTTGCATAGCCATCTGACTTTGACTTAAATGCACGTAAGATTTGAATTTGTATTTATGCCATTGAATTGAAAAATTGGAATTATGTTCGTAGGCGAAAGGTTAATGGAAGCTCTTCCGGTATGCAGGAAAATTAAAACCGACCGACTGTTGAGAAATGGTCTTAACTTTGCGTTCGTACCGAACAACAAAAACGCATCTCAATTTCATAGATTTCATCTAAACAGTTACCCATGATCTATACTATACATGGTACTGTCCAGTTACGATAATGTGATAGTGACGTTTCATTTTATGTATACACAAAAGTTAACATCCATTATCTGAACAGGTAAAGTGGGTTTATAAGAAACAAATATAGTATTACAGTTTAGCAATACAATTGTAGATGTCCGGTTGGCGCAGTTGGTAAAGCCTTTAGAATGTCAAGGAGCTAAACTTTTATCGCGAGTTCGAACCTCGTCAGTTGTCTCTTTTTTCGTTTTCTTTTTCAACTTCAGCTCAGCCGCAAATTAATTGTAGTATATAGGTAGGTTTGTTATAATATTTTAGTGGTAAACTGTGAAGAATAAGAATGCATTTTGTCCTGTTAAACGCGAAGAGTGTAGTTAAAAAGTACTTGCAGTATTAGTATGTATATAAGTCCTTGGTATTAGTAACGTGCACAAGTACTTCGTTTACAAACTTATTGACTTACTTCAAATTGACAAACATGAAACAACTACTTGCTCTTTTATTAAAATTCTATGAGGTGTACGTTTCTCCCAATATTTTGTCAAGCCTCACACTCTTTTCTTTGTATTATACGATTATGTATGCTCATATTGTCATATATATGTACTGACTTGAGAAATAAACATTGTATTGTATTGCCAACTTATCTGAAGGCCAACTACAAAATGTAGCTAAATATGGCTGAAAATAGATGGACTTTTAATAGCGAACCAATCGTACTTACCATAATTACGACGAAATGTCTGAGACTATTCTTTATCATGCTTATTACATGTAACAATATACCGAACGATAAAAATGATAATAATATAAGCACTAGATCTAGTATAATCCTTACAAAAACGAAAAAAGAAAATGACAAAATTGACGAAATTAAAAAAATACATACATAGAAATAGAAAATAATTTGCGAAAAATTACTAAATCGCGGTCTCACACCAATAATTTCACACAAATAGGTGTATTAACAGACAACATCGTTACCAACTGCGTTACGCCGACAGTTAATGTGCTGCACGAAATTTGTAAGTCATACAGTTAGCCTACATGTCTACTGATAATTTGACAACGGTTTTACACAATAAAAGTGGACTCGACCACTGCGTCACTCTACAATTATCCTAACTGAACAGTAATTATGAAAAACAAAAAAAATTACCGTATAATTTAGGAAAGCCGAACATAAATGCAACCATTGACATTATGAAGTTTTGACAGTTTGATAAAATCGCACAATACTTGTTGATCACGGTCGTCATAATTGAACTTTGTTTATCTTGTAGATACACAATGGACCACCTCATAATTCTAACTTTGGTTATTCGTTTGCTAAAAGAATGGTTGATGTTATGAACAGGTAATTGTACATCCATAGATTGTTACTGTCATATAAATTTGTGAACTAAGCATACAATTCTTCATTTATTGTTATGCAGACTGAAGTGAGAGTTTCTTAACCAGATAGAAGAGTTTTCAATGACACCCTATTTAATAGTGGTGCAACGATATACCGGTGTACCGGTATATTGCGATACAGTGTTGGACCGATAAGTACCATGCTACGACATCCATGTACCGAGATATTTTCTTTAATAATTGAGAGCATTGGATTAAATGAATGCAGACACAAGTGCTGTTTTGAACCATCAACGACCAATTCATTCCTATGAAGAACAAATTATTGATAATTTGCAGTTTTCCAATGAACCTATTTTGGTGCAGTGTTTAATTCTTATGGTTTATCTTTTGACACTGTACGAATGAACTACCTTATACATTTACATCTCAATGAAGTAATTGGTTAACAATTAAAGCCACATTAGCATTTTTTATGTTAAAGTTAAAGTAGGTCTTTTTTTCCTAGAAATATATTTTATCAGTAAAATTGACTTTTACTTGCAATAAAAACATTCCGAAAATTTCTTTTTTAATTAAAAAGTACTTATAGAAATATAGCACAGTATTTTTTTCAATGATATTGCAAAAATAATCAAAAGCGTCTGACAACATTGTACGAGATGTGGCTAAAGAAAGGCATAATTTAAATATGTTTTAGAGCAAATAAAATTTATTTCTAATATTTTACTATCATTACATCTATTGTTCTATATAACTAAATTGAAAAGCTAATTGGGCTTTAAGTTGACAATGGCTTTAGTTTTATTGTGTTTTTCATTACTTCGCAGTATTTCAATATGGTTTGACTTTATTGCAATATATCGCTATACGGATTATGCTATATCGTTGTACCCATAATACCTAATAGATAGTATGATGTGTGAGTGATACTCAGTTATTACATTATTTACATGTTGATATTATTACGCATTCTTCATATATAAGAAGTTTCAAATCAGTTAATTTATAGAGACGTCAATAATAACTTTAAACGTCGTCTTACACTGGTTTCTGAAAAATGTGGTGGTCATTTTAAGCATCTCTTATTAACATGGTAGATAATATTGGTAGGTATTTTGATAATATAAAATCTTACACGCATGTGCTTTATTTGTAAATTAAAAATCACGTATGTTTTAGTTAAGTCATCTTGACACTGACACATAAACAGTTTTAATGAGTTGTAAAACCATCATACTACATTGTTTGGGTGTTTTGGACGTGAATATCGTGAATTTGATTTTTTTTATAATTCGCTAATTCAACAATCAAGAACACATCGCAGTTGGAATGATGCGCGTTGAACTGTCCGTTAGGATAGTCATCCGTCACTTTAGTGTTAGTGTCAGCATGATTTCTTTCCTGCGAGAACGTTTTGATGCAATAGGTTCTGTTTCGGATCGTCCTCGTGCTGAGAGACCATGAAAAGCCTGTCCCCAGAGAAACGTAGCATCAAGCTGACGTCATGCAGGAACAAGCTCATGTCAGGACCAAAGATTGCCGAACAGTTGTACACAGGGACATTGCAAACCATTCAGACTTCGTAATGCTTTCCTGCGCGCTAGAAGCCGTACATCGGTGTTGTTTTGTCCCCCCCAGAACGCACTTAGTCGACAGAGCTGGGCCATTTTACATCGCAATAGGACTCTGTGGAACAATGTGGCATTCTCGGAAGAATCCCACTTTTGTGTGGATTTTGCGTGTGGACTTTGCTGATGGTCGGATCCGACTGTGGCATCTGAAGGGTGAGCGTTATCACATGGTGAACGTGGTCCATGAGGACTTTTACGGTTGCGGATGATGTGTAATGGCTTGGGGGCAATATGGAGCAATGGGAGATCTGACCTCGTGTCTATCATGACATTGAATGACATTCGGTATTGCGATGAAGTCACCATTCCAGTCGTTGTTCCGTTTCTGCAACACTATACATCAGGGCAATACACGTCAGCATGTTTCAAGGTATATATTGGATGTTTTGCGGCAGCATAAAATTATTGCACCTGATTGGCCATCAGACTCGCCAGATCTCTTACCAATAGAACATCTGCGGGACATGCTGGGTAAGTGTGTACGTCAATGTCCTAACATCAACAACGTGATTGATTTGGAGCGTGCCCATGAAAAAATGTTAAACATTCCCATAGCAACAATCAACAAGCTCATATCTCGTATGAGAAGGCGATGGACCACCGTAACGGAATGCACACTTTGATATATTCCCTTCATTTTCTACCAATTTGTGTCGACTATGATTTCAGTTTAATGTAATGATTGTTGTCCGATTGAAGTTTATAATTCTGAAAACAAATCTGAAAACAACAGTATCAATCGCAGTTAAACTTATAAACATAACAGTGTTGCTAAACTTATTTTGTTGAGTACTAGTATATTTCATAAAAGGAAAGAAAAAATGAACATCCGCAATTAAAAGTAAGATGATCAGGTAATCTTAATACAAATGTACAATGTTATGTAAATATAGCTTTAAAAACAAACCTAGTAATTATCATCTAGTTAGATAATTATCCATAGTACAATGTGGATATTAGGATGCAAAAACAGTCCATGCTTATGATCTGCACAGATATGTTTTGTCCATAGTTCACCGTTCTTAGTCACAAACTACTAAGTGGGATAGACTTAAATGATCTGTACACTCATTCATAGAATACTTCATGGATATTTGAAAATCAGTCAAACTTGTTACATGATGAAACAAATATATCTCTTATTGATTTATCGGTCTTTTCATTAACCAGAGAATTGATGTTTTTTTACTTTACAGAAGTTACAACAAGAAAGACAATTCTCAGTTCACAGCTGTTATACCAACCAATGTGTTTGGACCGCATGATAATTTTGATTTAGAAGATGGCCATGTTTTGTCCGGATTGATAAATAGAGCATTTTGCGCTCAAAGTAAGAAACAGTCAAGAAACTGTCAATTTCTCTACTATAAGTGTTGTATTGAGCTTCACTAGTTGTTGCAGATATGAGTTTATCTAATTGTCCTTGATGCTCCCATTACTGAAAATGTAAATTACTTGATGTTATCATATCTTTACAATGATTTGCTGCTTTAGGACTAGTCATTTTCAACGGCAGTTCATTGGAGGCAAACAATAAATTAAAAGTAATTGATAATTCTCTTCAAAACTATTGGATAATTTTGCTCGATAATGTTTAAATTCTGTTCAATTTTATTTCAAAAGTCTTCCCCAAGTATGTTTCAAGATTCTGTTCAGTACTAGTTAAAAATAAGTATTGTTCTTACTAATTTATAATTATATGTGCTAAATTCTGTTTGATATTTTCTGCTCAATGCTGATATACAGTTGCATAATTATATGCATGTACATGTAGTTTTATCATTACAATTCACATTGACTGTATTTTCAGGGGATGGTTCTGAGTTTGTTATCTGGGGTACTGGATCTCCCAGAAGGCAATTTATTTATTCTAGAGATTTAGCACGACTCATGATCTGGGTTCTCAGGGAATATAAAGAGATTGAACCAATTATTCTGTCTGGTAGGCCAATGTCACAACTATGAAAAATTGAAACAAAACTCTACTTATTGAAAATATATATATTTGCTTGTTTGTCATACAACAACCATTCAAAAATCTTATCTTATGCCTGGGGCATCAAATGATGCGGGGAATATAGTGATTGCATTTTCCGTCTATCGTACAAAGTTTAGTCAAGCTACCACTGGGTGCATATGCGTTAACTGAATGTAGCATTTTGTTTTTATAGTTTGTAAATTATTACACTAAACATAGTCATCTAGGATGTATTCTATAACTATAGGATTTCGATACACAAAATGTGATTATAAGTGTCATTATCTTAAGGGTGAGATGAGGAAGTATACTTGTTGTATCTTTTCAATCAGCTGATAACAATAAGTGCTTCTTACGAATTGTCTCCAATAGTGATAATCTAAAGAATTACGTTTTTATTTTTTATCCATTTGACTGGTATGTATGCTTTGTGTCAATGACTATCTTATAGAGATTTTAGGAGATATTTGGTACTGACTCATAAAACATACAAATTTTCAAGTACATTGTATATATTTAATACTTGTAAAGGTACTAGTATTCAAATTAGTAGAATTGCCTTACACACTTCTGTATAAGGTTTTCCTTGCAGTTAATTTGACTGACTGCGATTGTGTAAATTGTGCTGAAATGTTCTTCTTCCAGTGCCTGATCATAAGCTTTATGTCAAGCACATTTATGGGTGCAAGCACATTGAAGGGTTGTTGTATAATGGTTGTATGAAGGTCTGAAATAGCCTCACAGACCAATACATCATATAAATGAGTTTTGATGCGTTAATACACCATCTCATCAATTAGCTACCCCCCTGCCCTATGCTGTCACATACTGTTTACATTGTGTCTACTAAGTATTATAGGTATGTATTGACATTTATATTATTGTTACAGTGAGTGAATCTGATGAAGTGAGTATAAAAGAAGCAGCTGAAGCTGTACTTGAAGGATTTGACTTCAAAGGGAAGGTAACCTGTGACACTACCAAATCTGATGGTCAGTATAAGAAGACAGCATCAAATGACAAACTGTTGGGTTATCTCCCAAATTTCAAGTTTACGCCATTTAAGCAGGGTAAGAATTCATTATCGAGAGAACTTATTCATCAACTTGTCGTAATATGTTGACAAGTGTTGCATTTATCTTATATTACAATGTATTGCTGATTGAATGCCTTTGGTAGTAAGATTGTGAAATTGTTATTTTTTCAACCATAAAACTGAATTACGGTCTAAGTTATGTATGTGGCAGCCTCCGAATAAAGGCCACTCTATGGATACAAGCCGTCCTTTTAAATACCGTCATTCATTTATTCAGAACAGAATGACCTGCGACCAAAGACTACTTGTCATTAAAGGCAACATTTAGCTCCTATAGCTATCAACTACTTTTTACATACAATTAAGTGACGCCTCATACATCCGCGTTCTTTTCCTGGAAAATTGTAGTAAGTTGGCCTGAAGAAGTTCATTGTATCAAGACTATGTAAACTTGACCTTCACATTCGAATTAATAATGATGATAACACAGGCCTTTATTTTTCAAGGATGGTTATATAAGTATCTAACACATTTAAACTTCGCTCCTGACTGTACTGTCAGTGCTTTGATTACATTTGGTCTTAGGTTCAGAAGGGATAAATTTATGAAGTTACAGAATTCTCTAAGTCAGTTTTATTGTACAAATGAAGAAAAAGGAACAACACATATACAGTACAACCTCTCCAGAGCGGTCCTCTGTAGAGCAACGACCTCTATATAGCAGCACCTTCAAAATTTCCCTAAGCTGATATTTACTGTAAATGTAACCTCAGAAGAACAACAACCTCTAAACAACGCCCAATATTTGCAGCTCCAACAGGGTGCTGCTCTACAGAGGTTGTACTGTACAATCTATTGTAATAATCATGCAATTCCGTGATAACTAATGATGAGTATTTCTTTAAGCTTAATTGTCTTAAAATTGATGGAATAATGTTTGTGTAACTAGAGTCTATAACAGTTACTGTTGTGTACATAAAAGTTATAAATTGAAACCACGAGCATTTTAAAAATTGTCCATAATATTGAGGCGTCATTATATTGTTGAATTGTTGGGAATTAGTGAAAGCCAGTCTGAAAATAAGTGGTCGTAATGTTGATGTGGTTGCTATAACAAGGTGGTCACTATAAGATGTTTTACTGTATATTGATCTCTGAATGGGGTCTGTTATTTGTCCCCAAAATTTTAGTTTACCTTTTTGACAGTGTTATTGTATGATGGGTTTCTTTTCATACCATAGCCTAACTAGACCATCGAATACTAGTATTCATGGGTATAATATTATATATTCTTGTTTAATTGCTTTTCAGCTGTGAAAGAAACATGTGAATGGTTTGTACAGAACTACGAGACAGCCAGAAAATAATGATTTTATTGACAAGAATTTTAAATACCAGCTATTATATCACAATAATGCGCTTTTAAAATTGTGTAAGGAAATGACCAGAGCGTGACTTGAAGTTTTATTTCTTTTTTGACATTCTTTGGTTGAGTGTGTCTTGATCAGGCGATATGGGCAGAATTATTTAGACATACTAACTAAAAACCATCAGGACAATAGAATGTTTTAACCATTATTACTTGAGTTATATAAAATTGCATTTATATATATGTCGTCTGTCTTAGTTAAGTTGTACTCTATTTTATAAGATGTTATGTTTATTTTGAAGTTAGTTCATTTGTATCATACTTGGGTTGATATAAAAATTGGCACGATTCATGTTTTTCTTCTTTATTTTCTGTTTGAGGAGATGACATTGAACATTGATTTCTCATGGTGCTATCACGCAGTCCGTGTATAATCTCGTCTCATTCAGGGACTGAAACTTTACATCCCTTGCATTTTACCATTACTGAATAAACACGTGTGTCATGCTTATTTCACAACTAATCTCCGGCTATTTTGAGAAGTTTAAATTATACACACAAGTAATGTATGAGTATTGTAATTATACTGTGTTAATAAAAACTATAGTTGACATTTGTGCGCATATACTGTGAAATCATTAATTTTCGTTGGGCTCAATTTTCGTGGTTTTTACTAAAATGGCTATTTCGTGGGGACAAAAATTCGTGGATTTTGATTTTTGAAAAGAAATTACTTATCTCCGCATTTAAATTCGTGGGGATTTTATTTCGTGGATAGGTCGAACCACGAAATCCACGAAATTAAATCCCCAACGAAAATTAATGATTCCACAGTATATAGTTTTTTATTAAAGTGACAGGCATAATAACGAAATACACAATGTCACATAATACATAAATATCTTGCAAAAACCCAGCTACACAAGGCTTATCAGTCACTTATACTATTTATACATTTTATACGAAAAACATTTAGTGTATAAACATATAATGGAAAGGAAAATTAAAACATTCATCATAAGTTACATAGATATAGTTTGTTATTATGTATCAAATATGTTATGAATGTAGGTAGAATAGAATAAAAAAAACGCTGTAATACTTAACAATGAATTATATATGATGTAGGAATAAATTCAAAGAAAACTGTTAATTTTAATTAGATTCGACATTTTTTAGGCTTCGTTGGTGAACATAGTTAGACAGCTTCTGGAATACAAAAAAGTTTCTTCAGAGTGGCATAGAAAACATTGTTATTGATAATATTTAGGGGCGAAAATATTAAGTAAAGTTTATATCTTAAGATCGCGAATTTTTGACTTAAAGTTTATTTTCAGTGAACTTTTACTATGAAATTTAGATTTGTTAACAATGTTTTCTCTCTTGTCTTTTCGTAAAATATTTGTTTAATTTCTTTAGACCGATTGTTTCTACATTTGTTTAAAATCAAAATTAAGAATTAGTTTAGTAATTCTATTTTCATTCATGCAAATTAATATTTTCCATAATCGTAACATTGATAGTTTTCGTGTAATATGAGGTGGTATTAAATAAGTATCACCTTGAATTACTGATGTTGATGTACATTTATGAACTCCAAGATAATACTTAAGAATTCTGTTGAGGACAGGTACTATTTTAGAGTAATTTTTAAATCAATCCCCACACAGATGCAGAACAGTCCATAATAGAGATTATTTTTGAATTGTATATTTTAATGAAAGACGAAAACATAAGATCTGTTTAATTAAATGACATATAAATTAACGACGAGAATGCTCTTCTTGCTGATTCTCTTAGAAGTTTTGCTGTCTCTGTAAAATCAAGAAATTCATTCAGGACGACACCTAAGTACTTACATTTTCACATATATCTATCTGAGAATTACCTAGTTTAAAAATAACAGAAGTATTAGGTTTACATTCTTTCCTGAAGTGAATATATTTTTTGTTATACTAATATTTACAGCTATAACATTTTTCAAACAACAATTATATAGATGGTTTAACATAAGTTGAAGATTAGTTTCATTTGGAGCTATTAAGGCAATGTCATCAGCAAATAAAGTATACTGATTGTCAAATTTTCTTCTAAACATACTCCAAGATTGAGCTGCTTGATGTAATAAGCTAGATCATTTATAAAAATACAGAATAATGTCGGAGAAATCACGCCCCCTTGGATAGTATTTAGTAATTTAATTTGGCAAACATTCATTTACTCTTGAAAATATAAACCATGACATACCAGCTAGCAGGGTGTTTTTGTATTAGTTTTCTCTAAAGGCAGCCTTTGACCTGTTCGTTTATTTTTTTTGGACATGTATAAATTGCCATTTGTTACATTGCAATATTGGTAAAATGACATAATTGTACAATTTTGGACAATCAAGTTGCAAAATCATATGTAAGACATTGTATTGATTTTTGTTGTTCGGCACGAACACAAAGTTAAGACCATTTCGCAACAGTCGATCGGTTTTAAATTTCCCGCATACTAAAGAGCTTCCAATAACTTCTGCCTACAAACATAGTTCCAATTTTTTAATTCAATGGCATAAATACAAATTGAAACATTACGTAACTTCAAGTCAAAATCAGATAGCTATGAAACATCGTAAACGAGCAATACAGTCGTAAATAATCCTCGGATTACTACAATATTTACTAGCAGTACACCATTTCAAGAAGGATGACGTCATATTCACGTGCTGTATATGCTAATTTAGACTGGTTCCTAGCTTTGTAAACATATAGAAGTCATCACTGAATTAATGGACGATGCGATAGTAACTGTGAGTCAACCAGATGTTTAAAGAAAATAGTTCATCTTTAATATATTAATTTAACTTTTTCTTCGAGCAAGTATTCATGTATGCGATATTACATCCTGCCCTTCCGGTATGATTAATTTTAATTAAGCGTATTACTGTAGTTTTCGAATATATTAGTTTTTTTTTAAAAAGTCCGATTCATTTAATGTTTTATTCATGTTTAATTTACTTCAGTTCACTTTTGTTTCCATTAGATATTTCGGACCATGTATAATGCACGGAACCGTACCTCAGTTTTATTGATAACGTCCTCGGTTCGTTAGATACTTGTCTTCAAAGAAATTCCGTACACAAAACTCTGCTGTTTATTACGTAATACGCCATAGATAAAAAATGAAAACAAGTATCAAAATTCTGAGGCATGATTCCATAGATTAACATTTTCGCTACAAAATACCGATAACCACTTTGAAATCCGTCATCAAATAAGACGGCAATGTTAATTCGATAATGACACCTATTGTGTTTCTAAGCTGAACAATTAACAATTAAAGTGTCGGATCATTATCGTCTTATGAAATCAACAAATTTGACGCACCCCTTTTAATTTTGATAGCCAATCTAAATCGTAGTAAGAGATTTTAGAACATTTTTTTGCCATTAATGAATTAATAGTATCATATCGTACCAATACAATGCACATTACGTTAGAGATGTTTAAAGCCCCATGAGTATTTTGCTATAAAAATATATATGCGAAAAACAAACAACTGCTGATATCATCCCAAGATAATAATTACCGACGAAACAAGCCTTTTTTCTTCTAAAAACACTCACTTCGCTGTGAATTTTGCTTTTTGTAAACTTGAAATATATAGAGCGCGTGATGCACTTTACGCTGTGTGCACAAAGGGGTTTGTCACAAAAAAAAATCAAAAAATATTTTTTCCATGTAACCCATATATATATAGAAGGGAAACAACTTCGACAATTAGAATTGTCCAACGCGTGTTATAAACTTCCATGTTATTGCAATGCAGTACAAAATATTTAATTCATATATAGTGCAACGTATGGGCAACTCAACACGCTAACAGAAAATGTATACTTTTACTACCTTTAAAGATATTTTAAACTCGCAATTGAAGATTTTTCACTCGAAAAATGGTCAAATTTTACAAAACGACACACTGTCGTAAAATCGCAGCGTGTACAAATCTATAGTGAAACTGATAAATTACAGGTAAAACTTCATGGAATGAGTCATTATTCATAACCAAACATTATGTTTATATCATATATGGTATAATTTACTAACTGCTAATGATTTCACATCTCCGGATGCACTTTTAATGAAGAATTTACGTTTTTGTTCACTTTGTCGTTTTCTTTATTTTGCTTCCTTGATAGGTCACATGACAATCGCCTTACTCGTGATGAAAGCTTAATTCTGATAGGATGAGCGATACTGTGTGGTATTTTTTAGGTATGGTTCCCGATAGCGTAGTGAAAAGGATAGAGTGCACAGGTTACAAGTAAATTGTAAACAAATACCACAGAGTATCGCTCATGCAATCAGATTTAAGCTTTCATCACGAGTTAGGCGATTGTCATGTGACCCGTCATGGAAATAAACTTCGAGAAGCCAGCTAATTGAACAAAAAAATACGCAAATTCTTCGCTAAAAGAGCTTTCCGAGATGCGAAATCATTGACTGAGGGAAAACACAGCTGTTCTATAAATAGTACTTTTTCAATGATATTGAAAAAATTACGATAGTGGTTTTGGAAACATGTTTTCTCGCTATAAAGTATGCACGAGAGGAGAACACACCGAAGTCCTCTGTTATAGAACAAACAGAAACTATTACGACCGATAAATTTATCAGCTTATAGGACTTAAACGCTGATAAGAAAAAGTCGATAAAAGTGTGCAGTGCAGTGTTTTGGTAGATGTCCACTTGTTATGCTCCCAATTCTGTTAAAGTTGCTAGTCAACTCATACCTCCACTTCCTGTTAACTGTAAAACACACCTTACTCTTAAAACTTCGTAATTATATGTAATAATAGAGTTAGTGTCTCCTTCGTTAACTAGAGTTAATTTTGCAGTTACAGTTATCAGTTACATCTGAATTTCAAATATATTTTTACTGTGAATATATTTATACCTTTTATATCAGTTACATCTGAATTTCAAATATATTTTTACTGTGAATATATTTATACCTTTTATTATAACAAATGATTGATTGAATTTAACAGGGTTAACAACATATTTTGGTGTGTTTTATACTTGAAATGCATGTCAGTCTGTTTTATCATATTTATTGACATATGAATAAAATGGAACCTAATAGGTTTGGGATATTTATAACATACATAAGTTTGTTTTTCCTGTGAAAGGTATTGTGGAAATAGGCGTAGTTTTCAGAAGAATATATAAAAATATTAAATGTCTGTTTATTATTAATGTGTCAAAAGTCTCAGCAGCATGGCTACATTAGCACACATGTCTGGACTTTACCTGTTATTTGAGACGGAGCTTTAAGGCTTTAAGACGGAGTGCTTGACAGCCCTTTTAGGACTAAGAATATTTTCTAGGTTAAAAGATAAACCTGACTCAAATCTGGGAATGAAGTGAACCTACATTGTAGCAAACAGTGACTGGTTGAGTTCAATACTCTACAATGCAGTCGCAGGATATATTTTCCTTGGGCGCCAGATAACAGATTTTCACCCAGTCTCAGACGGGCTATGCCATATGTCCATCCTTTTTTGTAAGGAATAGACTTCAGGATATCTGTGCCCCACTGAGACAGAGTCACCCTTATGTAAATGATCCTCCCAGCGCCAAGATGGATTATAACCTTATCAATATTCAGTGGGGCTCAGATGGTCTGAAGTCTATTTCAGTGGGTATGAGTATGTCTTTGTATATACAGTCACATGATCAAGCCGTATTTTGTCGCCCTATCAGCGGCCTCATTCCCTCCACATACCTACAAGATTAAGGAGATTTCCTGGATTTGAAATGGGAATTTTGAATCGACTTTGAGCGCCGAAAGACAATCAGAATTTATAACCGTGTTTTTTTTTGTTTGATAAAAATGTTGCATTACCCAGCTCATTGAATAAATTTATACTATTATTTCTGCTGAACAGATTTTCTGAAAGTCTATCAACATTTGAGAAGAATTTTTTTGAAGGAACGTCAAAAAATGATCCGTATATATTGAAATGATTATTATAATATTGTTTAGAATATAATCTTACTTGGACGTTACTTCCAAAAGTATGGGAGTTGATTTTTTAAATTATAAAAAATATAGAGTGAGGTCAACCTGAGGCAAGGTATCAGTCAAGGAAGTCTGATTTCTGGCCAGAAATCTGCGACCTGTATGTCTTTGAGGCCGAACTCTTCCATCAAGGTCAATGTAATAGCATTCTATCAAGTGCTCGGGCCCACAACTCACCAGAATGAACCATTTCATTTCTTCAAATCAAGAATCACTCGACCCCACTGCTTGCTATCCTAGTATTATTGGATTTGCCTCTGATAGCCGATGGGCTTATTAAATTTTGTCGAGTTGACCAAATAAAGTTGGGGAAGCTGCAGCATATATTTCTGCACTATAATCAATTTAGGATCTAATGAGAGAAATGTATAGAAGCAAAAAAGCTTGTTTGTTTGCTCCAAAATCAGTATATTTAAGCCTTTTCATTATGCTGCTCAATGTCTTTTTTCAATTACCGAACGGTAATCCGTTTATACATTTTTTATTAGAGATATACAGGATATTGCTGAAGGTCTGTGGTACACTTTTTATATGGGGTTATATGTCTAATTGTCTACATGCTGCGGCTGATTCCCAAATAATATACAAAATGTACTGACTGGTTCTTTCTTTTGATATTTTGAATTCCCTGTTTTGAGCCTATATCTAAATCACACCTTACCCTTTTTGTGCCTTTTTTGTCGTAGTTCAAAGATTTTTGCCTGTTATCCATGTGTCTGAATCATCTTTATATTGAGATATATTGGATTTTGAGATGGATACATGAAGATTATTTATCAGTAGGTAAATAGTAGAGGAGAAAGAATCGTTCCTGAAGGGTACCTCTCGGGATACTTTATTGGTCCGAGAGGATAGCACCCACCCTTACTTGAATTCTTCATCCTTCTATGAAAGACCTGAGGTATTGGAAACACGTTCTCGTTATACCATATCATTTTAGTTTATATATTACATCGAAGTACCAAGTTAGGGCGAAAAATGCCTGTTGGTTGTTTGGCGAAATGATATCATGTTGTAATCGAACTTATTGGTCTAAAGTACTCATTCCCTTTTTAAGCCTGACTGAGAAGGATTTAAGCAATTAAATAAATTCAATGTGATTGTCTAAATGAGCCTTGAGCATTTCCCAGAGCGATCTGTAAGGCTGATTGGCCTATAAGATTTCGATTCTTCGCCGTTTTCATCTGTTTTGACAGGTATAATGCAAGCTTCCTTCCAGTTTGATGGGTATCCACCTAACCTCAACACACTATTGTATAGGTTTAGCCACATGGAAAGAGTTTCATCCGGTATGTTTTTAAACATGGAGTAATTCATTTTGTCCAGTCCACGGGTGAAGTCATGAATACACCCTTTAAGTTATTTTAATGAAAATGGTTTATTTAATAATGAGTCATTTATTTCCGGCTCACATACTTCTTTGCGATACTGTGTCATGCCAAAGTTTTGCCGTCACTTAATACTAATTCGTAATGTGGTACCAACATTGAGCCTCTTCATCGATTGGTTTAGCAATTTCATCATAATATATTAGAAACGTTACAGGATTTATTCTTCCGCTTCCTTTGGTTGTAAAATATTTGCCTGGAAAGGGTTTCTTTCTGCCCTATTTAATGCTATTTCTTCAGAATTAATTACTTGTAAATTTATTGTAATTCAAAGTGAATCTAGTCTAAGTATACTTGTTTTATGTTTATTGAGCGATCTGTCGAACTAAAAAAACGCCAATGATTTCACTTATACAATACATCTTTGATTTTTCGACTGCTCAAAATTAAGGATTTTATTATATATGAAATATGTATTACTGCGAATTCGTTAGGAATTAATTCGATCGGATTTAGGAACAGATTACTTAGAGAGCAACGTTATTGACAGTTTCTTTTTAACTCGTGACTTACAAAGATTTAGAAGACGAATTTCATTTTGTATAAATTTGTCATACCTTTTCTAATCTACGCAAGAGATTTACCAATAAATTTTATTATAATGACACAAATATGATAAAAGAAATTCAGTTTCTTAACTCTAAAAAGAAATTTATATTATTGAACATGTGTAGATATCTAAATTTAGCGCGCAAACGAAGAAGAGTTGCAAAATATTAATAATGTTTAATTTAACACATTTAAATCTTAAATTATTACAGCACTTGATTAAATGGTTGATTATTTAGATAATTATTTGATATATGTGATTTCCATGTTCCTCATTCTCCGTGAGAATATAACTAACAAATCTTAATAAAATATGATAATTGTACGATATGTATTTCAAATATATTATGATATGTATTAAAATGTATTGATATGGATTTTGTCACATAGTTTATGTAATTATACTTATAATTGATCAGATGTGACTCTGTATATTAACCGTAAACTGTATTTATGTGATGATGCACTGTATTGTACAAATCCGAAATAAATTATAATTACTTACTTATATTTTTCATTTATCCCCCACCGTTTCATGTTTTAGAATATTTGCCGTAAAACAGAAAATATAAATTGTTGGCCTTATAAGATTAAATGCCCTCGAGTTGTTCAATTTACAATCAGTCTGACGATCCATATTGATTGCAATAAATTGAAATTAACCGAGAAAAAACAGTAAGGGGTTGTTTATATTTGTATCACCCGTTGTTTTATTGAATAAATCTACATTGTTTTCAAAGCTGTTCGGAGGCCAAACGTCGTGTTCTTCTGGACTTATATATCAGTCACGGAGTGTGACAATCTATTAAAATTAAACCAATCAATCTAATTAACCGGTAAGTCAAATTAATGTATTCACTCTTGTGTTGGTTTAATCAATAACTAATTACCGTTTTAAATCAAAGCTCTGAAGGTACTGCTGTTGTTCGGAACTACAAAGCAGTCAAAAGTTGAATTTTTTTGTAGGGTGAGTTTTTGAATCCGAACGATAGTTCGCTCTTGAATTTCGATGCAGACTTAAGTACAGTACTTAAGTACTACTAACGCTTTTCTACACCCGCTATGCAGTTGTTAAAGCTGTTCCCGTTCCATGTGCTTTCAGTACTTTGATTTAGAAGCATTAAATCAATCGATTACAATTTCCCGACGAACCACTTTTTTTAAATATCTGGCTGACACACAGTTATCATCGCATCGTCCATAAATTCAATGATGACTTCTCTACGTTTACAATAGAAGCTAGGAACCAGACAAATTAGCATATAAAGCACGAGGATTATGACGTCATCCTTCCTTGAAATGTGTGTACTGATAGTAAATATTGTAGTAATCCGAGGGACAGGATTGTTTAGATTTTTTACGACTGTCTAGTATTGCTGGTTTACGATATTGCATAGCCATCTGATTTTGACTTATATGCACGTAATATTTGAATTTGTATTTATGCCATTGAACTGAAAAAAAATGGAACTATGTTCGTAGGCGGAAGGTTAAATTAATGGAAGCTGTTCGGTATGCAGGTTTTCAATGAAAACTGAGCGATTTCTGAAATACGGTAATAACTTTATTGTTCGTACCGAACAACAAAAAGCTTACTAATTTTCATGTTGGTATGATCCATGGCAATGACGATTTTATTATCTAATACAATCAGAAATTGGATCAAAATCGAGAATGAAATAAAGTACAAAAAGAATTTTTTTTTTTATTTATCAAAATTAATGTAGTGACACTAAAACACTAATTAAATGTGCTTTCGTCATTATATAAAAGAATGACTATATCTAGAACAGATTGACGTATGATTTATTTTACGTTTTACTCCGTATCACCATTAGAGCGAAATTATCTACTTAAGCAAATTCATTCATCAAATATAATTACTTAAAACGCCAATTAAATTTGTTTTAATTAAATTATGAAGGAAAATCAGATCTTAAACAGAATTTTACATGTTTAAATGATAAAAAAAATGTTTTCACGATACGGAGCGAACGCAAGTGGTGACGGTGGCGTTTTATGGCTAGACTTGCGAGTTTCATATCCTGATAATGTAGAGTCCCTGATTATAACTTTAAATACAGATGATGTGTAAAGACTCATTAAAAATCATTGCATGTACGTATATACATGAATACTGTATTCACACACGTACAACCACGTTTGAATTACTGTTGCTGTATTTGTAGCCTACTCTATCTTGGGAAATTGGACCGTGTAGCAAGGATGGACGACACTCACTGACTTAATAATAATCATATAAGTTCCTAAATAATTTATGCCCAACTTATTTCATAGATGTATTCCAGAAAATCCATTACGTTCAACGCCATAATTTTAGGTCAACTGACTGCAAACTTATATTTTTACTAGGATATCTTATTTATTCTGGACCTAACATTTGAAACGCCCTCGCTAGATTTAAGATATACGTAATGCCCCAAATTTGTGAACTTCAAAAACAAATATATTTCTTACTGGAAAACTTCTCAAAGTAATAATACTAACACCATTTGTAATTATTAATTAATTTTGAATTTGTTCTGTTTTTGACATTTTACTAGACTAAGTATTTATTTGTTTCATATTTGGGGGGGGGGGGGGTATTATTGTAAATGTTATTTATTGTATTCACAGCGGCTCCTAGGGAAGATATTGGGTCCAAGTCTAACTGCGTTGCCTCTATAAATAAAGTGTTTAATACTATTATTATTACAGATTATAATTATGGCTGGAAAGGAAACTATTCTTGTTACTGGTGGCACTGGTCTTGTTGGATCTGCTATAAAATATGTCGTAGAAAACGGTGAAAGAAGGTCAAATGAAGGATGGGTATTTGCTTCTTCAAAGGATGCTGATCTCAGGTATGTCTTGATCCTGTATATATTAGGTGCAATTAAGTCTAGCTTTTAACGATCAGCATAGGAGGACCATTGATTTGTAAACATGGATAGAGATGTAAGTCATGTAGTCAGTATCTGTCTTTATAAATTGGATGTTCATAATCAACTTCTTGTGTTTCCTTATATTTATTTTATTTGAAAAAAATGGATTTGTTGTATTTGACTAATTAACATTAATAATGATTTGATTACATTCTTGCTAGATATATCTACAGTCTTTACAGAAGGATCAAAGCTTCTAGCTAATTTAGAAATTGATTTGAATGACTAATTTTACCATGGCAGATAATTTAATCAACAGGATATAAAATGATTGTTAACTGTCTAAAAGTTTTCATAAAATTCATATTAAAACCATTTTTTGTTATTGTGAAGTATTGAAAAGTGACATTGAATAATTTCTTTTGTTGAACGTTATTTTTAGTCAATTGCTATTTCTTATATTTTTTTCTATGAGTCATGTTGGTGTTACTACGCTATAAAATGGATTTAAACATCGGAATACTTAAAAAGTTTTTATTTGTCTAAATCTGTATGTTTACTGAGAACCTCTGTGATCCAGTGGTCATGGTCTCTGACTATAGTAAATACTGATTTTGAATCTGTGAGTTTGAATCCAATCTATGACCAAATTTCAGATTTGTGGTAAATATCAAGCTAGCTTACGGAAAGTCGGTGGTTCTATCATGGCGTACGCCTAGGGTATTCCTCCATTAATAAAGTGTTAAACATTTTCAAAAGGCCCTTACTTTTTGTGTGACATTAACCCCAGTGAAAATAATAGTATGTTCTTCCATAAGAGTACGAACATTGTTATAGTTTACATACAGTCATTTTATCCGGATATAATTCCTGGTACATGTATTGTCTCCAGCTAAAGTCCTGATGCCATAAATTTTGTTTGAAAAAGTAAATTGTGTATATGTAACACAATTGAAAACAATATAAGAATGTTTTACTACGGTAACTACTGTCTTAGTGTGCAAGGTTCTTTTTCAAAAAATAATATTTCAAGGCAGGGAAACATCTAAAATCTGTTTCAGGCTACCACACGACAAATGTTTGTTAAAATGACCATTAGATTGAAACTTGAATCTTTTTAGCTGTCGTTGGAGTATTTATCATAAACACATTGTTTTTTATAGTAGTTAGTACGAACACATTGTTTGTAACTGTTACATCAAACATACATTGCAATGTATTGTGTCAATATTGTATTCCTATATCTTCAGGCATATTTTGTATATACAATTTTATTATTGCCTGTGGCATGAACTTCAACAAAACAATATGCTTTTATCATTGATAATCAATTTTCTGTCTATCTGACATTACGTGTACTTCATCAACCACATTTAATTGAAATGCCAAATGAAATAATCATTGATAATTAAAAAAAAAAAATTAACGATATTTTAACTGATTTTATGTAATAAATATTGGAAACTGTTTCAATTAGTATCGAAGTACCATATCTCTGATTAAAAATCTGGGCTGGATATTAAAGACGTTTGCTACAGCTCGCTACATTTTTCACATAGACATATAAGCAAAATGAAAACTAAACAATATATATATATTTGAACTTTGCATGGTCGTAGCAAATGATATCATTTTAAACGTAAAAAATTGGCGGTCACTGATCTCGTTTTATGTGGAAAATGTAGCGAACTGTAGCAAACGTCTGTATGGCGATTCGTCCAATTTGATAACCAGCTTAGTATTTTAAGTAATTCTACAGCAATTGCAATTGGTCCAGAATCTATTTCTACTCCTAATGATAAGCATAAAGTTGATTTGTCAAGCCTTGAAATATATATGAATGTCGGTCTTGCCTGTCTGACATTAAAATTCTGTATCTGGGCCAGTTGAAAATTACTTTCCGTAGCCAACTGATAGTTTGGGCTAGGGATTATGAAAAGGCTCTAATTTGACCCTTAAAGTGGTATTTTGACTCTTGAAATTAGCTAAGTATTAAATACTTGTAAAGCATCTGACTCTGACCAAATCTTCTATTGCATTAGTAGAAAATTTTGTTGACTTTTTATGATTTTTTATTTATTTAGCTGAAGGTCATTTTTACCTTTAACATTTGACGTCTGGTGAGCACCATGGTCAGAACACATTTTTAAATACCAATATTCCTTATTGATTTTTTTTAACAGTATGAAATGGTGTTCCATAGTAAAAAAAAGTTTCAAATTTGCAATTTATTCTGCCGTTCGGAATATTTTTACTTGCCTATTCGGACAACAAAGATGTAGTTTTAACCTGTACCAACTTTACACGTGGTTGCTAAAACTTATCGGTCAACCTTTAATGTAGAGCCCTGTATGCAGAGATTTTTAATACAAAGTTTTATGTGTTGCATTTCAGTGATGAAAGTGCCACCCGAGCCATGTTTGAGAAATATAAACCTACCCAAGTGATCCATTTGGCAGCCATGATGGGTGGTCTGTATAAAAACCTCAAATACAACTTGGAATTCTACGTAAGTCTTACATGAACATATTTTAAAACAATCATTGTAATTATTAAGGAATTCCTTTTTTCTTCTGGTAGCCTTTTATCTCTGCTTCTTTTATCTTTTAGAACAAAGTTTTGCCATGTTTTGACAGTCCAATTATAGTTGCGTCTGTAGTATAATCGCATTGATGAAAAAAATTGTTGTTGCTTTTGTTAGCCGACCTATCTACTTTAAGGACGAATATCACAATAAAGTCTAACGGACAGATTTTTTAAAAACTTCGCATATTTAAAGATTGATCTTTTACTACCATAAAAACGAAAAGAAAAATATAGGTCTCCATTCTCCTTAGTGATTTACGCCCGATTGTTTGACCCCCCTATAAGACCATGTATTTTTGAAAATGGCTGGTACAAATGTATTTCTTCATCAATAGCCAATTTCTATACATCGTGTTGATTGGACTGGAGTGCAAATATGTTTCAAGGACAAAATCTGTCCACTTTTACGCCAGTTCGAAATTCTTTTTTTACCGAAGTCCCTCTAAAAAGGGAGACGATCCAGCATATAATTGAAGAAAAAAACATCTTTTTTTTTCAACGGACAGACTTCAAAGAATAACACAATTATATATAATACTAAACAGCATAAAAAGGACAAAAGATGGGTATCCATGCTACTTGTTTCTGATACACATGTTCAAAGTTAACCTCATGAGTCAAAAGTGCACAAAAAATCAGGCATTTCAACAAACATCCCTTATGAAATATCAATAAGAATCGAAGTTTTCTTGAAGATTTCTTTGTTATTTCACAGTATGCTGTCTAATAAACATTTAAAGATGTGAATCAATATTGCAACCATTAGGAAAATATTTAAAATTCTTCTTGTCCTAAACCACAATGTCTTAAGCTTAGTTATTTGGTTTGTAGCATTGTCGAGTGGGCGTCTACCAAGTGTATTCAAATTATGGCCCTGGGATGTAAAGTAGCTCTGTCCAAGCGTAACTTGATTTTACAAAGGCTTATACAGGAAAATTTAAACAATATTATCAAAAATTGCAATACATAAAGCATTATCTTGTGGACCTCTAGGTACCAAGTTTGTTCACATATTGGCCCTTGGGTCAAAATTGGCTCTGTCCCCGGGAATAACTTATATAGGTTTGAATAGAAAAATGTTAAAAATCATTTTGTCAAAATATTCAATGCCTATAGCTTAGATATTTGGGTGTTCCACATTGTGAAGTGGACCTCTACCAAATTATTTTTCCAAACACATACATGTATGGCTCTCAGGCCTTCATTGTGCATTTTTGATGATAGGGTACAGTCAGAATTTGCTTTTTTTTTTAAAAAAGAGGAAAAACAAAAGGATATGTAATAGATAACTGGGTGAAAAGCATTTTAATGGAATGTGGCAAACTGTTCATGGAAATATATAAGGGCAGTAACTCGCTAAAAATAGTTAAATCGCAAATAGCGGATATGCGCTGCAGCACTTCATGATAATCATTATGAGGGAGTTTAATATAAATTGCATTGGAAATGTAGGAGTAGTACAAACTCCTCATTCATTTCCAATGCAGTTTTCATCAAATTTTCACAGAATGCTGCACCTTTTTGAAATTTACATTTAAATGCTTCTGTGCGCAACTACTCCAACATCCTAAATTGTTAATACAAAATGTTTATTTATATTTTCAGAGGATAAATATGAAGATAAATGATAACGTACTGCTCATGAGCCACGAGTTTGGTGTGAAGAAAGTCGTGTCTTGTCTATCAACTTGTATATTTCCTAGTAAAACGTCGTATCCAATTAATGAGAAAATGGTATGCTGTCTAAGATTTTTTTCATTCAATGCATTATGATAAGCTGTCACTTCTCTAAAAGCCATCATTGATTATTTTTAACAAAATGACTTCTTAATAATGACAACCTGTTAATAAAGGCCACATTAAGTATTTCCCAAGGGATGCTTTTGTTGTCTGCGGTGAGCTCGACATAGTCGCCACAATGGCGGTTGCGTATCTGTACGTTAGTTGTTAGTGAATGAGTGAGTGGGTGAGTGAGTCCGTCCGGATCCTTGTCCGGGCTGTATCTCCGTTATGCATTGTCACTTTTTAAAATAACTTGGCATAATTGTTAAACACCATGAGACAGTGTGCAGTGCGCAAGACAAGATCCAGGTCTCTAGCTCAAAGGTCAAGGTCACACTTAGAGGTCAAACTTAAAAAAATGAGCATTATACACCTTATCCGGGCTGTATCTCCCTTACGCATAGAAACTTTTTAAGATAACTTGGCATAATTGTAAAACACCATGAGGCGGTGTGCAGTGCGTAAGATCAAGGTCTCTAGCTCAACGGTCAAGGTCACACTTAGAGGTCAAACATAAAAAATAATCATTATACACCTTGTCAGGGCTGTGTCTCCCTTGCATTGAATTATTTGAAAATGACTTGCCATAATACAATGAGACCATGTGTCTTGGGCAACACCCATATTTTCATAGGTCAAAGGTCAAGATTACACATTCAGTCAAATATATTTTCTTTTTCTGGGCTGTAACCTCTGTATGCATTCAAGGATTTTTAAATAAATTGGTATAAAAGTTTACTTCAATGAAATGATGTGTCATGAATATCACCCATGCTTGTAGTTCAAAGGTCAAAATCACAAGCTGGCTAAACATGGGGCTCGACATGTTGCTCTTGGGCTTCTAGTTTACAGGCATGGTCGTAGTTGATTGTTTATACATCAGAACATCAGTTATGATGTTTGTGTGGATTAAGATATTAAGCCGATGAGGTAGTAGTAATTATTTTCTGGCGGATATTGGATAGATGTAAATATCATGTTAGCAGTGCTCAATCATACAGTCAGTCACTCTTAAAACCTTGTTTCAGATGGTATTTTCTTTTTCTGTAAGAGTTGATGGTTCATAACTTTAATCAGTTGAACATTATGTTTACTCAAAGTAAATTTGCCATTTTTGATTGTTTTCATTGTGGTTTTGTCACACCATCATTAAGGCTCACCTGACGACCTTTCAGGCGAGGACCCCAGGCATACATTTTGGGTCAATCCACCAACCTTTAGTAATCAAGCTGGACAGCTTCCGCACATGTTTTTTCTGGTATCGACTGGGCTATGAAATCAAAGCATTGAGGGGTCAACAATAATTACTAGTCAGAGATCAACCCCTTAACCACTGAGACACCCTGATCCTATTGATCATTGTTTAAGAAATTTAGTATTTAAAATGTGTCCACTTACTTGAAGTACCTTTCCCTCAAATATGTCAGGAGAAAAGGGCTCAGCCCAATTTGTACTGCCCGACAACTTGGAAACTAACAAAATAATGTTTCAGATGCAGAAGTGCAAATAATCTGATTTACGCTGGACTTTTGTTATTATTACAGTCACGAGTCTTCAATATCAGCCTCTTTGTCCCCAAAAATAGTGTTCAAAGACACAAGAAAAGTAGCTTGATTTGAAAATAAAACTTACTCACTTTTGGTGATCTATTGAAAAAGTTTTCAGCAATAACCTATTGATCGAAAAACAACAGCTGGTGATTTCATTTTGTAGTTTGCTAATGTATCTGTTTGTTCATGAATTGTGGTATAGTGCGATTTTTAACCTGCAAAAGCTGAATAATAATACGGTCGCTGCTAGCGTGTATTGTTTAGCTTCGTACTACGGTTGTTTCTATAACATTATGTTGTGCATCGATAACTACATGCACTTTCGACAATCGGTATAATAAAAAATGTCGTTTTACTTACGACAGCAATAACGGCTAATCGAAGCTAGAAACAAATGCTAGAAATATCGTGAAATTATGCAACTTTGATAGTTTGATAAAATCTCACAATACTTATCAATGTTGTCGTAGTTTAACTTTGTTTATCTTGTATACAATAGATACACAATGGACCACCACATGATTCTAACTTTGGTTATTCGTATGCTAAAAGAATGGTTGATGTTATGAACAGGTATGTGTTGATATGAATGATACAGTCCTAAAGCACACATAATAATTATATATTTGTGTGCTCGAGGGCACGTCTAGCTTTTTTCAAATATGAACCCAGTCGCATGCATATTACAGACCCGCGCATGACATACTTTTGTTAAAACAGGTATCTCACAGTTATATGAACCTTTCATAAACATAGAAATTGGTGTGTATTTGTGATTTTTATAAACTAAGCATACAATTAAGACTTTTCTTAAATCTTGGGTAGAAGTATTTTTCAGGGACACAATATTTAATATATAATATGTTGTCTGAATGACACATTATTTACATGTTGTCATTATTTTACCCGCATATCAGATATAGCACCAGTATTTCCAAAGTGCTTAGCATCAACAAAAGACATGATTGTATGTAGAGTGACTTAGGTACGGTGACTTAAACGGGAATATGAATTTTTGTAGTCTTACTATGGGCGCACGACATAGTAATTGTGTTGGCTATCGAGTAGGCACTATGAATAAAATAATCCATATGTCCCATTTATGCCACCGTACATAAGATTATACAATGCACATTGAGTATTAAAAAAAAGAAAGAGCATAACAAACACAATTAATTTAAATAAGATGATCATGACCACCTGATCTGATCCCTCGGCTAAAACAAATTGATCAAGAAAAAAGTCCATCCTTAACCCTGCATGCTCCATGGATATCTTATGTTACACATATCCGTTATTGATTTGTCTGTTGTTTCAAAAATTAGCTAGAAAGATTATGTTTTTTTACTTAACAGAGGTTATAACAAGAAAGACAATTCTATGTTCACAGCTGTTATACCAACAAACTTGTTCGGGCCTCATGATAATTTTGATTTAGAAGATGGCAATGTTTTGCCCGGATTGATCAATAAAGCTTTTTGCGCTCAAAGTAAGAAACATTCAATTACTCCAGTATAAGTAGATGTATTGAACTTGACAAGTTGTTTAAGTATTGGATAAATGATTCTGCAGATGTGAGATGAATAAAAAATGTATTTGATGCTCCCATTACTGGAAATGTAAATGAGTGGATGATATCCTGCTATGTACAGTGCACCGCTGCTATCAAAAATAGGTATTTTAGAATTATCGCTCAATGACGGTTTTATACAAACAAGAGTTTTCCTGTCATTTTCAAGGACAGTTCACTGAATGGCAAATAATGCCTTATAAGTAATTGATAATTGTCTTGAATACTATTTGATTATTTAGCTCAATACTAATTGGAAAGATCTTCTAATTTATAAATCTGCCCAATTATGTTTGCCATTTTTCTGCTCATATGCACTTGTATAATCATATGCATGTAGTTGTATTATTACAATACTTATTGACTGTATTTTCAGGGGATGGTTCTGAGTTTGTTATCTGGGGTACTGGATCTCCCAGAAGACAGTTTATGTATTCTAGAGATTTGGCACGACTCATGATCTGGGTTCTAAGGGAATATAAAGAGATAGAGCCCATCATTCTCTCTGGTAGGTCACGACTCCGCAAACTTGAAACAAACGTCTACTGATTTGACAAGCTAGATTTATAACATATTTGCTTGTTTGGCATACCACGACTATACGATGCACCCGGCATCAAATGATGAGTGGACATATAGTGACCGCCATGTTCGTCTGACAGTACGAGGTTAAGTCAAACTGCTACCTGGGGAATATATGGCTTTATTGACTACATTTTTTTAAATCTTTTTAGTTAGCAAAACATTTATTATATTTATCTATTATCATTCATATTTTAACTATTTCTAAAACATGGTACATAGGAAATATATTACACAAAAATGGGCATATAAAGTAACAGTGTTCAAACAAAAAAATTGAAACCATGTCAAAAACGTTAATATACAAAGATAACACAAAAAAGGAAGTAAATCCTTATTCCCATTGTGGTCCTTTATAAAATGAATGTAAATAACCAAGATAACAACAATAAATTATATTACATTGAAAAAAAAAGAAAATTGAATACAAATTTATCTTAGAGATAATTATTATCACAGAATAAAATTACTATCACAGAATTTACATCATTATCTAAGAATTAATGATATTTAAAATGTGTATAAAAACAACTTCAAACACTAGCAAGCAGATGGGCTTTGACGGTGGACTTAAACTTTCGGAGGTTCTTAACTTCTCTTATATGCTGAGGCATTTCGTTCCAGAGGGAGCATCCTTAATAAGCAAATGATCGTTTACCAAAACCCGTAACCTTGGGTAGACAGAATCTTCCAGTGCCTGTAAATGAATCACTTGAAGCATCATCTGACACTCTGAACCTAGTGGAATAGTTATAAACTGAACTAAGTGGAAAGAAATGCTCATATATAACACGAAACATTGTCATCACAATTGCATTCGGTAGCTATTGAACATTCAACAAAATGTGATTTTAATTGTCCGGTTATTAATTGAAATGCTTTTATCAACTACTACTAAATACAGCGGATTTTAGGAATACTTCCCAAAAGGAACATGTCGAGCCCACTGTTAAGATAGCTTGAGACCTCGACCTTTGAACTATGAGTCCGGATGCTGTTCATGACACATCCTCTCATTGAAATGGATGTTTATACCAAGTTATTTCAAAATCCTTGAATGCAAAAAGATGGTACAACCCAGTCAAGGAAAATATATTTAACCCGCAAATGGTATCTTGACAATATATGTCCAGTTATTTCAAAATCATTCAGTTCATACAGAATGTACAATGAGAGATCAAAACACATTCGACCTCTAAGTAGGATCTTGATCTTTGAAAGAGAACATTTGCGCAAGTAATTTCAGAATCCTTTTAGGCGTACAGAAGTGCGACCTTCACTTGGAACCCGTCTCATTGTCATTACAAAGTCATTTTCAAATATACCGGTCTAACTAACTAGGGAAAGAAGTATAATAATTGGGCGAACCTTAGAACGCGAGTCTGTTTTAAGTTCCCCTTGCGTTCAATGTGAATGACTAGGACTGTTTATGATGTTAAAAATATTCTTCCAGTGCCTGATCAAAGGTTTTATATGAAACATAGGATAAAGGTTAAGCGCGTTGAAGGAATGGTGTATAATGGTGTATGAAGGTCCGAAATGGCCTCACGGACAAATGCATCATATAATTGTGATTTATTGGACATTTAAGGCCTTAATACACCATCCCTTCAACTAGCTACCGACTGCCCTATGCTAGATCACATACTCTTGTGTCTATTATTTTTATAGGTTCTTATTTATCTTTATATTATTGTTATAGTGAGTGAGTGTGATGAAGTCAGTATAAAAGAAGCAGCTGAAGCTGTACTTGAAGGTGTTGACTTCAAAGGGAAGGTAACATTTGACACTACCAAATCTGATGGTCAGTTTAAGAAGACAGCGTCAAATGACAAACTGTTGAGTTATCTTCCAAATTTCAAGTTTACTCCATTTAAGCAGGGTAAGAATTCATTATCAAGAGAGGTTATTCCATTACATGAAATATGTCGACCATAGACATATAAAATTACTGTGTATGCTGATCGAATGCCTTAAAGTAATAAGCTAGTGAAATTGTTCATTTTTAATCATAAAACTGAAATACAGTCAAAGCAGCGTATACATGAGGCATCCTCTCCAAATAAAGGCCGCATTCTGAATTATCAAAAAATAAATAAAAAGTGATTAAGAACTTCAACCGTCAATAAAGGTGACATTTTGTCTTTCCCGTGGCTAGCTTTTGTTCACGGGCTTTAATTGTACTTAGTTGTTAATTTTGCATTTGAAGTTTTTACATCGGTCTTATTTTAAAAGGAAATTCTGAAAATATAGAATTTTTTTAATTAAATTTCATTGCAAAAATAAATTAAAGATCAATATATCTAGTTGAATTGTAGGCAGTTGTGGAAAGCCTGTCTGAAAAAAAGTGGTCGTAACAGTGCGGTGGTAATAATTTTGATAGTAACAGTTAGTAGGTAGTGGTTGTAATGAAGTGGTCGATATAATCAGGAGGTCGTTATAATTATGCTTTCATACTTTTGAGGTGGTCACTGTATTGCGGATGTCACTATGTGAAGTTTACTGTTCATTTATCACTGAATTGAGTACATTGTTTGTCTCCACAATTTCTCTAAAGATTTTCTGTATTCGCTGCGTCAATAGAGTTACCGTAAATCAGAAAGAGATGAAAAATGATAGCATTCACTTCCTGTTCAATCACTACAAGTAATAGTTTAAAAGGTTGCTAAATTGCTACTAATGGTACATTATATTGGAATTATTTGTATAGCTAGTATTTCTTTTTTTAAATTTGGGAGTTTCCAGCGTCGTATATTTTTGCATTCTTTCAAAGATACATTATTGTAGCTTAAGGTGGAACCAAACGATTGAAATTACGTCGTTTTCGACGTCAAAATGGTCATTTTTACGGTATTTATAGTGCCTCTCTGAAAATATTTTTCGCTCTATCAATTTATGTAGATATTTAATGAAATAAAATTTTAATAGCGGAGAATAAAATTACCTACATGTAGGTATAAATTTGATGATCATGATTTAATTATAAGTGCAAATAAAACGATTTTAGATGTAAAGTTTAGTATTTTTTTCTTCTCACTTTCAAACTTAAATTATTTTAATTAAAAATCTGCCCGAGGGAATTTTTTTATTTTTGTCTAGAATAAAGTTTGATGTGTCACCTGTTGTTCTCTTAAATTCTAAGAAAATCTATCGAGCCGTTTTTATTTTATTAAAGCTTTAAACGATAGCATGACCTTATAATGCGCTCATTCGCTGTCAAGAACGTCGCTTCAAACACACGTCATGTTTTGATATCTATCGCGTACTTACATCAATTTTACTTACTGTACACTATGATCTAAAACGATTTGTTGGAATTAATGATACATTGTCTGTCAGTAATCCTCATCACATTGCCATTCTTTTCAGATAACAATAAACACATTACAATGTACATTATCATTTTAGCGTGCTTAATTTTGTGTACATACGCGTATATAAATAATGTGACAAAATTGTAAAACTTGACCGCTCTAGTGAACTAAAATGGAAGATAATTGTGATTATTATTTCCATTTTTTTTTGTATAAAAAACAATGTTACATGATTTACATAATATATAATTATTATGTTATGATTGAGATGTGTAGTAAGATGTGTTGTTTAAATGATATGCATTCTATGTATGTTTATTTTTGGGGGTAAATATTAAGATTTACAACCCCGTTGTGATAGCGCATTTATTATATATTATAGTGCTCAAAATTTGATAAGGATCACTTTTTATTCTGTATGGCATTATCGTCAATTTTGGATTACATACATAAAATATGATTTTTGGTTATTTTCATAGATAACTGCATATCATGAGAGATATATGTCATCCAAACATTGAATCATTCGAACGTAACGAGCGTCGAAATGAGGACAGGGTCAAAATTAGACATTTTATGGGTATCTCTGGGGAATATAAACTTTGAGGAAAATGCGCAAAAGTGCTTACTTTTGTTTTTAGTATTGAGACTGATGTCCTCGTGCGTCAAAAACAGTCTGACATCGACTCCTCATGCTTCTAATGAGTCGTCCAATCTTAACTTGTGGGATTTGAGCCCGTTCCTTCGGAGGTTCCTCTCTGAGCTGTCTGGTGGATGTTGGCTGGACAGGACGCCCAGATATCGCTCTCTGTAGCATACGTGATCCTTATCAAATTTTGAGTAGTATAGATTCTTAATATAAGCGAAGATGATAGCTACAGTATGTGAAAAATACATACATGATTAAAACAAACGAGTCCGTTGTTTCAGATTTGATTGAAATGCGTACAGTTCATGATGTCATCAGAACGTTCGAATTCAAGTGTAAGCCCGATTCTCACTGCCACAGTGCTGTTCCTGGTGACTCCCGGTGGCAAAAACCGGCATATCGACCTTAAATGTCTACCGCGCATGTAGTGCTCACCAATAATCCAGAACCCTAATACCTAGTGTATATCATTGTACAGCCAGGGTACAACACCGGACCTACCTCGGTTCTACCCCGGAATTTCAAGGATTAAGCCGGTTCTTAATATTTTCCCGGTAACCCCTCGGTTGTATTATGTCTTAAACATTTTAACAAATACGGATATGTTCACCATATAGGGCCGGACCAACAAGGTCAATCCAGGACTGCCTTGGATGACTACAGTGCCACCAGGGTTGTACTCCTGGTTTGACTAAGTTTCGCCAGGTCACTCATCCGAGACCAACCGAGAGTCAACCTGTCATTCATTGATTTTAAATTTAATATTAGTTAAATGTTATTTTGCTTGTTTCCAGAAGGCCGCATTGAAAATACATTTGTAAGTCAAATGTTTTGTATATTTTACTTAATATGTACACCTTCTATAAATAAAGATATTATTATTATAACAGAAAGAATAGCGCTGTACTCAATGTGTCAAACGACGTTCTTGAAGGCGAATTAGCGTTTTGTAAGGTGACGCTATATAGTGAAGCTTGGATAAAATAAAAACGGCTCGATAGATTTTCTTAAAATTTATGAGAACAGTAGATGACACATGAAACTTTATTCTAGACAAAAATTTAAAAAATCCCTCGGGCAGATTTTTAATAAAAATAATTTAAGTTTGGAAGTGAGAAGAAAAAGCATTAAACTTTTACATTTAAAATCGTTTTATTTGGACTTATATTTAAATCATGATTATCAAATTTATACCTACGCGTAGGTAATTTAATTCTCCGCTATTAAAATTTTATTTCATTAATTTTTTCCATAAACTGATAGAGTGATAAATATTTTCAGAGAGGCACTATAAATACCGTAAAAATGACCGTTTTGACGTCGAAAACGACGTAATTTCAATCGTTTGGTTCCACCTTAAACGTAATAAGTATTATAATGCTGTGTATTCCTACGCCTAAACATTTACGTAAGACATGGCATTGTGTAAAGTGATATTAGGAAAGCTAAACAACACCTGAAACACTGCTTTCTCTTCACTTCTTAGAAAGAGGTTTTCAATTGTGCCTGGGATAATAAGCCAAGTTAGTCAATTCTTTATAGGGTTTATTAAATAAACAATTCTCATTTGGACCGAGAATGTATAAACCTACACGGAATTGTAAAATTATTCTGTTTAAAGTGATTTCTCCTAAAATTTTCCTGGATATCACTGGTTCCTAATTAGTTTAAACCCTTGAGCTGAAAGGATTTCAATAAAGAAAAATACTTGTCCACGGCAGATCTCAAGAAGTAAATATGGATTTGAATTTGAAGGTCAAGTTAATATTGTCTTAAACACATACATGCTGAATCGAACTTGAAAGTGACTGCTTGAAATTATGCATGCAATTTGATTTCTTTGCATTGAATTATTTAGAGATTACAGTTTTTCTAAATTATTTTGTAACTTAACTTACTCGATCATATAAAACATTTATTTTTAACATACTAACTTACATTCATGTTTGTACATTTTTACAATATTTGCATTTACAAGCGGTATTGCAATACATATACTTGTTAATTTGTTATAATCGAATCTGTATAGTATTTATAATACTACAAACCACTGACTTGACTTATTGTCCTGAATATTTCAAAGTCATGAAGGGTTGGATTCAAGCACATATAAAATTCAATCAGAAATGAATAACTCAGTGCTTTCAGCGCTTTGATTTACTGTATAATTGTATGATGGATATTTTTAACACAAAACGAATTGATCCTTGGATGAACTTGAGTGTAATAATGTCACTTAGTCTTGTTTTTATTGCGTTTATTTTCAGCTGTGAAAGAAACCTGTGAATGGTTTGTACAGAACTACGAGACAGCAAGAAAATGATGATTTAATTCACAAGAACTTTCAGAATACCAACTATTGTATCACATTAATGCACTCTTATACCTTGCACAAGTATCTAAATATTATTAATTAATATCCATTGCGGGCATTAAGTGTGAGGGTTAAATAATGGATATTAATTGTACACAACTTGTATACACGTAGTCATAATTTAAAAAATACAAATTGTACGGTTCATAACATACAGCTGTTGTTTTTTTGCCTTCCAACATACTGCACGAATAAGATTAATGACTGATTATTTAACTAATGGTTGTTGCACATCCTATTGTTCCATAAACTAATAATTTACCAAGGAAATCAGAACGTGACTTGATGTTAAGTTATTCATGTTTTATATTCTTTGGTTGAGTACTAGCTAGTATATACTTTGATCAAGTTATATTATGTACAGAGTTATTATAACACATTGCTAACTATCAGCGCAATAAAATAGCTTAACCATTAGTAGTTGAATTATATATTATTATATTCATTGCATTCATATATTTATTAAAGTCACACACTTTTTTAAGTTTGTTTCATTTGTATAAAACTTGGGTTGTTTTAAACATTGGTATTATTTATGTCTCGTATTATCCTTTGTTTTTGAGATAATGGCATTGAACATGGATTTCTGAAAGTGTTTTTAGTAGTTATATACGCAGTACATGTAGCTGTTCGTCTCATTCAATGACTTTAAGAATTACATTTTATTGCCTTTTAGTTTTGCTCAATATAAATCTTGAGCCTTGTCTCAGTTGTGTTCAGATATAAATCTGTCCTTGCAATATGATTCATTTTTAAATTAGGACATCTGTTTGAACGTATAACTGTAGTTTTCGAGTGTTTGTTTCTTAATCTTTCTGATCTAATGACCTGACCTGTACTTTGGTACATTTTTGTTTCTATTAGATAGTTTTAACCATTGTATTCTTATTGATTCTGATCGGTAAATTAATGTATTTTATCAATTTAGGTTTTTATCTATCATACAGAAAATAGGCAATTGTAGCTTAAGTGTTGCTATAAACCAAACCATTTCAATCGTTTGTCTAAGATATACATTAATAATTTTGTGTTTATCCAGTTAGTAAATTTTTCCGTTACAGCTGAATTTCAAATTTTCTTTTTCTGTGAATATATTTATAGTTATTAGACCTGTTTTGGTGTATTTTGTACTTGAAAGGCATGTCAACCTAAATTATCATATCTATTGAAATACGAACAGAATACAACCTATCAGGCTTGGGATCAGAATTATATGAGTTTGTTCTTCTTTTCAATTTTATTGGACAAAAAATCCATGTGTGAAGTTACTAGCCCCTTATGGAAAGTTCAGTACAGGTCAGTACAGGAAGCCTTATTAGATTAGGTGAACTGGTTACCTCATATAACTTATTTTCCTGGACTAAAGCAGGGTCTTCTATTTGAGTGAACCTGGCTGAAGGCATACACAGCACTTCATCTAATTCTGGAGGGCTTGGCTTTGCGAATGAACATATTGATACACATTTACTTTACTTCATATCAAGAAAAAATGTTTCCAAAACCAATATCGTATTCTTTTTCAATATCATTGAAATAAATACTATTTATAGAACAGAGGTGTTTCCCGCAGTCAAGTTATGCACACATCGTTTTTAGTGACGTCATGCGCTCTACACTTTTCATGTTTACAAAAGCAAAAATCATTGTGAAATGAGTGTTTCTAGAAGAAAAAGTGCTCGTTTCGTCGGTAATAATTATCTTGGGATAATATCAGCAATTGTTGTTTTTTTGCATATATTTTTCTATAGCAAAAAGCTAATGGGACTTTAAAAAGATAACGTAATAGTAAATACAAGAAATATCTTTTTAAAAAGATAATTGGCGTGTATATAGTAGACATTTAGTACTTAGCAAAATAACACTAGCAGATTATCTTATGTATTCCAGTGGGCTGAAAACTAGAAGTAACAATCAAGGCTATACACAAACAATTTTGATTTTAATGCTAAAAGTATAAATTCCACTTAATACATGTATAATTTGTCACGGTGTAAACGTACTGATATTTGATATGCGGCTGCATTGGTGTTTTTTCGGCTTTTATTATTGCAATACCCACCTCGGTGGTCAAGTGGTACAGGTCACTAACTTCATATCACTAACCTCTCACTGATAGAGGATCGTAGGTTCGAATCCCTCTACCGACCATAACTCTTTATGTTAGAAAGTAGGCAGTTGCTTACGGAGAATGTGAGTCTAGTACTGGCTTTTCCCAGAAACGATGCTTCGTGAACTGTCCGCCTCATATGACTCTGACTGTTAAAAAGGGGCAAGAAGTCCTATGTAAACAAATTCATTATTGCAAAAACAAATAATTATGGAGTCTGTCCTAAAATAGTGTTACAACAACGCTTTTATCCTATGAGAAAAACATCTCCTTTTTAAGAAATTGGTACGACAGCCCCTTTCAACCAGTGATCTAGATAGATACCTAATAAACAAATGGTCAAAGGTTGATAATTTTTTCAATGATTGTCAATATGGACATTTATGGATATGTCTACAAATGATTTCCCTTTATGACTATTGCAATGCGGTATATGTACATGAACGACGTTCAGATTCAGAAAGCAGCCTGTCAACTGTTAATGCTAAAGTGCGAATGAAAGGCAGCACTTTTGGAAAATCAATTTGTGTGTTGTCTAGCGATACTCTTACTAAATGAGTTTCTACTATGGATTCATTTACATTTTCGATGATTGATTGGAACATCTGTTTCAATTTTACCTCTTTAATGTCTTGAACTTTTCTATCATGTTTTCGTTTACTCATATAATTTTGTAGAAGTGCGATGGGTTATTTTCTATTTTCAACATTCTGGTTTGCCTACTATATTGAATACTATCTAATTAATGATCGTTTATTAGCTCCCCAACCATGCTGTTGACATAAATGCTCTTCTGGGGCATCTTCCCGAGTAAACACTTTCAAGCATTCAGGACAATGGTACATTAATTTTGTAATTGTTTTCGTTGTTGTGCTTCTGCATATGCCTTTCTAAGTTTTGTTTTCTAGAAAACGTTTTCTTACAGCTTTGACACATATGTAAAGTATTTAATGTTCATCCAGTGGGATTGTTGAATTTTGTGTCTACTGATATATTAGTATTTAATATATTCTATATATCTCTACATTAAATACTTTACATTATGTTGGTGTAGTACCTAGTATGTCAACCAGTGTAGCATCACTGTATCCTTTATACCCACGACCAAGTAAACAACGAGCTAACCCGGGTATATATACATATAAATGCGTAGTTGTATAATGTTTTAAGTTTCTAACAGAATTGTTTTAAGAGAGAAGGTTTACTTGTTTGGATATCTTAGTCGGTATTTTATATCGCTTCCAATGACCTTCAGTCCGTCTGTGCTGCAATAACTGACTTAGTATCGTACTTATATGGGCGCTGTCGGGTAACTGAATATATTTTAGTCATTCGATGATATGTGCAGTAAAAATACTATGAATTATAAAAATATACAAAAACATAGTATCTTTTTGATAATAATTCAAATTAAATATGTTAAAAATCGTGCAATAAAGAATGAAATTACATTTTTGTTTTATTTCAAAAACTAGACTTTACAATTTAATCAAAACCATTTACTACTTCAGATAAAGGTGGTTTTGTCCTGCAATATACAAAGAATAAAACACATCAGTTACATGAATAATTACTTATCAAGTCCTGAAACAATATTCTGTACCAATAATACATTATAAATCTAAGTGGATACACAGTCCTTACATTAACAATAATAGGTAATGATGACTCACATAATCTGAACATATATACATAATAAAATATAACAACATAGACAGTACACTATACAGTTCATTGGACACATAACTTACCGGTGTATGGGACCAAACACTCAAACACTATCAATCTCACGTGATCATCAAACAAGTGCACTACTATACCTGCAAAGTTAAAAACGGTGCAAATACAGAAACAGTCAGTGATATATCTAATAAAGGTTAATGCCAGACAATTGTTATCGTTAATAAAACTGTAGATTAAAACTGTCACCATTGTTTACCAAAAGCGCGGGATTCCAACCAGAACTAAAATAATAAGAAATAACCATATTTCCGCACGATTTCAAATCGATAACTGTAAAACGTTAAAGGAAAATAAAAGAACCTACATCAACTAACATAAACTCAATGATTGGCATCATATCAACAGAAATAATAATTTCTTCAAATACAGATCTGAACCTTCTTTTACAATAACAGCTGATCGACTGAATATCACGTGACGTTGAAGAGTACTAATCACAAAGGAGCCAACGTAAATTAAAATTCGAAAAGAGACACGGTCACACAAAACACCAAAAAGAAGATAAAAGCAACCCGGTTACATACATGTATATGGAGTTATTCTTTTCCGATAATTACCATCCCTCATACGAAAATATACCTTTCTGTCTTTATTTTTCTGTTTGCTTATTGTATGTTTCATACATATGTTTCCATTTAATTTTTTTATGTTATATACATTCAGCTCTAAACATTATGTTATGAAAAAAGGTAAACGAAACCATGCGGCTTCTCCGAAAAATCAAATGTGTGTGTTTCTTAGACCTGCATGATTAAATATATTTATTTTTAAAAATTGGTCGCGAATATATGTGACATTCACGACTTTATCGAAAAATTCACTACAAGAATGCGATACGATACTGATACATACCTTTGAACACTAACAAAAGCTCAAGTTTTCACGTGAAATAATTAAAAATGCATCAATGCACCTGCTGACATTAAGGATTTCAAACTTTTACGGAATTTCTAATTTTAGAATCATTTTGTTTGCTTTTGACTTTTTCCTGATATACTTTAATGACAGCCACTGTGTAGTGGTTAGATGCTACTTAAAAGTCTAAATTATGATGATATGCTGTTTTCATGAAAAAATGATAATTTTTATTTTTTTTTCATTTTTAATAAAAGTTAACTTTAACATATCAATAAGAAAATAATGTTTAATATTTTTAAATTTAAACTGTTCCGTGAAATTAACAAAATATAATAACCTCATATGAGTAATCAGCATTCATATATCATTCTAATTGCGGAGTGATTTTATAATAAGTATAAACCGATAAGTGTATAGAATTACTTTTGTATTCGCGATTTCGTGCTATAAAATGCATAACAAATAATAAAAAATGAGAATTACACCAGAGAACAAATTCATTTCTTCTTTCCTTTTTCTCTTTTGAAATACAAAAAGGTACTATTCAGTGTGTATACACACATGTTACAGAAACAAACATATTTAAAAAAAATGATCGTATATAATTATTTAAAAAGTAAGTTGACTGAGTTCGAACCACTCTCATCTGCTTCTTATCTTATTGCACCAGCACATTGATTAATGTTCAAGCCAAAGTAGTGCGAGTATGTACACTATTTTACATGTTATCAGATATCTTCAGCTATATGCAGTTACATGTTTACTTAGACTGTGGTTTTAAATATTAACATGCACATCTGTTTGTATTACTAATGTATTTATGTATCCTTGGGAACGACAAAAATACAGCCTTAATTGACAGGTGGTCTTTATTTTGAGGTCATTTTACTCAAAATAACCAATGATGGTTAAAAAAGAATTTCCTTCATTCATAGGAAAACCTTTATGTGGAGATGGCCCCTAATACAGGTTTTAACTGTATATATTAGTCACTTTCCTATAATTATGTTGTCTATAGTAAGGTATTTAGTATAACAATTCTTGCAAAAAAGTCACTCAATACATCTTTAACCTGTTGACAAAAAAAAATTACTATTTCAATACTTTAATTCAAATTACAATGTATCCCCTTTTACTACTTTACAGTACCCCCCCCCCCCCCTTCAACACCCTCAGAGAGTGCCTCCTTCTCCCCATTGAGTACCTCCTCCTCAGGGAGTGCCGCCTCAGCGAGCGCCTCCTCACCCTCAGCGAGTGCCACCTTCTCCTCAGGGAGTGCCTCCTTCTTCTCAGTAAGCGCATCCTCCTCCTCAGTGAGTGCCTCCTTCTCCTCAGTGAGTACCTCCTCCTCAGGGAGTGCCTCCTTCTCATCAGTAAGCGCCTCCTCACCATCAGAGAGTGCCACCTTCTCCTCAGAGAATGCTTCATTCTCCTCAGTAAGTGCCTCATTCTCCTCCCTCATTCTCCTCAGGGAGCGCCTACTCATCCACCACCGCAACCACAAAAGTACAGTGGCAAATAGTAAATAAAGCATGTCTACACTAATGTTTTAAGAACATGCCAATACTTTTGTATAGACTCCCAGGTAATTATTTCCAATGGGCATGTGACTCTATTCTATGCTTCATTTTGAAAGTTGGCATTTGCGTCCCCTTAACAAGTTTATGTATGGTATAATATTAATAATACTGCAGTATTGTTATTGTCAGGGGTAGCTGTTTTGGAGTGTCACAGGCAGCAGACCATTATACAAATACCTCTCAGTTGAAAATGTGATCTAGATGAATGAACACACAAGAAATATTATACATGGTTTTTAAAATAATTGTCCTTTATTTCTATGCTGTGTTATGCTCAGATAAAAATGTATCTTTATCATATGTAGGTAAAGGCAAACTAAACCAACTTGAACAACTATCAGTCTTTCCTTACTCTATGTCAGCTTAAAAAACGATTTTGACCTTGCAGATCTTTCAATTTGAAATAAGTGCACAGACTGCTGGGGTGTTATTTGAACTCTATTTGAGGTTTAGTGAACGCTGAATTTGATACCATAAGAGACCATATTATGCCGGAGGAATTTGTGTGTAATCTACAAATTGTTATTTGTAGATTATGTTTTCATTATAAAAATGTATATTTTCATCCATCAAATAATAGACATTTATTTGCTGTTTTGAAATATTTGTGTAATAAATCAGTATGGATTATAAGCATTAGGCTTAGTAGTTTTATTTAACCTGCATTCAGTAACTTCGATCTGAACTAATTGACACTATCTTTCAATCTTAGCAGTTACAATAATAAGATGGGATACTGACTGTAGCTCAATTTTTTAATTGCCAAGAAACAGTCCATGCTTGTGGCATGAAAGTGCATGACACTTGAGCTAGTTTGTCTGTGAAACCTATTAACTACCACTGCTGAATGGCTTGAATGAGTCCTATTAAACTACATGTTGTATGTGAACAGGCACTACTCATTTCAAAAACAATAACAGTGTAACACAAACCAAACAGATACAAATTTTATTACTACATGTATATTGCAGGGTCCTAATTACATTTCAGGGAACAGGGGCCCTCATGAAAGGGAATTCAATATCGTTTTGGAGAAAAGGAGGATTTGTCTTTCACGTTTAACAACAATAATATCAGTATTGTAAAACATGCACGTATTTCCGTTACAAAATGTAAATTTGAACAGCTGTATTTCATTTACACGTGTTCTTCCGGAACAAAAGATGTTTAAATAGACATTCAAACCGAATTTTGTCTCCTAAGGCTATTTATACCTAAAACTAAATTACAAGTAGTCTATGTGTCTAGTACAAGTGTATTGATGTGATCAAACATAAGATTGACACATTCCTAAAATATAACGTCATCATCGCGTGTTATTCAATTGTGGTAATAAACAAGTGCAACTAACGCACGACTTACATCCAGCAGAATGGACATTGGATACAAAATACAACATTATTTTCACCATTTACAAAGAAGAATGATCAAAATCGAATGCCGACACATATTGAATCCAGTCATTCTACGATTCAATTTAGATAGTACTTAGAACTCGTCAATGTATTGTACAAAAGCATTAAACGTTGAAATATGGTAGACCTACATCTAAACATTCACCCACATTGACAAGAACAATGTGCGACGATGTTCTGTTTGTCATGAACGACTATATCAAGCAGATGGGAGAGGTTTCAACTGCGGTAGCACAAAGCTAAATGTTCACGTCATGGATATTTTCTCAGATTATAGTCTGAACCTTTTTGGTTTTGTTTCCAATGTAATATCTTTGTCTGTGAGAAATTGCTGAATGTCACAAAATGAAACATCCGCCATTTTTTTTGTCTCGCATGGTAACAACGAGACGCGTTGTCAATGGGTGTGTGGCTAAGGTATCCGGCAGAAAGGTCAATAAACGCATTAGCTTGGATAAGAATCTACTCTCATTTTTTCATGATTGATTTATTGATTGAGAATCTAGTGCTGCACTTGATATTGACCTATATACATTACTAATGCTGCTTGACTGTTCATGAATTTATAGTAAACGATATATTTTCATTATTGAATCTACACATTTCTTAAGTAGCAACTGATATTCTAAATTGGTGAATAATTAATTTAGCTGTTTATCAATGAATAATAATTATATTGAGACGAAGATACGTTACATAATATTATACCAAATAATATTTCTGCTATCTAATTGAAGGAAAAGCTGACCACTGTTGAACATGAGCACGCTTTTAATAAGGCTGAGTGTGAAGGTTTTAACTGCTGTGAAAATACGTGTTTATCTTACAATGTAAGATTTTGTATTATGTATTCAGGGTCATTCAAATGAAAGTTGGTGTATTATTACATTAACATATATCAAGCCAATCTTTCAAAAATATATTGTACTAATAAGGTTTGATTCAAAATGCTATATATAGGCTAACTAAAGTTCGATGGGGCCTTTTTGGTGAGAAGTTAACGTTACAGCAAACGATTTTTAAGGATGGCCTTAACACCAGACAAGTTTATTCTTGTAACAGGAGGTAGATTACTATTAATACAGTGCCATGTTTTGTTACAATTTTGTTTCTGTTTCTTATTGGGTCATTTACCAATCATATGCAGTAAAGTTCCACCTAACGACCGGTACGATAATTGACCAGTCGCCAGATACAGGAATGCTCCGACCACTCAATCACGTGGTGTGGCAACGCGAAACCTTCGACAAGCTAAATCCAAGATGGCGGACAGATTAACGTATAAATCCCTCAGGCAGGTGTAAAATACACCGATTTTTTAAACATTTATTGGCTATTTCGGTTGATTATAACAGATTATACAATCAATAAACATTCCTGACGCTTCGTATCTGCCATGAATAGAAATATGAATTTCAGAAAGCGACAAGAAATACACAGACAGTAACCGAGAAATAAAGATACTTCAGGGATTCTGTATATTACAGTCCCTGGACTACTTAAAATTATTATGCCTCAGGTTCAATAGCAAACAGACTAATAAACGTTTTAAATATTTTAATTGCAAATTATCAAACCGGATTTGTAAAAGATGGATTTATTGGAGAGAATACTAGATTGTTATATGACACTATGGAATACACAGACAAATATAAACTTCCAGGGTTACTTATTATAAAAAAACTTTGATACAATATCTTTTAACTTTATTGATAAGGTAATGAACTTTTTCAAGTTTGGTCCAATTTTAAAAAATGGATTTCATTATTTTCACTTAATGCCAACTTAGCAAAGCAACTAAATGGATTTTTATCAGATTTTTTTCATAGCAGGTCGTGGATATCGTCAGGGTGACCCAATTATATTTTCATTTTGTGAGCAGAAATTTTGGCCTCAAAGATAAGACTCTTTAAAAATATAAAAGGAATAATAATAAATGGAGAAGAATTCAAAATTTCACAGTTTGCAGATAATACAACGTTATTAGTCGATGGATCAGAAAAACCTTTACATTCAGCCCTGAAATATACTAGTCAAGTTTACTAAATGTTCAGGCCTAAAAGTAAACTTAAAAAAACACATGTTATCTGGATAGGTTCAATGAAATATAGTACAAGATCTATTAAAACTAAATGAAAACTAAAATGGGGGAATACACAGTTTTAGTTATTAGGACTCGTGTTTGATGTAAATCTGACAAAAATTGTTGACAGTAACGTTCGTGAGCAAATAAATAAAATCAAGAATTGTATCCTATTTTGGAAAAGAAGGAAGCTGACGCCAATAGGTAAGATATGTGTCATAAAGTCTTTATTACTCCCCATTCTAACACATTGTTTATCGGCTCTACGGACACCATCTCCACATATAATGAAAATGATAGACAATACCTTTTCTTATTTCGTATGGGGAACTACAGTTAAAATAAACAGTTCTGTGTCAAGCAAAGACTATTGTGATGGAGGTATAAGAATGGTAAATTCATTACTTATGTTGAAAGTTTTAATGTTGATTCAGAAGACACTATGTTAGAAATACCACTATTTCACAATCATAAATAGTATATATGTCTGGTAAAAATGAAATTTACATAAAATTGTACGACCAAGGAATAAGATTTATTCGAGATATTGTAAAAGAAAATGGGGAGTTAATTTCAGTAAATGAAATAATTGAAAAATAGGGTGTATTAATACAATAATTATGGCTTCAAACTAGAATAAATCATAGAATACTTGGTGTAAACGTGTTATTACATAAAATGAACATAACAGATGATAACTATTTGTACTTTTTGTAAAACAGATCCAGAGACAATATTTCATTTTTTTTGGGAATGTCCTAAGGTAAAAACTTTAATAGATTTTGTAAAATTAAACCTTAATATTCAAACATGTTAAGTAGTATTTTTTCATGTATGGTGTGTTATTATAGGTCCAAACAATAATAAGTATACAATACTTTTTCTTGAACTAAAGAGCAAGTAAAATGAGCATACCATGGACAGAAACTTTCATAAAAAGTTTACAGTATATACGTATATGTATTTTCACATTGCATGTATGTACTTTTGAAAATTATATGTTATGATACTAAAAATTGAATACATCCGTCTGACCGATAGTTTTGTCACACAGTATTTCACATTTTCATATTCTTCGTGGATATATTTTGATATCCTTTTTCTTTTTTCTAATTCCAAGCTATTAATGATTGGATAAGCGTTGTTTCTTTTTCTTACATTGCTATGTTAAACTATCTAACTAATGCAATATTAACGAATATGTATTTTCACATTGCATGTAATGTACCTTTGAAAAATGTATGTGAAAAAAATCGTATATGTCCGTTTGACCGATAGTTTTGTCATAAAAAAAATTAAATTTTCATATTCGTCATGGATATATTTTGAATATCATGTCAATATGTATATTATATTTCATTGTTAAGCTCTGAACATGTATTACCACATAATCAATTATCTCCTTCTTGTCCTTTTTCTTTTTTCTAATTCCAGACTGTCAGTGCTTGAATCAGCGTTGTTTCTTTTACATTACCATGCTTGAATAAGTCGATATTTAGCTATTCTTGTTAACATAAATGTAAAAGTTAAACTTCTAAAATGGCATTGAGTTTACAATAATATTTTTTGATGTCTTTACATATTTTGTCTGCTCAATAACTGTAAACTACATAGGTATATTTCATATTCTATGCTGGAAATACTTCATAATCAGTTTCTTTTTTTGTATTCCTAACAACTGATATACTTCCCCGATCCGTACCGTTATAACCTACTGAAGATATTTTTCTCACTTTTTCTCACCATGTACATTGTTTATATACTATTTTTGTATACCATTGTATCATTTATATGATTATGGTTTAAATAAAGTAAAAAAGGTAAAGTAAGGGAAACAAATAACAATACATAATATTATATAATGACTGTTGTGTATTTATATAATTGTTACATTTTACAATCTTATATCCGCATGTATTTTTTTAAGATGTAAGAGCTTTTTCACATAAAACTACTCTATTTCATTGTATCTTGTGCATTCATATACTTGTCATGTCTTACTATTTTGTATATTGATATTCCTTTTGTACTCTTGCATGATGTAACAACCTTTCCACACAGAACAATACAATATTTGAATGTATGCTATGTATTACTACTTATAATGTTGTAACTTGAATTTTCATTTCTTACTTTTGTTTTCATTGTTTCATTTTATCTTTATTTCTTTTCAATTTGTAAGGTACATGTGGGATGGAACCCCGATCCTCATGCTACCACTGACGGGGACAATAAAGTTTGGGGAAAAAAAGATTTATCTGTTTTGTTAAAAAAACAGAACAGTATCTTTATTCCAGCTTGTACTCGTACATACTACTTTTCAAAGAAGCAACCTACGCGTATCATAGATTAGTCTGGTCAAGCACCTTGCATTTCATGATACATGAATATATGAGATTATTACACTCAACATATCATATGTCGCATGTCGTGAATTAGTCAATCTGTGTATGTCGTTTTGTAAATGTTCAAATGCTTTTAATGTCGATTGATTGACAAATACATGCCTTAGGGGAAATCTACAAACATATACTTGTTTATTATATTCATCAACCAAGTTACTTGTTTGTGGTCGCTTTGGACTTAAAACCTACAGTATTTACAGATTGGCTAAATAAAGTGGTCGAAATACGGAATAGTGGACCGGTCGTGTTATTGGGCTTTTATGCTTTGAAATAATCAGGGGAAATGTTAATTGGTATTCTAAAAGCGGTCTAGGCCTAGAAATATAAGTATGTTTCGGGTATCCTGACCCTACCTAGCAAAAAGGTCCCGACCCAGATGATGTTTTTACAAATTCTCAAAACGAAAATACACAAAAAAACGTTAACATCGGCAAATAAATAAATTGAACATTCCCACGTACTGCTCAGTGAGGATAATTATAGAGTGACACAGAGGTCGAGTCCACCTTTACGTTGTACAAACCGTTGTCAAATTATCAATAGCCATGTAGGCTGACTGTATAGTTTACAAATACGAACGTTCAACAACAGTACTATTGGCGTAGCGCAGTTGGAAGCGATGTTGTCTGTTACATTTGTTGTGAATGTAGCAACGTTAAATGTCGCATCGACGCTAAATGTCGCATTTGACGTTATATGTCGCAAGGCTGACGCTAAATGTCGCAACCAACGCTAAATGTCGCAAAACCTCCTGACGCTATATGTCGCATCTGTAACGCTAAATGTCGCAACAAATAGCACTGACGCTATATGTCGCAACATTAACGCTAAATGTCGCACTCATTTTTCAACCTCTATAATGCAGAGTTATCGTTCCCGCTATACCCCCACAAACTCGTATGTGTTTAATAAATAATGGTTCCACCGTTGATGATAATGTTTAGTTAATCCCCTCCAAGATTTTTTTTACATTTGCTCGTTTGAATTGGGGATTTTATTTTTTATCTTCGCGTTTATTGTATATCGCCGTCGTTGGTGTGTGCACGTGTGTGTTGATATAGAACGAGGCGTGATGGACTTTCACACTAACGGTATGATGTTTGTTACATCGGAGTTTACGCCATTTTCAACACTAGTTCAGTCATATCGTGGCGGGCAATTATCCTAAATAACTTTCCTGGACTTCATTTAGGCCTTTACCAGCACTAACCACATCCTATCCGTAAGCTTCTGCCAAGCTATCCACACAATTTAGAAGCGGAAGACAATTTAACATGTAATATCTTCAGTCATATGTGTCACGGCAGCGTGGGCCTCGTCCGGGGCTCGAATTCACAACCTCGGTCATGAGACAAACGCTCTAACCACTGAGCTATCCGGGCGGGCACTAATGATATGAACTTTCACACTAATGCCCCCATCACATCAGAGCACGTCCGCACCACGCTCACAAAGTTCCCATCACGTCCTGAAAATGTTGATGGACGTGGCGGGGACGGGGTCAAACTCGAAAATAATGATGCACCGAGGTTCTCACTACGTCCTTACAACGTCTCCGTCAGGTTCTCACTGTGTCTATTATGTTCACAATAAGTTCATAAAACGTGCAGCTTCCCGTTGTCACCAGGTCTATTGCGTTTATACTACGTCCCAATTACGTGCGCACTACGTCCATGCTGACTGAACTGCGCTCTCCCTAGGTCCCAATAACGTCCTCATTGCATTCTCTAGCTCCGTATGTATACTGTAAAATGTGTCCATTTATTTTAACTGGTCATGATGGCCGAACAGAAGTGTTCTTTCTGCTGATAGCCATGCACTAACACAACATAATCTAGGCTGCTTCATGTTCCTTTTTCTTCTATTTCGTATTTAGAAATAAAATGGGAATTTGAGCATCCAAAATGGCTTGCTGTCCTGGTACAATAACACATTTCATTCATTTGGTAACATATATTTGACTGGAAATGAAAGAATGGGGTATGAATCCAGTATTTATACCAAATGCTCAGAACCTGACTGGAACGTACTGGTCACCTGTTACGAACGTACTAAAGAGGTGACGGAGCAAACTTACAACATAGTGCTGTCTTCTGTAACGTGATGTGGACATACTATGGTCTTACATACACCTGGTTGAGACGTAGTGAGAACTTCATTGACGTAACAAAAGCGTGGTAACAACACAGTGACAACGCGGTGAAAATCGCTTGCTGTATTCTCAAGTCCGCATCACGCTTCTTCTGCGTCAATGAAGTTCCAACTAGGTTTCAGTCACGTCTGTTACGTTCTTACTGCGTAAACACTGCGTTCTGATTTGACCACGTCCCCGCAACGTTTTTTTTGACATGTCAAATGTCCAACCACGTCCTTCGCGTCCACGGAGACCATACCACGCTTGATGCGGTTCCTACTGCGTCCTCATCACGTTAATCAGGTTCTTGCCACGTCCTGTCAGGACGTGGTGGACGCAGTGCAAACGCGGCTCTGGTGTGATGGAGGTATAACGACATGAACTCTCCCACTAATGATATGGATTCGCACACTAATGATGTGCACTCTCGCAGTATTGATATATATTCACACAATAACGATTTGAACTTTCCCACTAATGATAAAGATTCGCGCACTAAGGATATGGACTGCCCCATTAATGATATTGATTTTCACACTAAGGTGTCGGACTCTCCCATTTATCAAATGCATTCGCACACGAACCATAACGACTGTCCCATTAGTGATAATGAGATTCGCTCACTTACGACTTGGACTCTCCCACTAATGATATAGAAAATACACACTAACGACATAGAATTGCACACTATTAGTGTCACTAACAATATGAACTCGCACACTAACGATATCGGCTATAGTAATAGTGATTCATCAGAATCAAACATTTGCGAGAAATAATTACATTGTAATCTAAAACGGAAACTGAAACATTTTCATAAAGAAAAAACATGTTAAACTACCGTGTGAGATTTGGTGTATAATTGTTAATGGTCGTTTTGAAACTAAATCATTTGTCGCAATACCCTCTTCAAAGAGTGAATAGATAATTCAAAGATATTGTGAGCAAGACAACGCCGCCGCGATTGTATCTCAACCCTGTCCAGTTCCTTGATTTATCTGTATCAGAAAAAATATTAGAATAGTTGGGTCTGGCAGCGGGTTAGTGCAGGCAATCCGTGATGTGATAACACATTCCTTATGGGTCAATGCATGTCTCTTTCTGTGGATGGTCTGATTTTGTGAACGGTATAGAATAGACGGCATATGGTATAGACGTCCATGGCATTCGTAATTAGATGTTCAAGATATTAGGATCTTAACAGCCAAAATTCAAAGGTGGTCAAATCTGACATTTTTCTTAAATTACTCTTAAAAATATGTTATTTGACAATTTTAGAAAGAGGTTTACTATGTAATTTTATAAAAATAATGGTTTACATGACAGAAAAAAACTATAATTATCCTTCTAAATGGCTAAACCCCGAATATCATAGATCAATAAATGTTCATACTTCTATTATTAAAAAGAAACAATTGCACACGAAATAATGCATTTGTAGTTGTATTTCACTTACATGTAATTGTATATCAATAATTATATCTAAAACGCACATGCATCAGATATTGGTGCGGTGTATGACATGAAAGGATTTCTTATTGTTTTAATGCTTCAGAGACTTATTATTTACGATCTATGTAGGCAAAAAATCAAGGAAATAGCGCTATGATATATATTTAAGGGACATAACTTATTTTCAAAATAATCCCCCATTTCTAACAACATAATAAAACCTTACTAGGCTTACTGTTGCACAATACATCTTAAAGTAACCCTAGGGTAAACAAATGTTCCAATTTCTGGCATTATTTAGCCAGCCTATAAAAGTCACTTAATTAAAATAAAACACCTTTTCATCCTAAGTATATTCTAAGATATTCAAAAATAATGTTTAAAGAAAACATAGAAAGAAACAAGAAATGTCTTTAAAAAGACAGTCGCGAAGTTGTTTTAATGTTATTTACGCTATTGAAACCAAAAGTATAATCTTTATGAAATTCCTAAATTGCCGCTATGTACCATGTGAACACAACTTATCGCTAGCAGTCCAATTAGGTCGCGCCTTAGAATGTTAATGTTAGGTCAGCTAAATAAATTACGTCACGTGATTCAGTCATATCTACTTTATATCAATTCCAATAAATGTAAAATGTTTGCCAAGAACGGTATACATGTATAACATTATTTCGACCGCAAAAGAATACATTTTCTTACAAAGTTTACAACCACAAGAAGAACATATTAAACAGTTGCAGACTCGCTATAAGTTGGCGTGGTCTTAATTATTCTACGCTTGTAGATTTCATCCAATGAAAGGAAGCGTTCCATCTGAATCATTCAATAGAATGGGGAATTTCTTTTGAATAATTAATACGTCATGCCAAGAAATAAAGGTCAAAAGTGAGATTAGACAGTTTGTCCCTTCTGAGGTTTGAACACACAACCCTCAGAAAGCAATTCTGCCCTATTTAAATACTCTTTAATGTGGAGGAATGCGCTAGGATCCCAAATGCCACACGTATCCACTTTTAAAAGTAGGTTAAGGAATAACTAAAAACGATTTCTTTATTTCAGTTTCGATTAACCTTTTACAGATATACTTTGCTTTTAAATTTTGTAACATTCAGCAAAACAGTTTTGGTGATATGTACTCTAGTATTTTTTGTGTGACAAATCATACGATATTGAACATATTTTGACCTTTTTTACCTTACATTAATGTAGACACATATCGTTACGTATATGTAAATATAATTTCTGAGGTTTAGTTAAAATAAAATGACTCGTTCATTACTTTTTGTTTATGGCTGACTTTCTCTGTCGTAGCCCTTTACAGTTTTACAAAAGTGTTTTTAAGACAAATGGAAACGTCCTTTAATGTGATAATCCTTTTAACTGAGTGAAAAGTAAGTCGATGTATGTGTTAGACGTAAGTCCTTTCAGCTTGGAATAAGAGTATACATATTAATAGCTTAACCAAGTTGTTTTACAGGTAAGAGTTCTGTATACAGATCGATAGGATTTCCTCCAAACTTTGAACAAATGATGTTCGTTGATAAACTGGTAGGATTTGAATTTTCCTTTTTTAAAAGTGAATAGTCTACCACCGGGCAGTCACTCCTCGTTACTCTACCCCTTGGTCATCACTCCCTGTTCTAACAATACACACATGTACACACCGGCGACGGCGATATATTATAAATGCCAAGATAAAAAATAAAATCCCCAATTCAAACGAGCAAATGTAAAAAAAAAATTGGAGGGGATTAACTAAACAGTATCATGAACGGAGGAACCATTGTTTATTAAACACATACGAGTGTGTAGGGGTGTAGCGGGAAGGATAACTCTGCATTATAGAGGTTGAAGAATGAGTGCGACATTTAGCGTTGATGTTGCGACATATAGCGTCAGTGCTATTTGTTGCGACATTTAGCGTTAGAGGTGCGACATATAGCGTCAGGTGGTTTTGCGACATTTAGCGTTGGTTGCGACATTTGGCGTCAGCCTTGCGACATATAACGTCAAATGCGACATTTAACGTCGATGCGACATTTAACGTTGCTACAGTGAACATATCAGTGTGAGACCGTATTCGCTGTTAGTCAATGAAATAGCGCACCTATGTGTACTTGTTTGCATATCCTGCTTCCGTAAAATTAGTTCTATTTTCGGTTTTCGTTTGATAAGTCAGCCATTTCTCTACAAGTATGCATGCATTTGCAATAAACTGCAAGCGATGAATGTGTTTAGTGCCTTTGATATTACAGGGCGAATTCTTGTCTAATCGTATTGATTTACACTTTACATAAAAAAGCGACGTAAACATCGAGTTCACTGTCGGGTAACCTGCGGAGGTTGAATGTTTAAACTGCGGCTTGCGAATGATAATTGGAGATTTTGATTATGTGGTTTCCGGTCACTACTTTTTCAACACTTCGTACTCGTTTTCATGTCTCGTCTAGAGGTGAAAACGGGATAAAGTTTATTTTTCTGAATGATCCCACCCGGCCATTTGCCACAACATTGCAAAAACATTATCCCGTTTTCAGGCATTTATCGAATATTCTAACTTTCTTCACATTCACAACATCAAAGCATACGGTTGTAAATATTGGTGCGCTACATCATTTTGAATTATTTAAATTATTTCATAGAAAAATGAGATAATTTACCTGTGAATCGAGAGATGATGTTTACAGATTGAAGGTCCGGGGCGTATCAACCGATGACGTAGCGTACTACAATTGGATTGGTTATCATCTAACACTGAATTTGTACCTGTTGTTAAATTGACCAATGGTCACTTAACCAATTAGAATTGTAATTGTCGTAACGTACTGTTCAAGTCGTATTATATATATGTAGCTTAAAAGACCGCGTTCGAGGCCCAATAGGCCTTGTCCATATGGGAATTTCCAGTGACGAGAGTTGGACAGTTCTAAGTATAAAAGAAACGATCCGCCATGACGGGTTCATCCAAATGCGCAAGGACAAACAATTTTTTCCTGACATAGTCCTGAGTGTTTGATGTTTCCTGACTTAGTCATGAGTATTTGATGTTTCCTGGCTTAGTCCTGAGTATTTGATGTTTCATGAATTAGTCATGAGTATTTGATGTTTCCTGGCTTAGTCCTGAGTATTTGATGTTTCCTGGCTTAGTCCTGAGTATTTGATGTTTCCTGGCTTAGTCCTGAGTATTTGATGTTTCCTGGCTTAGTCCTGAGTATTTGATGTTTCCTGGCTTAGTCCTGAGTATTTGATGTTTCCTGGCTTAGTCCTGAGTATTTGATGTTTCCTGGCTTAGTCCTGAGTATTTGATGTTTCCTGACTTAGTCCTGAGTTTTTGATGTTTCCTGGCTTAGCCCTGAGTATTTGATGTTTCCTGACTTAGTCATGAGTATTTGATGTTTCCTGACTTAGTCATGAGTATTTGATGTTTCCTGACTTAGTCATGAGTATTTGATGTTTCCTGGCTTAGTCCTGAGTATTTGATGTTTCCTGGCTTAGTCCTGAGTATTTGATGTTTCCTGGCTTAGTCCTGAGTATTTGATGTTTCCTGGCTTAGTCCTGAGTATTTGATGTTTCCTGACTTAGTCCTGAGTATTTGATGTTTCCTAACTTAGTCCTGAGTATTTAATGTTTCCTGGCTTAGTCCTGAGTATTTGATGTTTCCTGACTTAGTCCTGAGTATTTGATGTTTCCTGACTTAGTCCTGAGTATTTGATGTTTCCCCGCTTAGTCATGAGTATTTGATGTTTTCTGGCTTAGTCATGAGTATTTGATGTTTCCTGACTTAGTCCTGAGTATTTGATGTTTCCTGACTTAGTCCTGAGTATTTGATGTTTCCCCGCTTAGTCATGAGTATTTGATGTTTTCTGGCTTAGTCATGAGTATTTAATGTTTCCTGGCTTAGTCCTGAGTATTTGATGTTTCCTGGCTTAGTCATGAGTATTTGATGTTTCCTGGCTTAGTCATGAGTATTTGATGTTTCCTGGCTTAGTCATGAGTATTTGATGTTTCCTGGCTTAGTCATGAGTATTTGATGTTTCCTGGCTTAGTCATGAGTATTTGATGTTTCCTGGCTTAGTCCTGAGTATTTGATGTTTCCTGGCTTAGTCATGAGTATTTGATGTTTCCTGACTTAGTCCTGAGTATTTGATGTTTCCTGACTTAGTCATGAGTATTTGATGTTTCCTGACTTAGTCGTGAGTATTTGATGTTTCCTGACTTAGTCCTGAGTATTTGATGTTTCCTGGCTTAGTCCTGAGTATTTGATGTTTCCTGACTTAGTCCTGAGTATTTGATGTTTCCTGGCTTAGTCATGAGTATTTGATGTTTCCTGGCTTAGTCCTGAGTATTTGATGTTTCCTGGCTTAGTCCTGAGTATTTGATGTTTCCTGACTTAGTCCTGAGTATTTGATGTTTCCTGGCTTAGTTCTGAGTATTCGATGTTTCCTGGCTTAGTCCTGAGTATTTGATGTTTCCTGGCTTAGTCATGAGTATTTGATGTTTCCTGGCTGAGTTCTGAGTGTTTGATGTTTTCTGGCTTAGTCCTGAGTATTTGATGTTTCCTGGCTTAGTCCTGAGTATTTGATGTTTCCTGACTTAGTCCTGAGTATTTGATGTTTCCTGACTTAGTCCTGAGTATTTGATGTTTCCTGGCTTAGTCCTGAGTATTTGATGTTTCCTGGCTTAGTCCTGAGTATTTGATGTTTCCTGACTTAGTCCTGAGTATTTGATGTTTCCTGACTTAGTCGTGAGTATTTGATGTTTCCTGACTTAGTCCTGAGTATTTGATGTTTCCTGGCTTAGTCCTGAGTATTTGATGTTTCCTGACTTAGTCATGAGTATTTGATGTTTCCTGGCTTAGTCCTGAGTATTTGATGTTTCCTGGCTTAGTCATGAGTATTTGATGTTTCCTGACTTAGTCATGAGTATTTGATGTTTCCTGGCTTAGTCATGAGTAGTTGATGTTTCCTGGCTTAGTCCTGAGTATTTGATGTTTCCTGGCTTAGTCATGAGTATTTGATGTTTCCTGACTTAGTCCTGAGTATTTGATGTTTCCTGGCTTAGTCATGAGTATTTGATGCTTCCTGGCTTAGTCCTGAGTATTTGATGTTTCCTGGCTTAGTCCTGAGTATTTGATGTTTCCTGACTTAGTCATGAGTATTTGATGTTTCCTGGCTTAGTCCTGAGTATTTGATGTTTCCTGGCTTAGTCATGAGTATTTGATGTTTCCTGGCTTAGTCCTGAGTATTTGATGTTTCCTGGCTTAGTCCTGAGTATTTGATGTTTCCTGGCTTAGTCCTGAGTATTTGATGTTTCCTGGCTTAGTCATGAGTATTTGATATTTCCTGGCCTGACTTGCATAAACCATCTCAAACTCTGAGAAAATCTCAACTGTTGAGATTTTCTCAGATTCGTTGAGAAAATCTCAGTTTCGACCTAAGCGACTTTCATAAAATTTCTCAGCCGAAAATCTCAACTCAGATTCTGAGATTTGTTGAGATTTTCTCAATGACTTTGAGACACCCTTAGACCTATCTCAAACTGCTTGAGAAAATCTCAAAAAGAACGCTTCTAGAACCAAAATTTGCGATCGTAAGGCGTCGAAGGAGACGAGCTCGACGAGTTTTTCGTCAAAGAACCAATGTAGGAGAAATGTACCGAGATCCAGAGATCGTAGGTCGCTTTAGATTTAGTTTCGTGTTCATTTCTTCACTAACTCAAGCATTAGTATCGCATTTGGAAAGCGCAACCAACAGAAATTGTGCGATCTCACCATGCCTGCAAGTTGTGGCAACCCTTAGATTCTTGGCCACCGGTGCCTTTTTGAGGGTCGTCGGTGACACGGTGGGGATATCGGAATCCTCGATGTCCCGTATCGTCCACCGTGTATGTAGAGCGATTGTGGAGGTGCTTTGTAAGAAAGTCATACGATTCCCAACAGGCGATGGACAAATTAAGACAGCCCGAGATTTTCATCAGAAAAGCGGTAATCATTTTATTACTTAGATTCCAACATAACTAGTGTAGTTTTAGTGACATGTAACCCGTGATTGTGATACTGTATCACCGGCAATGCGTATCCGTAGTAACCAATTACTGCCCCTTGTTGATTCTTCTATTTTGAAGGACGAAGGAAGCGCTGTTCAGTATGGAAGAAACGCAGTGTTAAATGATACAAATACTCGTCTAGCCTAGTTGACATCGTGTATAACATATAAAGATTGTTTCTAATCTTTACAAGTTTCTCTGGAGTTGTTATTTGTCACGATTTAATTGGTGTAATGTATAAATGGAAGTGACACCATGATTTCGGATAAACATATTTCGGATTGAATCGCCTTCGTATAAAGTTGTACTGTGTGGATTGATCTATTATCAGTGTATAAATGCACCGTATGTAATACCTGCATGGATGTGATTACATCTGTGTCATAAATCATGGCATGCACAGCTGGGAAATACCATAACAAAATGTGTTTACGATTTTGTTTATGGATTATCCTCATTCAAAGTCAACAGTTTAAGACGCTTCTTCATGCGTATGTTCAAAGACTTATATAAAATACATTGGTAGGTTGATGCAGATCATTTCATATCTTTCCAGAATGTGACAGACTTAATTGACTTAGACCATTTTTAAATTATGGTAGTCTGAAACACCGACAAAGTGCTCTTCACCTTTGCCTTCCTAATGTATAGTTTAGGCCCTGTTGATAGATTTTAGTATAATTCATCGCACTGTACACAAGTTAAATGGAAATAAAGTGTGTTTAAGAGGAAATTAAACGCACTCGACTCACTGAGTCGTTTACTGGTGTTAAGCTATCTTTCATAGATCATGTGACTTGGAGGAAGTACTGAAATGCAATGCAAACAACATCGTTCAATACCTTCGACTAACTCTACATATTATCAACACTATTAAATATTTGAATGATGTGATATTTGTACGTGTTACTGTAGTGCGTTAATGCTTTTTTCATAAATAAATGCCTTACAAGCCATGAAAGTGTGAACATAACTGTTCATATAGTTTGTCAAATCATCAATGGTTTAGTATATGGATGTCACAAAATCTTAAAACACTGCATTGTGACAAACAATGAAACATTGCCGGTTAGTGTTAAAATCATAATTTAAAGCAAAATGCTGTACCTTTATTGAAGGAAAATATGATGTACATGCATTTTTAATTGTTTTATTTCAGGATTCCCCAATGTTTCGGGTGCAATTGACTGCACTCATGTACCAATAGCCGGTCCAACAGAAAATGAAGCGGACTACGTGAACAGGAAAGGGTTTCATTCTCTGAATGTGCAGGTACTAATGAAGTGAATTCTATTTTGGCATAGCATTATGCTTAAATTTTTAATATTTAACACAGTGATTTTCACCTCCTGTAACAGAGGCCTATGATAAGCCTCTTCCCAATTGAAAATTTCTTTAAAATCATGCAGTTTTCCCAAAAATTCAAACCTACACCAGCTATTTTATTTCCCAAATCAGCAATTTAAGTGATAATTCTTCCCAAAATCAACAGGCTAAGGCCTATTTCCAATGAAGAGAAAAAACACTGTAACATAAGTTTATCCCATGCCTAATTTCACTTATGTTTATGCACAATATACAATGTGATAATACCTATAACAGTACATTGAATAATGACTTTCACGATCAAATACATTCAATTCATGATGACTACCTATACTTTGCAAGGACTTCCTCATATTCTATGCTGGTAGCCCTGCTGACTACCTCTTGAAAAAGTTAATGTCGAGCCCTGTCTTTGTTAGATATGACTTGTGTATGATAGCTGACATTGAATTTCACATTGAACTTGACCTTGTATATACTTAAAACTCTTTCAACTTAGCATCTTTGTTAAATGTTATGTAAATTTGTGGAGGCATTCAATGTTAATAAACATTTTTGTACATTTGTCCATACCATAAATATTGACAAATGAAAATCGTCATAATGGTTAAGAACCCAAAGACATCCTTTGAAGATATTGATGAGACAACGTCCATTACATTGTTGTTAACTCATAGTGCTTTATGTCTGTCTTTTCATAAGGATGTCACAAAGGATGTATGTGCGGGTTTTCCTGAATTGGGCTACTTTAATTACAATTTACATGAACTCAGTTCTGCGTATATTGTCAGGTTTCTCTAGGTCAGATGATAATTGTCTGTGTTGCATGTTTTCCATACAGCGAACACCAGATAGTGACAAAAGCAGTATAATCAATTGATTAAAGTAACAGTGTTGAAATTGGTATATGTTGGCATAACAATTTATTGAGATGAAGCCTATTTTTGTTTGTTTCAAAATTTAGCTGTATTTCATTTCATTCACATTGTCAGATGACAAGCGATTCAAGCTACAGAATTACCAGTGTTGTTGCCAAATGGCCTGGATCTGTCCATGACTCCCGCATCTTCAGGGACAGCCTATTGTGTCGGAGATTTGAAGAAGGTAATGCAACAGTATATATTTTACTAACATGCAAATATGAATACATTAAGCACCATGTTTCATTAATTCATTGACCATGATTTTTCTTTTGTTTTCGACTGACTGCCAATGTTTAGCACTTTGATTCGTTAAGTCCAGTCACTCCAATGTATGCATATGTTTGTTTTAAATGACTGCCTCTGTTAAACCACTTGATATTTCATGAAATTCTGCATGGATGGGCTTGTGCTGATATTGTTAAAAGATTTCTGTTCCGTGCATAACTCTTAGTAAACCGGTTTTGATGTCTTGTTTGAAATTGACGAAGAAAAATTATCTGGGACATGGTCCTGCTACATGTATGTAAACATAGCCTTGCTTTCACAACAATTGAAGGCAATGGAGTTTCTCTGTGTAATAAAAAGACAATGTGAAATTTTCAATTAATTATCATTTATTCATGACATAACAACAATAAAGTACAAGAGCTGTCCATACGACAACATGTGTGACTATTCGAATTTTAGTCATTATGATGTGATAAAAACAATTATATACTAAGAACTACTGGAATAAAATTATTTTAACAATGCATTTTAGTCACAATGAAATAAATTAATTCACTACAGCTAAAAACAGGAGTTACCTATAAACTGAAAAGTGTGACAGCCATAGACAGATGCATGAATTTTCATATGATTGATTTTATTGATACCAAATAACTTTCCTTATTACAAAATTTCGACCTTTGGCATGTAAATAACTCAAATGTATTATGTCATGTATATATGTCGTGATTTAGTTAATATTCATTCTAAATCTTGGCTACAGTCTACCTTATCAGTGTAAATAAGGTACTGATTTAGATTTAAAAAATACAACATATTCTGACATTTCTATTTTATTTACAGGAAATTACAGTGGACTGTTGTTGGGCGACTCCGGGTATCCATGTCGGCCATTTCTTATGACACCATTTATCAACCCAAACACAGCACAAGAACAACGCTTCAATAATTCTCTTTGTAATGCACGAGTGTGCATTGAACAAACATTTGGGATCCTTAAAAGAAGATTCCCAATCCTTACAACTGGCATAAGAATGTCACCTGAGAAGGCATGCATTATTGTGTCTGCATGTGCGGTCTTACATAATCTGGCGCTTGAACGTGGTGAAGAGTTGCCAGATTATGATTATGACGATGAAATGCAACAAGATGATCCAGTCCCTGTCAATGTAGTTGGGGATGGTGCTGCATTTCGTCGTCATATTTGCGATAATATTATTTAGCTCACTTTTTCAAAAAGTGAGTATTTGTGGTCGGTCATTTCCGTCATATGTCCTAACATGCTATTGTCCATCATTTTATTGTGTTTTAAATTCAATATGTAAATACCCTCGCATGCTGTGTAGACTTAACAGCCATCGCCATGTGAGTTGCGCGTGAAACATTGTCTAATTATGGTTAACATTTGTGGTAATTATACTAGAATTATACTAGAATCCTACCATGATTGACCAAGTTACAGAACAGAAATGCTTTAGAACAGACAGACAGACTGCCAGACGATACCAGAGTTATATCCCCACTATTTTAGTGGGAGTATAACTAGGTCATTACATAAAATCTAATGATAACATGTGTATTCAATAGAAGCGTTATTTAGTGGTGGTGTAGACACGTTAACTAATTATCAGTAATTACTGTTATGTAACAGTGATTCATTGATGAAACTTTTTCTTTACACAACGAAATTGTGGTAGATTAATATTTAAGTAATAAATTAATGTTTTAGATCAATGCACGCTCATGCCTTACAAAGAGAATTGGTTGGAAGTGCTGTTCTTGTGTTGTCTTCACAAGTAATTGGAATACTCTAGTAGAAACTGTCGAAATTCTGCCTTAAGTGTAAAGACATAATTTGATATTCTTCTTCTTCTGTTATAATTTTAACTACAAATATATGATAACAATAACACAACCATCATGGACCCTCCAGGTAATTGTTTGGAGAATTCACAAATTCAAAATACGTTGCTTAGGTCATTAACTTTAAATGGTTTGTGACATTTTTATTTTTTTACAAATAGTAAGTTACATTTATCAAGAAAAATGTCTCATGTTAATTACATGAATATTGCATTGTTTATATTCAAACAGATACTATGAAACCATGTTTACATTTACTTTGTACAGAGACAAATATAACAATGGATTGTCATCTTAAAAACAATGTGTTGTACATAAAACTGTAAAACTTCATTAAACATTAATTATTTAAAAATGTTAAATGATTCATAAAACATATGTCTATAAATATTAAGACACTGTTCTGATAAAAAAATCGTAGTTTATAAGAAGGGATAGCAAATTTCTTAGTTTGCTCCTGACATGACATTAATTAAAGGTTTATTCATCACACCCATTTGTTCCTCTACACCTAAGATTTTTCAGGTCCGAGGTAGCTACAAACACCTACACTTAAAAATCGATATTTAATTATTGACAGCTGTATAAACATGTAAGTGTCCATTCTAAGTTCTAACAATTATAAAATTGATACACACTTTTCGTTGGTAATACAAATTATTATTGTGAGCTCATTTAAAACTATCTTACGCATATTTGAAATGTATAAATCTAAATGAATATATCGAAAGAACCCATATAAGTACCGGTGTAAATGCCGTATTCTCATTAACCGTTACCATCCCGTACACCAAATAACATGATTACGTTATTTTTACGACACACTGACTTTAGCTCTATAATGTGAACATGGGTATCGAGATTCCTATATCGAAGTTCGTTTATATCGAACCATTTTGGCAGGTCCCCCGAACTTCAATATAACGAGTTTCGACTGTACATTCATCAGATTGTCGTACAATCTTGTTTCCATTTCAAAGCATTTGAATATGTGTGTATTAGATTTAGTATTATACATGAACATCAGAAAAACTATGTTTTTTCCAAATTCTAATGCTATTAATTACGCAATAATTTTCTATTAATGTCAGTAAGAATGAAACTCTCAGGACGCAGTCCATATTTACTAAGTTTTCAAAAGTAAAATGTCAAAATATTTTATGTCGAAATAAATCTATCTAAAAGATTCATACATATTTATGAACTTTTTAGTTATTCGAATTTTACGTTCATGGACTGCTGGACTGAGTATTATTAAGTTAAGGTATTAGGATCCTAACAACCAAAATTCTAAAGATGGTCAAATCTATTTTTTTTTTTTTTTTTGATAACTTTGACATATGTCATTTGACAATGTTATAAAAGAGTTAAATGTTTGACCACATATTTTTTTTTTAAAAATGATTGTTCAAATAACCGAAAAGCCTTTATCCTTCTATTCGGCTAAAACATGTGCATGTTGGATCAATAAATGATCATAATTTCATTATTTAAAATACATATGCACAGGAAATTGTATTCGGTGTTGTGTATTTTACATAATTGTATGTGAATATATTTAAATAGTATCAGATATTAGCACATTGTACGTAAAAGAAACACATTGCTTATTTCTTCAATGCTTCAGAGACCTACTGTTTATGAACTTTTTTGGCAAAATCAAGGAAAATTGCGCTTTTCAATTTTTTAAATTGACACAACTTTTACTAAAAAGGTTTGTCCTTAATGAGGTTTGAAATCACAGCCCTCAGTTTCTATAATGTTGGCAGTCATGAATTCTAGCCTATTTAAATACTCTTCAAGGTGGAGGAAATGCGTTAGGATCCTAATACCTTAATAGACAAGAAACAAATACAAAAAATGTAATAACAGTTCTAATTTGTCATACAAACAGTTAATTCATTTTTTGTATTTGTCTCCTAAGTTTAATATTTTCTAAGATTAAATTCTCTTTTTCGATTTGGTTTACGGTCCTTTTGAATAGTCTTTTGACTGTAGTCATTTCCTCTGGTGTTATGTTCATGCCAAGGAATTCACAATCTGAAAATCAAACATATCAATGCTATATTGTTTATGCTTAGCATACAAGATGATGTTTAACATAACCTTGCAGTGATCGTCAATTAAAGTGAATCAGTGTAGCATATTTTCATTAGTTACATCAGCTGTCGCACTGTTAATTAAATCTGTCTTGTCAAATGAATCTGTTACCCAGATCCAAGGGAAATAAAGGTATGAAATATTTGCATTTATGCAAATGCTCATTATAATTATATTGATTGTCACTGGTCATCACGGTATATCATACAGTGGAAATACCAGTACATTTTCACTTACCTTCATCTTCTACAAATGTTTTTCTTTTTAAATTTTTTTATTTGTTATCTATGGGTAGTACATCAAAATGTTCTGGTGGTATATTCTTTGCTTGTGATGTACCTGCCGAAAACAGGAATTTTTAGGATAGGTTATGATTAAGTGTGAGAATATTAAACAAGAGGGCCAAGATACTAACGCTGAATACTTGCTGTGGATTTCTTCCCACAGCAAGCCCTTCGTCTTTGCCGTACACTTTGCCCCTTCAAATTTAGTACAAAGCTTATCGTAATAACTGGGTCCATCATCATCATTCGTGACGATCACCACCAAACTGGCTTTCTCAGCCTCTGTCCACAGAGGAGAGCGCTCCTTTTTTATTTGCGTAGCAATAACTGCATTGGCGTCGATTGTTGACAGAGCCATTGTTGACAGTATCGTCTGCTGACAGATTGCGGGAAAATTCACGCGACATTGCTTACGTCACTAAAACAGGTGCGCGTTTAACAAAGGGAGGTAACTTGTCGCTTACGTAATTAACAAACATAAAATATTCTCCGTGTATCTCAACGTTGAGAAAATCTCAGCTGAGAACTTTCTCAGGTTGAGCTTAGTTTTTTATGCCAATCGAAATTCTAAAGTTTGAGAAAAATCTCAGCTGAGATTTTTCTCAACCATTCTGAGACGAACTCAAGCTTGAGATTAACTCAAATCTGAGATGGTTTATGCAAGTCAGGCCTGGCTTAGTCCTGAGTATTTGATGTTTCCTGGCTTAGTCATGAGTATTTGATGTGTCCTGGCTTAGTCCTGATTATTTGATGTTTCCTGAATTAGTCATGAGTATTTGATGTTTCCTGGCTTAGTCTTGAGTATTTGATGTTTCCTGGCTTAGTCCTGAGTATTTGATGTTTCCTGGCTTAGTCCTGAGTATTTGATGTTTCCTGGCTTAGTCCTGAGTATTTGATGTTTCCTGGCTTAGTCCTGAGTATTTGATGTTCCCTGGCTTAGTCCTGAGTATTTGATGTTTCCTGACTTAGTCATGAGTATTTGATGTTTCCTGGCTTAGTCCTGAGTATTTGATGTTTCCTGGCTTAGTCCTGAGTATTTGATGTTTCCTGGCTTAGTCCTGAGTATTTGATGTTTCCTGGCTTAGTCATGAGTATTTGATGTTTCCTGGCTTAGTCCTGAGTATTTGATGTATCCTGGCTTAGTCATGAGTATTTGATGTTTCCTGGCTTAGTCCTGAGTATTTGATGTTTCCTGAATTAGTCCTGAGTATTTGATGTTTCCTGGCTTAGTCCTGAGTATTTGATGTTTCCTGGCTTAGTCCTGAGTATTTGATGTTTCCTGGCTTAGTCCTGAGTATTTGATGTTTCCTGGCTTAGTCCTGAGTATTTGATGTTTCCTGGCTTAGTCCTGAGTATTTGATGTTTCCTGGCTTAGTCCTGAGTATTTGATGTTTCCTGGCTTAGTCCTGAGTATTTGATGTTTCCTGGCTTAGTCCTGAGTATTTGATGTTTCCTGGCTTAGTCCTGAGTATTTGATGTTTCCTGACTTAGTCCTGAGTATTTGATGTTTCCTGGCTTAGTCCTGAGTATTTGATGTTTCCTGACTTAGTCCTGAGTATTTGATGTTTCCTGGCTTAGTCCTGAGTATTTGATGTTTCCTGGCTTAGTCCTGAGTATTTGATGTTTCCTGGCTTAGTCCTGAGTATTTGATGTTTCCTGACTTAGTCCTGAGTATTTGATGTTTCCTGGCTTAGTCCTGAGTATTTGATGTTTCCTGACTTAGTCCTGAGTATTTGATGTTTCCTGGCTTAGTCCTGAGTATTTGATGTTTCCTGACTTAGTCCTGAGTATTTGATGTTTCCTGGCTTAGTCCTGAGTATTTGATGTTTCCTGGCTTAGTCCTGAGTATTTGATGTTTCCTGGCTTAGTCATGAGTATTTGATGTTTCCTGACTTAGTCCTGAGTATTTGATGTTTCCTGGCTTAGTCCTGAGTATTTGATGTTTACTGGCTTAGTCCTGAGTATTTGATGTTTCCTGGCTTAGTCCTGAGTATTTGATGTTTCCTGACTTAGTCCTGAGTATTTGATGTTTCCTGGCTTAGTCCTGAGTATTTGATGTTTCCTGACTTAGTTATGAGTATTTGATGTTTCCTGACTTAGTCCTGAGTATTTGATGTTTCCTGACTTAGTCCTGAGTATTTGATGTTTCCTGGCTTAGTTCTGAGTATTTGATGTTTCCTGGCTTAGTCCTGAGTATTTGATGTTTCCTGGCTTAGTCCTGAGTATTTGATGTTTCCTGGCTTAGTCCTGAGTAGTTGATGTTTCCTGGCTTAGTCCTGAGTATTTGATGTTTCCTGGCTTAGTCCTGAGTATTTGATGTTTCCTGACTTAGTCCTGAGTATTTGATGTTTCCTGGCTTAGTCCTGAGTATTTGATGTTTCCTGGCTTAGTCCTGAGTATTTGATGTTTCCTGGCTTAGTCCTGAGTATTTGATGTTTTCTGGCTTAGTCCTGAGTATTTGATGTTTCCTGACTTAGTCCTGAGTATTTGATGTTTCCTGACTTAGTCCTGAGTATTTGATGTTTCCTGGCTTAGTTCTGAGTATTTGATGTTTCCTGGCTTAGTCATGAGTATTTGATGTTTCCTGGTTTAGTCATGAGTATTTGATGTTTCCTGGCTTAGTCCTGAGTATTTGATATTTCCTGGCTTAGTCCTGAGTATTTGATGTTTCCTGGCTTAGTCATGAGTATTTGATGTTTCCTGGCTTAGTCCTGAGTATTTGATGTTTCCTGGCTTAGTCATGAGTATTTGATGTTTCCTGACTTAGTCCTGAGTATTTGATGTTTCCTGGCTTAGTCCTGAGTATTTGATGTTTCCTGGCTTAGTCCTGAGTATTTGATGTTTCCTGACTTAGTCATGAGTATTTGATGTTTCCTGGCTTAGTCGTGAGTATTTGATGTTTCCTGACTAAGTCCTGAGTATTTGATGTTTCCTGACTTAGTCATGAGTATTTGATGTTTCCTGACTTAGTCCTGAGTATTTTATGTTTCCTGACTTAGTCCTGAGTATTTGATGTTTCCTGGCTTAGTCCTGAGTATTTGATGTTTTCTGGCTTAGTCCTGAGTATTTGATGTTTCTTGACTTAGTCCTGAGTATTTGATGTTTTCTGGCTTAGTCGTGAGTATTGAAGGATAACATTATCATATATTGTGTTTATTGATTAAATTGCATTTTGTCAGGTTGACTGCTCACATAATGTGATTAGATTACATGTACGGGTGTAATTGGATGGACTACTCGCATTATTGTGATTATTGTATATGACAGTTTACTGAAATATTCAGTCAATATGGAAATGTATAATCCAGTTTGAATTATTAACACTCCATGAGTAGAATTATTATCAGTTAGTCATATATAGTGAATCATCAAATCACGTCACATACAGCGACTTTAAACTGTAGTTTGTCTGCTCAACCAAACATCATTTTAGATTTGCAAATTCCATGTCATGTCGAAAGACAGATGTTACCTAGCTACATTTGTTTCAGTCATACATGTGTATTTAGAAATACTTTATATATCTTCATAACAAATTGATTTATGAAATTTATAAAGTTTGATACTGATGACATTCAATAGTGTTTTATGTTTTAATTTTCCATATTTATTACTATCGATACTGATATCGTTTCATTGAGTTATAGGTTCTTCATTGATTATCATTGAGTCAATTATTACTTTGATGCTGATATCGTTTCATGGTGTTCAATGTTTACAAATGTATATCGAAGTTTCTTTTAATGACTGACTGAGGCATCAAAGATCCATAAATAACAGCATTTCAGAGTGTTTTATGTGTATACGCTTTGAACATCTTTAATGGACTTTATAGGGTAGCAAAGTTTCAATTAGTATTATTTATTATACTGATATCAAATCATTGTGTTTTATGTAAACAATCGTAAGTTTGATTGACTCAGTCAGCAAAGATTTATTGCTTTTGATGTCAATATTATTACATTGTGTTTAATGTATATATCAAAATTGCATCTTTGTCTGACTAATCTATTTCGTTTGAAGTTAGCAACATTTCATTGTGTTTTATGTACAGTATATACGCTTCCTCTTTGATTGCAGAAGATAGCAACGATTTATTACTTTTGATACTGATATTATTTAATTGTATTTTATGCATACAAATATGTTTTACTACAAATGTGTTGTGGTTTATCTAGTTCGTCACATGGTACATTGAACCTGTGACATCTTGAATAGACGAGACGTTTCCATTGATTTCCAGTTAACGACTGTAGCCCGCATAAAGTTGATACAAATATAAGCGGATTAAACTCCCGTGGATTATTTATCAAGGTTTATGCCATTTTTCATATATTTATGCAATCAATGTTTATCAATTCCCTTGCTTACTAACGGCAACTTTTGCAGTCAGGAGAGATTGTGATTTATTTTGCCCCTATATTACTAAAGTTTGACTCCATATACATGTAAACTAATAATTACAGATTATAATTATGGCTGGAAAGGAAACTATTCTTGTTACTGGCGGCACTGGTCTCGTTGGATCTGCTATAAAATATGTCGTAGAAAATGGTGAAAAAATGCCAAATGAAGAATGGATATTTGTTTCTTCAAAAGATGCAGATCTCAGGTTTGACTTGATCTTTATAATATTGTTACATTCAATTAAGTTTAGCCGATGTTTAGTTTAGCTTTGTTCTGATATTTAAACAAACACTTTATTTTGCATTAAACTGACAAGATGTCTTTGGAATTAAAAGATTGCCAAGATATTCACAAACAATGACTTGAGCCTGTAATTCTTATTTGACATGATGTCTTTGAAACTGAGAGCTTGCCAAGATATTCACACACAAAAGAAATGATGTAAACTTTTACACGCATTTTCATTGAACAGTCCACATTAATGTCACGGCTTTAATATTGTGATTTTCATTCTAACAATATCTTCAAATATAAAGATATTTTCCCAGTGTGTAACAATGTAACCATTTGATAATAGAACATGCAGAAAAATTAATTTCTGTGTGCTTGTTTAAGTATAATTTTCTAAGAAGAATAGACCATTCCACGTAAATACATTGTCGCAAACTAGAAAACAACAATTTGGTCGTTACTGGCATATCTTATGTGCAATTTATATGTGAAAGAATGTCTTTTATTGATAGTAATGATCATTATTAGTCACAAGAAGTACCATGTTAAGGAATAAAAGCATCCTGACAAGATACATAAAAAAGACAGGATGATGTCACAACCTGCACGAAGATTACGTTTCAGATTTTACAGAGGCAGTTACTGATTCGAGATATACGGTTTGGGCATGGTATAACCTTCCAAACTAATTGTTTGGTTATATGTTTAAATAAATATACTAACTGCAATCGTTCCACACGCACAAATAACTTAAAGTTGGCTACTGTCCATTGGGGACTCTTTACCTGTATCCATACGTGACACGGCTATACAGTTTATTATTATAATTGATTACACCCATTTGAATGAATTGAATATAGTGGTTTGTTAGTCCTTTAGTAGTTAAAACCATACAGGATGACCATCTTTGAATTTAGCTACAAGTTTTTCCGGTTTTAACTTTAAGGTAAGAATGTATATTTTACGTGACGAAGCTTTACATGACGATTTATTGGTTGTTTAAGACTTGGACGCAATAATAACGATATTAAATTCGCCAAGTTTAGCAAAGTTATTGACAACAACTGCCGGGAGGCCACAAATGGTTGAAACCGTCAAATGAATCTGACTGTCTCTTGAAATACATGGTGATGAAAGGGATAAGTGTACGAAATGTTTAATATTTCGTGGAAATCATGTCACCAAATTACGTAGAACGTAATAATGAATGTACCAGGACTGACTTAAAAACTTATTTGAATTCGGCTTGAAATCAATGCGAACCAAGCATATAACTCCTATTTTAACATGTCACGTAAAACTGCCGCATTGTCACGTGAAATCAAAATTTAATAGTCCTTTTGTAACATTGCAATTTTTCATTATTGCTATAAAATCATGAGTATAATTGAATGTCCATTGCATGTAATACCTTATTTTAAGCTTTTGTAAGTTAACTGATACCAAACATGCTTTCATTTAATCTTTTGAGCGGCGCAATTCATGCAAAATAAAATTAATTTGTTTTTCTTCATCTGTCGACCATCATAATTATATGAAAATCAATCTCTTTTACTATCATAAGTATTTCAGTTAAAGAAAACATCGATCATTTCGTGTATATTGATTCATATGATTAGATGCCTGCAGAACTTCTTGCATGCGACCATGATGAAATGTCTTCCATGACAGATTTGATTCCAGTATTCAATATTCTTTCTCTTTGTGATATTCAGTAATAAAGAACGAGACTAGGTATTAAATGATAATTGAAAACAGATGCTCTGCTAATTTCACATACAAATGTATACATTTTATACCCAGTAATAAATAAATCATCAATTTATTCACCAAATAGGGCAAGTTTGCTTTTATAAGGCATAACTTTAACCCTGTTTAATTTATATTTGCATTCCAAATCACGACAAACTCCTATACTAGGAGGAAGAAAGAATATCGTGAACGATAAAATGTTAAAGCAGATAGTAAATGGTTAGAAAATAAGAGTCACGAATAGAACTACAAAATACTACACCAAGGTAGGATAATCAAATAAAAATACATGCAAAGAGTAATCGCCAGAAGTGAGCAAATTACAAAGTCAGAAAAGGTGTATCGCTGAATGCTGATAAATACGATGATAATGTTTATCCATCATCATTCACAGTTACACGTGCGAAAAAAAGAAATATCAAGTTTACATGTCATTCATGTAAATAAATGTATAATTATATTTCCAGTCACATTCGCATTTATCCTGTAAAGGAACGCTTTCTTCCGTTGAACATTCTTCACGGACACATGTGGTATTTCTGCACACGATATGTTCCTCATCTAACCCAGTGACGCAATGCGTCTTCGTTGTCCTTTTAATTTGTATTTGGATAATCTGAAGTACGCTGAAAATAGTTCTTGTTGATATGACTAATTCCGTTTGTGTTACGACACAGTTATTTTTTTTTATATTCTAAATGAACAAATATTTCAAATATATCATCGGCATGCATGGTAAAAGCCAAATCGTTAGTTTACATATTTAACACTCTTGTCTTTCCATTTAAGGTTATTATAAGTATAAAATAGTTAGATTTTTATTCGTTTCTAACTTTACAATTTGCCCTTAGAATATTTTGTTTGGAGTTTCGCTAACTACTCACAAAAACACGGTCCTTACACTTCATTTTTGTTCTTTTTGGTAAACTTATTTAAAAAAATGTAAATACCATTTTGACAGGTATTTTGGATTCAATGTAAAAAATAGTGTGGTTTTGTTCCAAATGTGCAATTTTATTCTGCCTTTTGGAATATTTTCATTGATTTAATTTGTCCGCAGCTCAAACCTGGTTGCTATCAAAGCCTATCTAAAGATTACCTTTACAGTATATCATATTCTAATACATGTACAATATTTTATATGTTTAACTTCAGTGATGAAAATGCCACCCGAGCCATGTTTGAGAAATATAAACCTACCCAAGTGATCCATTTGGCAGCCATGGTTGGTGGTCTGTATAGACACATGAAATACAACATAGATTTTTTTGTAAGTACTACATGAACATATTTTGTGGTAATTAATGATTATTTGGCATAAGAAAAAATGTTTGCTCGTGGTAACCTTTTACCTCTGGTTCGTTTACCTACTAGATCAAAGATTTGCCATGATTTTACTGTCAAAGAATTGCCCGTATACTTCTGAGGCACGGTACACTGGATTAACATTTCCGCTACAAAATACCGAAAACTGCTTTGAAATTCGTCCTCAAATAAGACGGCAATGTTAATTCGAAAATGACACCTACTGTGTTCTTTTAAGCTGAGCAATTAACAATTGAAGTGTCGGATCATTATCGTCTCATGAAATCAACTAATTTGACGCACCCCATTCAATTTTGATAGCCAATCAAAATCGCTAATGTTTACGGTTCAATAATTGAAACCACGCCCAGGTTTGATGTCTAAGTAAGAGTAAGAGATTTTGTGTCATTAATGAATTGATAGTATCTTATCGTACAAATACAATGCACATTACGGTAGGGATATTTCACGTTGATAAGAAACGTCGATAAAGGGGTGCAATATTTATCGCAACAAAACACCATTTTTGAGCGTTCGATTAGAATTTTTTGTTGCTTGGAATTAAAGTATGATATTTAATCTTTGTAAATAACGTAAAATAGCGATTATAGCCAATCCCGATACGTTAAGGGTAAACATTGTTTCTTTCTGCGTGAGCCGACCTACCTTATTATTTCTAAGCGACCTTACTAGGCCCGAGGCACAGTACATATATCTGATTTTACCTTGCCACGCGCTTTCATGAGCCAAAACAATGAAACAAGAAAAAAACATGTTTTGCCTTACACTTCTACATTGTTAAAATATTTTAATTCCACTTTGATTTTTGTTGTATGATACGAACACAAGGTTAAGACCATTTCTCAACCGTCGGTTGGGAATTTTATCCTACATACAGAAGAGCTACTATTCCGTTCTATTTTTTCAAAAAGCGCGTTTTCATTTCAGTGGCATAAATACAAACACAAATATGTTCGTGCATTTATGTCAAAATCAGATGGCAATGCAAAATCGTAACCGAGAAATACAAAACAGTCGTAATTACCTCAGAATACTACAATATTTACTATCAGTACGCACATTTCAAGGCATGATGACGTCATAATGCACGTGCTGTATTTGCAAATTGCTGAGCTACTGATCATATGCGGTAACATAAACCAAAGTACCGAAAGCTCATGGTGTAGAAAAGCGTAATACTTCATCAAAGTCTGTATCAAAGTTCATGCGTGCCGAGAGAGTGAAGGTTATGGAAAGCTGAACTATCGTTCAGTTTTAAAAACTCAGCCCAATACCTCACTCTACAAAGAAATTCAACTTTTAGATGCTTTGTAGTTTCGAACAACAGCAGAACCTTCAGAACTTTGATTATACTACCTTATCACCAATTATTTTCACTGACCATGTCTAGCTAGGTCCTTGATAAAACATTAGTAATCATATTTAGCTATACGGGAATAAACAACCATTTACCAGTACTTTTGTAAACATTTAGATCTTATTTGGTTGACTCCACACGTCATAAATATTTATGTTGGATCTTGAAATTATCTTGTATCAAAAATATTATAGTTTGGTGGAGTTTTACTATGGTCATATTACACAAGACAGGAGTGCTAAATAAAACAATGGTAGCTGAATATTCCCTATTAAACACCCCTTACATGCCGCTGTACACCTCCTACACATCACTTACATACCCCTGCACATCCCTTACACACCCCTTACATGCTCCTGCACTTCCCCTACACATCACTTACATGCCCCTGCACACCCCTACAATTCCCTAACATGTGGTGCTAAGCCCCTACAAACCCCTTACACATCACTTACGTGCCCATGCACTTCCCCTACACATCACCTGCATGCCCCTGCACACCCCCTATACACCCCTCACATACCCTAACATGCCCCTGCATTTCCCCTACACATCACCTACATGCCCCTGCACAACCCCATACTCATCACTTAGTATTACATGCCCCTGCACAATCAGTATTCTACCATTTTCTCTTGAACATTTCTTAATAAAAAACTCATTTTCAGACTACTTGACAAAAACTAGGTATCTAAGACAACTTTCGGCTTTGTGTCCCAAACATGTGATGTACGAAACTTCCCTAGATATAATCGTACTTTGAATTTTGTTCGTAGAAACTTTAAAGCCAGTACTAATAAGTATGACCCACTGGTAGAGTAACTTTTTTTCTAGCCTTGTTGTGACCGTGAATTTGTTTTATATTGTTAGTAGATCTAGTTATATAATAAATATTGTATTGATTTATATGACATATCTTAACAATAACATTATTAGTTTACATATGAACCATTTTTGCACAACTCATGTCTTTTGTCGCACTGTTCATGGTGAAATAAGTATTATTTTACTATTAAATTAGATTTGCATAAATATTAACCGTGAAAGAAGTTCAATATTTAAAGTGGATAAAGATCTCGTGTCTTCAATCAGTTTTCGTTTGTTCACATCTCATGTATATCCCATATATATTTGTTACAGGATACATCTGCAATAACAAAACTAAGTTTTGACAGATGTTGATGTATGTCGCGGCCGAGGTCCAGTGGTTGCGCTGGATTTGAAAATCCCAAAATCCGGGTTCGATTCCCGGTCACAGCAGGTCATGCCCTTCCACGAAAATTTGACAAATATGCTTTCCTGATAATAAAAGCCATTTTTAGAAAACATCTCTCCATTTTGAGATAATTCTGGACAAAAAGGATTTAGTATTCACAGATTCAAGGTCATATACCAAAATCCCTTTTTCCCACTAAAACTCTGTATGAATAGGAAAACCTGTTTTACATAGCTCAGTCTAACTTGTAACTTGTTTATTTGACTTTCAGAGGATGAATGTCAAGATCAATGATAACGTATTGCACATGAGCTACGAGTTTGGTGTGAAGAAAGTCGTGTCATGTCTATCAACCTGTATATTTCCTGATAAAACATCGTATCCTATTAATGAGGAAATGGTATATCTTAAAGTCTTAATGTATAGTCATTGCCGTGTACATATGTATGTTTAATATTCACGGTACCGGCTGTATATAATTAAGATACAATATGCACATAATAATATAACAGTTTAGATTGCCAAAACACTGTACTTCAAAATCAACAGAATCTTGCAACATATCGCCAACTTTTAAAAAAATGCAATGTGTGCAATGTAACAAGTGGTACTAATTTTCAACGCGGATGTAAGAGGCGTCACGTAATTGTAAGTAGAAAAAGCAATGTACAGCTATAGGTGCTACGCTCCTAATAAGTGACTTATTTTCTCCATATCAGGCTCCCGGCACAATTTGTGCGATATATTTTTCAAATGAAATGCGGGCATTTCATTGCACAAGAAATTCGGATTAACTGCAAGTAGATCTGACAAATTTGATAAATTCGCACAATACTGGTCAATGCTGTCATAGTTTTTCTTTGTTCATCTTGTATACTATAGGTACACAATGGACCACCACATGATTCTAACTGGGGTTATTCATATGCTAAAAGAATGGTTGATGTTATGAACAAGTAAGTGTTTATCCATGGATTGCTACGGTCATGTATTTCAGTTTGGAGCGTACAAAACCAGTCATAACAGTTCGATTACACATAGCTAAGGGGGATTAACAAAATCAATTGAATTATATTCTGTCAAGCCTAACTGACCACTGAACATTCAAGAGAAACAACTCACCACTGAACTGACTATAAGATACTTAAAGGGATACAATTGATCACACATACCCACACATACATATATAAAAGAAGTTAACAACACAAAAAACTCAAACTCAAGATATACAATATACCGACCCCATCGCACTTGGATATTTGACATGTAGCATTAGCTCGTGAACCTGCACCGGTTTGGATCTTTATCAAGGGTCACTTAATTGTACATATGAAAATCTTCAGCAGCTGATGATTGAATTGATATGGAATCCCATTTATGTCACCAATTTGATCCACACAGTCAGGATACGCTCTCTGTAAAATGCTGATCATACGATCTTGGTCAAGATGGTTGAATTTCAAATATAGGTATATTTTACAATGTTTACCTGGCAGTATCATGATATTCGAATGACCTCCATTTGTCTTTTAATAAAATTGACCATAATTTTACTACTTGTGCAACCGATTCAGAAGTTATAATCAACAGTTGGACAGTTGGGGTACATAACACTTTGTTATCATGGCAGATAACTTCCCTTGATTTAATTACCCCAATGTGTGAGTATGAGCGACATAGGGTCATCATGGCTCTCTTGTTCTATTTTACAGAGGTTACAGCCAGAAAGACAATTCTCTGTTCACAGCTGTTATACCAACTAACTTGTTCGGACCTCATGATAATTTTGATTTAGATGATGGCCATGTTTTGCCCGGATTGATCAATAAAGCTTTTTGCGCTCAAAGTAAGAAGCAGTCAAATTCTCTAGTATAGGTAGAAGTATTTAGCTTGACAAGTTGATTAAGGGTACATGTACATGTATATGATAAATAGCGCTGCAGGTGTGAGATGAGTTAAAATGTCTTTTACGGTCCCATTACGGGGAATGTAAATGACTTGATGTTATCATGCTCTGTACAATGGTCTGCTGCTGTCGGAAGCGGGTACATGTACTTTAGAATTGACGCTTACTGGATATTTTTTAACAAACTGGAATTTTCGTGTCATTTTCAACGACAGTTCACTGAACACAAACAATGTATTGTTATATGTAATTTATTTTCTCTTAAATACTAATTGATGACTCTGCTCAAAACTATTGGACAATTTTGCTCAAAACTATTTGATAATTTTGCTCAATACTATTTGATAATTTTGCTAAATACTACATTTGTTTTTGATAATTCTGCTTAATACTATTGGATTATTTGATGATTCTGTTACTCACTATTTCATAAGTCTGCTCAATACTATCTGGTAATTCTTTTCAGCACTAAATTGCAATTCTGCTTAACAATGTTTGATAATTCTGCTCAATATTATTTGCTGATTCTGGTCAATAATGTATAAAAGGTTTGGTCAATGTTAAGAAATTCTGCTCAAAACTAATTGAATTGAAAATAATTGTTCTTTGTACTATATAAATCTGCTCAATTTCGTTGGATATTTTCTGCTTAATACTGATGCACAGTTTTATAATTATATGCATGTTGTTGTATTATTACAATGCTCATTGACTGTATCTGCAGGGGATGGTTCTGAGTTTGTTATCTGGGGAACTGGATCTCCCAGAAGACAATTTATGTATTCTAGAGATTTAGCACGACTCATGATCTGGGTTCTAAGGGAATATAAAGAGATTGAACCCATCATTCTCTCTGGTAGGTCAAGGTCACAAGAAGATACATTTATAACATATGTATTTGCTCTTTTGGCATAACACAACCATGCAAAATTCTCATTTGTATGCTCCAGTCATCACATGATGAGGGGACATATAGTGTCCGCCGTGTCCATCTGTCCGTACGAGGTTAAAGTCCAGCTGCCACCTGGGGCGACTTTTTGTTGTTTTTAGATAGCAAAATATTACATGAAACATAGTTATCACAATTGCATTCTGTAACTATTGCTCTTTTAACAAAATGTGTTAATCTAAAGACTTGCATCAATAACTACCAAATACAGCGGATTTTGAAAGACTTTGACTCATAAAACGTACCAAATTGTACATACAAATTCTATAATGCATATCTGTATTAACTATTAAGTGGTTTTGCTGACAACGACTGTTTAATTCATGTTGAAAAACAATCTTCAGTGCTTCATCAAAACCTTTATGTGAAGCACGGGGGTCAGGCACGTTAACTGGATGATATATTTAGGCCTTAAATTGACTCATGGACTAATCAATCGCATAGTTGACATTTTAGGCTTTAATACACCATCCTTTCAATAAGCTAATTAGCTACCCTGTAATATGCTATCACGTACATTGTGTCTACTAAGTCTTATAGGTATGTATTGACCTTCACATTATTGTTACAGTGAGTGAGTCTGATGAAGTGAGTATAAAAGAAGCAGCTGAAGCTGTACTTGAAAGATTTGACTTCAAAGGGAAGGTAACCCTTGACACTACTAAATCTGATGGTCAGTTTAAGAAGACAGCATCCAATGAAAAACTGTTGGGTTATCTCCCAAATTTCAAGTTTACGCCATTTAAGCAGGGTAAGAATTCATTATCGAGAGAGATTATTCCTTGACCTGTCGGAATTACCTGAATTATCTTCATATTACAGTGCGTGTTTATTGATATACATTGCAGGAAACTGTGTCTCAATTTATATATAAGTATCCCCATTTTCGAGATACATTGTATTTGACTTCAACTGTAGTTTAGCCTTCAAAAACGCCTACAATTACGTAATACTCGAAAAAAATACAAAATCAAATAAAACCTGAAATCTGAGACACAGTTCCATGTTTTAAAACGTATGCTACAAAATGCTAAAAACTGTTTTAAAATCCATCTTCAAACACACCAGCAATTCATGTTAAACAAGAACAACTATAACAAAACGTTATAGGTAGACGAATTACAAGAAGCATATTTGTTTATGTTTTTTGTATGAAGTTGCTTTTTTGGATATTGTCTGTATATTTTATTCAATATAAAATATCTATATGCTATAAGTAATACACATTATAATGACAATAATGAGTATTTTACAAATGAATAAATTCATGTATACAGTTCACAAGCACGTGGTAATATCATACCCTACATCAATCAAATAGAATCAACCCTAAATGTTAACGAATTCACCATAAATCTGAGCACTATCATACAACCGCAATGAACTGCAAATAGCCACACAACAACGTATCTTGGCAATGCCTTCATGATTTACTTACCTGTCAACTATTAATAAATTCAGTCATCACCATTAGCCAATCAAATGGCCAGGATTAGCCAAACTAGTAATAGACACTACACTATAAACTCGCAAACAGCTATAATAAACTAATACCAATAAATATAATTCGTCTAGAAAACTATACCCATTAGCAAATTCGATTACTTGTAAATAGCATTCAAACTGTGAGATTATTATCTATAGTTGTTTAATTGGATTACTACTACGTACTATTAATATGTCATAAGTCACACCACTCCCACATAATTCCGAGAGCCAATCATGTGGAGACAATACCTATTTATCAAAGAATAAAGTAACACATTTTTTCGTTCGTAAATGAAGCATTTATATCAATTATTCATTAAGAACGACTTCAATACACTTTTACCTAATCTACAGCCAGACATCGTGTGGCTATTGAAGTACGCCACAGGGAATATGACAGAACGACTTGTGGTGTCCGCTGTTGCCAGTGCAGTTTGATATAACGCATAATGAATAAACTGTATATACATACACTCATCATGCGTTATACCGAGTATTTCTCATTCAAATGTGAATTATATAAAATTTCTTTAAATTATTTTTGAAGCTTTAATGAGAAAGAAACAATATCATTATCAAGTCTATGACCCTTATATAATAGCTACATGTATTTCTAACATATTTAAGTTCAGAATAGTTTTGTTCTACCATCTGCTTTCATAAAAAATAATTTTGTGACTATCAGGAAATAATAAAAAAGTGCATTTGAACTAGATTTATCTTTTTTACAGCTGTGAAAGAAACATGTGAATGGTTTATACAGAACTACGAGACAGCCAGAAAATGATTTTACTCAAATCACAACCTCTTTGAAGTTTGTTTCATTTGTACCATACTTGGGTTGATATAAAAACATCGGTATCATTCGTGCTTTTCTAATTTATTTTTTGTTTTGATGAGATGTCATTAAACATGGATTTCTCATGGTACTTTTAGAAGTTACATGTAGAATCTCGTCTTAAAACCTATTGCCATTTAGAGTAACTGCATATAAACTTGTGTCATGTTGATCTCACATCTAAACACAAGCTACTTTAAGAAGGTTAAATCTAAATGTAAGTTAAAATTTAGGTGCATCATAATGTATTATGTATTGTGTAAGGAAAAATATGGTTGACATTTATGCGCAAAGGACTCAGTAATTCTTACTGGCAAACATTCATTAATTATAATTCTTTGTACTTTGGAAACTTTGGTTTTGTGTCCCTAAAGGCATTGATTTTTTGGAAATGCATAAATTTCCATTTGTCACATTGCATTATTGATATTTTTGGACAAGCGTGTTGTCAGTCGTCCGTGTGCGCGGACGTGCGTGCGTCCAAAACCACAGGGCCTTTTGTGTGTAGCATCGTCTAGTGGACCTCTATCAATTTCATTCAAATTATGGCCCTGGAGTAAAAATTTGCTCTGCCCCGGGGGTAACTTGATTTTATAAAGACTTATATAGGAAATTTTAAAAACCTTCTTGTCCGAAATCACAAGGCCTAGAGCTTAGATATTTGGTAAGAAGCATTGTCTAGTGGACCTCTACCAAGTTTGTCCAAAGCCAAAATGCCCCAGCCGGGGTTTACTCTTTTTTATATAATTATGCTTTCATAGAATTTTTTAAAAAAAAAACGTCTTGTCAGAAATTGCAAGGCCTAAAGCTTAAATATTTACCCATTTGGCCCTCGGGTAAAACTTGGTCCCGTCCCCGGGTCATTTTATTTTACATAGGCTGATGATGTTTTCCATTTTTTTCTTATGAACGATATAGGGCCATCATAGCCCTGTTGTTTTATTAAGAATCTGATTAATTTTATTTCATTCATCTATATATTACGTCGTTGTGCTTCTTTTAAATATTTCATGCCATTATAGTTTTATTTGTTGTGCTTGGTAAGTTAATGGATTTAATAATTTAGGTTTTTTATTTATTATATAAGAAATATACAATTACATCTTCAGTGTTGCATTTAACCAAATCATTTCAATCTTTTATCGTAGATGTACATTAATAATTCAACATATCGGGTTTGGGATATTTATTTTATACTGATTATATGTGTTTGTTCTTCTTTTATTGAACTAAAAATGGGACTTTCCTCGCTAGGCCCTTGTTGAATGGTCAGTACTGGTCAGTACAGGAAACCTGATTACATTAGGTGAACTTACTCGTATATAGCTTATTTTCTTTTACTAAAGCAGGGTGTTTCTACTATGTATTTATTTACATTTTCGATGTTGAAATAGAACATCTGTTTCATTTCAACCTTCAATGTCATTAGAATATATTTTGTAATACGTGACAGTTGTCTTGAACTTTTCTATCTTTTTTCGTTTACTCGTTCAATTTTGAAGAAGTGCGATGGGTTATTTTCTATTTTCTGCCTTCAGGTCTGCCTACTACCTTGATAACTATCTAATGATCGTTTACTAGCTCCCAAAACATGTTATTGACTTCAAGCTTTTCTAGGGCATCTTCCCAAGTAAACAAATTCAGGACAATGTTAATTGTTTGTTTTTGTGATTCTGTATATGTTTATATACAGTTGATTTAAAGTTAAATGAGATCCTCGCAACCGGGACAATCCCATATATGCGAGCTTTCACTATTTTAACATTGACTTTTCATTATATAGCCCGTCTTATAATTATGAACAATCTTAAAAATATAATAACATAAAAGAATATATAATATATTTTAGGCTATTTTAATGAAAGTGTTTATGTGTGTCCATTGTTGAGTAAAATATTAAAGAAGAACTATTTTCTATAGGGAAACTGATAATATTTTATATACATTTTAACTTATTTAATTTCACACTATATGCATGCACATTAATATAGATAGTTTATTTTGAGGTTAGAATATAATTAACATAGCGTTAACAAATCCTGCTGTATTACATTTATCAATCATGTACTTATGGAACACAAGATCGTTTAAATCGACATTCAACTAAAGTTTTCCTCCTTAGGCAACTTATACCTAATATATAAATTACAAGTAGTCTATGTGTCTAGCGCAATTGTATTGATGTGATCAAACATAATACTATTTAGTATCCACACATTCCTAAATTATAACGTCATCATCGTGTGTTTTTCAATTGTGGTTAGGAAACAAGTGCAACTAATTCACGACTTACGTGGCAGAATTGACACGCGATACAAAATATAACATAACAATTATTTTCACCATTTACAACGAAGAATGAGCAAAATCGAATGCCGACACGTATTGATTGCTGCCATTCTGCGATTCATTTAAACTCGTCAATTTATTGAACAAAACCATTAAACGTTGAAATATAGTAGACCTACATTTAATTATTCACCCATATTGACAAGAACCATGTGCGACGATGTTCTGTTTGTTATGAACGACTATATCAAGCAGAAGGGTGAGGTCTCAACTGCGGTAGCACAAAGCTAAATGTTCACGTCATGGATATTTCTTCAGAATAAAGTCTGAACAGTTGCGGTTTTCTTCCAATGTAAAATCTTTGTCTGTGAGAAATCGCTGAATGTCAGTCTGATTTCTGAGTCGCAGAATGAAACATCCGCCATTTTGAATTTCCTCGCATGGTTACAACGAGATCGCGTTATCAATGGGGGTGCGGCTAAGATACGCTGGCAGGAAGGTCAACTGACGCATTAACTTGGGGTAATAGAATCTAATCTCATTTTTTCATTATTAATTTTTGATCTAGAACCTAGTTGACGTACATATACATTACTAATGCTGCTAGACTGTTTATAAACAGTGAACAATATATATTCATTATTGAATCTACACATTACGCATGACGCATTAACTTGGGGTAATAGAATCTAATCTCATTTTTTCATTATTAATTTTTGACCGAGAACCTAGTTGACGTACATATACATTACTAATGCTGATATACTGTTTATAAACAGTGAACAATATATATTCATTATTGAATCTACACATTTCTTAAGTAGCAACTGATAATCTTAATTAAATTTGGTATATAATTTCACTGTCCATCATTGAAGAATCATTAAATTGAAATGAAGATTGTTACATAATATTATACCGAACAATATTTCTGTAATCAAATTGAAGGAAAAGCGGACTTCTGTTGAACATGATGTTTTCGGGGACACTCAAATGAAAGGCCATGATAAAAAAAATACGCGAGAGGCAACCTAAAGTTGGATGGGGCCTTTTTGGTGAGAAGTTAACGTTACAGCAAATAATTGTTTTAAGTATGGCATTAACACCAGACTAACAGAATGTAGATTACTATTAAGACAATGCCATGTTTTGTTGCAGTTTTGTGTTTGTTTCTTATTGTGTTATTTATAAGTTCCACCTAACGACCGGTCCGGTTATACGACCGACTTGCTAATACAACTACTTTTCTAAAGCACAAGTTAACATTTTTCCTTATTATTTCAATGAATAAAAAGTCCAATAATACGACCGGTTCCTTATTCCGTGTAACGACCACTTCATTAAGCCAATCTGCAATAACTTGAGTTTAAAGTCCCCCTAAAGCGAGCATAAAAAATGATTATCTGACTGTATGTCTAGGTTGGTGGTAAGTAGGAAATTTGTATGTAGATATATATATATATATACGAGTTGATGTTTGTAAATTTCACCTTAGGCACTCATTTGCCAATCACTCATGTCAATGAACCTAAACTTCATTAGGATATCGACATTAAAAACATTTGAACATTAAAATTTACCAAACATGTAACATACAACGACATACACAGATTGATTAATTTAGTATAAATCAAGTGAACATTTACATAGATAATGGTCAAGTTATGCATTATATGAGTGAAAACACATAAAGTCATGATATGCATACAATGAGAATGAACATAACAGAAACTTGCAATTGTTAATCACAACCGATTAATATTCAAAACTGAATTTCTTACAGCGAAATTTCTTTTATATACATAGACAAAATGACACGTTCTATGCAACTATTCTAAATGATTGGTAAATGTAAATATAGATGGATGTTCATACATATCTTTATGAAACATTTATTCTAGTGACAACAAAGCAAGAAAAAATACAAACAAAATGATACTCATCTTTTATATCTCGCTTAGAACAGCAGAAACAATATCTCTCTTCTGGTAAAATTCTAGGCCTATTACAAAACATGTATAATGACCTGTTTGTATCCTTAATGGACGAATAATTGACATAACACAAATTTTATAAGGTTTCAGTTTGAAAAAACAAGTAAATTCATAAAGCTGTTCTATAAGTAATCTGTATGTTATTTGTATATGTCAAAGTAACAAATAATGTAACAACAACAACAAACATTAATTTTCTATAATGTATTTCTTACCTTTATCAAATATTCTGTATACTTATAGACTGACTCACTATTAATGTCCCGCATCCGTGTTCTAGTGGTTATGGTCGCTGACTTCAAATCACTGTAACCTATCACTGATAGAGGGTCGTGGGTTCGAGCCCAGCTACCGACCATGTCTCTTTATTTGAGAAAGTAGGCAGTTGCTTACGGAGGATGGGAGTCTGATTCTTCCCAAGAATATTGCTTAGTTGAACTGTCCGCCTCATATGATTTTGACTGTTGAAAAGGGGCGTAAAACTCATTATAAACAAACAAACAAACGCTATTAAAGACGTTTGCTACAGTTCGCAATATTTTTTACATAGACATATAAGCAAAATGAAAACTAAACAATGATTGTTTTAAACTTTGCATGATAGTAGCATATGATAACAGTAACATTTTAAGCGAAAAAAATTGGGGGTCACTGATCTGCCCTTGAATTCGAAATAATTTTTGTATCATTATACTAATTTAATACATATGTACTGCAAAATATGAACATGCCCTGTATACTCAATATATACATACATTAAACATGTGTATTGACTCCGAAGATTTGAAAACTGAAAAGCACGGGATCCTGAAGGTAAGACACGTTTCCGTCTCAATGTTTTAGTCATATTCACGATGGCCGCCACACTAGCCATATCGAACTGCTTGTCTGACGAAAATAAGCATGGCACAAATGAAACAAAGTTTGTTTAAACAAACGTATTTTATGAGGTAGATAAAGTTTTTATGCATAAACATAAAAGGCCGGTTCGATTGGACTCTCGTAAGAAGATAATACGCCGGCTAGAAGAGCTCAAAGGACAAACACAATCGAACGCAATCGCAGCCGAAATGTTTGTATTCTGAATGTTAGGTATAATTAAAACTAACCGCCAAACCAATATTCTTTAAACCGTGTGGATAAACTAATGCACAATCTGACATTGTAAACAATGTTGTTTGGTCATGTGATTAATATCTCTTCCACCTCTTCTAACCATTGGGCGGAATAGATAGAAGAGCTTCTTAAATTAGAAGAACAGTTTGGAAGAGCTCTGTCTCTTCTGGCAGCTGTTCCATTTGACCAATCGATCCAGCCTATGGAGCACGTGGTCATAATAAACAGTTCCCTGTCATACTTACCATCTTCGGATTGGCTTGGACTATCATTTTGGCGGGAGTCAAACTGTCGAAGGGGCACTTTTTCTGTATACAAAAAATGTAATTATTTTGGTATAGTGCCATTTTATTAACCTGTCAAAGCTTCATAATTATACGGTCAATGATTGCATTTATGTTTAGCTTCGGTGAGGTTCGATTACTTTCGTAAGTTACACGATAATTCCCGTTTTACCGTTATATAAACACGTTGATTGGAACATTCCATAACGGTAAAATAAACGAAAACTATCGACTGTGGTACGAAGCTAAAGATAATCGCATCCAGCAACCGTGTAATTATTCAGCTTTGACAGGTTAATAAAATCGCACTATACATGTATTGGGTAATCTGGACGTAAGTAAACACATATTGGTCGTCTCAGTATAAAAAATTTTGTGGTTTATCTATTTCGTTACATGCTACTCGTACATTGAACCTGCGACATTTTAAAATAGACGAGACGTTTTCATTGATTACCAATTAACAACTGCAGCACGCATAACGTAAAAACAAATATAAGCGGATTAAATTCTCGTGGATTATTTATCAAGGTTTATGCCATTCTTCATATTTTTGTTTTTGGAATATATGCAATGCTTATCCATTTCCTTGCTTATTAACGGCAACTTCTGCTTTGAACAGCTGAAAGATAGTCAAGAGAGAGCGTGATTGATTTACCTCTATATTAATAAATTTTAAATGCTTATGTTTATTTAAAAGCTAAAATAATGATTACAGATTATACTTATGGCCGGAAAGGAAATTATTCTTGTCACTGGTGGCACTGGTCTTGTTGGATCTGCTATAAAATATGTCGTAGAAAATGGTGAAAAAAAGCCAAATGAAGAATGGATATTTGCTTCTTCTAAAGATGCAGATCTCAGGTTTGTCTTGATCTACATGATATTGTTAGATGCAGTTAGTCTAGCTGATGATAGATACAACTTTGTTCTGATCTTTTACACAAACACGTTGTTTACTGTTTTAAATAGACATATTTGTGTAACATAAAAACGTGTATATTCCAATTTTCGAAGCATAATATTATATTTGTGGTAATATTCTATTTATATTTGAGGTGTTGTACTTTTCCCCTTAAGTAATGCTCGGTTTTAGCTCGTTGCTTACACGAACAGAATAGAACAGTAGTTTATTGTGACGTGTACACAGTACATAGCCATACATATACAAGTAATACAAACATATGAACATATTTTTAACGTATTTAATCCCTACGTTTCTTACACGAAAACATGCATATCAAGAAATATTTGAGGTTGTGATTAATATGATACTATATACATATCATGTGTTTTTCCCACACATACAAAATCACTATAATTCGTTTCTAACATTGAAAAGTTTATTTCGACGCATAAGTTTTGTGATAATCAGTACATGATAAGGAAGCTTGTTTCTAGCATTACAATGTGTCCTACTATGCATATCTTTGGTCAAAATCATTGTATACAAGAAAACATGACAGTTTATTTGTTTTTTAATTGTTTTTCGTTTTTTTCCCCAAATTTTCGTTTTTTCCCATGTTTTTCGTTTTTCCCTAAATTCGTTGAATTGACGTTATTAAAATAGTTCAATTTAATTCGTTTTTAACGTCAAAACGGTCATTTTTACGGTATTTATAGTGCCTCTCTGAAAATACATATCGCTCTGTCAATTTATGTGGATATTTAATGAAATAAATATTTAATAGCGGAGAATAAAATTACCTGCGCGTAGGTATAAATTTGATGATCATGACTTAATTATAAGTTCAAATAAAACGATTTTAAATGTAAAAGTTTAGTGGTTTTTTTCTCACTTCCAAACTTAAATTATTTTTATTAAAAATCTGCCCGAGGGATTTTTTATATTTTTGTCTAGAATAAAGTTTCATGTGTCATCTACTGTTCTCATAAATTTTAAGAAAATCTATCGAGCTGTTTTTATTTTATCCAAGCTTCACTATATAGCGTCACCTTACAAAACGCTAATTCGCCTTCAAGAACGTCGTTTGACACATTGTGTACAGCGCTATTCTTTCTGTTATAATGATAATGATACATGTATCTTTATTTATAGAAAGTGTACACATTAAGTAAAATATACAAAACATTTGACTTATTTTCAATGCGGCCTTCTGGAAACAAGCAAAATAACATTTAACTAATACATATTAAAATGAATGAATGACGGGTTGACTCTCGGTTGGTCTCGGATGAGTGACCTGGCGAAACCTAGTCAAACAAGGAGTACAACCCTGGTGGCACTGTAGTCATCCACGGCAGTCCTGGATGGACCTTGTTGATCCGGCCCTATCAGGCGAACAGATCCGTATTTGTTAAAATGTTTAATACATAATACAACCGGGGGCTTACCGGGAAAATATTAAGAACCGGCTTAATCCTTGAAATTCCGGGGCAGAACCGAGGTAGGTCTGGTGTTGTACCCTGGCTGTACAATGATATACACAAAGTATTAGTGTTCCGGATTATTGGTGAGCACTACATGCGCGGTAGACATTTAAGGTCGATACACCGTTTATTTGCCACCGGGAGTCACCGGAACCAGCACTGTGGTAGTGAGAATCGGGCTTACACTTGAATTCGAACGTTCTGATGACAGCATGCATTTTACGCATTTCAATCAAATCTGAAACAACGGACTCGTTTGTTTTAATAATGTATGTATTTTTCACATACCCCAGCTAGCATCACTATGTCGGCCCGACGGCGGCTAAAGAGCGGAATATCGACAATATTTGTCAACGTCAATCCGACATAGGGCCGACGTAGGTGGATTTTATAAAAAGTGTGTATTACACTTGGTGTTAACTTATTTAAGTTCTAACCTATTCTGTAGACATGAATATGTAAAATGTAAATGATAAACACGATGAATCTGACTCTTTACATTCGTTCAAATCTCAATGTCTAGTAGATGTCGGCTTGATGTAGGGCCGATGTAGACGAATGTATTTTGTCATTAATGAGTTAACTGTTTTTACATAATCAATGAGGCAAATGAAAGAAGTGAAGAAGCAAAACGTTAATTTTGCATTATAATGTAAGTATTCATTTACATTTTGAAATCTTAGATAATTTGTTACAAGATTTAAGTATCTAGGTCAACCGCCTGCGTTAGTCATTTAGTGCTGACCGCCATATTTGAATTTCTTGAACTAGTGTCAGCAGCAGGTCGGATAGATTTCATGAAAATAACAAGTTTTCTTTGCAAGAAACATGTCAGTGAGTTTGGAAAATTACTTTAAAAGGCATACATCAACAACAGCGGGTGGATATTGACAGTAAAGTAATTATCTTGGGAACTTATTTTAGCTTGTTGCTTTATTGTCATATGTTTTCGCGATTGTCTATAACAAAAGAAAATTGCTCATGTTACTAATTTCATGTTTATGCAGAATATCTACATTCAAGGAATTTTATGTTATTCATTTGATTTCATTGTTTTACCATAATGGTTTATTTACACCAAAGACCAATGACCAGTATGTACTCAGTCTAATAATTAAATTCAAAATTATTTCTAAATCTTTGTGTAAAATTACTCTTATTTCCATTTGTCTCTTGTTTTAGCTCCTGACCAGCAGATTTGTACAACTATACAGTATAAAAAAGATGAAGCAGAATTGGTTTTTAAAGTACAGAAAGTGCACTAAGTTGCTAAATAATATATTAAACATGATTGATTGGAGACAATTATGCACTTAGAAGTTAGAGGATTCAAGGAATTACAACTTTTATTAAATGACAGGTATGTGGGGCTTGTATGGTAAATATATATCAATTAGCAATTAGACATTGAACTTTCAACTGCTCATATTAATTTATTCTGTATAAATAATGAATGCATAAATAATTATTCTAAAAAGTTCTAATTATAAATAATATTTTGAAATAATATATATTGATGGAAATAAGATCTACCTATAGACTCTATTATATAGGAGTGTACAAGTATAAATCATGTCATTGTTCTGTTAATTTTGTTAATTTTTTAGTATGACTAGATACCATAGATTGTTATAAGGTACATGTTTGAAATACAATGAATATGTTGTTTTTGAATTTGATTTTATATTTTACAGGTCAACTATCAGGGAAGGATAGCAAAGACACAGCATGGCATACACATGGATTTAGTAGTTAGTCGCCAGAGAGTGTGTCGGACTATACAATGGTTATGTTGCAAGTTGGCAATATACTAGTAACATTCATTGTAAGTTACAAATGTAATTATTATCTCATATATATCATATATATAAATATATCTTGTATACCACAATTAGATATTCAAGATTTTAAGCTTGATTACTCTTAGTTGCTGTGTGATATATTGTAATTTGTAAATTGGCTGGGATATTGGCTGGGATATTCACCAGCTCGATCAGCTTAGTTGGTAGAGCATCTGACTTGTAAGCAAGAGATCGCGGGTTCGAGCCATGCATCGGGTACATTATTTTCCTCTCCCTATTACATTTGATGCCGTTAGTATGAGACTAGCCTCGAAATCCTTTTTTTTTAATAAAAAGGAAGGAGCAATGTGGCGGTGAGATACATAATAGTTATACATTGTATTTATGAATTGGATGGGATATTCACCAGCCCGATTAGCTCAGTCGGTAGAGTATCTGACTTGCAAGCAGAAGGTGGCGGGTTTGAGTTCTCGCATTGGGTACATTATTTTCCTCCTATTACAGCAGTATGATTTAATTTGAACCTAATTATCTACATGAAATAGGAAACTATTTGGCTAATTGCATTAGTTAAAGGAAATGAATTGTGCTAATTGTATGTTTTTAAATACTGTGTTATCAATTTATTGATTAATTATATTGTAGCTGAAGCTGTACAAAGGACAATTCAAAGTGTTTAGGAAGCTGATGTTAAGGTGGTGTTGAGACAGTGCCTATGTAGTATGTACCAACAGTGATGAGGGATAGTGGAAAAAGAAGCAAACAATAATATCAATCTACTATAAACAATTACATGAATGACCAAAATGAACTTTTATAGTGTTTTTAAGTTTTTGGTTAAGACTTTTGGAAGATATATACAGTGTATTTTTAATTTGTTACTTAGCATTAGTAATTTTGCATTTGTTTATGTATGAGTATGATTAATTGTGTGAATAATTAAATTTAGAAGTGCCAAATAGTACAATATCACTGACCACATTCATATTTTAAACATAGGATTTCCAGAGTAATTAGTTATATATTGATTTTTTATTGTATTTTTCATTCTTCATGTATTTGGGTTTCATTTTAGCTTAATTGTCATAACATGAAATACATTAGATAGTGGAAACATAGCTAGAATTTGAATATATTTTTTATCATAATGGGTCTGGGACTCTATTCCAGTTCATACCCTATGAACTTTCAAGAGCTACATTAAGACTCATGTATATCATTTTTCTACTGTTATATTTTGCCCCATAATTTAACAATTAAGCACTTGTTGTTTTTTTTAAAGAAAGAGAGCAATATTAATCTAAACTTAGTATTAAACCTTAAATTTTACTTTGAAATTATTTCTATTTCATGGAAGGAGTGTCTGGATTTTGAATACTAATCTGGAGCCCAGTCCCATAATTAAGATCATAAGATGTACATGATCACCATGATGTTGATTAAATAAATATAGAAAATACTCTATTTATTTTGTTATCTTAATGAAAAAGACCTGTTAGAAATTAACAAATATATGAAATAACTTGTAGTAGCTTTGTAACCAAACTCTCTCACTCGGGCTAGTTTGACTGTTTCTTCACATGACAGCAGACTATGATCCATGTATGAACAAGTATGAGTTTATACAATATTTATCTTACTAGCTTCTGTTCGCAGTAGGTCTATACCAGTATTTTAGGGGTCATTAAAGCGATTCCTGGAATATCGGCAGAACAACGGATAAATGTCGGGGAAATCCTGTCGGGCCGACATCGAGCCGCGTTGCAAATTCGAGGCGGGTCGATGTCGGAACGATCAAGATGCCGATGTAGGGCCAACATTGATGGCAATATCGGCTTGATGTCGGGCCGACGTAGTGATGCTGGCTGGGAAGTAAGTGTTTTTTCCATGGAACTTGTCAACAGATTGTTTGATACTAATCGTACAATTCTTAGTTTATTGTTATGTAGAAGTAAGGGTTCCTTAACCAGGTAGAAGAATTTCCAATGACACAATATTTACTATATGATATGATGTGTGAATGATACTCAATTACAACATTATTTACATGTTTGTATTATATTACCAGATGTCTACAGCACTCTTCATATATACGTAACGCAGGCCGGTGATTGCTCCAAGAGCAAAAAGACTGAAAAATTCCCTACCCCCACCGCCAACCCCCTCACGCTTGCAAAACATCATTTTTGAATCGGTCAGAGTGAATCTGGACCCTTTCAACAGTTTCAAGGATTATAAGATAAAAAGGAGAAAGTCAGCCTAAAGGAGGAAGAATCACGTATTTTTTTTTAAACATGCTTTACATCATCAAAGACCATAATTATGTTCATGTTGCAATGACTTAAGAATGGTGGCGTAAAGGGACAAAGGAAATATTTTATTTTCAATACGTCCGCACACGATTGTTATTATATATGCGTACACGATAGTTGATACGTTGGCTATCGAATGGACCATACATATTAAATAATTCCTGTGTCCCATGTATGTCACTGTATGTAAGATATACGACGCATATTGTGTATTTAAAAAAGGGAAGAGCATAACATCCGCAATTAAAAGTGAGATGATCAGACAATTAGGACTCCCTGACCTCCTAGCTAAAACAACCGGCCAATATTTTTTCGCTTTTTTGTATGAAAGTTAAACTCACGCAAAAGAGCTATTTAAGAGTATATCTTTTCATTCTTTTTTACTGTTGAACTTTGCTATAACCAATCATTATTCTATCGAAATTTAAATATAATTATACTTTAGATAATATATGTCATAAAGCCAATTACACATTATCAGCAAAATATGTGTGCAAAGTTTTCGCTATAAATCTGAATATATGTTTAAATATCTAATATGAAGTTAAATATGCATAACATATATGTTTTTTTCTTTTTACAATGTATTATGTGTGTGTTTAATGTTCAATAAAACTTGACTGACAGTTTTGAACACAACCAACTATGCAGGTTATTAAGTTACTTACCTTAAACTTGTATTTGTATATATGTATGGTGGCTGATTTCTGCCATTTCATATCTTCGTGAGTTCGCCCCAAAAAGTCGAAGCACGACGACACGAACACACGATAAATTGATCATTTTTCGTGTCTTCGCCTTCGACCTTAGAGGGCGCATACACGAACATACGAAATATTGAAGGCGAAATAACGACATTTTGATAGGCGAACACACGAAATCTACTCTTGTAGAGTTTCGTGTCGGCGGGTATGAAATCGTCGTATCGGCGCCCTATATTTGTCGTGTGTTCGTGTCTTAGCCTCGAAATTGGCCAATGTTCGTATCGTCGTGCAGTCGTGCTTCGCCCCGAAGGACGAAGACACGATGTGCAATATTTCGTGAAGTCGTGTCTTCGCCTTCCGGTAGACATGCGCATAACCATTACACATAGTATTGAATTGCAAAACGATTACACGATGGACCAGATTTATGGTTCTACGCATGCCTACCGGAAGGCGAAGACACGACGACACGAAACATTGCAAATTATCGTGTGTTCGTGTCTTCGTCCTTCGGGGCGAAGCACGACGACACGATAATTAGCCTATTGTCGTGTCTTCGCCTTTTTCCTGTCTAGGCTAAGTCACGAACACACGACAAATATAGGGCGCCGATACAAAGATTTCATACCCGCCGACACGAAACTATACGAAAGAAGATTTCTTGAGTTCGCCTATCAAAATATCGTTAGTTCGCCTTCAATATTTCGTGTGTTCGTGTATTCGCCCTCTAAGGTGGAAGGCAAAGACACGATGAATGATTAATTTATCGTGTGTTCGTGTCGTCGTGCTTCGACTTTTTGGGGCGAACACATGAAGATATGAAATGGCAGAAATCAGCAACCATATACATGTAACTACCTAGTATGAACAGAGAATATTGAAATAAACTTGTAAACTTACTACACGAAGAAACAAACATATCTCTATTGATTTATTTGTTGTTTGGTTACCAGAAAAAAATATGTCTGTTTTACTTTTAAGAGGTTACTACAAGAAAGACAATTCTCATTTCACATCTGTTATACCAACCAACGTGTTCGGACCTCACGATAAGTTTGATCTAGAAGATAGCCATGTTTTGGCGGGATTGATTAATAAAGCTTTTTGTGCTCAAAGTAAGGAAAAATCCTTTCTCTAATATAAGTACATTTGTTTAACTTGACAAGTTGTTTAAGTACTAGTATATGATAAATAAGGCCGCCGATGTAAAATTAATAAAAACGTCTTTGACGCTCCGTTACTTGAAATGTAAATGACTTGATGTTATCATGCTCTGTACAATAGACAGCTGCTGTCAAAAGTAGTCGCTTACTGAACGTTTAATTATATACAAACAGAAGTTTTCCTGTCATTTTCAAGGACAGTTCACTAAACGGCAAACAATGTAATTGATAATTCTCTTCAATACTGCTTGATGATTCTGTTCAATAATGTTTAAAAATTCTGCTCAATATTAACTGAAAATAATTATTCTTGGTACTAATCTATAAATGTGCTAAATTATGTTTGATATTTTCTACTCAACGCTGATGAACAGTTGTATGTTCATATGCATATAGTTTTACTACTACATGTCTCCTTGACTATATTTTTAGGGGATGGTTCTGAGTTTGTTATCTGGGGTACTGGATCTCCCAGAAGACAATTTATTTATTCAGGAGATTTAGCGCGACTCATGATCTGGGTTCTCAGGGAATATAAAGAGATTGAACCTATTATTCTCTCTGGTAGGTCAAGGCCACAACACTGCAACATTGAAACAAAACTGATTTGACAATCCAGATTTATAACACTTTTGTCAGCTTGTTTGGTATACCACAACCAGGCAACATCTCATTTTTATGCCTGAGGCATCGAATGAGTACATGTTTGCCTTCTCTGACGTTCAATTAAAGACATTGAACAGCTACTATACAAGTGACCCCCCCCCCCCCCCTAAAAAATCCACATGAGGTCTAATCTCTTAGTTGTTTTATTGCCCCTAATGGGATTAATCCTGTCTTTTCACGGTCAGCTAAATGTCTGTAGACTTGACACATAGTCATGCATATAAGAGGGTCATACATTTTAGTGATCTTTAGTGATACTTAGTTTATGAATAACTTCCTGTTGTTTTTATAAGCATTTTATGTAATTAAAGAGTGGTGTCCTTTAATATCACCAGATTGTGTAAGAACAGACTTAGATATATACTGAAATAAAACAGTTATCATATACTGTCACTACTATTTTATTCCTGCCTATGTTTTCATCTTTATACATTAAAAATGCAACTGAGCGCTTCTTCTATTTCTGAATTATATCATTCTATTTTTACATGGAATTATTTTTACAAGATTCTTTAAAATAACTTGCAAAGAAACTATGTTAATATGTGTACAAGTCTAGTCATGTCAAATATTTTATTGGCTTTTAACTTTAACAGTTCATCGCCAATTGAATTAAATTATTTACATGTACTGCTTGAGAAAGTATATTGGTTAAAATATCTAATTTAAAAGGTAAAAGTGCTAAAATATGTTTGTATTTATGTCACAAAATGGACTGTTTTATTGATTTATCATAATCATCGGTTTGCAGCAAAGAGCATTTATTTGAGTAATTAATTTTTTTAATAATATTATTCTTAATATTTTGCATTTAATATAAACATACTTCTTGTTTAAAAAAAGATCATTTATATTATTGATTAATTAAGTATCTATATAGTAGCTATATATTGGCCATATATAGTAACTGGTTATGTAAATAGAAGCTAGTGTATCAATGACCCTGTCTGTTTTATTGGCCCCCCTACTGTGGAATATACAGGACTGCTGGGTCTTAGTCACATGCCTCGGTTCAATGACCACTTGGGGTTTTTGTTGATTTTAGATAGCAAAATATTACGTGAAACATTGTCATCACAATTGCATTGTCTGCATCAGGTCCTTGTATTAAATTTGACTGACTACGTCCTTTAAATGATTTTTAAAATATTCATCTGATCAAAAGCTTTATAAATATCAAACATGGGGAAGAGGTGCTAGCACGTTGAAGGGATGGTGTGTGAAGGCCTGAAATGGCCTCATGGTCCAATACATCATGTAATTGTGTTTTGGTCCATGTTGACATTTTAGGCATTAATACACCATCCTTTCAATTAGCCAAACCCTGCTATCACATACATTGTGTCTACTATGTATGACATGAATGTATTTATCTTTATATTATCATTACAGTCAGTGAGTCTGATGAAGTGAGTATAAAAGAAGCAGCTGATGCTGTACTTGAAGGATTTAACTTCAAAGGGAAGGTAACCTTTGACACAACCAAGATGGAAGGTCAGTTTAGGAAGACAGCATCAAATGACAAACTGATGAGTTATCTACCAAATTTCAAGTTTACCCCATTTAAGCAGGGTAAGAATTCATTATCGAGAGAAGATGTTCCTTGTTTGTTATAATACGTTGAGTAGAGTTATCTTACACTAAAGTGTACACGCCAGAGGGAATATGACAGAACGTCTTTCTGCACTGCGTTCAGCTAAGGAAAACACTTGCCGCGAACGATCCGAGAATTCCGATGTACACAAAGCTGCCATATTCAGCTTTAACTCGGAGCCAAATTTGTCTTATTCTGTCAACTAATAAAGAATGGATCCGCACCACCCGTTTATTTCCCCTATGTATTCTTTTTTATCCGGATTTGGATCCATGGATCCGCGTTTTGCACCTCGCCATGCCGTTTTCTTTTGCACACTAACTCTATTTGTGTTTGCAAACGATTTCCGCAAACAGCCCGTTCAGTCAAAAACGTAAGCGTCTGTTTGTAATCGTTTTGCAACTAAACTGAACGCACTGCAAATATCCACAGTTACCAGTGCAGATTAAGAGATAACTCTGATAAAACGTATAGTACACAAACTCGTTCTGCTTCCATATTTTTTTATAATAAATTTTGTGACTATCAGGAAAAAATTAAAATGTATTTGAATATAATTTGTCATTGTTTTTCAGCTGTGAAAGAAACATGTGAATGGTTTGTACAGAACTACGAGACAGCCAGAAAATGATTTTATTGAAAAGAATTTCACAATTCCAGCCATTAAATCACTTTAATGCGCTTCATAGTACCTTGTATTATTATAAAATAATTTTCTTTTTGGCATTGTAAAGATTAATCTGTACACAACTTGTGTAGTCATAATTTGGGGAAATACCAATAGTATATAACATGTAGCTGTTTCTTGTCTTCCAACATACATGAACTAAATTTGTAAAATACATTTGTAATATGAAAAAGTCAGAATTGTTATTTTGTTGTGAGGTGTTTTCACAATATACTATTATACCAGTCACTGTACAATCATACTTTTTCTATTTACTGACAATTCATCAAGGAAATATTTATAAGTTAAATTATTTATTTTTTGACATTCTTAGGTAGCGTGTGTCTTGATCAGGCAATATTAAACGCACTAACTAATTACTATAGGAAAATAAAAGTTTTAACAATTGTTAGTTGAATTATACAATATTGCATTTATATAAGTCGTCTGCCATTCTTTACTTTATAAAATGTGTTTACTGCAACTTTGTGTCGACTTTTCCGATAAATGAAGTTGTGTTATATTTCTGCGTCATTCAGGCAGTTTATTCAAGTCACAAACTCCTTGAAGTTTGTTTCATTTGTATCATACTTAGGTTGTTATATACATTGATATTATTCATGTTTTGTTATTTATTTTTTGGTTTGAGGTGGTGGCATTGAACTAAAATTTCTAATGGTGCTTTTAGTAGTTATATTACGCAATACATGTAGAATCTTGTCTCATTCAGGGACTTAAAACTTACATTCTATTGCACTTTAGTGTTACTAAATAAAAACTTGTGTCATGTTAATTTCACGTCTAATCTCAAGATATTTTGAGAAGTTTAAATCTTACAAGCAAGTTAAAATGTAGTTGCATAATAATGTATATACATACACATTAATGCGCATAGTATTCTTAATGGTAGACATTCATTAACTAATTCCTGGCATACCAGCCAGCAGTATTTTGTGCTAATTTTCTCTCAAAGTGTAGTTTTTGACATAAGCCTCTTCATTGGTTTTGTACAAACTGTCATTTGTCACATTGCATTGTTAGCACAATCAAGTGGCAAAATCATATAATTATAAGACACTGCATTAATTGTTTTCAATGTTAATAAACATTGATACAATCTTGAGTGTTCAGATATACTTGCCCTTACAGTATATTCATTTAAATTAGGACTTCTGTTTAAGCGTATTTACTGGTTTTTTTTGTGTTTTTTTTTAATCTGATTAATTTAATGACCTGTTTTTATTCATGTTTATTTTACTTCAGTTCATTTTTGTTTCTTTTAGATATTTTTATCATTATATTCTCATTTATTGTGCTTGGTAATTCAATGAACACATATATTTTTTTTTTAATTATCATATTACTGGTTGCATTTAACAAAATCATTTCAATCTTTTATCTTAGATGTGCATTAGCAATCTCTACCCAGAATTGTCGTTCCTTTCCAATCCACACATACGTTAGTGTGAGCGTAGCGGGAACGACAACTCTGGGTAGAGATTGGTGCATTAGTGTTGATCCATTTAACCATCTTTAGTTATTTTTTCTGTTGCATCTGAATCTCAAATATACTTTAAAAACTGTGAATTTATTTAAATACTTATTTATAACAAATGATGGATTGGATTAAACTACGATAACAACCTGATTTGGTGTGTTTTCTACTTGAAATGCATCTCAGTCTATTATATCATAATTATTGAAATATGCGCAGGTGCGTAATGTACAGATATGTTTGTTTTTCTTGTGAAAAGTATCAAGGATAGAAGTTTTTCCTCCATATAGGAAGTTGATGTCTTTTTGTGGAAAGATAATCACTGGACAGTACAGTTAACCTGGTTTAGTTAGGTGAACCATTGGGTTCTTTATCTCAGTCAATGCTAAGTTAACTGTGAGCATATTAATGATGTTTCCCTTACAAACACAATTTGTGAAGTGAGTTTCAAAATACAACATGGAAATTTCACTCTTGATTTTAGGTACTGGCTGGTTAAGTTAATATAAATATGAATGATACGATGATCGTACTGGTAACTTTAAATTAATAGGGCCATGATGACCCTTTTGCTTGACAATAAAGCATAAATGATGACAAAAAAATAGATACAATGTTCATACATTATAATTAAACAAAACAATTATTAGAAATTAATCATACATGTTTTCACTGAATATCCCACAGGAAAGTACAACAAGAGGGCCATGGTGGCCCCCATAATCGCTCACTAGAAAAAAAAACCTTGAAGAGAAGAACATTTTTCACTTTATCATATATGCGCCTATAGGGGAAGGGTCCATTCTGACCCCGAAGCCACAACTTGAACAATCTTGGTAGAGGCCCACTAGACAATGCTATACACCAAATATCTAAGTTCCAGGCAATGTAGTTTTTGACAAGAATATTTTTTTATACTTTCCTATATAGGCCTATATAAATCAAGTGGTGCCCAGGGCAGGGCCAATTTTTAGCCTGGGCCATAACTTGAACAAACTTGATAGAGGTTCACTAGACAATGCTACATACCAAATATCTTAGCTCAAGGCACAAGAAGATTTTTTAATTTTCTTATATAAGCTATAAAAAAGAGTAAATCCCTGGGCTGGGCCAATTTTGACCCCAGGGCAATAATTTGTACAAACTCTTTAGAGGTCCACTAGATGACTACACACCAAATATCTAAGCTCTGCAATGTATTTTCTGACAAGAAGATGTGAAATCAAGTTACCCCTGGGGTAGAGCCACTTTTGTCACTAGGGGCATAATTTGAACAAATTTTGTTGAGGTCTACTACCCAATGCTACATACCAATTATCTAAGCTCTAGGCCCAGTGGTTTCGAACAAAAATATTTTAAAAGTTTTTCCTATTGGTTGTCATGGCAACCAAAGTTTTAAATGAAATTTGATTTTTTTAACAACATTGCAAGGAACATTCCTGTAAAGTTATATAAAAATTGGCCAACTGGTTAAGAAGGAGTTGTTGTTTAAAGCAATTGTTGACGGACGGATGCACAGACTGATGGACGACAGACATCACACGATCACAAAAGCTTACTTTGAGCACTTTGTGCTCTGGTGAGCTAAAAATGTCTCAGGATACAATCATACAGCTAAGCATACATAATCACAGAATGTATAAAGGTAAATTATTATAAGCCAATATAAAATAACAAGTACAAGAGAGCAATACTAATAATAAAATATCCCTGTCAAAATTATCTGTCAAAGATTGAATAGGAACTGGAGCGAGCTGAGGACAAATTTACTGGTAATTGATCTTGACTGATCAAAAGATACTATACCCACAATCATACAGAACAAGGTTAAAGGAAAAATGAATGGCTGATAATTATTTTAAATGGCACAAGTAAAATGATGTGATCCAATTAAACATCCAGTCAAGACATATTTTTATCAAATCCATATAGTTGTCTGTTCAACAGAATCATATCCATTTGCAAGAACTTTTGTATGTCTATATGAATACTTCACAAGAAATACCTGATAACTATCAAACAAATAATACGATAGTGATTTAAAGCTATTTCAGAAATTCATAATTTCCCAACAGTTTAGGTGATGGTGGCATGTCATCGCACTGGTATTTTTTAACATCAATGTCTGGTATTTTGGCAGTCTCAGGCAAAGTTGATTTGAATCGACTGACTTGATCTGTCAATAATTTAGGTTCCGGAGGCGTGGCATTTTCCTTGTCATCATTGGCTGGTAGTGGTGTGTATCGTTTCACAATGCTGGTAGGTGGTTTCATCACTGAATTAAAGACTCCAGTCATCTCAGATAAAGCCTAAAATAAAATGTAAACATTGTTTTGGATGTTATGCATGTTGCGAGGAGGACTATGTGGTAATTGTTATGGTCTCTGACCAGTAATCATTAGCTCCTAATCACTATCAAGGACTTATATACATACATGGATTGGCAACTTCCGTATTAACAGTTTAAACTAATAAAATCCTGCGATAATAAGACGTGAATCAACGGGAATACAAGCTATTTACAAAAGTGAAAATATCCGTGATAATCCGAATGATAATAACAGCAAACTAGAACTATCACTAAAGGTGATGAATACCCCCAGATGCGGCCTTGACACAGATATTGTTACATTTAACAGAGGGAAATATAATGCATTTTCATTTTTTTAATACCTGCAAATTGTTGCTTAGATATATCCTGACCAGTTTCTAAATATACATTATATAAAAAATAACAAAGGGCCATAACTCATTACAATTTACTTGGACAAAACCTATTGTGGACATGCACAACTTGGCAAACTACTTATCACTTTTAAGAAGTTTCAATGAATTCCTGCATGTAGTTGCTGAGAAATGGTACGGACAAAATTTACCTAATTGTATAAAACAAAGGGCCATAACTCAGTGAAAATTAATCCAAACAAAACCTGGTTATTGCATGCACAACATGGCTTACTTTTTATAACTTCTGTGAAGTTTCATTGAATTCCTATGAGTAGTTACTGAGATATTGTATATACACTGTATAAAAAACAACAAAGTGCCATAACTCAGTGAAAATTTAACCAACCAAGACAAGCTTAATGCATGCACAACTAGGCTAACTACTCATCACTTCTGAGAAGTTTTATTGAATTCCTGGCAGTAGTCAATGAGAAATAGTCCGGACAAAATTTGCCTATTGTATATATTGTAGAAAAAGGGGTATAACTCAGTGAAAATCAATCCGAACGAATAATGCTTTAAGCATGCACAACTAGGCTTACTACTGATCACTTCTGTGAAGTTTCATTGAGATCCTGTGAGTAATTGCTGAGAAATTCTCCTGACAAAATTTGCCTATTGTATATACTGAATAAAAACAACAAAGGGGTATAACTCAGTGAAAATTAATCCGAACGAAAAATGCTTTAAGCTAGCACAACTAGGCTTACTACTGATCACTTCTGTGAAGTTTTATTAGCTGAGAAATTCTCCGGACAAATTGTGTCTACAGACGCACGGACCGACCGACCGACCGGCCGACCAACCGACCGTCAAGCGTGAATCCAATATAGCCCCCATATATTTCATATCTGGGGGTATAAATATCCGTGGTATTCCGAATGTTTAATCTCGGAGACGAAAGGATTATAATTGATGTCCGCCATCTTGGAATTTAAAATGTTCGACTGATGCCTTTTTCAATGCTTATACTTAAGACTTTGTGGATTATAAATGTATCTCAATATCTTTAAGGAATTTGTTGCATCCTTTACCAATTTCCCGTGCCCAATTGCCAGAGTTTTTTTAGTATAATCAAATTCGTAAACACCCAATTACACCTGTCGGACATTGCCGAGTATATAGCAATGCATTGTGGGATCGCCAAACGATATCGTTTGAGCTATTTTTAGCAGTTGCTAATCCATGTATGTATACAAGTCCTTGGCACTATTAGTTTGAATCCTATCTGAAACCCAACAAATTTAGCATGCAAGGAAGCTTTCGTGTTAGCTTACGAAAGGTTGGTGGTTCTATCTGGAGGTATGCCTTGGGATCTCCTCAAATTGCTAAAGCAAGCTTTGTCATGAATTTTGAGACAAGAAAATAAATTCATTAATTATTTGAGTTATGTTATGAAGTCCAACAGTGGAATGGTATTTAGTTACTTACCTCCAAACTGTAGGTAAAGTCAGGCTCAGCAGGTTCCATATCAATAAAACTATGAGTTAATGAACTCGGTTCAACTGATGAAGGATATTTTAACACTGTTTCTTCATTCTTTTCCGATTTAAACAAACCTACGTTGATAGTCTTTTTGACTGGTTGCGCTGGTGCACTTTCAGAATAATGTTCTTTGGATTTAATCAAACCAGCCAAATTCATCTTAACGTCTTCATTTCTTTGATGACTATTCATCTTTGTGTGATCCACGGACCCAGGATTGGATTCCACTTCTCTAATACGAGGCATCTCTGATAGCGCAGGGCTGGCAAGAGCTGGATAGGAAATCAATGTAAGGTAATTGTTTAACTATTAAGTGGCAATACAAAGATTTACATAAGACATAAAAAATGTTTGTTTCTTGTTATCCGACTGACCCTATTTTTGAAAACTAAATGCTTGAGTTAAGCCTGGTATCAATATAGATATCTTTACACACAACAAAGAACAAAAATGACAGGAATTCAAGATCTCCTAGGGATAAGCCTAGTGCTGGTGATAACGACGCTCGTTATAACTAAGTTTTACCGCAGTTATGATTCTTGCTCACTGCACTTCCTGTCACCACACTGTACTTAAATTTCAGGTTTCACCTGTGTTGCAAAAAGTTACTTTTAAAGAAATTGTGTGTTAGTTTGTTTCATGTTTGTTGTTTTACACCCCTTTTCAACAGTCAAGAGTCATGCGAGGCAGACAGTTTACCTAAACTAAACATGTTCCTGGGAAGAAAAAATACTAAACTTCCATCCTCCATGGCATAAGCAACTGCTTACTTTCTCACATAAAGAGACATGGTCAATAGCTGGTCTCGAACCCATGACCCTCTATCAGTGAGAGACTTGAAGTCAGCAACTTAACCACTCGACCATTGAGGCGGGCTAAGTAATTGTAAGCTACAGTAAGGTGACAATTTTTCTAATTCAAAATTAAATATGTCTGTGAATGTTGACAATGATTAACAAGAGGGCCAAGATGGCCCTTTATCACTCACCTGAGAACAAAGGCACAATAATTAATGACCAGGTATTATAGTTTCCATCTCGTAAAACTCATTTTTACGTAGATTTTGAGATCAAAACCAACAAGTAACAAGTATAATACTGTTAAACAAGCTAAAACGTAAAAAATTTTCTAATCCAAGGGCCCATAACTCTTGAAGTTGTGGTCCGATTCCACCCATAACTAAAATTGTCCAAGATCATGAGGTCATACACATTCATTGTAAATATGATTAGGATCGGTGAATAAGTGAAGGCGCTAGAGTGTAAACAAGCTAAATATAGCAAATTTTGTAATTCAAGGGCCAATAACTCTAGAAGTTATTGTCCGATTTTGTCCATAAACAAACTTACCCGAGACATTGTGGCCATATACATTGTGAGCAAGTTTAATCAGGATTCATTAAGAGCTGCGGATGCTAGAGTGTAAACAACTAATTGTGGACTGACGCCGGACATTCAACGATCCTAAAAGCTCACCTGATTCATCAGGTGAGCTAAACATGTGAAAGAGAACAAAAATAAGACAAAAATATTACCAGCATGTAAGTCACTAGTATATGAAGCATTAGCATTTGGATTGAGACTTTTTGTTAGACTTGGCGTGCATATGATGCCATCATGATGAAATACAGATGGTACACTAAACCAGTCAGGTCTCTGTACAGGTGGACTACAAATACAAAACATATATTAATGTAAAACACTAATAATCATTATATCATGATAAACTTTAACCACTAGGGTTTAACAACACACTAACAATTTGGGTCGCTTGGTAAAGTTTAACTTTTAACAGAAGATTTTCAAGCCATGTGGCATTTGAACACACAGCGACGAGGGGCTGGCGATGGACCTTAACCACTAGACCACTGAGGCCTCCACACATTAACTTTAAATAAATAAAAATTTGGATTTCAATTAATTCTTATTTCAACTATATGGTGTTCATACAGACACAGGAAACTGGTTACAGGGATCAATGAATTCTTAATACCAAAGTCATCATAAAGTTCTACCTATTTTCAGGGCGGAATTATTCACTGAAATCACTTTAAAATGTGAGGTAACACCAACTTGTATTCAATAGAATTATGTTTCTCTAAAGCAATATAAGCTTTCAAATATACTAAGAATGTAAGTCAATGAAATGGCATGTATCATGCTACAGATATTACTGATTAGACAGTTGTTAATCTGTCTGGACTTGAGGGTTCACAGCACTCATGTAGTCTATCTTCTCAAAGGAATGTTAACCTCATAGTCATAGAAGATATAATGAAAAATTCATTTACCTCTAATTGCAATACAATTACAACAGACAGTCAGACTTACCTTTGTTCAGGTTGCTTTCTTTTCTGAACACTGTTCATTATCTGTAAAGTCATTTCTGATACACCAAAGTCTTCTAAACGAGGTGTACGATTAAGGTCCTTCGGTGGAGCCATTGCATTGGGTGGTGTTTTAGGCCTGAAAGAATCATTAAAATTGTACTAAGTATTCAGAAAATGCCATTCATTGGTGAACTAAATAGGGCAGAAAAATTGAATTGGCAACATTCAGCATTGAGAATAACAAAAACCACCAAAAAATTTTTTGCAAGGTACCTACCCTGTTTTTTGGTCAAGTAACTCTAAACAAGACTTTTTTCAAACCTTAGGCAAGTTGCCATATCAGCATTGATGACTATGTAAACTGATACAGAACTATACAAGATTTCAAGAATCTAAATTTAATAAGAAGTATGGAGATTTATAACCAACATTTACCAACCATGAACCAACAATTTGTTTCTTCAATCAAATATTTACCTTTCTTCTTCACATTTATCATCATCCTCAACAATCTCATCCGCGTTCTTGGAATCATTGTTGTCTTCTTCTTGTGCATGCTGTGTACCATAAACTTCATCTGTAAGTTTAAGATCGAGTTAAAAATTATCTACATTCAATTCCAAGACATCATGAAGTAGTTAAGAGTTTGTTTTTATTAAGTTTAGCACATACGGTTAATGACGGGTAAATGAAAATATGTGTTGTCTTAGATCTACCGGATGACCTAATGGTTTTCTCCATAAATCTACTTTCAGTTTAGCAATCAATGTTTAAGAATAAAGTCGAAACATCATCAAATATTACAAATTATAATAATAATGAATAAACGCCCGTTGTACGGTCCGGTTTTTTATACTGAAATGTAGAAATAAAAAGGAAAATTATGCTGCATTGTGTCTTGCAGTTTATTCAAGATTGAATCGACATGGACTTGTAGAAACATGAAACGAAGCAGACAATGCTCAATGACCCCCCCCCAGGAAATCTACCACAATTTAGATGAATTGGGAAAACCACCATCAGCAAATGGAAATTTATAGACAATCCGGACAACATTAACCCATGCGACCAGAGCTGTAAATAAAAACCAGTCTAGTATAAAAACCAGTCTTGTCTGGATCTGCAAATACAGAGTAGGATGGTGATAAGCCGGAAATTCCAGCATGCCCAGGGAAAATTTTAACCAAGCAATTCAACAATAATAAGAATAACTTCATGGACATTTACACTGAATTACAGACAGAAATATTTATCTTAAGATGATTATCAGAGTATCCTGCATGTATGTTCCAACAAAAGAAGAAACTAAAAATGTGTTTGGAGGACACAAATAACCCCGCTGAGTGCTAAGTCAACAAGAGGGCCAAGATAGCTATCAGGTGAGCTAAAAAGGGGCCATAATATTACTCCTGTGAAGATGTGTTAATTCTAACAGGAATCAAACTTGACCTGTAATTTATTATTATAATCTTCAATGTAAAATATGAAATCAATCCATGAAATTTTTCTTCAGAGTCATCACTCGGAAATCAAATATGAATGGACAGACAGGGGTAACGCAGAGTATAAAACAGATCAAAATAAACCTACCGTATGATTTAAAACCATACTGTCTGAGATATTGCTCAGTTTCTTCAAGTTTATGTGATGACTCGGACAAGAAGTTTTTTCCAGCTGACAAAATACCATCCAAAGTCTGATTTTGTCTTTTAACATTATCCAACTCTTGCTGGGAAGTAATCTGAAAATCATCCATTATCATCACTATCATTAGTTTGTATGTCAAACATATTATAAATGTGTCAATATTCCCAAACAGTAAAAAACTATCAGACAAACTCAATTAAGTAAAATAACATGATATATATTGCATAATGGGTTCATTTCATACCAATTTATTTTGCTATTTTAGAAAGTATTCACTAATTCCACAGCATAAGTATACCTTTATTTGCCTTAAGTCATTCAACATATCAGTGATGTTCTTGCAAACTTGTGGAGCACAAAACTCATGGTTATCTTTATCATTGACAGACTGTCTGTATTCCTCAACAAGATGGTCTACTGTAGATGCAAATTTTTTAAACTGACTGAAAAATGAAGCTGGTCCTTTTTTGTCTTTATTCATCATGGAAACCAACTGGTTTACTGTCACATCTGCAAAACAAATTATACTGGCTGGATATAAAACATGTCCATTTAGAGTTCCTATAGAACAGAGCCTTTTTTTCCAAAAACTGGGAATGGGCCTTAGTCTTTCATTTTGGGAAAAGTGCAAATTTGGAGAAGGTTAGACAAATCAGTTAAAATAGCATTGTATTTTTGGGAATTGCTTTCCCCAAATTGGGAAAAAAGAGCCTTTTTGCAATTGGGAAGTCACTGAATTTCGGCCTGTTATAGAAGGAAAAAAGGCCCTATGGTTTTCATACAGATATAATAGGAGGAAAAGGATGCAGCTCCCGAACCCATGACCTCCTGGTTGCAAGTCAGAGACACAGATGCTCTATCAACTCAGCTATCTGATTTGATAATTTCTATATATTATGAGATTTATTTGTAGCGGTGTGGACATGGTATATTGTATTTATAAATTGGCTGGGATATTCACCAGCCCGATTTAGCTCATTTGGTTGAGCATCTAAGATGAAATTGATCAAATACATATTATACCCCAGGATGTGTTAATCTACCATCCATTAATGGCATATTGGAATGCTATAGAATACATTCAAGGTAGCACTGTATTCTGCACTAGATGACTAATGTCACTTTTTTTTAGTTGTTCAGTTGTGTATGCTTAATTTAAAAGAACTTCTACCAAATTTCATTGTAACAGTGATATCTTTTTACAATTTCACTTGTGTGAGTCCTAAATTTTGAGATTCAAGTGGATGTAAATATTGCCCATCAAACGAAGGATGAAATCTCATGTTTCGGCGATTTCCTTCACATCAATGATCAGTGTCACCGTATCTCTATAATTTATTCATGTATGTTGTAACAGTTGTTATCAGAAAAATATGATGATTAGCGTTCATCATAGAACGACTCTCAAGTAGCAACATTGATATTTTTTGTGAATACTTCTTCCATTCACTCTCTGTCGAAAATGAGCATTGTTTATTTTCAGAAAACAGGTGATATACTCGCGCCTCGTATTTCCGCGGTACCCATATATCCGCGGTATATCATACTTCCGGTATAATCAGAACGATATGCCACCTGTAGGTCACCTAGCTACTTACACAAAGAGGCTACTTTTGTTTTGTTCTTACAGTTTCGGCAATATAGTTTTTTTTGTATAAAGGTATTTGAATAAAAATCAAAAGATTATATGAATATATTATATAAACTTATTTTCAATGCTCATACACAACTGCTAAAGATGGCTTAATTAAATTCTTACTTATTGTCATATTCATGTCGTTTTACGAATCACAAATACCGGTCGTCTGTTTGCGCTATTTCATGACGTCACTCGAATATTGTTTGACATTAAATATACTTTATCTTATGCAATTGTTTTAGAAATAAATATGGGGCTAGTCATAAAGTGGTTACCGCGGAAATATGAGAAATATTAGAACATTCACACAAGTGTGAGAAAAATAAGATTAATCCAAAACAGTCCGTAAGAAATAAAACGAGAGAAATATCAATTGATTAATGCAAGGTAAGTTCTTTTATTTGTGTTCTTCAGTTTTAATGATAAGTACCGCGGGAATACAAGGCGCCGGTATATATCATAAGATAAGACTTATTCAAGGCTGTCAGTCCGAGTCCGACAGAAATCTGGGCATCCAATTAATTTGTCAAGTAGGAAATCCCTATCTTGAAATAAATAGAAAAGCCAGCGAATGTTATCAAACAAATTAGGTATTATCGGAGTTGAACTTGAACTGGTAGCGGTGTTTTATATATGCTGGCTGGATACATAGGGAAGAGAATCGCAAGTCTTTGTTACTGCTATATCAGACAGTTATCACAAGTATCCAACACCACTGACGAATGTTATTAAAAGATGGACTTATTTCATAAAATTACGCATTAATTAAATAACTTACCAGTAATTCAGCTACAAAATTTGTTCGAACATACCGCGTCAAGCGTCTATCAATCTGAGGTTATCAAACAGACGCTTTCATGTCACCACGGCGAGCAGTCGCTTCGTGTATCAGCTGCTTACAACAACATCACATAATATTTAGACCCTCCTCGTACATCATTCATTGATTTAATGGAGAGGGGGTACAATAAATTACAGGTTTTATGGCTATTGGTACAATTTGTAAGTTATAATACTAATAAGTATTTCATACAAACAGTAGGCCTACAACAGATACTTTATTAACTGGTACCCAAGTCAAACGAATGGTACCCAATATATATATTTTGGTCAAATCTAGACCTATACGTACCATACAATGTATATTATATATAGCTAGGTCTTTGATCAAATGGTACCCACTATGCAAAATTTGTATTTTATTGATATAGAATACTACAGTGGATAGAAATAGATGTCATGGCTTTGTATACACACGAGTCAACATTTTTATTCAAAGGGAGGTAATTTGAAACATATCAGTGTTTGACTCAAACTGCATTAATCAGGATTAGACATTTTCAGTATTAAACTTGTTTTTCTTTACAACAATACGCGTATTGATGTTTACAACATTAAAACAGGTCAACAGCCCATGATCGGATAGTGTGAATACCCATAAAGCTGTTTTTAAAAAATCAGTTATTCCCTTTCCGTTCAGTAATTCTGAAGAGTTGTTTTCCCTGGAATTCGTCAACGGGATGGACAGTTAAAATGTCACGGTGTCATGTTCTTGGTTATTTCTTTAATGAGCATTGCAATATCAATACATGAATAATTTAAAGTTTCCTTTTTTGCTGAGTATACATAGTAAAGGTCTTTGTTAAAATGTTCTATTCTAATTTTCCTACATTCATCTACATCACACCAATATGAAGTCGTTTTCTGGTGATATCATCATTATTTTATTGTCATAAACAGAAACTTAGATTATAAACTGTTAACATGAATCTAGCTTCGATATGAGACTATACCCTCGAAAATCCTTGTAGGTAAAAATGTGTGCTTTTGTTTCTTCCTTATATAAGGTAATGCTTATTGATATTAGTTAAAACAGTTTATCCTAATTGCGCTCAGTTTGAAGCAATGATGTTATATCGTTTTGTCCAATTGTTATTGGTTACAAAGCCGGATGTGATTCGAAAGTTGTTGCACGAAAACGCCGTGTTTTGAAAATCAGATTTATAGCGACATGTACAGCTCCATAAGGAATACACTAGAAAAATTCAAATTCGACGCCTTAGAGTATAGGTTAAGTTGCGTCAACACAGATCTGAAATAATATTTTAACGAAGAAATATAACCGCATTATTAATGTTGACGTTCATTACGTTTGAAATATTTGTTGCGAATGTTTAGCAAAAATGGGGACAGTACGCTCGAGTGCCGTTAGCGGTGACAAAGGGTTGCAGGGTTCCAAAGTTGTTTTTGTTCCCTATCTAAAAGTGAGGTTTTATATCTGGTTTTACCTGGGCGATTTGGCCACCATTTGCTAAACATTTGATTATTACTCGACATGCACTTATTATAGTTTTGTTTTACTAGACAAAGAAGTATACAAGTGTAAACATGTCTTACATATTTTCATTAAATTTATTCAATATTGTAAAATACTGTATACACGTATGACTTTGTGTTGTTCCTCAAATATATAGGAGCGTACGTCCCCTCTTATAGGAGCGTCCCCTAGCAAATTGCATATTGAGTTTGTTCCTTATTTGATAATAAAGTTTTATAGAAATGAATATGGACATATAAATAACTGTGTACTTTAGGTGGTCAGTATATACGAGTATGTATCGTGTTGTTGACATATACATTGAATGCTTCACTGAAGTGCTATAGCTAGACAAAAACCTGACATGATATTCTAACTATAGCAAGATCTAAAATACTTGCATGATTGGCAAACGTGTCAAACTTGTGATCATAAGAAAATAATGACATCTCCCCTTATGCCCTTCAAATTTCTCATAAACAAAATTCTATGACGAGATTTTGAGACTGGATTTGCTACCTGTGAAATAAAGGTTACCATTGATTTGTTTAGTTAATGTAAACACTCATTAAAAAGGGGCATAAAGGTAGAGATTTAATAACAATTATTATTATGGAAAGCGTGCGGACTGGTTAAACAGTGATACAGTGGATGTACCATTCCTAGCGGCAAATACAAATTAAGTCCAGTGTCGGGAGGAAAATTAGAGTAGGTCGAATAACCAGAAATAAAAAGAAAATATTTCACGTCCTAGTATTAATTACATGCATAACTTATCTTTATACATTGTACATTGTATATAATTCATAGTTCCCACAACTACAATATTTACCTCCCTTGTTTTGAATTGGCGGCCATCTTGAAAGTCAAATTTCTTATGTGTTTAATAGAAAAAAACAAAAAACTGGTTATAAACAACTCAATTTACAAAATATAACTTAATCATGAAGTTAGAAAAACCATAGGCATATCAGGTTTAAGAAAATGTAGTTGTCACATATGAAAATTCTATACTTAGAATTATCAGAACAAAAATATAAATATCCTCTATCAATGCTAGTCAAATTAGACTTTCAAGATGGCCGCCAAGGGAGGTAATTATTGTAGATGTGGGAACATCTATTACTCTTACTTTTCTGCAATACTATTATCAATTCTCTACCAAGAACAAATGAGTGTGCTTTCGTTAATGCATCGCAAGAGGAATTTCCAAATCCTTTCATAATGTCAGCTGCATTGTTTCTGACGTTTGTTTTCTTCTCGGCGTTAGCACCGATTTCGATTGGTACATTCATAAAAGCAACTGGTACATAATATGGTACATATATCCGTGTATAAACACCCAGATTATCGGAATGAAATTCTAGCGTTACAACTGTACGACAGACATCTAGACCAGAAAACAAGCTCATATAATGTTCAGTCAACTAATTGTGGCATGAATTATAAGACAGCAACACTTCGCGATCAGGTAACCTGAACAAGCATGATGTGAACGATTACGGTAACCAGCAAATAAAAGCATAGTTCTAAGTAATCTTTCATCTCGGGTCAGGCTATATACATGTACTATAATGTACGTGGCTAAATTATTCTTAGAAGACGAATCGTAATTCTTTAAGTAAATCGTTTATGACAACTTAAACCTTGTTTTGTTCAAAAGCTCCGTAACTGATTTGAACTTCATTTGTACGAATATTTTTGTATCGAATGAAATTATTCTAACCGTGATTTAACGATTTTAAAGATAAATTGTAAGTTAAATGTACACTGTTGCCCTAAATTTATCAGTATATGTTAAATTATCAAGTAAATAATGAACATGTATATTCAACATCTAACAATATGATAACTTAACTATATCATCAAGGACTTATAAGTCCTTGATATCATATTGCATTAATTGTTCTGCGCTATGTAATTGAGTCATAAGCCACTAGATAAAGCCTACATCCTGATGATTATCCTTGTAATTCGTTATCAACCCTCTCTCGCTCTCTCTCTACATCGGTCACTGATTTATCTACATCTATTTCACGCCCCCTAATTTAGACACATCACGCGGCGGTACGAACATTTAAATAATAAAATCTTATTTGTATACATTAAGACTACATAACAAAACACGAAATAGTGAAATAGAAAAAAGCACTGCGCGCAAGTTTTGTTTTCAGTCGGATTATACGTCATAAAGATGAAGGTATACTTGTTACATTGTCCTTATTGTAATACAAATTGTTTCAGATCAGAAAATAAGTTTTCACATTCCATAATTATACTCATCCCGGAAAACTCACTTTTCGCTTAAATGTTTTTTATGGTGTTCTGCGAATACTATAGTATTACTATTGATTTGTTAGTTTTGGTATACATATACATATAATTGCACTGTTACTAATTAACTACTCTGACGATATAATTAAGCGGGTTTGATCTCTTGTCAGATGGTTCAAAATTACGGAACCTCCGTAGTCGAGTGGTTATATTCAGAATCGTAATTAAGAAGCGATTTCAGATTGTGGTGGCTAATTTAAGAATTTGCTTGTAAAGGGAGTGAGGAGGGTAGGGAGATTATTAGTGGACACAGCTTTCCCGCGGTTTCTACGGCCTTAATTGTATGGTCTCTGTCTTGAATCCCTTCCGGGACCAAATCATTACGTGTGAGAAAGATGTTAGCTTAGTTTACTGACGGTTATTGCTTCGGTTTCCTCCACTGTAACAGCTGAAACTTTGACAACTGACCATGGCTGTAGGTGCGCTGTTAAATGCTAGAGAGAAAAAAGAAGTGTCCTAAAATAATCATGTCATTATTTTCGTCATTGTATACAGTGTCTGCCTTCAAAGCACGCCCATATACGTGTATATAGTACTCAAAATTTGATAAGGTCCGCTTTTACATTGAGAACCGCTAAATTGCGTTTGCTGTCTGAAATGAATTGAAGTCAAGTCAAAATTAAGCTTTTTAAGAAACATACTTGGGAGTCACAAGTCAGTTTCTGCGTTTGTGCTTGTAAGGCTGTTTGGTTCATCTTAGACTGTTAAATGCAATGTTAATTTTGTTTGTATCATTGATAATTTCTTTTGGTGATGCTGAGATGCTCTCTATAATAATTATTACATGTATATGATTCATTCGTATATCGTCTATTGTTGTGACCTCGGTAGACAATGTGCATTGTTCTCATGCGTGCTCGATCTGTATTAAGGATTTTAAGAAAACAACATCGTGATCAATTTTATCAAGTTATCATAACCAAAAGCAAACACTTGACAATGATATGATTTTGTTTCTGAATAATCTTCATGAATCCTACATGAACCTTCTTTTGAACTGAGCCATCAGTCTGATATCTTTATCATGTGTGTTAATTAGTTCAAAACAATGATATATACAATTTTGTACTTGATAAACTAATCACGTGGTAGTAGACCCAAATTTATAATTGTCTTTGTTTAAAAAAGGAACAACAAAGAAACGCGTCAAGTTTATTATGCGTCAATCAAATATATGTAGATGGCGCTTATCAGCAAATAAATTGAAATTTACCTAGATAATTATAACACTAGTCCATCTCAGATCTGTACTCGTGCATGATAATTATAGTCAACCCAGGGATTTTAATTCATTTAAGTTTTTTTGTCTCTCGTATTCAGTTTATTCTGTTTTGTTTTTGTAAGAGAATAAATTGTTGGATATAAACATTATTATAGGCTTATTATTGTTTTAATAATAATAATAATTTTATATGTAATAATATTAATTAAAGGCGGTGCTTTCTCATGTTTGCCTTATAAACGAAGTCGTTCAGATTTTACATTTTGCTGCCACAAAGTATTGATCAGATAAAATGATGATTTTCACGTCTATTTTAATGTATTTAGCGAAGGTCCTGCTAGAAGAATAACCGGAAATACCATCGTCAACTCCACAGTGAAGTTAAATGCCCGGATGGAACCAGGAGGTTTTCATGGCAACTTTTCATCATCACTGCCTCCGTACAACCAGGTAATCACACAATGTCTTCATGATTTTGTGTTAACATTGGGTCTATCAATAATCTACGTCATATCTCGAGTTTTCAACCCATTCTTTCTTATTCGGCTAGAATAATAATCTTCAATAAGATGTTTTCATTGAATCTACATTTCGTTGCTATAGTTTCTTATAAACAATATCAGGTCTATATTCCGTGAGATTATGACTTGATAATAACACAGTGCAAATTAACCTAGGTTAACAGTCACCACGAAGTAATCAACCATTTGAACTTCGACAACTATCATATATAATTGTAAAAAATCAAAATAGCATCACTATGAATGCTAGCAGCGTCCATAGGCACTCGATTCCGTGATTTTTATACGTTTACAGAAGTTGTTTTTCAATTTAACTAATCAAGCAACGCAAATCTGTTGAAAGAAATATCTTCAATTTTTGCCCTTATTGAGTGTATAAAAAACACCAAGGTAGTGAACTCGCCATCTTTTCGATTGACGGAAGTGTCGAAAATAAGCGTGGATCTCGGCTTTCCTTCTAAACTGCACGAGCTTTTCGGGAACCTTGCTTTCGTTGTAGTGTGCCCCAAATTTAAACGTTTTGACAGCTTTTAGAAAGAAAGCCGGGACACACGCTTACTTTCGTTACTTCCGTCAATCGAAAAGATGACGAGTGCACTACCTTGGTGTTTTTTATACACTCAATAAGGGCAAAAATTGAAGATATTTCTTTCAACAGATTTGCGTTGTTTGATGAGTTGAATTGAAAAATAACTCACATAAACGTATAAAAATCACGGAATCGAGTGCCTATGGTTTATTCCCTCCGGTTGGTGGCCTTAGTTAACACCTTTTGACATTTATTTAGAGGTTACGTACAGACATTTCTCACTGTCATCATTAGACTGCAACTCTATAAATGTGCATCTATATCATATTTTGCCATTTGTCTGGTGTACACACACGCTTTTAAGTTGTTTAAATGTTCATCGATATAATTTGAATTTAAAACGCAACGTTTCATTCCAGGGGCAACATGGGCATTCAGACTCCGATGCTGATGCACCGAGTACCGTTACCATAGTTGTAGGCGTACTGGTGCCCTTGATTCTGATTAGTGTTGGTTCTTTTATCGTCTATGTCTGGTACCGACGTAAATATCCTGTCCGCATGGTACCCGGTCGAGATTTCGCCAAATTCTCCAACCCTGCTTACAGCAAGAGACTTTCAACGTTTACTCTGGTGAGACCCATTGTATATTTGTATCATTTAATGCATTTAATGTATCTACGAGTCATCAGATTAACACAAATATATTAAAACCTCATTATGAACACATATAAAAATATTTGTATTGATAATACATGTATAGTGAGTAAGCTTTGTACACACATGTACATGTATTTTTTCTAACATTAACTATTCATATTATAATGTCAGGTACGTGAAGATGGAGAGAAAGAGTGGGAAAATCTCTCAAACCCAAACCTGGAAGCAGTAAAAGACGACGAAACAGATGGAATCGATAATGCTGCTTTCGAAAAAGAAACGGAAAGTGACCTTCCAGATAGTTTCGTTACGGTGGAAATTGAAGATGTTGCAACTGACGAAGTCAAAGCAAGCGTCGACGGAGAGGAAGTCATTCAAAAAATATCTCGTGAGCGACCGAAGACAAAGAAAGCTGTTCTCGTTAAATCACAGGACATTGATGAATTTGAAAACGGGTTTGAATTGGTCTCTGAGTCAGATTTAGGTCAGCGAACAGATAGTGAAATGAGTTCTGGAAATGACAGCACTGAAACACATACGGTAAGTCTTTCTTTTGCTGAAACATTCGATAACCGTCATGGAAGTTCTTCATCACATCCTGAAGAAAGCAAACCGTCAGACATCCAAGAAATTGAATCAAATGACCAGACACTTGATGGTTCGAAAGAAGGCGCACAATTTTCCGATAATAAAACTGCTGATAAAACGTCAAATAAAGATGAAATAGAAAAACCTGAAATGGATGATAATTTTCATTCGTTTGTCGACGTTTTCAATAACGATCAATTGGACGAGAAAGACGTGGATACCAGCCAACTGGTCCCACTAGACGGCTTTACCGAAATTACCAATGATGAAGATATCCCTAGGACAGATATTGTGCATGATGAGGCGGAACATTCAGTTGATAAGAATGAAAATAGTTTCGTGAAAGTTGAAGAGCTTGTGGCTAATAAAAGCCTCGAGAAGCTAGACATTTATAACAAGGAGAAGACAGAAAATTGTGATGAAGATACGCAACTCGGTGACGGGAACATAAATTCACAGAGTGCATCTGTTGAATCTTTGGACAGAGTTTCTCTTGAGTCATTCTCGTCAAATTCATTAATAAAGCGACCCTTGTCATTATCTAGTGACCGAATCGTTCTTGACAGTGTTCCACAAACACCGACAGTCTTAGTTCCAGACTCTATTATATTCGAATCGGAAACTGCACCTCAAATTCATTTAGCCGCCCAGGAAGTACAACCCTCAAGAGGCAGAAGAGCATTTACGCTAAACGATTTAAGTATGGATAAAAAAATGAGCCTTCTTGAGCAGCCGGACCAGACATTAGTGGACGCTAGATCAACGTCTTCTCCAGAAATACGTTTCGAGTGCAAAATGGAAAATGGGAAAACTAACAACGTGTCCAGTAAACCAGAATCCACTATGAGTATTGATATCAGCAACAAGAGTACATCATTATCTAATACGTTATCTGATAACTTACTGTTAGACTCGACTTTAATTAAGAATGAAGTTCATACTGCAGAAAATAAATCCGATAATATTTTAAATCCTGTAGAAGAAACTAACGATTCATTAACTAAAAGTGAACAGTCAGAGACAAGTCAAATGCAAGAATCACTAGATAACAGTAGAGATATTGACACTATGTTTACGTCTGTTGCAACCGACGTGTCAGACACTTTTGAAACGACTGACGACGAGCACATAATTGTAAGTGCTGAAAATCAACCAGCTCATGATGGGGATCAAACAATACTTACAGAACTAGTTACAAAGGTAAATCAAATTCAAGAAATTGAACCGGAGAGAACTGAAATACACAATGATGTTGATGGAATATTCAACAATAATCCAAAGGCTGTTGAAATGGAACATTCTCCATTGACCCAAGGGGAAACGATTGGTGATGTAGAAGATTTAGGCACAATTGGTCATCCTGTTACGCCGCCCGATGCAGATAGTTTATTACAACCAGATTCTGGTATGGATTTATTACAACCAGATTCTGGTATGGATTCTTATGAAAATAATCTTGTTTTACTTGGGCAGTCGCAATTGCAAACCGAAGAAAATGTATTTGGTGATAAGGATGCTGATCTAAGTGAGCAAACATTAACATCGCCTACAACCACCGATGACTTTGCCAAATCTTTCTTGCATGCATCAACACCAACTGCATCTGGAGTCGAAGATTTCACTGCCAGCAGTTCAGATATATCTGAAGTAACAAGTAAAAAGAAGCTTACCGCTGGCGGTTTTGATTTCAACAAATTTGATGATGATTCCGATTCTGGTTCATCGTCATCATCATCTTCATCATCTTCATCATCATCGTCAGAAAGTTCAAAAGAGTTTAACAGAAAGTCGTTTGATACTGAAGAAGATAGTTCCTCCGTTATTTCAGAGACCGAGCTAACAGAGAGCTTCGAAAGGGGTTTTATACAATCAGACGCCGATACTTCTTTTAAGTCCGACTCTTTTGTGACACTTGATGAGAAACCTGATATGTCTAAATCAGCAGATTCTACCACCCTATCCTGGGAATACCTCACTTCTGAAAATAAACCAGATGTAAATGAGTCACATGAAAGTAAAGGTACTAATCCTAGTCCCATTGGTGACACAAGAGATCACGAATCGAGTGATTTGGATATCATGAAGGACAATTCTACATTAGAAGTAACAGTGCCAGATGTTTCTGTAGATAGTTCAGACTTATCGTGGGATATAATTGGTGGAAATGACGATAATTCCGAGTGCTAACTGACAAGTTTAAAAGATAATTGATACAATCATGCGCGTACGTGTTGTTTATTATGTAATGTGAGATTGTATTATTTCATTTATAGACATGTAAAATATATTTTAAAATGTGCCTGTTGTATGTAGCAGTATTTTTAGATATAAGTAGGCTACCCATAAAAATGCGACCGACTTATTAAAACAACCTGAATCATTTTTGGCGATTTTAACAATGTGTTATCGTTCTCTTTACAAGCATTATGTTTTCAGTAATTTTATATACTTCATATAATGTTAATAAACAAAAATGCCTTAAGCTGTAAGTTTGGGTCGCGTTACCATAAACCAACCATTTGCGTTCTTACAGGGTATTTCAAATGAATGGTCTGGACCCCTTAAATTGAAGCGTCGGGTATTGATCACGTGATCGCGTTACATGATGGTCGGTATTATAAAGCGGTAAAAACGCTTCTTCAAATAGATAAATATTTAAATTACTAAACATCTTATTGGTATAAAGAGCTTGACGAAAAGTTGGATGGTTAGTACGTTTATCCCTTCTATTTGAGTGACCCTGGTTACATTACAATATTTATGGCCTTACTTCACTAAATCATGGCAGCGAGTAATGGACTTTTGCTAAAGTCGAAATTCTATTCCATCTTCCTCCCATACAAATAATACTTTCAAAGAAGAAAATGTTTGCCAAAGTTTTTCAGCAACTGAAGTCTGCAAATAACTTAAACAAAGAGCACAATCAATCTTTTATTTTGCAAATACACTGTATTTACTGAATAGTATGTACAGGAGTTTTTCATTAAAAGTAGGGAATTGTAGAAGTCGTCGAAAAAAATAGCAGGAACAGTGAAAGGCATGTATGCAACTATCAAAACCTTAGTCGATTCAGAACTCATGTATTATACTAGTAATATTTATTTAAGGCAGAAAGTAGTTCGTTCTGTGCAAACTTTAGTACCCCCCCCCCCCTCCAATAAAAACGACACAAAAATTATTTCCTATACAGACCAGATGAGCGTGAGTCTACATTGGATGCTTAATTGAGAACAAGTGTGTAAAATGAAGAGAAAAGACGAGGAAACAAACTAACAAACAAACAAAAACGGGTATCAAAAACTTGAAAAGTTTTTTCAAACTAAAAAATATTTATACAAACAGATTTTCATTATAGTATCTATGATTTTATGTACAGTACAAAAATTAAAACCCTCCATCGCATATTTTGATAGACATGTGATCAAGTTTTCGAACCAATGTTCATATTACATGTATGTAGAAGTACCCCTCCCTTCTCGCTTGGGTACAACAGGGCAAACCACTGTGACAGACAACCGTCGTATGACATAGAGTCACACGTACCACAGACTCGTTATAATGAAAATAATATGAATACTGTAATAAGTAATTATGATGTAGAGCTTATAGGACTAATACATATACATGTGTACTATAATAATTTAATATGAAATCAGCAAACACCTTCTAAACTGAAGCGATTGCTTGCGAATTAGTTGTTTCAGTCACGGTAAACTATCTGGAAAGATAATTGATATACTCATTACCACTACCCAGACTCCAGAAAAATCAGAGCAAATATGTGACTTAGATTCAACTACGCATTTTATGTACTACAGTATATCTCAGAACTGGAAATCTCGTCAAATAATTTTAACTGCCGGGATATTAATTTGTTACAAAAACAACAGTTCTGGTTGTAAGTATTACATGCTTATTCGAAGGAAGATTCACACTAGATAATTATGTGAGACTAGTATTCAAAATTCCGTTGTAGTCTCGACAGTGTTCTGGCAAACATCACCGGAAGTTATACATTTGGGCATGTACTCATGATCAAAACAATCGGCGAATGACCTTTCATGGTAAACCGATCGTTTCCGTCATTGCATGTACAAAATGCAGATAAAAGTTTGCCATTATTTTATGTACAGCTAGTGGGCTTATTTATGAAGCGTGTGTGGTCTATTTTTAGTGGGAAGACGTGCATGGAACCTTATGTAAACATTCTCCACACAGTAATTAAGTAATTGGTTTGAAAAAAAGAAATATCACTAATTCTATACTTTTATGCATATGGTACGTGAGTATTATCAGTTACCAAATCCAGATACTATATAAGCTTGGACCAATACAATGTGTATATTGGTCTACTAAAAAATACTTATCACGTTTTTGTGTTCGATCAAAATATACCGCTAATAATTTTAATATATACGTATTGATGGAGTTTAAAGGCCAAACAGTCATTCACTTAATTCATTCATCAATCGACCTAATCGTCGACCAATGAAACCTAAGGATTTTCATACAAAAAGCATGAATAGATAACAAATAAGTAACATTTGAACTATATCGATAAGTCTTGCGCTAAATATAACAGGGGAAGTAACCGTCGTATTATGATATTGTAATTATATTAGCAGTTACCTCCCTTTATCTACTGTTGCTGGTACGTATCATACCAACGGCATAGTACACACAGCTTACCATTTGCGATGATAAACACAAGTGTACGGCGTTATTGAATTATTATTCTCCTTATCATGTTTAATTGGTTCGTAACTTTTTTTCATTTCTACAATGACGGGATGAGTGCATGTTTCGTTCCTGCTCATTCGATCATAATTTCACGGAATAAAAATTGACTTTATACATGTAATGTGAAAAAAGCACATGGTTTCCTATTACGTACATAGCATCCCTGTTTCCACTTGTAAACATAATTATGCAGAACTTTTTTTTCAAAAGATAGTGTTAGTTCAGAGATAAATTTAAATCATATCAACTAACAGTGTAGATAATCATGACTGAGAGAGGGACGTGTAAAGAGATATGAGATAATAAGAGAGACAGGTAGAGAGAGGAGATAATGAGAGGGACAGGTTGAGAGGAGATAATAAGAGGGACAGAGAGAGAGGAGATAATGAGAGAGGGACAGGTAGAGAGAGGAGATAATGAGAGAGGGGAGGACGAGAGAGGAGATCATGAAATAGGGACAGGTAGAGAGAGGATATAATGAGAGATGGGAGGTAGAGAAAGAGGAGATAATGAGAGGGACAGGTAGAGAGAGGAGATAATGAGAGAGGGGAGGTAGAGAGAGGAGATAATGAGAGAGGGACAGGTAGAAAGAGGAGATAATGAGAGAAGGGAGGTAGAGAGAGGAGATAATGAGAGAGGGGAGGTAGAGAGAGGAGATAATGAGAGAGGGACAGGTAGAAAGAGGAGATAATGAGAGAAGGGAGGTAGAGAGAGGAGATAATGAGAGAGGGACAGGTAGAGAGAGGTGATCATGAGAGAGGGACAGGTAGAGAGAGGAGATAATGAGAGAGAGGAGGTAGAGAAAGCGGAGATAATGAGAGGGACAGGTAGAGAGAGAGAGAGAGAGACAGGTAGAGAAAGGAGATAATGAGAGAGGGACAGGTAGAGAGAGGAGATCATGAGAGAGGGACAGGTAGAGAGAGGAGATAATGAGAGAGAGGAGGTAGAGAAAGCGGAGATAATGAGAGGGAGAGAGAGAGAGAGAGAGAGAGAGAGAGAGAGAGAGAGACAGGTAGAGAAAGGAGATAATGAGAAGGACAGGTAGTGAGAGAGGGGGGGGATAATGAGAGGGACAGGTAGAGAATGGAGATAATGAAAGGGACAGGTAGAGAGGAGATAATGAGAGGGACAGGTAGAGAGAGAGGGAGGAGATAATGAAAGGGACAGGTAGAGAGAAAGGAGATAATGAGAGGGACAGGTAGAGAGACAGGAGATAATGAGACAGGGACAGGTAGAGAAAAGAGACAAAGAGAGAGGGACTGGTATAGAGATAGGAGATAATGACAGATAGTGAGAGGTAGAGAGAGGAGATAATGAGAGAGGGACTGGTATAGAGGTAGGAGATAATTTGAGAGGTAGAGAGAGGAAAGATGGAGAGAGGGACAGGTAGAGAAATGAGATAATGTGAGAGGGACAGGTAGAGAGAGAGAGAGAAGGTCATCCTGACGAATTCCTGAATAAAATAATTTGGATTCCAGCATTTTGATTTTACTACATGCATAAAACATTTTTAAAAAATAGAAATTAATTAATAGAATGTCTACCAGTCCTATGTTCCTATTGTCTGTTTTGGGTTGGGTAATTACAAAAGTTTATTTTCTTAAAGATTGCTTGTTCATAAATATTTTACTCTGAAGGATTCTGTGTAAATATTACAGTACTGCATGGGTATCTGTCTTTGTATTTCCTTTGCATATTATTTGTATCTAATATGTTACTATCATGTTCTTGAATTATTAATTACAAGTTATTTCAGAAACATTCTGTCTGTGTATTGAATCAATATCAGTCAATATTTCCAACTCAAAACGTTGATGTCATCTAGTTGATTGAAATAGATAAGCTTGCTCCTAATAGCACAAACTTTGACATATTTTTCAAATTAAACCCTCTGAGCATTGATCCCATAAACATAATAAAGTAACACTGTCCTCTTACTGATAACATACTGATAAGAGAAATTATGTGTAAAAGCAAATTTATTGAAATTCTTTTTAATCCACACCTTGTTTGCTAAATGCTTGTTGGTAAAATATTGAATATCCCCTTTTAGGCACATAGGAATTCTTTCAAGTACGCAATAAACATTTCACTAGGATATAATTCTGACATATTTATGATCGTTATGTAAACGTGACCCATTCAATGATGTTATGTGTAACTTTGTGGAAATTAGGTACACAAGTAAATGTCTTTTGCTGCATGGATCTAAAAGTTTTAGTTTAAAATGAAGTTCAAAAATTGAGATAATTATTGTTGAGCTGTTAAAAGTCTTTGGATAAATAACCTTCAGAGGTCTTGGATTTTATTTATTTTGTTACTTTTTTATTTCAAATCATCTTTAATTATTTTTTCATTTAAATTAAGTTTTCATTGATAATTTGGCCATCTAAAATCTTGCTATAGAATATGTTGATTATCTAAAATATCAAATGCAACTGCATGTTCATATGCAGATTGAATTTCACTTCACCAATGCTAAATGAATTATTTTAATTAAGATCAAATAGTCATTTTTTGTAAAGATGGTTTAAATTACTTAGTATTCATGAAATGATCTTCAATCAAATTATATTAATATGGTATACAATTTCTTTTGGTTTCATTGAATAAACCATCTGGCATCTATACAAAATTAGGTACTGTAATTCTATTTGAAATTAATCATTTTAAAATAGTAAGTAAAATTGATAGAATATTTAAGTAAAAATTAGATATACCAGTACACTTATACAAATATGTTTTTACATGATGAAAATTAAACAATTCCCTTTGAGTAGAATTCATGAAAAGTTTATGATTAAACATGAATATTTCTTGAACTATTCTTGTATAGTTCATGAAGTATAAATAACTATTTGCTAGGGGATTTTAGTATTTCTTAAAAAATTGAACTATTAATTACTATATATATAATTATATTAGTGTAAATGATTAATTATTCAGTGAATGGGTGATATTCAGTTTTGAACTTACAACAAGAATGTGTGTAAGGTGCCCATATTAGAATATTAAACATTATGTATCATTAATTGAAGTGAATGTTATTGCTTACATTTTAATTGAACAGAGCGTCCAATTTACACAATGTTTAATGTCTCTTTTCTATATATATTTGTCTATCTTATCGATCATCTATTGATATATATTATAAAAGCTTTATTGGAGAAATTGAAAAGTATAGAAAAGAAGTGTACAGTATGTAAATAGAAGGTTCAATATTGATGAGTTGAAATTGGAAATAAATATACAATTGATATTGACCTTATTTTGCTTGTATTGACCTGTCAGTGAGAAAATTGCTTGCATAAGTTGTAAGATCAGTGATATAAAAACATGGGTTCATGGCTTCAAGTTACTGAATAGTGTTCTGTCTTAACATTGGTTACATTCTTTTGTATTAATCTTCAATTCCTTGTCATCTTCTATAGTGATTTCATTAAGGAGTTTGTACTCACAGTTTTATCAATAATTATGTGATTTTTTTCCTGCAGAAGACAATCATTACTAAGACAAGCTGTTACAATATTTCTCTCTTTCTGTGTATGTGTGTTTGTGTATGTTGGAAGAATTCTTTAATATCAATACTTGGGAATAAACGTAAAGTGAAGATATTGACAGGATGAGTGAACAAACAGGTAAGGTTTTCTTTATTTTTGCGTGATGTTGTAAAATAGTCTCCAGATTTCATGAGTTTAATATTTAGATTTGGCGTAAAAATCTTTGTTTCTGGTTAGATGATTACTTAAGGTAGGTTAGGTAGGTAGGGTTTTTGTTATTATTAATGATCATGGGTGTGCGCAGGAATATGAGACAATTAAGACAGTGGATGTACTGTTCCTCAGGCCTGATAAAAAGTCCTGGGTCGCAGGGAAAATCAGGGTTGGTCAGGTAACCAGCAATAAAAAAATTAAGACAAATGAAGCAATGAAACTATACAGTCTAACTTGAGTAAATGACCACCTCCCAATAAATGCCACCCTGTGAGTAAAAAACATTCTTTTAAAAACCATCATTGATTATTAAGAACAAAATGAAGGACACCTGTCAATAAAGGGCACATTTTGTCTTTCCCAAGGGTGGCCTTTGTTCACAGGTTTTATTTTGAGAATTGGTTTACTAATTTTACTAAATTAATTTTTATACTACTGCTAGAAACTCATCTCGTGATCAACAGATACTTCTCTTCTTGAATGTCTGTCATTTCACATCACTCTTTAAAAACGCGAATTAATAATTTATTTGAGACTGCGGCCGTGATCCAGTAGTTGAAACTTGAAAAGTTATTTCCAACTAAAAAATATTTATACTAACAGATTTTCATTATAGTATCTATGATTTTATAATTATACAGTACAAAAATGAAAACCCTCCATCGCATATTTTGATAGACATGTGATCAAGTTTTCGAACCAATGTTCATATTACATGTATGTAGAAGTACCCCTCCCTTTTCACTTGGGTACAACAGGGCAATCCACAGACAACCGTCGTATGACATAGAGTCACACGTACCACAGACTCGTTATAATGAAAATAATATGAATACTGTAATTAGTAATTATGATATAGAGCTTATAGGACTAATATATAAACATGTATACTATAATAATTTAATATGAAATCAGCAAACACCTTCTAAACTGAAGCGATTGCTTGCGAATTAGTTGTTTCAGTCACGGTAAACTATCTGGAAAGATAATTGATATACTCATTACCACTACCCAGACTCCAGAAAAATCAGAGCAAATATGTGACTTAGATTCAACTACGCCTTTTATGTACTACAGTATATCTCGGAACTGGAAATCTCGTCAAATAATTTTTACTGCCGGGATATTAATTTGTTACAAAAACAACAGTTCTGGTTGTAAGTATTACATGCTTATTCGAAGGAAGATTCACACTAGATAATTATGTGAGACTAGTATTCAAACATTCCGTTGTAGTCTCGACAGTGTTCTGGCAAACATCATCGGAAGTTATACAGTTGAGCATGAACTACTCAAAACGATCGGCGGATTACCTTTCATGGTAAACCGATCGTTTCCGTCATTGCATGTACAAAATGCAGATAAAAGTTTGCCATTATTTTATGTACAGCTAGTGAGCTTATTTATGAAGCGTGTGTGGTCTATTTTTAGTGGTAATTAAGACGTGCATGGAACCTTATGTAAACATTCTCCACGCTGTAATTAAGTAATTGGTTTGAAAAAAAAGAAATATCACTAATTCTATACTTTTATGCATATGGTACGTGAGTATTATCAGTTACCAAATCCAGATACTATATAAGCTTGGACCCGAATATAATGTGTATATTGGTCTACTAAAAAATACTCATCACGTTTTTGTGTTCGATCAAATATACCGCTAATGATTTTGATATATACGTATCAATGAAACCTAAGGATTTTCATATAAAAAGCATGAATAGATAACAAATAAGTAACATTTGAACTATATCGATGAGTCTTGCGCTGAATATAACAGGGGAAGTAACCGTCGTATATGATATTGTAATTATATTAGCAGTTACCTCCCTTTATCTACTGTTGCTGGTACGTATCATACTAATGGCATAGTGCACACAGCTTACCATTTGCGTTGATAAACACGAGTGTATATGGCGTTATTGAAATATTATTCTCCTTATCATGTTAAATTGGTTCTTGACTTTTTTTCATTTCTACAATGACAGGATGACTGCATGTTTCGTTCCTGCTCATTCGATCATAATTTAACGGAATAAAAATTGACTTTATACATGTGTTTAGTGAAAAAAGCACATGGTTTCCACAAGGGATGCCTTATTACATAGCATCCCTGTTTCCACTTGTAAACATAATTATGCAGAACTTTTTTTCAAAAGATAGTGTTAGTTCAGAGATAAATTTAAATTATATCAACTAACAGTGTAGATAATCATGAATGAGAGAGGGACTTGTAAAGAGATATGAGATAATAAGAGAGACAGGTAGAGAGAGGAGATAATGAGAGGGCCAGGTAGAGAGGAGATAATAAGAGGGACAGGTAGACAGAGAGAGAGAGGAGATAATGAGAGAGGGACAGGTAGAGAGAGGAGATAATGAGAGAAGGGAGGTAGAGAGAGAGGGACAGATAGAGAGAGGAGATAATGAGAGAGGGGAGGTAGAGAAAGAGGAGATAATGAGAGGGACAGGTAGAGAGAGGAGATAATCAGAGAGGGGAGGTAGAGAGAGGAGATAATGAGACAGGGACAGGTAGAGAGAGGAGATAATGAGAGAGGGGAAGTAGAGAAAGAGGAGATAATGAGAGGGACAGGTAGAGAGAGGAGATAATGAGAGAGGGGAGGTAGAGAAAGAGGAGATAATGAGAGAGGGACAGGTAGAGAGAGGAGATAATGAGAGAGGGGAGGTAGAGAAAGAGGAGATAATGAGAGAGGGACAGGTAGAGAGAGGAGATAATGAGAGAGGGGAGGTAGAGAAAGAGGAGATAATGAAAGAGGGACAGGTAGAGAGATGAGATAATGAGAGAGGGGAGGTAGAGAAAGAGGAGATAATGAGAGAGGGACAGGTAGAGAGAGGAGGTAATGAGAGAGGGGAGGTAGAGAGAGGAGATAATGAGAGAGGGACAGGTAGAGAGAGGAGATAATGAGAGAGGGAAGGTAGAGAGAGGAGATATATATTATACATATCTTACAGTTGGGCCACTACAAAAACGTGCCAAACACCTGTGTTTTGGATTGGGTAATTACAAAAGTTTATTTTCTTAAAGATTGCTTGTTCATAAATATTTTACTCTGAAGGATTCTGTGTAAATATTACAGTACTGCATGGGTATATGTAAAATTTGTATTTACTTTGCATATTATTTGTATCTAATATGTTACTATCATGTTCTTGAATTATTAATTACAAGTTATTTCAGAAACATTCTGTCTGTGTATTGAATCAATATCAGTCAATATTTCCAACTCAAAATGTTGATGTCATCTAGTTGATTGAAATAAATAAGCTTGCTCCCAATGGCACAAACTTTGACATATTTTTCAAATTAAACCCTCTGAGCATTGATCCCATAAACATAACAAAGTAACACTGTCCTCTTACTGATAACATACTGATAAGAGAAATTATGTGTAAAAGCAAATTTACTGAAATTCTTTTTAATCCACACCTTGTTTGCTAATTGCTTGTTGGTAAAATATTGAATATCCCCTTTTAGGCACATAGGAATTCTTTCAAGTACGCAATAAACATTTCACTAGGATATAATTCTGAAATATTTACGATCGTTATGTAAACGTGACCCATGCAATGTTATGTGTAACTTTGTGGAAATTAGGTACACAAGTAAATGTCTTTTGATGGATCTAAAAGTTTTAGTTTTAAAATTAAGTTCAAAAATTGAGTCTTTGGATAAATAACCTTCAGAGGTCTTGGATTTTAATTATTTTGTTACTTTTTTTATTTCAAATCATCTTTAATTATTTTTTAATTTTTCATTTAAATCAAGTTTTCATTGATAATTTGGCCATCTAAAATCTTGCTATAGAATATGTTGATTATCTAAAATAGCAAATGCAACTGCATGTTCATATGCAGATTGAATTTCACTTCACCAATGCTAAATGAATTATTTTAATTAAGATCAAATAGTCATTTTTTTGTAAAGATGGTTTAAATTACTTAGTATTCATGAAATGATCTTCAATCAAATTATATTAATATGGTATACAATTTCTTTTGGTTTCATTGAATAAACCATCTGGCATCTATACAAAATTAGGTACTGTAATTCTATTTGAAATTAATCATTTTAAAACAGTAAGTAAAATTGATAGAATATTTAAGTAAAAATTAGATATACCAATACACTTATTCAAATGTTTTTACATGATGAAAATTAAACAATTCCCTTTGAGTAGAATTCATGAAAAGTTTAGGATTAAACATGAATATTTCTTGAACTATTCTTGTATAGTTCATGAAGTATAAATAACTATTTGCTAGGGGATTTTAGTATTTCTTAGAAAATTGAACTATTAATTACTATATATATATATAATTATATTAGTGTAAATGATTAATTATTCAGTGAATGGGTGATATTCAGTTTTGAACTTACAACAAGAATGTGTGTAGGTGCCAATATTAGAATATTAAACATATGTATCATTAATTGAAGTGAATGTTATTGCTTACATTTTAATTGAACAGCGCGGCCAATTTACACAATGTTTAATGTCTCTTTTCTATATATATTTGTCTATCTTATCGATCATCTATTGATATATATTATAAAAGCTTTATTGGAGAAATTGAAAGTATAGAAAAGAAGTGTACAGTATGTAAATAGAAGGTTCAATATTGATGAGTTGAAATTGGAAATAAATATACAATTGATATTGACCTTATTTTGCTTGTATTGACCTGTCAGTGAGAAAATTGCTTGCATTAGTTGTAAGTTCAGTGATATAAATACATGGGTTCATGGCTTCAAGTTTCTGAATAGTGTTCTGTCTTAACATTGGTTACATTCTGTTGTATTAATCTTCAATTCCTTGTCATCTTCTATAGTGATTTCATTAAGGAGTTTGTACTCACAGTTTTATCAATAATTATGTGATTTCTTTCCTACAGAAGACAATCATTACTAAGACAAGCTGTTACAATATTTCTCTCTTTCTGTGTATGTGTGTTTGTGTATGTTGGAAGAATTCTTTAATATCAATATTTGAGAATAAAGTAAAGTGAAGATATTGACAAGATGAGTGAACAAACAGGTAAGCTTTTCTTTATTTTTGCGTGATGTTGTAAAATATTCTTCAGATTTCATGAGTTTAATATTTAGATTTGGCGTAAAAATCTTTATTTCTGGTTACATGATTACTTAAGGTAGGTTAGGTAGGTAGGGTTTTTATTATTAGTAATGATCATGGGTGTGCGCAGGAATATGAGACAATTAAGACAGTGGATGTACTGTTCCTCAGGCCTGATAAAAAGTCCTGGGTCGCAGGGAAAATCAGGGTTGGTCAGGTAACCAGCAATAAAAAAATTAAGACAAATGAAGCAATGAAACAATACAGTCTAACTTGAGTAAATGACCACCTCCCAATAAATGCCACCCTGTGAGTAAAAACATTCTTTTAAAAAACCATCATTGATTATTTAGAACAAAATGAAGGACCTGTCAATAAAGGCCTAATTTTGTCTTTCCCAAGGGTGGCCTTTGTTCACAGGTTTTATTTTTGAGAATTGGTTTACTAATTTTGCTAAATTAATTTTTATACTACTGTTAGAAACTCATCCTGTGATCAACAGATACTTCTCTTCTTGAATGTCTATAATTTCACATCACTCCTTAAAAATGCTTAATAATAATTTAAATGAGACTGCGTCCATGATCCAGTAGTTAGTACGCTGGACCAGTAACCCGGCAATCTGGGTTCGATTCTTGGTCTTCTTTAATTCTCGGTAAAGTGCAGTGCCCTGCACTCTGAGGCATCAACACACTTGGTGCGCAGGTCATACCTTTCTACAAAATTTAACAAAAATGTTGAATTTCCTCAACGTGTGGACTGTGAAGAAGTTACCAGTTACTTGTGGAATAGTTAGTTAGTACTGGTTTGAATATAGTCCAGGAAAATCTGTTAGATGAATCAGCCACTGTTTATAAATGAAAGAATTGTTGAAAACGGCTTTAAACACACTGAAAATAAAATGCATTTCTATCATTAGTCATAGCTTATATTTTGAAGTTTCAGATTATAAAGTTTAGAAGCCCATACAATAAGGATATTAGTGTAATATCTTCTTCAATGTCCATGTACTTGTTCAACCAGTCAATCATTCAATACAATAAAAGACTTGTCTAGAGCCTGGGGCAGGTGAAATTTATTTTAGGCGAAACAAAATTCTTAAAAGAGTTTTGAAGAATAGTCATGAGAATTAGGTTGACACAGTTAGAAGTGTGTAGTGTAATGAACTTCTGATTTGAAGACTGCATGGCTGAAGACATCATGTCTATGACAGGTTGTCCTCTTCCATAGATCATTTAAGTGGAGTAGTTGGTAATAATTTGCGGGGGGAACAAGGTATGTACTGCCATGGCACAGAATCCAGGAAGACAGGTAACAGCTCAGGTACACATGTAGAAATGAAATGCTGTTAAAGACTGAGATTTTCCTTGTTTTTAAGGCAGTATAAAGTAATTTCCATGACAGAATATATATTTGATACCAGAAAGAAAGTTTATAATGGGTTTTAAAACACATGTATGTGTAGTGATCACTAAATGTAGTTTATATAATTATTTATCATGCAATCTGGATTAAATTCCGAAGCAATGCCAATGAAAAGTTAAACAACGTCACTTTTGTTTAATCCGTATTAAAATGCTTTTAAACTTTTTCATGATTGAATTACTGTATTGCCATCAGTTGTTATGTATTAATATGAATTAAGATGTAACATTTAGTGTACAGAATTGTGAGTTAACCACCTAATTAGGCCAGACGAAATACAAATTAATGTAGTTATTTTTATGGCTATACTTAAAAAAAGGTAGATTGGTCACAAACTTTTTTTCAAAGCCTATCTTTCATGTGATTTATGGCACAAATCATTTTATTAGGATTAATCATGCCATAAATCACACATACATGCCATATCTCATGCCATGAGACTTTTTCTCAAGTATTTTTACCCCTCCTCACAGCCTAAAGCTGTTAGATTTAAATCTCACAGAAAATCGTACCTCAGATAATAAAATCTGTGCAGTAAACAACTACAATTTGTATCTTGGGCAACATTTGTTTCACTGATAATAACCGAACTCACCAATTGCAGTCAAAAGTTGACACTTTGTTAATTGCTGATGTATTTGGCATGTGTTAGGTCCTAAGTAGTTTTATAATACAATAATTGGTTGCAATTGTATTTGTCATGATGTATGAATGAATGTTTGCTAGAGACAATTAAGCCTTGTCTGTATTTGGTATTTATACTTAGATCCACTCACTCAAGTTTGTGCCTCGATCAATGTGAGTTCTAATCCCACCTGGGCCCAGAAAATATTCTAACCTAGTGTATAGTTCGACTGTGTTTTTTTAGCCATGATGGAAGAATGCACTAAATCAACAGAGTACATACTGTACTTTAGCATGTTAAATTTATCATACAAATATGTTCTGAATATCCATATCCGCTATTTGCCTTAGTGGATTACTGGTAATTATTCTGAAAAATTTCGTCACGGCTCAAAAACATGGTTCAGCTATACTAGTTGGAGAAATAGCTGCATGACACTGGCTATTGATGCCACATTAAATCCAACAAAAAATACACAATAGACTATCTTTAAAAAATGTTTGTTTGAGGTATTCCCCTACCCAGAGAATTTTCTGTGGTCAGATTGGTGGAAAATATTTTTTTTACGTTTTATATTTTACATTGAACCCAAAGTACCGGTACATGTCAAAATGCTGTTTATAAACTGAAAACAAAATTTTTACCCAAGAGACCAAAAAAAGTTGGGTAGGTAACGTAGAGTAGGTTACGTAATCCCAAACAATATATTTCTAAGTGTACTGGTTATTATAGTGATACAACTTTGTACAAATCTGGAATGTTAACTTGTATTGATTATTTGATCAATATTTAATCCTGACATCATATTAACCAGCATACACAGTAGGAAAAAATGTGTTTATCAGATACATTGTAATCAATCATTCATTAGCACTTGATAATTATAAAACATAGAACCAATGTATGGAATCATTCTTTATAGTGCAGGCATTATTGTGTTGTTGTTTCATTAGGTGTGAAAAAATTAGTCATGTTCAGGGTTATTTACGGTAACCAGAAATATTTGGGGGGGGGGGGGGGGGTAGGTTGACAAATTGTTTACTTTTCTGTTTTTTCTAAACATAATTATATAGTCAAACCTGTGTTAGCAGCCACCTTCAAACAAAGTCCATCCTGTGAATAAAGGTCATTCTTTTAAAAAACCATCATTGGTTATTTGGACCAAAACACCTCCAAATAAAGGCCACCTGTCAATAAAGGCCACATATTGTATTTCAAAGTTACTGTTGTATGTTAAAATTTATAATTTTGCTCATTATGAAATCACAAAATAGTCTGACACAATGTTTGATGTATAAATAAAGCCAAAAAGAATCACATTTTTGTTTTTGTGGCGTTCTTAAACAATAGATTCTCTTCAAATTTCATTTTTGAACCTTTCATACTTTGGAAATGTTTTGTACTTTGAGATTTGTTGTTAGGAACTTCAGTGTCTGCACCAAAAAAGGGTCAATTTGGGGACCGTAAACTAAACTACAATGTATTTTCTTTCTGGCCTTAGCTTTGAGCAAGAACTAAAGAATGTATCATAAATTATATTTTTTCTTTTGTGACTCCTGTCAGTGTTTATTGCGTCAAAAAAGCCATGCTGAGATTAATATCAAATTATTGTAACACTGTTAAACACTGTTGAAAAAATGTATATATATCGTCAAATATCCTTTGACAGCTCTGTATATCACTTTTCTAAAAAATGACATACAAGTATAAATAATATATTAGGTAATTAAGCAGTGTGTGGTGGAATGTATTTTCTATTCCACATTTTGAAATCAAGCTGGCATGATCTAGTACATAATAAATTGACTGTTAACATTTTTTGTCCTAGATCAGTTTGCCAACTCTATGTTACATAAGATAACATATTGTTCATGGTATATCTATAAATGTAATTTATTCATGTAAATATTGACTTAATGTATTGAGATGTAATTATTTTTTGTTATTATTTGTACGTAGCTAAGGCCTAAAAATGTTTGTTTCAAGTCACATGCTGATTAAAAAAGGGGTAGGTAGGTCGAGTTGGTTCATGAAAGCATGAAAACATGCAGAAAGGTAAAAAAACTGAGAAAGTGGATGATCCGTTCCTCTGGCCTGATAAAAGTCTAGGGTCGTGGGAGAAAATTACAGTAGGTCGGGTAACCAGCAATTTTTTGTACGCCTATCTATGAAAACTATGTAAAATAGAATAATATATTACATGTTCATGTTAAAGGTAGTAAATGTTTTCTTTATGTTTTGTGGAAGGCGCCCTAGCATTCAATATGAGGATGAAATTGCTGGGTTGAAATCTTTTTGGGGAAAGAAATTATTGTCTGAAACTAATTTGGGGAATGAAATTTTATGGAGTAAATCAGAAATTTGGGGAAAATTGCATATTTTCAAAGAACTTTCAGATGGGAATGCATCTTTTACAGGCTACATGCAGCTATATAATAAAGAAAACCCCTGGCTAGTGAAGTGACTTATATTTTATTATCTATTTTACAAAAAATACTTTCAGTTTATTTACTTAGACCGTATGTTGTGAAGGCATTTAGATGAATACGAAACATGATTAATATAAGGTTAGAAAAAAATACAGTTAAGTTTACAATTAATTAACTGAAAATATTGTGTAGGTAGGTCTCTTATATTTTCAATTTCATTCTTTGGAGGTTCAATCAATTCATCCTCAAATATTCAGAATTTTATTGTTGGGAACTTAAGTGACGATGCTAAAAAATAGGCTTGGTGAAATAACCGTTGACAAAACATTTTTCTAGCCTAAGTGTAAAGCAGTACATATATATTACATTAATTGATTTTTAATGTTAATCAAGTGTTTATAGAATAATATAAATCAATTACACTTAAACCCTTTCAGTGACTTGTTTGTATGTTTTAGCCCTTACAGTTTTCTGATGTCAATCCATTAAAATTAATATTGAAGAAGTACATCCACTGTCTAACTTCTTTACCTTTCCGCATGCTTTCAATAGTATTTTCTTTTGTTTTTAAATCCATTCCTATCTACCTTATTTTGAATGATCATGTGATGCAACTAGAAACAAACTTTATTTTTACGCCTTATAATCAATTTTTTTTATGATACAATATAAAATCGTGATTCAATATTTAAATCTTAGGTGTTTTACACTCGATATAGAACACTGCAAAATTTGGCAACTATTCAACAGAATTTTTCCCTTATATGTATATGAGCTATGATTTAAACATTGTGAAATACATTTTATGTATATGTTTGTTCCTATTTTCCATAGATAAGTCATTGACTTGGATATTAAAGCTGTACCTAAGTACATTATGATTTAAATGTTGTTGGATTAATGTCAAGTTCTGTATTTTATCTTGATTAACAGTCAAACCTGTGAATAAAGACCACCCTTGTGAAAGACATACTGTGGCCTTAATTGATAGATGGCCTTTATTTGGAGGTTATTGTGTTCCAAATAATCTATGAGGGTTTTTAAAAGAATGGCCTTTATTCACAGGGTGGCCTTTATTCAGAGATGGTCATTGACACATATTTGACTGTACATGAACATGGTACTTCAAAAAAATATTAATAAGTTCATATGCTAATATTTACATTTCATTATGTACTGAATAAACACTTCATGAACTAATATAAATAATTGAAATTCTTTAATTTGGTGCTTTTCTTCAGTTACAGACCAGCATACAAATGTATTTAACTTTATATCGGTATTTAGTATTTTTCATAATTCATTTCTTGTTGAAAATATTCAGTTACCGGTAACACTATTGTAACTTATTTGTTATAACAATGTCCAGATTATGTTTTTGGTATGGCTATTATTACAAAATCTACCAACATAGGCAGTATAATATTTGTCTTGAAAAACCCCCTTGTTACTTTAATTGTTACAGGACTGTCCCAAGGTGGTACTGAGACTCTGAGAGATTGTGTTTTTTCCTGTGTCTTTGAATGTTCCTATAAGTTAGCTGGGTTGGTTAAGGGAAGTTAAGAATTGGTTTGTTTCTGTTTAACCTAAATTAAAAAATCTGCTTGACCCTTTCGTGCCTGCATAGCTCAATAGATGGAGAGTGTTGAGTGTACAGATATCTGTATGGTGAAATTGTACTCAGGGCCTAACACATGTTCCCTGTGATAACTTGGATGAAGATATTGAATGCGTCTCTGACCATAAGTCTTCCACCATAGAGAACAAGGCTAGCACTGGTTCAGGATCCAGTAAAACTATAGTTAAATTGATGGCTTGCAAATATACATCTGAATTTCCTTTTTTATAAAGGATAAAAAAATAAGAAAATTTGAAAAAATAAGAATTCTTAAAGAAATTCTTTTGTATTTAAGATGAATAATTTTTGAATGAATTTACAGATAAGCATGTACACTATTTTTACTCCGTAAATATTGCTTGTTGCTAATCCTCATTATGTCAGTACATTTAAACTGATCTACCTTGGAGTAATACTTCACATGCAGTGTGACAAACTTTAATCTATAAATGCCCTGTAATGAATGGCTTGTATTGATCGGGTCTTTCAATTCTATAATTATGTCTTGTAGCTTAATTGCTGTCTCTTCAATATTCTGAGGTGTGTCATTGAAAGTACAGGATAACATCAATAAGTCAAGACATTTCATGGCTTGTATGATTTTGTCTTGACAACATTAAAGGTGTTGCATGTAAGTGTATGATATGACGTCAGACTGTTATTTGCATGATATTTAAAATATGTATTTGGCTTTATTTCAAATTCTTTTTAAAGCATTCGTAATCTTTATAGCATTAGTTTGATAATCATGATATTTAATTTAATATGTTTGGTTAAGTATCCATGGATGAATAATCTTAGGGACCACTTCCGCCCACTGGGCTTATCAGGCATTTTCTTGCAATAGGGTAATTATGGAAAATTTGAAAAGATGTGAGAAATAAGGGACTTTTTACTGAATTTGTGGTCTGTTCAGTAAATCATACACTTTTTAATATTTTTTTTTGGCTTCATACATGTACCAGCTGTAATGGTGGATGAAGACCGCAAGTACCTGGGTTGAACCATCAACCCTTTTGCAAGTTACTGGACAGCTTAAGTTTGCCTTGTTGTGGACGGGGTTCATTGTAAGTCATAGCTGTTGGAGACCATGATTACAGCACCACTGAGACCCCACTGATCATATAGCTTATGTTTGAACCCTACTCTGCATGGTCACTGTGTACCATCATAAATCTTATAATAATCTATTCTCCTGATTCATGTACTATTAGTGTTCATGTACCTGTTAATGAGTTATTGATACTTCATCTAACCATTTGATGAATTTTTCATCACAATAAAGGCTAGATATATTGAAATGTCTGTAAAAAAAGTCCCATTTTAATCATTGATATTAATTGGCTATAGTTAGGTATTTTGGTATTTTAAATAATTACAGTCTTGGTTTAATTGGTCGGCTTAATTTAAACTAAATACATCTGTCTCCAGTTTACAAGTGTGACCAAGTATTATATTGAAAGATTTAAATCCAACATTTATTCTTTTTAATCTGCTTGCAAAATCGATTGACCTTTAAACATTATTACATCAATACCACTGATACAATGACTATTTGTGTATATAGCTGTTGTATTTAAAGATTTAAATCTCTGATTACAGCTTTGTTTTGTTTGGGACTGGTCTAAAATTTCTGTTTGTATACTCTATACATGGTCTTGATTACTGTGAATCACATGATTATATTGTTTTAAGGCGCTTGGTGTTAACGATTGTTTTTACGAATAATAGACTAATAGAATAAAGTGTCAACATTTTGGGTTGAATTACTGAAAAAAGTCTGGTTCTTATTGAGGAATTATTTTCACATGATTATCTACTGATGATAAGTCATCTCCTCTGATGGATTTTGTGATAATTTTGTGACGAAAGATAATTCTATTCCTTATTGAAAGATCTTTATGGTGTTTGAATAGTGTGACGTTATTAAATTTTAATTGTCTTAACGGATATTCTGTTCAAACTTATATGTGCTTGAAATAAGTTGATTATTTATTTTTGTCTAAAAAATGTAATTGTGAATTATTTATTTTTTTAATGTCTGGATTTCCAAACAGTAACAGATCTAGAATGGGTAAGTTAATACATGTATTGAAAATCAGGAATATATAAATTAAATCATTTACTATAAAAAATATTCAACTTTAGATGTACCGGTACTCAAAATTCAATTTGTATGTTTTTCTTTAAAGAAATACATGTATATGTATTTATATTGAATCAGTAAATGGAAATGAATATAAATCATTACTGGACAAGAGGGCTGACAAACTTGCATAAATTGCACTGCTGGACAAAAAAATTACTGGTTTACATTATATTGACTTAATTTTCTCTAAAAATCAGAGGAATTTTACAGGATTTTCCACCCAAAGGGCTAAGATCTTAAAGCCATAATGTAAACTCTCATATAATATTATCAGGGCTGGGCTGTATGAACCGCTGGCTAGAGGCCCCGCTCAATAATTCTGGCTGTAATACTATAGAAGCTATAACCCTTGTGTGACAAATGTTGAAAATCTGCTCCTTCCCGATCTGAAATTGCTTTGTGTAATAGGAGGAGGAAAATAATGTTCCCGATGTGGGCTCAAACCGGCAACCTCCTGCTTGCAAGTCAGATGCTCTACCAACTGAGCTAATCAAGCTGATGAATTTCCAAGCCAATTTATGATACAATATACCACACCGCTACATTCATCCTTTCTTTTAATTCAAAGTAATTAATTGCAACAAACCACAGACTCTTTAAATTAACCCAGCCTTTGCTTCACCCTAGCTCTAGGATTCCAATTCATGGCACCAAATGAAATAGGAGGAGGAAAATAATGTACCTCCTGCTTGCAAGTCAGATGCTCTATCAACTGAGCTAATTGCACTGGTGAATATCCCAGCCAATTCATAAATACAATCTACCACACCGCTACACTTTGTAACACCTGTATGTGAAGTTGTACCTTGTCTACTTCATTCAAAATTGACATGAGAAAATCATCAAAATGAAAATGTTAAATAATCAGTTTGATATCATTGGTAATTGTTAATTTTTTTTATATATCTGGAGATCTTAGCAAACATTTTTTTTTTAAATAAAAATATCATTGATTATTACATACTAAATCATGATCTTGTGATTTTCAATTTTTTGGATATCCATCATTCTGTGTGCCATATCTATAACAGTGTTTTGTTTTATGGCACTCAAAAACACATTAGCTAATTTGATGTCATGGGGCAAATGTACAATGTTTAAAGGATTACATGTTATTTATATTTTATACATATATTAATCCTAAGTTTCAAAATGACATTTACAATGCTTTAAAACTAATATACAGATAAAGTTTCAGTACTCTAAACATTGCCATTCTTAAGATATTAAAAAAGTCCACCTATTTTTTATAACTCCACTTATGCTTCAGTTCATTGCTTTACAAGAATTGATGATTAGAAATTCTGGATTTTTAGAAAAATATAAATCAAGAGTTTAGTTCTCTGTGCAGATCCAGGTTTGAATCCCAGTCCCTGTTGGTCAATGAAACTTGGACAAAAATGTTGATTTTTTTCCATATGTGGCCAGCTTATCCTTGCCAAAGGGTATGTATTGAATAGAATACAGACTTATAGAGTTCAGTCCAGGAAAACTGGTTTGGTGACTGGGCCACAGTATATAACTGAACTATTATTGAAAACACATTAAATCCATTGGAACAATTGAAGTACTGATAGTGTTAACCGGTACTGTATTTTGTGAATACCTTAATCTGATAAAGACTCTCCTAAATCCATCCCATAGCTGCAAAGACAACAGTTACTGTTTGTTCACATAATTGTCAAAATCACTAAATTTATGTAAATTCTCATGAATCAATATAAGTATATCATATATCATCTATAAAGACATTCTTCAAGTATGTCAATATAGATTGTGTGTCTACTATATTTGATTTAAGTGCCGTTATCTCAACTACCGGGTACCACTTAATGTGTAGATGATATTTTTGTACAATATAAAATACCCAAGATTTAAATCAAACCTCTCAAGTAAACACTTCATGTGTATAGATACGCAATGGGCACATCACTGCTTAGCTGAGCAAGTCCGAGTATTTGGTTGATAGATTTTGGGTTTCACAAGTTTGAACCCTGGGTGTGGCACACCATGTCAGACACATGATTGTTCTCCATGGCAATGGTGGTCAAGTCTGGATATCATGATTGGTCATCTTGGTGTTCAATTTTTTTACGTTTTTTGTTTTACTGATATCTTGGACAAGCTGAAACATGGTTCATTTTGAGTCAAAACCTAGGTCACTGGTTCAAATCCCAGAAAAACCTTGTTAACAGTCTGGATGTCACAGCTTTGACTGGATCTTCACCAAACCTTGTCAGAATGTTTTTAATGATACGTTAGACAAGTTCGAACATGGGTCTTCTATGGTGAAAAAAATAGGTCACCAGGTCAAATCCCAGGAAAACCTGTTAACACTCTTAAGTCAACAGTTTTTGTTTTGATCTTCATCAAGCCTTGTCAAAAATTTTGTCTCTGTGATATCTTGGACAAAAACAAAAAATAAGTCACCAGGTCAGATCACTAAACCTTGATAACACTGTAGAGACATAATTTTTTTTCAAATCGGGGTAATGTCTGTCTTGATGATTTCTAGGTCAGTGTTAGGCTCGGACCTAGTTGAACAAATTATATGACAGAAGTTGCAGTCTTTACTCAGGTGAGCGAGTTAAGGGCCATCATTGACACTCTTATTTTATATTCATCAGAGGGAATGGTGATAGTCTTGATTGGTCAATATGGTGTTTAACAATTTACTTGTTCTCATTTTAGGAGGAGCTAAGAAATTTCTCTACACGGGACCGAAGAAAGGCAATGATGATGAAGATGAAGACATGCCATGGAATTTTAACTCTAGTAGAAGCCAAAAACAGAATGCAGGTAAATAATAATTATACTCAGAATTTTATGAGGATCACATACTCAATGTTTCAATAGCCTGTACGTATGAATATATAATTATATACAACTCATAGTTTGAATAGTCTGTACATACAAACATATTACATACAGAGTATGCTTTAATGGACATCATTTGTTTCATTTTTTTGCTCTGTCATATGATGCTTAAATGACCAAATTTTCATCAAATCTTATTAATAGTACATTTGGCGTAATAAAATCACATGAAATATTGCAAGACTTAGTGATCCTGATAAAATTTTGAGTTGTATACATAAAATATACCGTCAAATCTGTGATCAATGACTATCAAAGGGAGAGAAGGAATGTAACACCTAAGCATACAGTAGTTGACCTTTATGCAAAGGTGACCTTTTGACATTCTTAAAGAAATATTGGATTGCTGTAAAGTATCTGACTCATTAAAAAATCCCAAGGTGGTACTGAGACTCTGAGAGATTGTGTTTTTTCCTGTGTCTTTGAATGTTCCTATAAGTTAGCTGGGTTGGTTAAGGGAAGTTAAGAATTGGTTTGTTTCTGTTTAACCTAAATTAAAAAATCTGCTTGACCCTTTCGTGCCTGCATAGCTCAATAGATGGAGAGTGTTGAGTGTACAGATATCTGTATGGTGAAATTGTACTCAGGGCCTAACACATGTTCCCTGTGATAACTTGGATGAAGATATTGAATGCGTCTCTGACCATAAGTCTTCCACCATAGAGAACAAGGCTAGCACTGGTTCAGGATCCAGTAAAACTATAGTTAAATTGATGGCTTGCAAATATACATCTGAATTTCCTTTTTTATAAAGGATAAAAAAATAAGAAAATTTGAAAAAATAAGAATTCTTAAAGAAATTCTTTTGTATTTAAGATGAATAATTTTTGAATGAATTTACAGATAAGCATGTACACTATTTTTACTCCGTAAATATTGCTTGTTGCTAATCCTCATTATGTCAGTACATTTAAACTGATCTACCTTGGAGTAATACTTCACATGCAGTGTGACAAACTTTAATCTATAAATGCCCTGTAATGAATGGCTTGTATTGATCAGGTCTTTCAATTCTATAATTATGTCTTGTAGCTTAATTGCTGTCTCTTCAATATTCTGAGGTGTGTCATTGAAAGTACAGGATAACATCAATAAGTCAAGACATTTCATGGCTTGTATGATTTTGTCTTGACAACATTAAAGGTGTTGCATGTAAGTGTATGATATGACGTCAGACTGTTATTTGCATGATATTTAAAATATGTATTTGGCTTTATTTCAAATTCTTTTTAAAGCATTCGTAATCTTTATAGCATTAGTTTGATAATCATGATATTTAATTTAATATGTTTGGTTAAGTATCCATGGATGAATAATCTTAGGGACCACTTCCGCCCACTGGGCTTATCAGGCATTTTCTTGCAATAGGGTAATTATGGAAAATTTGAAAAGATGTGAGAAATAAGGGACTTTTTACTGAATTTGTGGTCTGTTCAGTAAATCATACACTTTTTAATATTTTTTTTTGGCTTCATACATGTACCAGCTGTAATGGTGGATGAAGACCGCAAGTACCTGGGTTGAACCATCAACCCTTTTGCAAGTTACTGGACAGCTTAAGTTTGCCTTGTTGTGGACGGGGTTCATTGTAAGTCATAGCTGTTGGAGACCATGATTACAGCACCACTGAGACCCCACTGATCATATAGCTTATGTTTGAACCCTACTCTGCATGGTCACTGTGTACCATCATAAATCTTATAATAATCTATTCTCCTGATTCATGTACTATTAGTGTTCATGTACCTGTTAATGAGTTATTGATACTTCATCTAACCATTTGATGAATTTTTCATCACAATAAAGGCTAGATATATTGAAATGTCTGTAAAAAAAGTCCCATTTTAATCATTGATATTAATTGGCTATAGTTAGGTATTTTGGTATTTTAAATAATTACAGTCTTGGTTTAATTGGTCGGCTTAATTTAAACTAAATACATCTGTCTCCAGTTTACAAGTGTGACCAAGTATTATATTGAAAGATTTAAATCCAACATTTATTCTTTTTAATCTGCTTGCAAAATCGATTGACCTTTAAACATTATTACATCAATACCACTGATACAATGACTATTTGTGTATATAGCTGTTGTATTTAAAGATTTAAATCTCTGATTACAGCTTTGTTTTGTTTGGGACTGGTCTAAAATTTCTGTTTGTATACTCTATACATGGTCTTGATTACTGTGAATCACATGATTATATTGTTTTAAGGCGCTTGGTGTTAACGATTGTTTTTACGAATAATAGACTAATAGAATAAAGTGTCAACATTTTGGGTTGAATTACTGAAAAAAGTCTGGTTCTTATTGAGGAATTATTTTCACATGATTATCTACTGATGATAAGTCATCTCCTCTGATGGATTTTGTGATAATTTTGTGACGAAAGATAATTCTATTCCTTATTGAAAGATCTTTATGGTGTTTGAATAGTGTGACGTTATTAAATTTTAATTGTCTTAACGGATATTCTGTTCAAACTTATATGTGCTTGAAATAAGTTGATTATTTATTTTTGTCTAAAAAATGTAATTGTGAATTATTTATTTTTTTAATGTCTGGATTTCCAAACAGTAACAGATCTAGAATGGGTAAGTTAATACATGTATTGAAAATCAGGAATATATAAATTAAATCATTTACTATAAAAAATATTCAACTTTAGATGTACCGGTACTCAAAATTCAATTTGTATGTTTTTCTTTAAAGAAATACATGTATATGTATTTATATTGAATCAGTAAATGGAAATGAATATAAATCATTACTGGACAAGAGGGCTGACAAACTTGCATAAATTGCACTGCTGGACAAAAAAATTACTGGTTTACATTATATTGACTTAATTTTCTCTAAAAATCAGAGGAATTTTACAGGATTTTCCACCCAAAGGGCTAAGATCTTAAAGCCATAATGTAAACTCTCATATAATATTATCAGGGCTGGGCTGTATGAACCGCTGGCTAGAGGCCCCGCTCAATAATTCTGGCTGTAATACTATAGAAGCTATAACCCTTGTGTGACAAATGTTGAAAATCTGCTCCTTCCCGATCTGAAATTGCTTTGTGTAATAGGAGGAGGAAAATAATGTTCCCGATGTGGGCTCAAACCGGCAACCTCCTGCTTGCAAGTCAGATGCTCTACCAACTGAGCTAATCAAGCTGATGAATTTCCAAGCCAATTTATGATACAATATACCACACCGCTACATTCATCCTTTCTTTTAATTCAAAGTAATTAATTGCAACAAACCACAGACTCTTTAAATTAACCCAGCCTTTGCTTCACCCTAGCTCTAGGATTCCAATTCATGGCACCAAATGAAATAGGAGGAGGAAAATAATGTACCTCCTGCTTGCAAGTCAGATGCTCTATCAACTGAGCTAATTGCACTGGTGAATATCCCAGCCAATTCATAAATACAATCTACCACACCGCTACACTTTGTAACACCTGTATGTGAAGTTGTACCTTGTCTACTTCATTCAAAATTGACATGAGAAAATCATCAAAATGAAAATGTTAAATAATCAGTTTGATATCATTGGTAATTGTTAATTTTTTTTATATATCTGGAGATCTTAGCAAACATTTTTTTTTTAAATAAAAATATCATTGATTATTACATACTAAATCATGATCTTGTGATTTTCAATTTTTTGGATATCCATCATTCTGTGTGCCATATCTATAACAGTGTTTTGTTTTATGGCACTCAAAAACACATTAGCTAATTTGATGTCATGGGGCAAATGTACAATGTTTAAAGGATTACATGTTATTTATATTTTATACATATATTAATCCTAAGTTTCAAAATGACATTTACAATGCTTTAAAACTAATATACAGATAAAGTTTCAGTACTCTAAACATTGCCATTCTTAAGATATTAAAAAAGTCCACCTATTTTTTATAACTCCACTTATGCTTCAGTTCATTGCTTTACAAGAATTGATGATTAGAAATTCTGGATTTTTAGAAAAATATAAATCAAGAGTTTAGTTCTCTGTGCAGATCCAGGTTTGAATCCCAGTCCCTGTTGGTCAATGAAACTTGGACAAAAATGTTGATTTTTTTCCATATGTGGCCAGCTTATCCTTGCCAAAGGGTATGTATTGAATAGAATACAGACTTATAGAGTTCAGTCCAGGAAAACTGGTTTGGTGACTGGGCCACAGTATATAACTGAACTATTATTGAAAACACATTAAATCCATTGGAACAATTGAAGTACTGATAGTGTTAACCGGTACTGTATTTTGTGAATACCTTAATCTGATAAAGACTCTCCTAAATCCATCCCATAGCTGCAAAGACAACAGTTACTGTTTGTTCACATAATTGTCAAAATCACTAAATTTATGTAAATTCTCATGAATCAATATAAGTATATCATATATCATCTATAAAGACATTCTTCAAGTATGTCAATATAGATTGTGTGTCTACTATATTTGATTTAAGTGCCGTTATCTCAACTACCGGGTACCACTTAATGTGTAGATGATATTTTTGTACAATATAAAATACCCAAGATTTAAATCAAACCTCTCAAGTAAACACTTCATGTGTATAGATACGCAATGGGCACATCACTGCTTAGCTGAGCAAGTCCGAGTATTTGGTTGATAGATTTTGGGTTTCACAAGTTTGAACCCTGGGTGTGGCACACCATGTCAGACACATGATTGTTCTCCATGGCAATGGTGGTCAAGTCTGGATATCATGATTGGTCATCTTGGTGTTCAATTTTTTTACGTTTTTTGTTTTACTGATATCTTGGACAAGCTGAAACATGGTTCATTTTGAGTCAAAACCTAGGTCACTGGTTCAAATCCCAGAAAAACCTTGTTAACAGTCTGGATGTCACAGCTTTGACTGGATCTTCACCAAACCTTGTCAGAATGTTTTTAATGATACGTTAGACAAGTTCGAACATGGGTCTTCTATGGTGAAAAAAATAGGTCACCAGGTCAAATCCCAGGAAAACCTGTTAACACTCTTAAGTCAACAGTTTTTGTTTTGATCTTCATCAAGCCTTGTCAAAAATTTTGTCTCTGTGATATCTTGGACAAAAACAAAAAATAAGTCACCAGGTCAGATCACTAAACCTTGATAACACTGTAGAGACATAATTTTTTTTCAAATCGGGGTAATGTCTGTCTTGATGATTTCTAGGTCAGTGTTAGGCTCGGACCTAGTTGAACAAATTATATGACAGAAGTTGCAGTCTTTACTCAGGTGAGCGAGTTAAGGGCCATCATTGACACTCTTATTTTATATTCATCAGAGGGAATGGTGATAGTCTTGATTGGTCAATATGGTGTTTAACAATTTACTTGTTCTCATTTTAGGAGGAGCTAAGAAATTTCTCTACACGGGACCGAAGAAAGGCAATGATGATGAAGATGAAGACATGCCATGGAATTTTAACTCTAGTAGAAGCCAAAAACAGAATGCAGGTAAATAATAATTATACTCAGAATTTTATGAGGATCACATACTCAATGTTTCAATAGCCTGTACGTATGAATATATAATTATATACAACTCATAGTTTGAATAGTCTGTACATACAAACATATTACATACAGAGTATGCTTTAATGGACATCATTTGTTTCATTTTTTTGCTCTGTCATATGATGCTTAAATGACCAAATTTTCATCAAATCTTATTAATAGTACATTTGGCGTAATAAAATCACATGAAATATTGCAAGACTTAGTGATCCTGATAAAATTTTGAGTTGTATACATAAAATATACCGTCAAATCTGTGATCAATGACTATCAAAGGGAGAGAAGGAATGTAACACCTAAGCATACAGTAGTTGACCTTTATGCAAAGGTGACCTTTTGACATTCTTAAAGAAATATTGGATTGCTGTAAAGTATCTGACTCATTAAAAAATCCCCAACCCCAAAAGTGTTTCGGTGATTTTGACAAAAAAGATTTTTCATTCCTTCATAAACTTCTTGTTTTTAAGTACAAAATGTTAACAGAAAAGTATTAGAGAAAACTTTAAAACATACCTACCTAATGTTAATAGTTTGGGTCATCTAATAGAGTTTCAATAGTTTATAAAAAGATGGCTTTATTTAAATACAAATGTAGATGTGTTTTGGTTATTACATTGTGAAGGTGTCCAAAACAGTTCTAATTCTCATGACTGCCTTTATCTGTTACAACAAGTTTTAATAGATGCAACAATTGTTGAGGGTGTTTTTTTTGTTACAGATTTATTGCTGGTGATTGGATTTTGTGGGTGTATTAATGTGTATTGTATCTGATAATACTTTACTATTGAATTATGCATTTGTGTTCCTAACATTAGAAGATGTATCTTTATGTACTGATCAAATGTTGCATCTTAATTAAGGAACTGTGATGTGAACAGCATGATTAATTAAACTCATGAGTCAGTCTCATGCTCTTCCTCTTCATGTTGTACCTGTGGTTTATTTAGCTAGTTTATGATGTGCAAGTCATCTTACTTTAAGATAATTCTATTGATTAACAGTCAAACCTGTGTTTTTCCGCCACCTCCAGATAAAGGCCAATAGAGGACATATTTTGTCTTTCCCAAGGATGGCCTAATGCTCACAGGTTGGTCTGAATATTCATTCCCATTGAGGGACATTTTCTGTGACTCTTTTTGACAAAGTAAATTTTCATCTGAAAAAAAAAATTGATGTCTAATAACTCAATAGGTAGAGTGTTTGGTCTTCAGACTTCGGTGACTTGGACATTTAGTCCCTCCAACACTGATCCAGACGAGTAATGTGGAGAAGTTAATAGTTGCTTATACAGTGGTATGGAAACCAGACAAAATCTGATGGCGTTTTCTGCTGGTCAGTATGTAACTGGAATACTTTTGATAAAGGCGAAAAAAGAGTTTATCATTATTTTCCATTATTTCAGGTGCTCAGAAGTTTGAGCTAGATGGGGTATGGAGCATACGTAACATGAATGTTGGTGGTGGGACAAAGCCACCTAAATCTGATGGTCTGACACATAATACAAGCAACAAATACTACTCCAGACACAATGGAACTGCTAAAGGTAACTTAGTTAATTGTGACTTCTCAGGGTTTTTTTTACTAAGAAAGTGAGACTGATTGTCAGTGTCTTCCCCTAGGAAAATAAGCTACATTGTATATGTTCACTCAAAAAGCTATTTTTCCCCAAAAAATACATTTCTTCTATTTGGCTTTTGTATATTTCCCAAATTTGTCTCTTTCATATACCTTTTCCCCTTTTTACCAGCTCCCAACATCTTCCCTTTACCTAAAAACCCTGCTTACCAGGTATTATTTTGTAAATATGGAATTGTAACGAAGTCTTAAAGTTTTTGTTATCACATCATTTGATAATTTTCCTTGATGTATGAAGACAACTTAAATGTACTGTACAATCTCTCCTGAGCGGCCCTCTGTAGACCAACAACCTCTTTATAACAACACCTTCAAAATTTCCCTAAGCTGATATTTACTTTAAATTTAACCTCTGTAGAGCAACAACCTGTAAACATTGGCCAATATTTGCAGCTCCTACAGGATGTTGCTCTACAGAGGTTGTACTGTATATATATTAGCCACTATAGTACAGTTGAAAACAGATGTAAGAGCAGGTTTAAAAAAATTACATTGCACAGATGATTAAGTTTTTAAGCATTTCTCTGTTATTTCAGACAAGGACGACTTTAATTCATTCCTTGATGGAGTGAATGCAAAGAACAACGCTTCGGGAAATGCTGGAGGCACTGGTAAGTTAGGTTTTTAAAATGCATGTGAGCTGTTGATTGATGATACCTCAGGAAATCATGATGTTGTAGTGTATCACAGACTAAATTTCATAGTATTCACAGGCATAGACAAGTCATAAAAAGAGAGGTTTTGTGCGATAGGAACTATTAACTATAAGTATCAGTCGTTTTAAAAAAAAATATTGTGTGCTGTCAAAGAAAACGGGAAGGGACATTGTCCAAGCATGATCATTATCTACATGCACATAATGTATAAAGCTCACATATATAAAATATTAAGGTTTGTTAGTCTAGATTCTCAGATATGACCTTGATCTTAATGTTGCAGATATAGTCTTGTATACTGTAATGGCTTTGTTTACAAAGCATGTGTCAGATGTCATTTGAATTCCTTGTTTAACAAAGTTATATTATTTTAGTTTATCTCCACAGATCAAGGCGGTAAAATGTGGAATGTCGGAAATCAAGCTTCACGGAGACCATTTAGTTACGCATACGGTAACGAGCACGTCAACCCCACAGATCAATTTGTAACTCCACGAAACGTTTCTAATTCAAGCACTGGAATGTATCCACAGACTGAGAGTTCAATGTATGCTTCACAAACAGGAAGTGGAATGAATTCTGGGAATCTTAACTCATTCAGGGGAGGTAATCACGCGAATTCTGATCATGGAAATGGATTTAGCAGTCAAGGCGTTGACAGAATGCAGAACACGAGTAACAATTCAGTGTTTAATAAGTCAATAATGTCTACAAATAATGGTGCAAGTAATTCATTTAACCCCACATCCAGAAACAGTTTATTTAACTCACCACAGATGAATGCAGGTCTGTTAGGAACTGGATCAAAGAGACCGAATAATAAATCATTATGGTGAAAAATGACCGTGTGATTCCTGGCTATATTGTGCATTTACTATCTGTACCTTTTATAAGTATGTGTGCTGATTCATTGAATGGATGAATCTGCAAATGGTTTAATTAAACCTCATGTGCCCAATTACGGTATACAAACATTGGTAAAATTTATCTTCTGCGTTAAATTTAGGTTAGGTTAACACAACCAAAAGTTACCAATCAGAAACAAGATGGCTGCATTCGTTATATCGAGTGCTAGAGTAAATAGACAAACTAAGGATCTTGACGACTTCTTATACAAAATCAAACATTTGGATTAATTAGAACTAGAAAAAATTTCTAGTCAAATTTACCCAAAGTTGTAAACAACCGCTTAACCAATCTTTAACCCGAAATCAAAACCTATCATGGAAATTAACCCAGTGGTTAAATTGATCAATGTTTATACAGTTGGTTGAAGTAGGAGATGGAATGCATTTAGAGATGCTTATAGAATGCTTTGATCTAGTTAAACTCACTTGATAAATTTTTTATAGTAGATTTTGAACAACTCGGCTAAAATCTGACCTATGGAAAGTTCCAACCAATTTCATGACACCTTTCGAACATAATTATGGTCAGTTTTAAGAATTTATAATTTTGTTTTTAAAGTTAATTTTTTATGGATTATCACTATGAATTCTGTGTTTCAATTCAATTAAGCTTAAAACTTTTGTATTGATTACAATATTTCTACTTAACTGAACCATAATAATTTTTTATAGTACAAACAAAGGATTATCATGGGCTGCACCATCCTTATATAAGTGGGTGAAAACAATGTCAGATTTACAGGTCAAAGGTCATTTTCCTATCTTAAACATCAACAGTTGACTGTTTAAAAGGTTTTCCCAAACATACTACATGTATTAGCATTCTATTTAAGATGCTATGATTAAGTGTGCTCAAATATTTTCAATTCTTGACTTAAAGAAATAGTGTTCTTGGATGAAACAAAGCCCAGTTTGTTATCTCAAGTAATTTCTGATGCACAAGCTTAGTGTAAGTGTACAAGTAATGAATGTATATTCCATTCCAACTCACATATTTACATGTAAGAAACACTGTGCCTAATATTCACTTTGACTCAAACTCATATAGAGTTATGCTTTTTTCACCTGACTACTGGTATCATTCATTAGATGTTTATCACAACAATGATTATAATGAATATAGATAAAAGAACAATTTCTAGAAAAAAGTTACAAAAAATCTGCTTCTTCCCAAAAAGATCATCTTCCTGAAAGACACATATAAATCATTGAAATATACAAAAATTTGGAAATGAAAGATTACATGTATCTCCAGAAAGGATGTTTTTAGAAAGGATAGACTATTTGGTTGAAATTTTGGTCCTTATGTATCTTTTGGGAGAATATCAAAGTATTGTTCTGATGTCATTGTGAAAGTGATTAGTGAGTCACTTAATATGACAGGTGTCTGTATTGCATGGTGTAATAAATGACTTTTGTTTAAAGTTCTAAATACGTTTGTCATATTTTCATGTTGATCTAAGCAATATCTAAAGTGTGAAGTTAATCTATGAATGTGATATTTGAGAGCATGTACATGTTCATTGTGTATAGATATATTGGTCCATCATGTAGACATGTAGTTGTTTTATTTGACGGTCTTGTTGTACAGTTCTTTCAAAAAGAGCAACTTTGTTGTACTGAAGTTACAACAATCATACAATACCTTTTGTGATTGTATTCTATACAGTAGAGCATGGTTATAGTGTATTCTTTGAGACTCAACTAATTTCTTCATTATATCCACATTTCACTATACCTTATCAATAAGGCACAAAAAAGTTTCTTTCTGGTTACATGCTTATATACTCAAATAGGATACCGGTAGGTATGTCAGGGCTTTTTGGGCTCATGAAGGCATGTTGAAAAAAGTAAGAAAGCGGGTGTACTGTTCCTCAGCCTAATAAAATGTCTAGGTACATAGGAAAAATTAGGGTAGGTCGGGTAACCTGAAACAGACAAGTTTGTTTAGGCCTAACAATGAAATAGAGTGGCATATCCAATTCTTCACTATGCCAGAGTTTACCGTAACCATGCATTACTGTATCACATACAGTATCACATGGTATGTTCACAGAAAGGACATTTATTATTTATTTGGCTGATTTCACTGGAATCAAACCCAAATATGATTTTTTGTGAGATAACACTGTTGGAACTTATTCTTTTAAAGTGTTGGCCTGTACTATAAGTGGGTTATTGAAAATAAACAATTTGCCACTAGCCAAATACACAATTATGGGAATGTTCGGTAGCCCAAACAGACTGAGAGAGACATACAGGGTGTTAACATAGAAATAGTTGTAGATTCATTCATTCATCCAGTCATCTCATCATTTTACGGTACATCATAATAATAATAATAATGAGGATTTAAAGAGGCAACACAGTTGGGCAAGCCCAGTCTTCCCTTTGAGCCATCTTCTGTGTATCCAGAATGCATTTGATTTTTCTATATACATGTATATATAGTCTCTATTTTTGTTCATATCGTTCCAAAAATGAAATAAATGAACTAAATGAATTGATTCAAATTATTGTTATCATACTATTTCAATAGGTGGTTTACGCATACAGTTGAGTTATGATTTTTATCATTTTATATTATGTGAAAATGATTTTTAGATTTTCTGTGACACTTTTGATTGTTTGAATTTTAAGTTGGTTACAAATTTGGGAAAAATAAATAATTAAATCTGGTTGAATATTTATTATGATTTAAGAAGAAAATATGTTGAGGTAGCAACTACATTTACAAGTATTTCTACAGTTAGGCCATCCGTTAAAAACATGTTTGTTAGCATTTACTCGACAGTTGGTAGGCATTTTTTTGTTAAGCACAAAATTATGCTTGTAGTGAAAATGAGATCGAATAAAGAATGGAAAAAACTGCAAAAATGTTTTTAGTCAGGAGATATTTTATGAGTTAGCTGTTTAACTGTAAACCAACATGTTATCAGGATGGCCTTTTTATCTGTATTATGAATACTTTAGGATGTGGTTGAATGGTTTGTCTATAGAACTACTGAATATAATATTACTTGCCAGTAATGATGTTTTCATATCATTTGTGCAATGTTTTTTTTTAATTTTCAGTTGACACATAATGTCGTTTGAAAAGCTTACTTTTTCAAATATTTATTTTTTCAACTGCATTTATTATTATTTGTTCTGATTAAGCTTAAAGAATAGTTCCAGGTTTTGGCTTGATTGATCATATTATTTTCGCAGATCCTTGATTTATTTTGGGTCTCTGTTAATTTTTTCTTGTAGATATTTTTATATAAACTACTTGTGTGTATTTTGGAAATAAAGCAAAGTCATTTGAAAAGTTTTACCAACCCACTGACCCTATAATGTTTATCATGTTAGCAGAAACCAGGCATAATTTTTTTTTGCCTAATCAAATCTGACAATTCTGCTATGCGGAGAAACTAATCAAAAGTTGTTTTTGTTCTTTCAAAACATGGTAATGTCTGGCATTTTATTTATCTAACCACTTGTTTTTAATGCATCTTAATTTTATTTGAACTGTGATATGAATGTTTGTTTTGTAAAATATGCCTTGTTTTGTTAGACCAGGGACCATGCTATGTACAGTCCCTAGTCAGATTGTATTGATCTCTTATGAAAACTTTATTTTTCAATATGATTACATAAATGTCCTTGAACACAAATTCAATATCATGCTGAAAAAATAGTTGGAAACTAAATCAGATGTAAATTAGACCAGCTATGACTTTATTTGTTGTAAACCAGACTTCTTGTTATCTTATTAACGGTAAACCGGACTTCTTGTTATCTTATTAACGGTAAACCGGACTACTTGTAATTTTATCAGCTGTTAACCAGACTGCCTGTAATCTTATTTGCTATAAACTGGACTACATTTAATTTTAATGACTGTATATGATAAACTTTTTTTTCAATTTCTGAATAACTACATGTGTTTAATTTGTTTGAAGTATATATATTTTCATTTCATCTTGCATGATTCACTGTGTATTGGTTGAAGGATTATATAAACAGTGTTTGTCAAAATATATATCAAAGTACATATAATTCATTTTGTATAAATCTTATGTTCACAACATTTTGTACTCTTTACAAATATAGCAACTTGATGTTACCAAATAGTCCTCACACTGATTTCTTGTATTAAAGGTATGGTCCACCCTAAGTTTAACATAAAAAATAGTTTTATGAAATGTCAGAATATAAAAGGTTTGAAATTACCTGAGTCGACAAAAATAAATGCATACTGGTTATTTTGTTTTAATAACAGTCAAAATTATTGCAAAAATACCTGACAGTGTGTTGTTTTAATGTTGATGTACAGAAATATTTGAATAAAGTTTTCAATCCTATTCTTTGTTGGCATTTATTTCTGTTAATTTATTTATTTGATGTTAATGCTGTTTAAACAATTTTTCTGTTATATACAGTGGCCGAATCACCTAACAAATTTTCATGGACGGTATTCAAACCAGTAACTTTTCCTTCCACAAGGAACTGACAATTCTGCACATGTGGAGGAAAATCAACATTGTTGTCTAATTTTCATGAAAGGGTATGACCTTTCATGATTGGGAATCAAATCCGGATCACTGGGTTTATTTGTTTTAAGCTCTGTAATGTGATTAAAACATGCACTTCATCTTTTAGAGATGTTCAGAGTTCATTTTCATTGCTGATCTTAAACATATTTTTACACAGCAATATTATTGTACTGGGAGATTCTTATTACAATAAAGTGAAAGATACTGGCATCAGCTACAGCGAAAAGAATACTAAATCTGTAACATTCTTTTAGGTTTATTATTTGTAAAAATATATTCAAATAAACAATGTACTCATTTTTATTATGAATAGATGTGATTATGATAATGAACACATTAACATGTATCCTATCTATTTATGAAAAATGTTCACACTGATGCATTAAGTTATATTTAAAGTATGATATGAAATGCAGACAAAATATCAATGAACAACAACAGCATGTGACTTAATAAAACCACTTGCTTGACAAACAAGTCTGAAAATATGACTGTAATGTTAACAATGAGATGTTCTTAGAATTAAAATAGTCGTATACAACAGCATGGAATAAGAATGTGTTGATGTTTCAAATCTATTAATTAATTTAAAAGTAAAAGTCAGGCTAGATTGCTTACAAATGTTTCCATCAAATTCCAGTCAATGACTTCATGAAACAATACTTAGAGGATTATTTCAGCTTCATTTGAAATAATTAATCATTATTTCTTCTTTCTTTTGGAGAACATGTTTGTAGTATGATTGATATCTAAAAAGTTTATCACAGTAATCAAATGCATTATGTAATAAAAGATAACCAAGCATACACAAATTAACTAGGACTTAAAAGAATCATTGGAGTAGACTTCATGCAATATATACATGGTCTTTAAAATATGTACGCAGTTCTAGAGTTCAGAAGGAGCTGTCATTGAAAAACTGCAGACTCGGATTGTCAATAAGAATACTGCAGGTAGACATTATGGTCTACTAAACATTTTCAGTACATGTATTCTGATGCATAGTTGTTATGTGATTGGTTCATCCATTTACAGTACATGTTTCTTCCTTCTGAAATGAATCTGTAATGTTTGTTCAGAACCGTAGCATCGAAATAATTCTTCTGAAATCACTATTCAAGCCGTCAAGTTTTCTGGAATTGTAAAAGTCCTGCTTGCACCAATTTGTGTATCTTTTGTTTGAAATCTCCACTGGCTGTCTGTAATAATCTGAAATATTCACAATCAGTGTGTTTCACATAGATAAAATTCACTGAATTTTCAATAGTTTTATTTTACCTCACCTTGGATTTAGCCTTATTTTGTGAACTGGTAAATTAAGCTCCAGGTATCAATGTAAATTAAGCTCCAGGTATCAATGTAAATTTAGCTCCAGGTATCAATGTAATTTAAGCTCCAAGTATCAATGAAAATTAAGCACCAAGAATCAAGGATGTTCCAAAACCTTGAAGATCATTCTATGATTATGATTTGTGTGCTTAAAGGGACAAAACCCAAGATTGACATAAAAAACAAATTATGATGACAACTTGCAAAATATCGCTCAATGGGTATAAAAGCATTATTCAGGGATTCTAAATAAAAGAGACACCTGATTTTAAAAAAAATATCAATCTGTATCCAGTCTGTTTAAGAGAAAATCAATATTTTTGTAATTAATGAAATGTTTTTGTACACCTACACACCTTTGTCCATTGTCTGGATTTACTCTCAGCTGTTGAAACAAGTCTTGTATTTTAGGGTCCATCAACACAGACTGTATTCCTGGATCAGATAATATTTCCTGTATTTTCTTTTCATCAGCGGCAGTCGGCTGGTTAGGATTGGTACTACTTCTTACTTGCATGTCAGCACCAGCACTGGCGCCACTAGGTGTTACTATTTGAGGCTGTGCAGGTTGAGCAGGCTGTCCAGATGTTGTGTCTTGCTGATCACCAAGCTTATTAAAATGGTCACCTGTAAGTAATCAAGGAAAAAAATGACATCAAAAACTAAACACTGAAGAGACTCTTCTTTGTATCTAATAAAAAAATATCCTTTGTGGTTGTAATTTTTATTCACGTGATTGAAGAATAAAAAGATCACAATGTAAAGGGAGGTAAGAATAACATATAATGACATATAGTCACAAACTGATCATGAACAAGTTTACAAACCCATCAGAGAACAGAAATCTTGTAAGAATTCTTGAACTTCAACATTCCCGCCATATTTTTTCATCGCTTCAGTCGGATTTTTCTGAAATTCTCCAATTGCTGTAATGAATGTAGGATCCTGAAGAATGACATAGACTAGTATCATAACAATGTTCAATCTTTCAATACATTCCGAGCATTACTGAATCTTGGTTTTATTCTAAGTTTTGAAGGCAACATAAGAAATTACCTAGCGCTCTGACAATAAGTTTCTTACATAGTAGATAAAAGACATTTTCGGATACATAAACAGGCAAGCTAAAATTGATGAAAGATAATGCAATTTGAGCATCTTTGATAATCAGTTAACAATTTGTGCATTCAATTGCTGCTAAAATAATAATTTTTTCTTTTAACAAGTACAATAAAACATAAAGAAAATTTCATTTACCTGTAATCTTTTCGCTAACTTTTCATTCTTCTCCAATTTGGTCAACAAATCATCTGTCACCCATTCTGAAGCAAGTTTAATATTATGTTAATGTGGAAGTTTGATGTATCTAAAGCAAAATTTACTAGGAAACTAAATGTTCATTTAATGGTCAATCCATTTAGACACATTAAGAAAAAAATAGACAATTCAAGTGGTTTATAATTTTTAAAGCAAAACTGACAAGCGCTAATGAAAAAGTTTACAATAAAAAAACAATGGCTAAAAAGAACAACACCTTTATTTTCCATCAACTTTGCATTAGTTTTTTCCATTGCTTCTTGCACCTCAGAAAACCTCAAATCAGATTTTGCATCAGCATTCTTTCTTACAAATGGTATATCCTCTAAAGTTTTCTTGCTCTTTGTGTTTTGAGATGGTTGACTTGAACTGTTAGTTTGTGATGATGATTGCACTGGTTTTGATTTTGGAGGACCACCAAATAAGAATCCCTTCTTCATTCCACCAAATGTGCTGGATGCTTTGGCTTCAGGTTGTGAGGATTTTTTATTTGGCACGTTTTTTACCTCGTTCACAGTTGGAGCTTCTTTTTGTGTAGTTTCAGTCTTCTTTATTTCAGATTTTACTTGTTTAGATTTTGAATCTGACGACTCACCATTTTGGACTGAAGAAACTCCATTAGTCTAAAATGTATATAAAAACCTTTAGATAAAAGTTATTTCACAGTTCAGTTTTAACGATGAGTAGAAAACAATATGTTTGCCAACATGAACATGGATGATGCGAACGTTATCCAACATGATACTCCTCAAGATAATTATCGCTTAATAAAAACAAAGACTTATATACATACATGGATTCCCAACTGCTAATAATAGCTCAAACGATATCGTTCGACGATCCCACAATGCATTGCTATATACTCGGCAATGTCCGACAGCTGCAATTGGGTGTTTACGAATTTTATTATACTAAAAAACCTCTGGCAATTGGGTACGGGAAATTGGTAAAGGATGCAACAAAATCCTTAAAGATATTGAGATACATTTATAATCCACAAAGTCTATAAGTATAAGCATTGAAAACGGCATCAGTCAAACATTTAAAATTCCTAGATGGCGGACATCTATTATAATCCTTTCGTCTCCGAGATTGAACATTCGAAATACCACGGATATTTTCGCTGTTATTAACATTCGGATTATCACGGATATTTTCCTATTTTTGCTTTTGTTAACAAAAGCATGTATTCCCGTTGATTCACGTCTTATTATCGCGGGATTTGATAACTTTAAACTGTTAATACGGAAGTTGCGAATCCATGTATGTATATAAGTCCTTGATAAAAATAAGTCAAGGTTCATAATAAACATGGAAATTTATATACAACTATAAACAAAAAATGTTGAAACTATATGAACTAATAATTCAATTTACAGTAACTCGCCAATAAATTTTGTTGAACTTATGTATACCTGTTGGACATTAGTTTGCTGTTTCTTACTTCTAAGTTCTCTCAGTGAATCAACTTGTTTCAGAAGCTCCGTCATATCCTCCAATGGAGGTGGGCCATCTGGAATGTATTAAACACAGTCAATACAAAATATTGCGAGGATGCAAAAGTTTGTGGGTCTGAATACAGAGTCATTCATAGTCAAAGGTTTTTGACAATGAAACATATGCATTAGTACATTGTGAAGTTCATCGTCAAAGCCACTTGTTCTTTAACAGGTAAACAACTCAATCTGAGTCATGTTCGTTTTCCTATTTAATACACAAATTTCCATAAAACTTGTGTACAGAGCGATAAATTATAGTATAATCTTTCAACAAGACCAAAATATACCCTTAGTTTCAAAATTTTCCTTGCAAATGTCTTGGATTGAGTCGTTCCGGAAGCCATGTGAAATGATCTGTTTCAATAGACGTATGAACAAGCGTCTTAAGCTGTTGACTTTAAAAGCGGACAACTCCATAATTAAAATGGTGAAACAAGACAAAATAAAAAATACCAATTTAGTTATGATACCCAGAACTTAGTTCTGGGTCCCATAACTAAATTGGACTTTTTTATTTCGTCTTTTTCGTGCTTTCCGGAATTCTACGGACTTAATCCAAAGCATTTACAAGGAATTTAGTTTTGAAATTAAAGGTAGTATGAAACATATTTGATAACGTTCGTCTGTCGAAGGTATATTTTTGGTCATATTGATAGATTATACTATAATTCATCGAATTGTGCACAAGTTTTACGGAAATCTGTGCGTTAAATAGGAAAACGAACACGACTCAGATTGAGTGGTTTACCTGTTAGCTTTTAAAGAACAAGTGGCTTTGACGATGAACTGCAATGCAAACGTATCATCGTCAAAGACCCTTCGACTACCCAGAACTAATTATATATTTGTCATTCATGATTCAGAACTAGAGCTTTAGTAGAGAACTGGCAATGTTTGCATAGACTGCAAACACATACTAAGTTATTATATAAAATCAAAGGCAGGATTGTATTACTAATGTAAGGAATGATTGGATAGATTCATGTCTTTTCAAGACATTGTCAGTGACAACTGAAATGGGGCAAATAGATATGAAATCTAGTTGCGAGGGTTAGGTACAACATTCTTACTTCTTGTTCATCTAAATACTGCATAATTATAAACAACTAAAACAGCTAATCGGACCTAGAAATGAAAGAAACAGATAAAATAATTAAAAAGCGTCATTGACTACCTTCCGCGGCAGACATCTTGGAATGTGTAAAGTATACCTCACGGATCATTTTTTATGAGACGCGGTCTGATCTTTCAGTACCGGAGTTGTATTTGTTGATTTTGTGTAACGTATATTTAATATGTTTGAAAATAGTTTGTTTTTTGTTTGTCTTATTAAAGTAGAATACGCATTGCAAGTATCGTAAGATATGTATTTACTCCATTTTGAACCAAAAACCGCATAAATATTTTGAAGCCCGAGAGTTACATCTAAGCGGTTACGCATTATTTCTTAACTTTGTGAAAACTAATTTTTTTTAAAGAAGTAATAAATAATTTATGGCAAAAATATTCAGAAAGAAAGTAATTTGATCTGTAAACAAACAATTTGATTATTGAATTGTGACTTTACATAAAGAACATGCTCGCCTTTATGGAAATTTGTACGTGGAGCTTATTACATTAGCACCGTGTAAATCAAAACATACGCACGTGCTTCCGGTAAAAATGTCAAAATTGTTTAAATAAAACATGGAAAAATCTACATGCTCGTGGAATTTGTCAGGACAAATTGATTATTTGTGTAGAAATAAGGAGCTAGTTGGAACTGAATGGTCGAAGTATAGAAGCAAACAGGTTAGTAATAGTATGACATTGATTTTCAGAATTTTAATCTTAATTTCACAACTTACTTAAGCAAAAAGCCTCCATGGTTTGATATTTTAATTGTGACATCGACCAATATCATTTTCATTCCTTGCAATTATAATTCTTTTCGATTATGCCTTGGATTCCAATGTCAAGTTACCGCTCACTCTCTCGATAGGATCGGTATTCACTGACAATTTATGACTTTTCTACAGGCTTAGTCGAAGGGTCTTGACGATGATACATTTGCATTACATTGCAGTTCATCGTCAAAGCCACTTGTTCTTTAAAAGCTAACAGGTAAACGACTCAATCTGAGTCGCGTTCGTTTTCCTATTTAACGCACAAATTTCAGTAAAACTTGTGTATAATTCGATGAATTATAGTATAATCTATCAACATGACCAAAAATATACCTTCAACAGACGAAAGTTATCAAATATATTGCCGATGTTTCATACTACCCTTAGTTTCAAAATTGTCCTCGTAAATGCTTTGGATTAAGTCCGTAGCATTCCGGAAAGTATGTAAATTGATCTGATTCAATAGACGCATGAACAAGCGTCTTAAGCTGTTGACTTTGTAAGAGGACAATTCCACAACTAAAATGGTCAACAAGACGAAATAAAAAAGACCAATTTAGTTATGGGACCCAGAACTACTATAGGCTAAGCTAATATTCTGTGATTTTATATTTACAAATGATTTCAGACAGGCATATGGCCATTATGGGGCAAACTAAACCGATGAAAATGTATCTGTGTCACAATCAGTCTAATTATTTTAATTGATTGTTACCTAACACCTAATTTATTGGTTCATTTGTTTGTCATATTTTAATTCAACACTAAACATAACCCGATTGTATCATTTTTTTCACCATTTCAGACTTGGACCAATAAAGATGGCAAAGAAATATTTAATAGACTCAAAAAATTATTTCTCTCCAACAAGCTAACACAGTTTGGATCACTATTTCACCCTTTACTTCTTGATATTGTGTGGAGATGTAGAATACAGCTGGAACAAGATGACCTAGATTTTCAGCAACATCAGGCTTTTTGTATTGCCTTAAGTGGCTGCCTAAAATGGCCAGATATTCAGAGGTAAACTTTTCCTATTGTTTAATGCAAAGATAAATCTTTGATTTCAATGTTTTATGTATATACATGTGCATGAATACAATCTGTTTATCAAAGCATATTTAATAGTCTATTTTGTGTGTTACCATTTGTCATTTGATGTTTTTAGGTTTACCCTTGATTACATAACTGGCAAGCCAGCATTTATTCTGAATGAAAGTACAGACTCAGCAGAGCCCAGAAGGAAGAAAGCAAAGAGATCTCAGGTATAAAATTCATATGTGCAAGGATTATATACATACATGGATTCGCAACTTCCGCACTAACAGTTAAACGTAATCAAATCCCGCGGTAACAACACATGAATAAACGGGATTTCATGCTCTTGTTTACAAAGCGAAAATATCCGTGATAATCCGATGTTAATAACAGCGAAACTATCCGTGGTATTCCAAATGTTTGATTATAATTGATGTCCGCAATCTTGGAATTTAAAATGTTCGACTGATGCCTTTTCAATGACTATACTTAGACTTTGTGGATTATAAATGTATCTCAATATCTTTAAGAAATTTGTTGCATCCTTTACCAATTTCCCATGCCCAATTGCCAGAGGTTTTTTAGTATGATCAAGTTCGTAAACACCCGATTACAGCTGTCGGACATTGCCGAGTATATAGCAATGCATTGTAGGATCGTCTAATGATATCGTTTGAGCTATTTTTAGCAGTTGCGAGTCCATGTATGTATATAAGTCCTTGATCTGTGACAACGGAAATTTCAGTCAACTTGTTTTGCTTTATAAACAAATCAAATGACAAAATGTGTTAAAAGGCTTAATTTACTGGACTGCATCATTTATAATAATTTTCTCTCAAAACATGATTGTAGTCCTGAGTCATTCATATTTTATTGTTTACTCCAATTATACAAAACAGGTTCATTTACCAGTTACAACATTGTCTATTGAAGAAATCATCCTGTATTTCAGAATTATGATGTGACAGTTTTGAAAGCAGCCTGGTTGTTCTCTTGTTACCTTGGTGATGAATGCAGTCATTTAATTCCATTAAAAGATGTTTTGTCTTATTCCAATCATGGAAACCTTGATGTCAGATGGTAAGTTTATTTTCTGTTACAGCATCATGTATAATACTGAACTCTGTTTTCAGGCATTTTCAGGAATCAACTTGATGGCATTGTACTTCTATATATTATGATAAAACTAATTAATCATAGTAAATGAGTTATACTCATACCGTAAACACCCATGTATATGTCGCACTTTTTTGCGTCCAAAATCTGGACCAAAAGTTGGGTGTGTTCTATACACTGTTGTAGAACTCAATCCCATGTTTTCTATGACTCAAAATGGATTCAGAAGTATTTTTTCACACATGTCGCACTTTTTGGGGTCCAAAATCAGGACCAAAAGTTGGGTGTGTTCTATACACTGTTGTAGAACTCAATCCCATGTTTTCTATGACTCAAAATGGATTCAGAAGTATTTTTTTCACACATACCTACTGTTCGTAAAACATAAATTACACAACAATCCTGAACTATTGTTGATCTATTGTTATTAGACATAAAGCACTGAATCACAGCTAAAATGTCAAACAGGTCATAAGCACACGTGATCTTTAAACTGCTAACCAACATCACACAAATATCAGAGAGACACCGACGGCAGCGTGTCTTTGATCTTTAAAATTCACCACTCTTTGATCCTGCCTCAGTTTTGGTCAATTTATGTGAGCAGACTTTTGTATTTGGGGGGGTATCAAGTTTTAAGATCTATGGTACGCACAGGGGTTTCAATATTCCGGATTTTTTATGAAAATATCTAAAAAAAATGGCAAAGTTATAATTAATTAATCTGCCCTGAAGGATATTCTTTAATGCAAAGTGAGTTAAATATGGAAACAATGTGTTTGAAAGCAAAAAAGGTCGGCCATGTATAATGTTTTTAATTTGGCTATATTGACACCCTTGTGCGCCTAAATAAACTCCAGAATCTTCACAAAATTAGGTCAAAGTGTGCGTAAACTTCAAATCTGGCAGCTGAAGTATTGATTTTTTATCGTGTCACATGTTAGTTGTTAAGAAATGCAGGATTACTGGTAGCCTTGACACTTTGTTAATTGCATAAAATTGACACTTACAATTTCGCAGGTAGGTATGTAATTTGATGTTATATGTTCTTACACAAATTTTTTCCCCAGGATTTCAAGTGTTTTTTTACCTGCGTCTTATACACTGCTACGACATATACATGGGTATTTACGGTATATAGGAGCCTCTGTGGTTGAATGATCACTAACTCCTCACTGTTGTAACTTATATCTATAATGCTGTGTATTTTAGTTTTAGATGTTTATTATAAATCTTCATATTTGTTTAGTTTATGTTGAAACCAATAATTAGGACTTTTAACAAGGGTATGTATCTGAGTTTGCTCTATGTTCAATTATTACACAATAGCACTATCATAAAATTATTTGTTTTCAAGGTTTGCCTGTCAAACTATTATGGTGCAACAGAAATTGTCCCCAGTTTCTAGAGATAAATTTCTTCAGAAACACTTCACAGAGCAACAAATTCAGGATTTGAAAATAAGGTAGTTGTGTATTTGATCATATTACCATTGTGACACTATGAACATTGATAGATAATGACACTTATGAAATGTTGCAAAATGCAATTGACTTTATATTGAATTTTTATATGCCCGTTTTTAGAAAGATGTAAATATTTATTGCCATAACATTTCAGTCATTGTTGATGACCCTTCAAAATTGCCCATGGGCTCTTGAATTATGGCCCCTAATTAAGACAAAATAATGAAAGGCCTGAACAGTTATTCCTAGAAATGATTTGTCATTCTATGGGGACTAAATGTCTTGTATGATTCTATATTTGAACATTTAACATTACAGACATGAATTGAATCCAAGTTGCGTGAATGATGAACTCCATCAAGCTACTGAAGTATTGAATGTTAATCAAGTAATCAGTGAGGCAGATCTTTGTGATAAAGTTGTCTGTATTGGTGGAGTAATCATCTCCAAAATAAACAATAAAACAACTTCAGCTGATGAATCTTCATTGGTACAGTTTTATGTACAATATTGTTTTATTTATCACAGATGTTGAATATTGTTTAAAATGAAAACCATCAAGTCAGATTTGACTTATAAATAACAATATATGAAAGTTACCATTGCATTACAAATACATTTTAAGTTTATATTTAAAAAGAACCTGTTCATGACATTTTGAATGCATACTTTTTTAAGATGATTTTCACTAATTTCAAATATTGTTTAATACAAAAAGATAAACATCTATTTTATTTGAATTTATTATCATCGAACTGAGATCTTCATGTAATCATCTTTATCTATTCAGAATTTAGACCTGTTACCTGTACCTTCAAATGAATCCAATTTGCATAGTCTTGCAATGGCTGTTTCTTCCGGAAGTCCGGTGTTACTTCAGGGTGTGGTTGGATCCGGTAAAACCTCTCTGGTTGAACATCTTGCTAGACTGACCGGTAGATCCGGTCCACCGGAACTTATGAAGATACAGATGGGTGATCAGATGGATAGTAAGGTACTGTTCACAATAAGATAACATTTATACAAATTATCATTATCTGACCATTAAGTTTGTTTTCTATGATTTGATGTTTGATACCATTTGATAGATGATGATGGTTGAGCCATGTTAAAACATGTAAAGAATTATGAAATATATTTATCATTTGAACAGCACTTTTGTACATAAACTTACTCAATTCTCTACAGCAGTGTGTATCATATTAATGTGTTCTGTTCAGTCATTGAATGTTGATATTTTTATGATGTAAGATGTTTATATGGAAAGTAAGTTTAACCATTAATGCAGCTAGATTATAACTATGTCTTGATGTTTTGAAAGAAAGATAAATTGACATAAATATTTGTACATGTATTATTGCAGGCCTTACTTGGCACGTACCGATGTACAGAAGTTCCGGGAGAGTTTGTCTGGCAGCCTGGTGTTCTCACACAAGCTGTTACACGAGGGTTCTGGGTATTGCTGGAGGATATTGATTATGCTCCTATGGAAGTTATTTCTGTATTGTTACCACTGCTAGAGACTCGTACCCTCTCTGTCCCTGGTCATGGTGACACTATCCATGCTGCTCCTGGTTTTCAACTGTTCGCTACTCAAAGGTATGATTAATTATTTTGTTCTGTCTGTTGTATATCCAGGGATCGTGTCTACAATATTATTTTATGGTGATTCTATGTAAATTTTAGGATCAGTTATATGCAATGTTAATGATGACTCAGACTATGTTCTGGACATACACTCTAACTATGAGCAAAGGCCACCCTTGGGAATGACAAAATGTGGCCTTTATTAGAACGTGACAAGTGTTCTGATTCAGAGGTCACTTTTTATTTTAAATTATCTATGTCCATTTTCAAAAGAATGACCTTTATTCACAGGGTGGCCTTTTTTCAGAGGTGACTGCTAGCACAGGTTTGACTGTACATTATGATTTGTCTCATGTATTGTTAATGCTTGTGTGTAATTCTTAAGAAAACTTCCAGATATTATTGTAGATTGTGAATGTTTTATTTGAAGCAGTATTGGTTTGATCTTGCTGTATTATTTACTGATGGATAGATACTATGTGTATGTTGTCAGACACGGTACTGATATATGTTTGTATGTTACAGATTACTGTCTAGTAGTAGTGGTTGGAGTAAACAACAAAGCAGTAACTGTGTATTACTGGATAAACTGTGGACTAGTATACTGGTTGAACCTTTATCTAGAACTGAACTATCAACGGTAACCATTATTTTCTCTATCTGTTACACTTTTGTTGCAGTTGTCATGAAAAACTGTCTGTCCAACAATTGTGACGAGGTCTTGCAAAATGTAGATAATTTTAGTAAAGATTTGAGTCAATTTATGTATGGGCCTATCATACTTGGTCTGGTCTTGTTATGTTTCAAGTTTGCCTGTTCTGTGATGTTTAATGTCTGTGGCATTCTCTGTTGTTGTTAATATAATATTTATTTCAGGTATTTAGATACAATTGCCTTGTACTTGGCTTGAGTACATGTTCATTTATAAGTTCAAAGTTTTCATTAAATATTTATTTGTCAGATACATTCAAAACCAACAAACATTAAATTGAATACATATTTTAATTTCGTACATATTTATACAACACTATTCATTCAGGAAACACATTGACAAGGGAGTCATATTATTAGAGATTAGTAGTAAAATTAAAATTAAGGAGTACAATTGAAAATTGGCTTGTTATGGCCGTGACATGTGATTATGGGATAGCGCCTCATTAATCACTGGGGACAGACATGCATATTCCAGTTATAAACCACCTATATAAACAATATAAATAAGTTTCATCACCCTTTATGGGTCTAACCGGGCGGATGTTATCAATTGCCACATTGACGGACAGCTTGCTAGCATGTACAGATAATAAGCACGAGGCCATTCTCAAAAGGTACTGAGCACTAATACTGGTTACTTAAGCGGGAAGCCATTCCCAAGTAACGCACTGAGACTGGATACCATTCATAGTTACTTAAGCGGGAAGCCATTCCCAAGTAACACTGAATACCATTAATAGTTACTTAAGCGGGAAGCCATTCCCAAGTAACACACTGAGACTGGATACCATTAATAGTTACTTAAGCGGGAAGCCATTCCCAAGTAACACACTGAGACTGGATACCATTAATAGTTACTTAAGCGGGAAGCCATTCCCAAGTAACACACTGAGACTGGATACCATTAATAGTTACTTAAGCGGGAAGCCATTCCCAAGTAACACACTGAGACTGGATACCATTAATAGTTACTTAAGCGGGAAGCCATTCCCAAGTAACACTGAATACCATTAATAGTTACTTAAGCGGGAAGCCATTCCCAAGTAACACACTGAGACTGAATACCATTAATAGTTACTTAAGCGGGAAGCCATTCCCAAGTAACACACTGAGACTGGATACCATTAATAGTTACTTAAGCGGGAAGCCATTCCCAAGTAACACTGAATACCATTAATAGTTACTTAAGCGGGAAGCCATTCCCAAGTAACACACTGAGACTGAATACCATTAATAGTTACTTAAGCGGGAAGCCATTCCCAAGTAACACACTGAGACTGGATACCATTAATAGTTACTTAAGCGGGAAGCCATTCCCAAGTAACACACTGAGACTGGATACCATTAATAGTTACTTAAGCGGGAAGCCATTCCCAAGTAACACACTGAGACTGGATACCATTAATAGTTACTTAAGCGGGAAGCCATTCCCAAGTAACACACTGAGACTGGATACCATTAATAGTTACTTAAGCGGGAAGCCATTCCCAAGTAACACTGAATACCATTAATAGTTACTTAAGCGGGAAGCCATTCCCAAGTAACACACTGAGACTGAATACCATTAATAGTTACTTAAGCGGGAAGCCATTCCCAAGTAACACACTGAGACTGGATACCATTAATAGTTACTTAAGCGGGAAGCCATTCCCAAGTAACACACTGAGACTGGATACCATTAATAGTTACTTAAGCGGGAAGCCATTCCCAAGTAACACACTGAGACTGGATACCATTAATAGTTACTTAAGCGGGAAGCCATTCCCAAGTAACACTGAATACCATTAATAGTTACTTAAGCGGGAAGCCATTCCCAAGTAACACACTGAGACTGAATACCATTAATAGTTACTTAAGCGGGAAGCCATTCCCAAGTAACACACTGAGACTGGATACCATTAATAGTTACTTAAGCGGGAAGCCATTCCCAAGTAACACTGAATACCATTAATAGTTACTTAAGCGGGAAGCCATTCCCAAGTAACACACTGAGACTGAATACCATTAATAGTTACTTAAGCGGGAAGCCATTCCCAAGTAACACACTGAGACTGGATACCATTAATAGTTACTTAAGCGGGAAGCCATTCCCAAGTAACACACTGAGACTGGATACCATTAATAGTTACTTAAGCGGGAAGCCATTCCCAAGTAACACACTGAGACTGGATACCATTAATAGTTACTTAAGCGGGAAGCCATTCCCAAGTAACACACTGAGACTGGATACCATTAATAGTTACTTAAGCGGGAAGCCATTCCCAAGTAACACTGAATACCATTAATAGTTACTTAAGCGGGAAGCCATTCCCAAGTAACACACTGAGACTGAATACCATTAATAGTTACTTAAGCGGGAAGCCATTCCCAAGTAACACACTGAGACTGGATACCATTAATAGTTACTTAAGCGGGAAGCCATTCCCAAGTAACACACTGAGACTGGATACCATTAATAGTTACTTAAGCGGGAAGCCATTCCCAAGTAACACACTGAGACTGGATACCATTAATAGTTACTTAAGCGGGAAGCCATTCCCAAGTAACACTGAATACCATTAATAGTTACTTAAGCGGGAAGCCATTCCCAAGTAACACACTGAGACTGGATACCATTAATAGTTACTTAAGCGGGAAGCCATTCCCAAGTAACACACTGAGACTGAATACCATTAATAGTTACTTAAGCGGGAAGCCATTCCCAAGTAACACACTGAGACTGGATACCATTAATAGTTACTTAAGCGGGAAGCCATTCCCAAGTAACACACTGAGACTGAATACCATTAATAGTTACTTAAGCGGGAAGCCATTCCCAAGTAACACACTGAGACTGAATACCATTAATAGTTACTTAAGCGGGAAGCCATTCCCAAGTAACACTGAATACCATTAATAGTTACTTAAGCGGGAAGCCATTCCCAAGTAACACACTGAGACTGGATACCATTAATAGTTACTTAAGCGGGAAGCCATTCCCAAGTAACACACTGAGACTGAATACCATTAATAGTTACTTAAGCGGGAAGCCATTCCCAAGTAACACACTGAGACTGAATACCATTAATAGTTACTTAAGCGGGAAGCCATTCCCAAGTAACACTGAATACCATTAATAGTTACTTAAGCGGGAAGCCATTCCCAAGTAACACACTGAATACCATTAATAGTTACTTAAGCGGGAAGCCATTCCCAAGTAACACACTGAGACTGGATACCATTAATAGTTACTTAAGCGGGAAGCCATTCCCAAGTAACACACTGAGACTGGATACCATTAATAGTTACTTAAGCGGGAAGCCATTCCCAAGTAACACTGAATACCATTAATAGTTACTTAAGCGGGAAGCCATTCCCAAGTAACACTGAATACCATTAATAGTTACTTAAGCGGGAAGCCATTCCCAAGTAACACACTGAGACTGGATACCATTAATAGTTACTTAAGCGGGAAGCCATTCCCAAGTAACACACTGAATACCATTAATAGTTACTTAAGCGGGAAGCCATTCCCAAGTAACACACTGAATACCATGAATAGCTACTTAAGCGGGAAGCCATTCCCAAGTAGCGCATTTAGTTTCATTCCTCAGTATTATGCGGGAAGCCATTCCCAACTATCACTCCAATGAATTAATACATAGCCAGGATAACAATCCGCCCTGCTCGATTTGCGCGTAGCCATGCGCCAAATATACTAGTCGAAATTTAATTGGTTTTATTTGTCTAAGCTAGTTGCAACTGTAGATTTGCCAAGCATACGCTTATTCCGGACAAAATCCGAGTGAACCTATAAAGAATTAATAACTGTCCCAGTATAGTGAGCGCTGAGTCCTTGCATAGCGGTTCCATGCCATCTTCTACAGCTTCCCAACGCTACACCAACTGAGCCAATATTGACCTAAATTTATCAGCAATACATGCATGTCTGTCCCCTTAAGAATTTGTCACGACTTAAAATTGTCAATAACTACTTTACTCTTTAACAAGGGGAGTCTTATTAATAACTGAGTCTGATTAGTATCATCATTAACACTTGGGGGTAGTACAAATGGGAGATTGTTAATTACTAGACAGTCGTATGTCTGTAAATCATGAAACACACTATTTTGCGGCTAGATTCACCTTTTATTGTCTCTACAGTGGCACCATTTATCACGTTTTCTTCCTTGCATGCTCTGTTTTCTTCGCTTCTCTGCGGTGTCTCACTCTTATTGTCCCATTTCACACCATCCTTGTTCCTGTTTTATCTCCCCTTGTTCAGCACATTATCACAATACTTCATCTGAAACTGTATAAAACTCGGCAGCAATTTCATGAAATAACAAACAAGGTATATCTATTTGTCGACTATTTGTTCAAAGACCGAATTCCGCATAGACTTATGCTTGTAACATGTAAAAAAGTTTTTGTCACTCTTAACTATAGCAATCGTGCCTGCTTAAATATATCTAACCATCACACATTTACACAATTAGTACAAACACTGCTTATTCGCAACATACATTTTAGGGCTGAAACGAGGGTGGGAGGGTGGGTTTAACGTTGTTTTTCCACTGACTTGTGGAAACGGAAAGAACGTCTCCACGCGGTTGCCTACGTTTTATAGCAGACGACGAGGATTACGAATGTGCACTTCCGCTGCAGACGACGGGGATTACGAGTGCCAGCCTAGTAACACTTCCGCTGGCAACCAAACAATGATCGCCAAATAAAAGCAATTGATTTCTTAAAAAATAATTGGCTTTATTTGTCAGATACATTCAAAACCAACAAACATTAAATTGAATACATATTTTAATTTCGTACATATTTATACAACACTATTCATTCAGGAAACACATTGACAAGGGAGTCATATTATTAGAGATTAGTAGTAAAATTAAAATTAAGGAGTACAATTGAAAATTGGCTTGTTATGGCCGTGACATGTGATTATGGGATAGCGCCTCATTAATCACTGGGGACAGACATGCATATTCCAGTTATAAACCACCTATATAAACAATATAAATAAGTTTCATCACCCTTTATGGGTCTAACCGGGCGGATGTTATCAATTGCCACATTGACGGACAGCTTGCTAGCATGTACAGATAATAAGCACGAGGCCATTCTCAAAAGGTACTGAGCACTAATACTGGTTACTTAAGCGGGAAGCCATTCCCAAGTAACGCACTGAGACTGGATACCATTCATAGTTACTTAAGCGGGAAGCCATTCCCAAGTAACACACTGAGACTGAATACCATTAATAGTTACTTAAGCGGGAAGCCATTCCCAAGTAACACTGAATACCATTAATAGTTACTTAAGCGGGAAGCCATTCCCAAGTAACACACTGAGACTGGATACCATTAATAGTTACTTAAGCGGGAAGCCATTCCCAAGTAACGCACTGAGACTGGATACCATTAATAGTTACTTAAGCGGGAAGCCATTCCCAAGTAACACTGAATACCATTAATAGTTACTTAAGCGGGAAGCCATTCCCAAGTAACACTGAATACCATGAATAGTTACTTAAGCGGGAAGCCATTCCCAAGTAACACACTGAGACTGAATACCATTAATAGTTACTTAAGCGGGAAGCCATTCCCAAGTAACACTGAATACCATTAATAGTTACTTAAGCGGGAAGCCATTCCCAAGTAACACTGAATACCATTAATAGTTACTTAAGCGGGAAGCCATTCCCAAGTAACACACTGAGACTGGATACCATTAATAGTTACTTAAGCGGGAAGCCATTCCCAAGTAACACTGAATACCATTAATAGTTACTTAAGCGGGAAGCCATTCCCAAGTAACACACTGAATACCATGAATAGCTACTTAAGCGGGAAGCCATTCCCAAGTAGCGCATTTAGTTTCATTCCTCAGTATTATGCGGGAAGCCATTCCCAACTATCACTCCAATGAATTAATACATAGCCAGGATAACAATCCGCCCTGCTCGATTTGCGCGTAGCCATGCGCCAAATATACTAGTCGAAATTTAATTGGTTTTATTTGTCTAAGCTAGTTGCAACTGTAGATTTGCCAAGCATACGCTTATTCCGGACAAAATCCGAGTGAACCTATAAAGAATTAATAACTGTCCCAGTATAGTGAGCGCTGAGTCCTTGCATAGCGGTTCCATGCCATCTTCTACAGCTTCCCAACGCTACACCAACTGAGCCAATATTGACCTAAATTTATCAGCAATACATGCATGTCTGTCCCCTTAAGAATTTTTCCGCCACTAAACCCTATAATGTAGGGTTTCCCCCAAAAATTCTAAACTAAGACAGCCACATATCAACACACTGGTCCCACCATATGATTTAATTATTTTATTATTTAGTGTCCTCCAGGCGAGCACCGGGGGCTATACCCTATTTAAATCATTCCAAATATTTTAAAATCCCCTCTTTAATGCCATCTACATACATGGCAAGGCCTACATTAGATAAATGAATACCATCTTCCCGATAAAAACCTGGTGTTTTAATGTCAATGTCTAAGCTTATGACCCCCCCATTTTGACTAAGTGTTATCTGTTTGCCCCACCTATTAATTCTTTTCCGTTTAGCCTCCATTTTTAAATTAAATGATTTATCCCCTCCCCAATTAATTCTTTGCAAAATATCTACCCATATGATCTTGGTTTGCTCAAATGCACTTTTCAAGTAATCGATTCCCTCTTTAATCATTCTCATTATGTCCCGAGTATCTACGTCCCCTAAATCATTCCCCCCCAAATGAATCAGTATCAGCCCCGGTGCCTGCCTCAACAACACGTCCAACTGAATACTGTGGATAAAGTCGTACCACGACATACCCCTAATTCCCCACCACCCTACAGTTTTTTCTTTCTCTCTGATGGTGGCCTGATTTGTCTGACTTGCCCACCGACCAGCCCAATGTGGTATCGAATCGCCCAACAACCAAATGTCTGTATGAACGAAAAACAAAGAGTTATAATGATCGTATCATTTGAACTGCACAAACATGCTCAATCAACGAATGTAAGACCTATATGCTTCTGAATGCCATCTGCCTAATTTCATGATAGTGCTATTTGACACGCCCTTTCTTGCTAAATCAGTAGCCCTGCCTATTCTAAAACTATGTGTACGAAATTTCTTATTAGTTAAATTCATACTACCTAATGTTTTCTTTAAAACTGCTGCAAATTGATATCTTGATAATTTAGATCCATCATAATGAACAAATAGTGGGCCTGCTATCTTCGGTCTTATTAATACGTATTTTTTCATAGCCAACACTGGGCAAATTATTTCGTCTTGAATACCTGGCAGCTTGATTTGAATAGGTGAACCCCTTTGGTTGTTTTTTGTATAATGTAATGCTATTGTTAAGCTATTTGCGTTTGTAAGTATTTGTAGGTCTTGAAATTGAGTACAGTTTTTAGTGTCCGACTGGGAGTTTGAAATAATCTCACTAACTCTAAATAAGCCAAAATATGCTAACGTAAATGCTGCCCTAAACAGTTGTTCTTCGAAAGGGTCTGAACATACCTTCCTTAATTGAGAAATGATTTTGGTTAAAATTTCTTTAGTTATCGGAGCGCGCTTGTCCTTAGACTTCTTTAATCGGCGACAGCCTTCTAAAACTTTCTTAACTGCGAAATTTTCGGAAATGTTATGCCAACCATTAATTCTGTGGTAGCAGTTTATACCAGCAATGTAAGTATCAATCGTCCGAGGTGATAGGCCCGAATCAAAGCAGTATGATATGAAATATATTATTTGCTCTATTTTTATTGGCCAGTCATTTCTCAGATTCAATTTTAGACGAAATTTATTGAACATATTTATTGCTGTCGCATATGTACTTTTTGTATTTTTTGCCATGCCTTCTAATAATAAGCATTGGGATCTATGCTGAAGATATTCCACACAATATCTGGTATTTTTTGTGGTATCTGGTCTGCTTGTGGAGCTAGTGTCCTGAACCTGACCATCTGAAAACGAGATAATGCATCACAAATTTCATTTAATTGGCCTGGAACATGAGTTGCTCGTATCAATGTGTTCATCTTTAAACATTTCATAGTTATTCCTCTAATCACTGACATAACCCATTCTGATTTTGACGTTAGTGAATTAACTGCGTGGACTACTGATAAATTATCGCAGAAGAATGTTATTTTTTTATTTTGCATATATTCCCCCCACATAATAATGGCTACAAAAATTGGGAATATTTCTAGTACTGCTATGCTTTTTGTATATCCCTTTTCGTGCCAACTTGACGGCCATTTAGCTTGAGACCAATGCCCTCTAAAATAAATTCCGAAACCCATTCCTTCGCCCCCTGCACTATCCGTAAATATTTGTTCATCTTCGTTCGAAGACCAAAATCTATCATGAAAAACTGATATGCCATTAAACTGGGTGAAAAATTTTAGCCACATAACCATATCTGCCTTAATACTTTTGTTTATTCTAATATGATGGTATGGTTTTGTTAGACCACAGATTGAGTTGATTAACCTTCTGCAAAATGGGCGGCCAGCAACGATAGCTCTACAACAAAAGTTTAATGAACCTATTAAGGACTGCATATCTTTTAATGTTATCTTTTGTTTCTTTAAAATTGTTTCAATTGAATTTATCAAAATCTGGATTTTCTCTTTTGGAACCCTAATTTCCATTTTACTTGAATCAAGTTCTAGGCCTAGAAACACTATCACTGTAGTGGGGCCTATTGTTTTCTCTTCTGCCAATGGTACACCTAATTCCGACAAGCACTCAGTGAAATTATTCATAATTTGCTGGCATGACTCTGCTGTTTTATCACCCCCAAAAAAATCGTCCAGATAGTGGATTAATTTTCCTTTATCCATTCTTTGCTTAACTAAAAATTCTAGAAATGTAGAAAACTCCTCAAATATGCTTGGGCTAATACTACAGCCAAAAGGTAAAGCTTTGTCAATAAAATACTGGTTCTCAAACTTAAAACCTAACAACTCAAAATCCAATGGGTGTATTGGAATCAGTCTAAAGGCACTTTTGATATCCATTTTAAATAACTTACAGTCCCGCCCTAAATCTTGTATTATAAAGACTGCTTCGTCAAAGCTTGTATATTGTACCGAGCATAATGCTGGATTAATCCCATCGTTTATTGATTTGCCTTCCGGATATGATAAGTGATGAATCATCCTGAATTCGTTGAGTTCTTTTTTTGGTACTAATCCTATAGGTGATATTATTAAATTTTGCATGGGGGGATCATGAAATGGGCCTGCAACTCTCCCTGCTGCTATTTCTTTGTTTATTTTTTCCCGGACTATATCTGGGTGCTCTACTGCAGATTTAAGATTTTTTGCTTCCCTTTTTTCTCTTGGGCCTGTGTAGTTAATTCTAAAACCAGAACTAAATCCATTTTCCAGAAATTTAGCTTTTCTTTCATTATATGTTATTAGAGAGTTCTTTAAGCTCACAATATTTATTGGTGACTTTGCTAACTTTGTTATATCTAAGTTACACACATGTTTATTTCTCAGTCTGCCTTCCTGGTTAGTATCCGTTTTATTTATTTTGTCCCCCTCTACCTCTGAAATTCCTTGTAAATTGTTCTCTAGCTGGGCCCCCTTTTTGAAAGTTGTCCCCAGACCCCTGTGGGCTGGCCAATCTCTTGTTGGGACATTTAGCATAGCTGTGAGGTTTACCACACGATGAACAAAAATGCGGGTATTTACAGTTAAACCATTTACAGTACCCCTTATTAAAGTCTATGCACGCGTTTCGCCGGGCAGGGCTGCTCCCCATAAATTTATGTTGAGAAAAAGCCTCACTGCTAGCCCCTGCAGTACTCATACATTTACACCATAAATCGCTGTTAATTTGGGACCATGATGCCAACGAGTTAGCTTGCCTTAATCTGAATTGCCTATCATAAGTAATCCAAGCAAAACCTGGCTGTTTAGCACATTCCCGGATAGTGTTGGCATAATGCAGTAGCTCGTATGTTTTCTCGATATGCGTATTTAAATAGACAGACATATAAATTAAAAATGCATCCGTCCATCTCTCGATGGAGGTGATCGTTTCCTTCGTTTGTTTAGGCCTTAAAACTAATTGGCCCTCGTACATTGCAATCGTCTGACCGCTATACACTTCCGCCAACTCGCTAGCACCTTTTAAAAGTAATGACAAATTAACGTATTCGCCTTTAGTGATTTGAGTTTTAAGCGCTGTAGGGACATGTATCGCCAGATCGTCTTGGGACGTACGGACCATGCTGGGATTTAGTGTCGTCTGACCTAAATTCCCAGAGAAACAATTAACTGGCAAAATGGCGGGCGTACTCGAGACATTCGTCTCAAGGCTTAAGACGTTGTTTCTTTCCGCCACCGCTTGGCTACACCCTCGTTCTGAGGCCGGGGCACATTCCGATTCTAAAAGAATCCGTTCGAAATCGATTACAGGTAATAAAGTCTCACCCGCATCATCTTCCTGTGCGCGCGAAGGATCGTTTCTCAGCCTTCTTGCCCTTGTCTGCCTCTCAGGCTCTTCCGTGTTAGCTTTCCTCTTTCTTCCCCGACCTCGCCCAGGCATGCTGATAACTTTATTTTCTTTATAATATTTAACGTTGTTTTTCCACTGACTTGTGGAAACGGAAAGAACGTCTCCACGCGGTTGCCTACGTTTTATAGCAGACGACGAGGATTACGAATGTGCACTTCCGCTGCAGACGACGGGGATTACGAGTGCCAGCCTAGTAACACTTCCGCTGGCAACCAAACAATGATCGCCAAATAAAAGCAATTGATTTCTTAAAAAATAATTGGCTTTATTTCACTTTAAATCTTACAATGGCTGATACTGACTATGTTGAAGCTGGTTTTGTTCTATTCCACATAGACATCCTGACTTTTAAGCATATATTTCCTGCATCATTTTATTTTAACTGTTCTTTGTTTTACAGGTATTGTGTACTAAGTATCCTTGTTTAGAAAGTGTTGTAGACAAACTACTGGATATTTACTTCCTGTTGTCTGCTGGTGGTCACCAGGTGACATCTTCTGTTGCTATGGAGACAGACTTGGAATCTGTTGGCAAGTTCTTGTCTCATGATGGTAGACAAATATCTACTAGGTGAGTATTATACATATTTTATGATCCATTATTATCTTTTGAAACGTAAATGCATTTCTTAACAATACAGGTAAAAAATTGGGTCCATTTGATACAATATTTGTCTTAGACCTTCCATTTAGAGTGTACTAGTCGTTGAATATCAACTTAATTTTCTGGTTAAACATTCAATTTAGCATTAAGCAATTTTCTGCCTTCAGTTGGCCAAACAGGACATGAATATGAGATATAAATTAGTGATTTTGATGTGATATTGGAATTGATTTATTGAAACGTACATGTATTAATGTTACAGGGATTTGATCACTTGGTGTGGGAGAATATCAAAGGATTTTGATGTTTCTTCATCTGCAGCAGCCAACATGGTGTTTCTGGAAGCATTAGATTGTTTTGTAGCATGTATGCCAAAACGTGATAAACGTTCACCTCTGGCTGAAGCTATGGCTGCAAAACTCAATATTACCAAGGTCAAGGTGAGTGATGTTCTTCCATCTTGTTTTTTGTGGCTGTCAGTATGAACCATATTTCGATAGTCCACAAGAAATTGCCTGGTAATCTTTTTTGTTGCCTTATTAATTGTTATACTTCATCAACTGCCTGCCAGCTTAGTTTGATGTATAGAGTGTTTTGTCTATAGTCATCAGGAATGTAACCTCAGATCTTTGGCATGGCACTTGGTCTTCATGGTAGTTTGGTTCAAGACTTTGTATCAATGACAGTACTAGTGACATATAACCTTTTTGTATCTATATTCTCATTTGTTGATTATTCATATGGAGAAGTAGGAATTTCCTAATTCTGTATTAAACCTGCATGTTTGATGCCAAACTGTTACATGTACTTTATTTTATAGGTGGAATATTTCATGAATATGTACAAGCCAGATATTACAGTATCTTTGAAAACATTTGGTGTTGGACGTGTATCATTACCTATGGTTGAGACGTCTGCATATATGCAAACAAGGTCTGTTTGTTAATTTGCATATAACTAGTATTCTAACCATCATTGTCACTATATTTGTGTCAACTGAAGTGAAACACAGATCTAGGTTATATAATTATAAACTGTGAAATTTTGATATTTATGCTTGTTCATGACTTATATATCACATGTGAATTTCTTCAATCTATAAAACAAACAAATATTCCTTTGATTTAAGTATGTCATTAAATGTTATCCGATTTTGAATGGGTTTTCAAAGTGAATCACAATGTAAAGTGTGAATGAAAGAATTGAAACTGAAGCAAAACTGTACTTACTTTTCACTGACAAAAGAACAAGAGAAATGTTACATTCTGTTCCTTACCATGATATTTGAAGGACAAAAAGCTCAATATTATATAAATGATCATTGATCAACATGTAGACAATTCTAAGTTTGGGAAAATTGATGATCTGTGACTAGGGTTAGTATACTGAAAAATGTCTTAACTAATTGTATGTTGTATTTTATAGAAAATGTAGCATGTTTTCATACACACGGCAGTCAAGTGTTTTACTGGAGAGAGTAGCTGTGTGTGTAAGGAACCAGGAACCAGTGTTGTTAGTGGGTGAAACGGGTACCGGCAAAACATCAGCCGTGCAATATCTTGCTGAACAACTGGGTAAATGTCTTTTGCTATTACAACTGATGTTTACTTTCATAACTCTCAATGATAAGTACAAGAGTTAGTAATATCTGACTGACAGACTTTTAAAAAAAGTTTATAGTAGTTAGTTGTATACAGTCTATTAATTGATGCTAAAAATCTTTTTAAAAAGTCTGAAAGCAGGGTTCTCAATAACAACAGGCCACAGGCCAATTTAGCCGCTTAGAAACGATTGAGGGCCGGTTAGAAATCTAAAAAGTTAAAAATAGTGCTGGAAAAATGCCTGGACTCCCCCTATCAGGCCTGTTAGCCTAGCCTTTGGTCCTGTTGGCCACAAACTTATTGAGAACCCTGTGAAAGTTTTTAGTTCAAGCTGTGTATCCCTTCTATTGATGCAACAAAATATATCTATAAGTCTTGAAGAAAGTAAAAATGCCAATTTTATGTTACACATTTGCACCAGTAGTCTTATATCTGTGTAGTAGCTTGTATAATATGGATCTAGTCATATTTGTTTCTGTATTAATGCAGATTACTTGGTTATTTATTACAGGGCATAAACTCCATGTGATTAATATGAATCAACAAAGTGATAGTGCTGATCTACTGGGAGGGTAAGTCTTATCTATTACATACAGCCAGCCCTGTGAACAATGATCACACTTGGGAAAGACATTCTGTGGTCTTTATTGACAGGTGGCCTTTATTCAGAAGTCGTTATGTTCAAAGTAGTCAATGATGGTATATAAAACATTGGCATTTATTCACATGGTGGCCTTCATTTGAAGGTGACTGCAAACACAAGTTTGACTGTATTTGTAGTGTAAGTTTCATATATACTGTCAGTTCTGTGCTTGTGGTCTCTGACCAGTAATCACTAGCCCCTCAATGCTGTAAGTATGAATCCCACCTCAGGGATATTTTTTGGGGCGATTTTATAGCCGAAATTCGGTCATATTCCCAATGGAAAATATTATCTTTTTTCCCCAATTCAAGACAAAAATTCCCAATCAATTTTTTGAAAATAATTGTAAGTTCATTAACATCACTATTGGTAGTAAATACCTTATTCTGCTACTGTTCTATGGGAGAATAAGTAGAATAAGTTGCAAAAATTGTTTTTCCCAATTTCGATAAAAACACAGCGAAAATTCCCAATCCCAAGGGTATGGGTCATATTCCCAAAATACCGAGAGGAAAACCTGCACCTGTGTATGATGAATTTCACATGTTAGGAAGCTGTACAATAAGATGACATCTGATTGGTGTCACAGGTCATATTGTGGTTACCATCCTGCAATGTAGTAATAGCTGTATCAATTATCACTCGTGATATACACTCGGGATTTAATTCTAGCATTACCTTAGTCCTAACAACATCTCATAATTTATTTACCTGTATACTTTTTCTTACCTAAATGTTGTGCAACTAAATATTGCCTTTACCATTAGGAAATGTGAAGATCAAAGTTATTTTGTAGTTAAGTGTTGCACTTTTTTTACAGCATTGATAGCCAAGTTGGTTTTGGGGCCAATTTGGGTCAAAATCTAGGTCAGTTATAACTAGGACATTCTGTTAAGGCAAGGTCAAAACTAGAATGGTATTGAGATTACCTTCAGATTTGTTGTTTGTGTAAATTATTGAGTGAATTTTGGGGGGTGGGGTGGTTGTGTGTAGAAATCTGCAAGTTAAAAATGATGTTTGCTTAAATGAAATATTGTGAATTTCATTTCAGGTTCAAACCAGTTGATGTAAAACATATAATTAAACCATTCTATGAAGATTTTGAACTTCAGTTTTGTAAAAGTTTCTCCAGGAAGCAGAATTCTAAATTTCTTGGACATTTACAGGTATGGTATAAGTAAACTCTAATTTAGTTTTTCCCTATGTTATGACCAGTTTATTATGTCCAAATTATTAATAAGGCCAGACCAAATAATAGTTGTGTTTCCAATTAATGGACATGCCCTATTCTTTTCTAAAAGCAAATTCAAAATTTGAATGTACTGTCCTTCAAAAACAAGAATGTTTTTTTGAAAAAATAAATAAAAAGATTGTGAACTACCTATTTTGAAATTAAGTGCAAACATGACTTATCTTAATAAAATAAATGTAAAGCAATAATAAAAAGTATCTTTGTTGATGAAATTGATGAAAATTCTGTGTTATGACTATAGAAACAAATATTTTTATGCTTTATTTTATCATTGTAGGAATGTTTCAGTAAAAGAAAATGGGAGACTTTGTTTGGTTTGATGGAACATACAAATAAGTCAGCTCTTAAAAAGTTTGAAAATGGTAAATCAAAATTTTATGTTTTTGGTTTGATTTTCTGTTTCTCAATCTTGTCTTGAATTTAGTCACTTTGTCCAGTGTTGAATGTTGTTAGCTTGTATGTTTCAATGTGTGTGATCAGAAACTTCCTAGTTTTTGTTAAGTAGTAGGTATACTTGATATTTTTTTCTTAAAATTTGAAAACTTTTGATCACATTGTTGTGATTTTGATGATTTATTTATTGTCATGCCATATCCTTTGCTGTGCTTGAGTAATTTAGCCTTGTAGACGCATTTTGAATATCATAAAAAATGTGAAAGGAAATCTGTTTTGCTTGGTTTTAAAATGATCTATTATCAATACTAATTCAATTAATCAAATACTGTAAATAAGGTTTTTATTTATATCCTTCTCAAACAGAAACCAAAATGTTCAAGAAATGGCAGACGACATTCAGACGTCTTGGACAATTAAAGATACAAGTACAGCAGACACAGAATGCTCTTGCATTTACATTCATGGAGGTTTGTAATTATTGTTTACTCTCTTCTAATTATGTGATTTAGTTATGTGAATGTTCAGGATGGTTAATGGCAAGATGTCTACGTTGGTTTTGTCTTAGTTGTGATGCTGTAAAACATTGTTATCAAGACTTGAATACTGTGAAGAATTGGATGCAGTAATGTATTTATTTCCCTGATCACAACCTTCCTTATTTTATTGTAATGGACTCAGTGAAATATGGATATAATCAGGTTATCATTTGGTCCTAATGAATTCACTATACATATATCTCTATATTCCTCTGTGCTTATTTTATAATTTACCATCTATGTTGTCAATGTTGGTGACTGAATCCGGTTTTGGTGTTTATCCATTTCCTATGTTAACATTGTATAGTAAAACCCCGATTATTTGATTCCTAGGGTACGAAAAAATCATTCCGATAATTCATGGTTTCAAATAATCGATTTCAGTAGTATATATATAGAGTCGTAATCGAGACCGTCAATCTTATTCGGATAATACAGGGTATTCGGATAATACAGGGTATTCAGATAATACAGGGTATTCAGATAATACAGGGTATTCAGATAATACAGGGTATTCGGATAATACGGGGTATTCAGATAATACAGGGTATTCAGATAATACAGGGTATTCGGATAATACAGGGTATTCAGATAATACAGGGTATTCGGATAATACAGGGTATTCGGATAATACGGGGTATTCAGATAATACAGGGTATTCAGATAATACAGGGTATTCAGATAATACAGGGTATTCGGATAATACAGGGTATTCGGATAATACAGGGTATTCGGATAATACAGGGTATTCGGATAATACAGGGTATTCGGATAATACAGGGTATTCAGATAATACAGGGTATTCAGATAATACAGGGTATTCAGATAATACAGGGTATTCGGATAATACAGGGTATTCGGATAATACAGGGTATTCAGATAATACAGGGTATTCGGATAATACGGGGTATTCAGATAATACAGGGTATTCAGATAATACAGGGTATTCGGATAATACGGGGTATTCAGATAATACAGGGTATTCAGATAATACAGGGTATTCGGATAATACAGGATATTCGGATAATACAGGGTATTCGGATAATACAGGGTATCGGATAATACAGGGTATTCGGATAATACAGGGTATTCGGATAATACAGGGTATTCGGATAATACAGGGTATCGGATAATACAGGGTATTCGGATAATACAGGGTATTCAGATAATACAGGGTATTCAGATAATACAGGGTATTCAGATAATACAGTTTATTCGGATAATACAGGGTATTCGGATAATACAGGGTATCGGATAATACAGGGTATTCGGATAATACAGGGTATTCAGATAATACAGGGTATTCGGATAATACGGGGTATTCAGATAATACAGGGTATTCGGATAATACAGGGTATCGGATAATACAGGGTATTCGGATAATACAGGGTATTCGGATAATACAGGGTATTCGGATAATACAGGGTATTCGGATAATTGGTCGTCAAATAATCGAGGTTTTACTGTAATTATTTTTCTGTATTAATGGTTTAATATTTTCATACTATTAGTTATTAATATATGGTTATCTATCATACAGGGAACATTAGTGAAAGCTATACGAGCCGGTGAATGGGTCTTGTTGGATGAGATCAATCTTGCTGCCACGGAAACATTGGAATGTTTGAGTGGATTGTTAGAGAAAACATCCGGTTCCCTGTTACTTATGGAGAGAGGGTAAAGTTTGGCATTTTAACATTTGTTATACATGTATGAATACAGCCAAACCTGTGAACATAGGTCACCTGTGGAAAGACAAAATGTGGCCTTTATTGGCAGCCACAGGTGGCCTTAATTTGGAGGTCATATTGTTCAAAATTATCAATAACGGTTTTTAAAAGAATGGCCTTTATGAACTAATCTCACTTGAAGATTTACATTTTTTCTGAAATGTGCAAGATCTGTCAGTAGGTGACATCAATTTTCATGTTCTGTTTTTATTCAACAATTAAGTAAAACCAAATAAAACAACAAAATAAAAGTATAAACATCCTTCGAGCCAACAATGCAAATGAAACATTTGACTGTCATTGAATGTATTCTATTCTTTATAGTGATATAGAACCTGTGGAACGTCATCCAGATTTCAGATTATTTGCTTGTATGAATCCAGCTACTGATGTTGGAAAGAAGGATCTATCTCTGGGTATCAGAAACAGGTTAGTTCATGTTTTCTTTGTTTCTTGTAAGGTTAGTTTCTATTTGTTAGGTGTGTGATAGTGGTACTTTTATGACACTACCTTTGACACCACTTTTTTCAAGGGATTGAATTGAAACTTGCCATATATTATCAATATGAAATAAAGATGTGCAAGATACAATTTTCATGCCCAGTGATCGACTAATTGCAGAGTTATGTGCCCTTGAACTTAGCCATTTAATGTACAATGGCATCTTAGGTCATGAATGTTTGTGGGGCAAACAACTTTAAAAATTTTCTAGGGATTGAATTGAAACTTGAAATATATTATCAGTATGAAATGTAAATGTACAAGACACAATTTTCATGCCCAGTGATCCACTCATTGCAGAGTTATGCTCCATTGAACTTAGCCATACAGTGTGCTAGTGCATTTTTTGTGCCAAAGCAGTGGCGGGGTATTACTCACCTCTGTGACAAAGCTCTAGATGCATTTATATGACACTACTTGTTAGTTGTATAATAGTGGTATTAATATGACACTACCTGTTAGATTAATTATAGTGGTATTTGCATACATGTATTGTTTTATATCTGTATTCTACTACATTGAACCTTTATATCTTTATGGCAGCCTAACCTATAAAAAAACACATTTATAACACTAAATACCTTTTTTGTCAGATCAATCACTTCTCTATTTCAATGAAATGAACCTTGTGAGATATGGATGAAGTAAAGTAATAATTGGTGTCCTAATTAATTCACTACACCTGTATTCTACTGTAATGTAAACATGATTATGTAAGAAGATTTGTAACAAATACATTCCAGATTCACAGAGTTATTTGTTGATGAATTAGAAGATCAGAGTGATTTGAAGATACTTGTATGTGACTATCTACAGGGGCTGTCTCTATCTGCTGGTCAGGTATGTCTTCATGTCATATCAATGGAAAACTAATATAAATCAAAGTACTGAAAGTATTCTTGGAAACTGAACTTATATAGACCTGTACTCCGACATGTAACAGGAACTAGTTTAACAAATTACATGATGGAAGTAGATAAACATAGTACTTAGGTCTGCAAAAAAATTCATGCATGCCAAGTGAGTGAAGGCTATTGTTCAGTTTCCAAAAATTGATGGCCGACAAAAACCCATTTGACAGATCAATACATGTATCAAGTCATGATTTTAGCATAATTTTGAAATGTGATAATATATCTCAGGGTTAACAACTTGGCACATTACAATGTATCTGTTTTATTTTCTGGTATAATGAATCACTGCAACATGCATGTCTGTATTTCCATGATAGACCATTATGTTCTAAATCATGTTGGAAATAGTCTTTAGCAGTGGACTTGACTAAAGTATGTGGTTGTAAGGCTGTGTCTGTTATAGTTATACATGTAAGTGGTATTGTAAGTCATGCTTAGAAATATTTATCGAAACATCATTTGATTTCTGATTTTGGAATTGGAGTTGATTTATAATGTTTGGTTTTGTATGAATTTTAAATGTAGCTTATTTTATGGTTAGTATGATAGTTAGGCCTTGTAAAAATATCTCTATAGGTACAAGGTGGATATAAATTTTTCTATATTTGGTATTTTGTTAGTAGAACTTCCCCTTTTAAATGTATAAGTCCATAACACATCAGTGGGTTTTTTATATCCTTTTATAAAATTGTTGTATATGCAGGTGGATGGGATAGTTAAGTTTTATCTAACTATACGTAATGAAGCATCGAAGAAACTGACTGATGGAACTGGTCATCCCCCACATTACAGTCTGAGAACTTTATGTCGGGCTCTCAGATACGCTGCCAGGAACACCTGTAGCTCTGTACCACGTTCCCTGTATGAGGTAAATATATCTGCTGTAATTAAAGTTAGGTTGGATATCCATCTTGTTGTGTAGTATATTTATTTATCTTTTGGAAGGTTGAAAGATTGTCATTTATAAGATTATACAGGTAAACTTTTATTTGAATCTCAGTCACGGCAGGTCATACCCTTCTATGAACATTTGACAAAACAAGCCATTTTTCCTCCATATGTGGAGAAGTTGTTGGCTCCTTGAGGAAGGGTATTAAAGTCAGTACTGGTTAGAATACAATCCAGGAAAACAGGTTCGATGAACAATCAGTCGTATATAACTAAAAAAAATTGAAAATGGTGTATGACCAAATGAAACAAACAAAAGTTAAACTTTAGTTATAAGTGATCATTTTAATATTGAGATCAACTCATTATTAGGAAAAGGGGAATATGTGGGGCACTGGCAAAGGGGGGAAAATTTCATGAGAGGCTAATTTGGGGAATACTGTATTTTCCTTTATTGTCGTTAGGCTCAATTTTTGTGGCTTTTCCTAAATTGGCTATTTCGTGGGGACATAAATTCATGGATTTTGATTTATGAAAATGCCTTACCTCTGCATTTAAATTCATGGGGATTTGATGAGCCGACCCACGAAATCCACACTGTCAATTAAATCCCCAACGAAAATTAATGATTCAACAGTATATAATGCATGTAGGGGAAATAAGATTTTTTGGGGAAAAAAATTTAGCTTAGGTATTTTCCAAGGGGAAGACACTGACTATTAGTGTCACTTTCTTAGTAAAAAACCCTTTCTGACTATTGATGGACTGGGATCAGTTACTGATATATTGCTCTATTTTCAGGGATTTTGTTTAAGTTTTCTCACGCAGTTAGATCGATCGTCACATCCTGTTGTAGAAAAGCTTGTTTGTCAACATGTATTAGGTAAATCTAACCAGAAATCGATCCTGAAACAAGCGCTTCCTATTCCTCCAGGTGGTAAAAGTTTGAACTTTGAAGGATATTGGATATCTGTTGGAGACCAGGAACCATACACACCTGACGATTATATTCTAACTCCATCTGTGCGAGCTAATCTCAAAGATCTTGTTAGAGTTGTCTCTGCCGGGTATGTGTATACAAACTTGTTACTTATATCTTCTATAGGCATGCTGTATGTCAAAATGATTGTCTTTTTATTACTGACGAAAACACCAAGGATGCAAGTTTTCTAGTTATAACACATTTAAATTTTTTTGAAGTTCCCTTGAGTAATAATCAGCCTCTTAGCCTACAAAAAATAGTATGTACTGTTGTGGTCTTCAGAAATGCTAATTTTCATGAGCCTCGCCCCCTTCTGGACCCCCTACCAGTTCATGTTTTAGGATTTTCTGTTTTGCAAATTTGCAGGTTTGTGGCCTTTGTGCTTTAAATAATACTTTTATTTCTTGCTAAAATCCATTTCTTGATATTATATCAAACTCTTTAAAAAACACCTTGTTATTTCAGACAACACCCAGTGTTATTACAAGGTGAAACATCAGTGGGTAAAACCAGTCTAATTAAATGGTTATCACAGTCTAGTGGTAACACATGCGTACGTGTCAACAATCATGAACATACAGATTTACAGGAGTATGTAGGTTGTTATGCTGCTGATGAAAGTGGGAAACTGGCTTTTAAGGAAGGTAAGATAGGGGATAAGTTGAAAGAATATGATTTCAAGTTTATTGTAGAAGATAGTATGTGTTATTGAGATGGTTACTATTTTGTTGCTTGTAGCTGTTCTTACTGTGAATTTTATTATACAGTTAAACCTGTGACCAACGGAAAGACAAAATGTGGCCTATATTGACAGATGTCCTTTATTTGGAGGTCATTTTGTTTTAAGTATATATATTTTAAGAATGACATTTATTAGGAGGTTAGGATGTGACTTATAATACCAGTTTGCCTGTATATTTTGTTCAGAACATTGTGAATTGACTTGTTTGGCTTTTATACCTAACAAATGATTGGCTAAAAAGATGTGTATATTGTTTTGTGTTGGAGAACTTTAAAGATTTTCTCAGATGATATATGGTGGTAGAGGTATTTTTTTAACTAAGTCAGTTGTTACACTTGAAGTAACCTGTTTTATTTATTGTCTTACAGGAGTGTTAGTTGAGGCAATGAGGAAAGGACACTGGATTATACTTGATGAATTAAACCTGGCACCTACAGATGTATTAGAGGCTTTAAATAGGGTAAGCTTTATGTATGAACATCATAATGACCCGGTAATTAAGTAAACTATTTATCTGCTATTCCATTGTCATACCTTAGCAGAGATAAAACATTTCGACTAAAAAATCTTGCCTTCCCCTTCTATATAAGGAAAGAATGATTAATTATGTTGATTGAGTAAGGCTGTTGTAGAGGCAGTTTAAAGTAATTGAATACTATTGGCATTTTCTAAAAGTTTATGAAGTACGCTCTTAGCTACAATATGTCAACTTAGAAATAAGTCCCTGTTGAAGTATTTGCCCCTGTTTTGTTATTTTATGTGTGATATAAAATCACAGCATATTTGATGACATCTTAATTTTCTTAATTTAGAAATATCATGTTATTTTTGTGCTGAATTTGGGATGGTTGTTTGGTAATTGTAAAAAAAGGTCACTGTTTAGGATTTGGAATGGGTCAACTTATAGGTATACCTTTTATATAAGGTAAAAATCACTGGTACCAATTAGCATCAGTCAGCATTAATTATTTACTTTAATCAAAGTGTAAATAAGGCAGAATTAAACTAACTTTATGTTTATATTTTAGTTACTAGATGATAACAGGGAGTTATATATACCAGAGACACAAGAAACAATAAAAGCTCATCCTAAATTCATGTTGTTTGCCACACAGAATCCACCTGGACAGTATGGTGGTAGAAAAGTAAGTTATTCCGGTTTATTGTGGACCCAACTTTTCCATTTTACTTTTGGGCCTTAACCTCATTTCAGAGCTTATTTTGTTACATGCTCAGTGTACAGAAGGCATACAAAATTGAATTTTTAATAAATGTGATTTTTTATAGAATTGTTGTAAACAAGCAAGTGCATTTCAGACTAACTTGTTTTTCATATGAAATAGTGAAAATATTGTTGAATTGTTTGCTTTGAATTGAAAAACGTTGTTAGATGTATATACACACATGTGTAAGAGACTTTTTCCCAATGCTACTTTCAGTTTCAGTTTAGTTTCTATAAAATTGATGTTTTTCATTAATTTTGTGTATTTTTCATGATTTTATTATAATTGAGAACATTAATTAAGTTTGAATAATTAATGCATGGCTGCTCAAAAAAAGAAATTAAACTGAATACTTAGAGATGTCTTATTGATAATTTCTATTACTATATAGTAAGATAACTTAATGCATATGTCTAAAAATAGATCCTCAGTTTCCAGTGTTAATGAAGTATTCTATGTAAAATCAATGGCGTGTATTTATGTCTGATTCATGATATATGGATTTATTTGGTATTTAAATTAATGTTAAACAACATACTTCACTTCATCCGTCTTGAAAAAAGCTGAAAATGACTTGACCAAAAGTTATGTATTATGCAAATATTGACCCTTGTCCATAGTATTGAAATAATATATGTCTATATATACATATCTCAAACTCTCTCACAGTTGGGTGGTCCGGAGGCAATGGGTTATCACTATTTCTTCCCATTCCACATTCGACCATTTTTAGCTCACCAGAGCACGAATGTGCTCAAGGTGAGCTTTTGTGATCGCCCTGCGTCCATCGTGCGTCGTTACGTGGCGTCCATGTTTACTTAAAACAACATCTCCTCCTACACCGCTATGCCGATTGCAATCAAACTTGGCTGGAATGATCCTTGGGTGGTCCCCTTTCAAAGTTGTTCAAAAAATTAAATTTCATTAAAAACTCTGGTTGCTATGGCAACAAATAGAAAAAACTTAAAAAATCTTCTTGTCCGAAACCACAGGGCCTAGAGCTAAGATATTTGGTATGTAGCATTGTCTAATGGAACTCTACAAAGTTTGTTCAAATTATTCCCCTGGGGTCAAAATTGGCTCCGCCCCGGGGGTAACTTGATTTTACATAGACTTATATAGGAAATTTAAAAAATCTTCTTGTCAAAAACTACAATGCCTGGAGCTTTGATATTTGGTGTGTAGCATAGTCTAGTGGACCTCTACCAAGTTTGTTCAAATTATTGCCCTAAGGTCAAAATTGGCCCCGCCCTGGGGGTCACTTGATTTATATAGACTTATATAGGAAAATTTAAAAAATCTTCTTCTCCGAAACCACAAGGCCTAGAGCTAAGATATTTTGTATGTAGCATTATCTAGTGGACCTCTACCAAGTTTGTTCAAATTATTGCCCTAGGGTCAAAATTGGCCCTGCCCTGGGGTTTATTCTATTTTATATAGGAAAATTTAAAAAATCTTATTCTCCGAAACCACAAGGCCTAGAGCTAAGATATTTGGTATCTAGCTTTGTCTAATGGACCTCTTTTAAATCTGTTCATATAATGGCCATGGGATAAAAAACGGCCCAGATGGGTCACTTGATCTTACTTGGACTTGTATAGAAACTTCAACAATGTTAATCTCCAAATGACCTTTTTATCCTGGTGAGCATTTATAGGGCCATCATGGCCCTCTTGTTTTATGTCCCTAGCATCAAATGATGCCTTGTCTGTCCAAATTAGTCAAGCTGCCTCAGGGGGCATATGTGCTAATTGAAGGCAGTGTCATGGTGATTGTTGTTCTTACTGTATGGATTGAATGATTAAACTGTTGTTGAAGAGATCAAGCAGACCTATGTCATGTTACCGTTTATAAACTGTTAATATTCTCAAATAATTCTAAAAATTCATGAACGAAAATGTGAAAATGTTTAAAATTAAAATTCCTAGTTAGATGAGCTATGCTAGTTTGAACATGTTTGATACAAATGTGAAGAATGTCTGTTGTCCTGATAACTTGATAATTATCGCATATATTGTTTAAATACAAATTGTATATGTTGGCTTTCAGATGTTATCTCGAGCTTTTAGAAACAGATTTGTAGAATTACACTTTGATGAAATACCCAGTAAAGAACTGGAGACAATCTTACATGAGAGATGTGATATTCCATTGTCGTACGCTCGTCGTCTTGTGGCCGTCATGTTAGAGCTTCAGACACGCCGTCGGGGATCTGGTGTGTTTGCTGGCAAGATGGGCTTTATGACACTGAGAGATCTGTTCCGTTGGGCGGGGCGATATAAATGTCCAGAGATGGAGAATATGAAGTTTTACGATTGGGACAAACATCTTGCTGATCAAGGTGTGTAATGATTTATTTCATAACTTTTTAATTCTTATAATGTATGTCTTAGGTGTTTAAACTTTCATAAGTGATTCTTTGTCGGTGACATTAAAGGCCAAATACAGATACATTTAGTATCATAATTGTTTGCAAAAATAGGACTTGCTGAGTATAGTCCTGAAATGTGAGTGTTTTGAGCGATTATCATTGATGAAGAACTCGTAATTAAGCTGTTGATAAAAACAACAAGGTAAGTTCCAGGAGAGCCTCCATTTTGTGAACTAAATATTTAACTGAATATTTGTAGGATACATGTTACTCGCTGGACGTGTAAGGAGATCAGAAGAAGCCGAAGTTATCCAGGAAGTTATACAAAAACGGTTTAAGTGTAAAGTCAGCCCTGGTAGTTTATTCACAATGAATACAACCACTTCACTAACCTCGAAGTCTTCTCTCAAGAAAATTCTTGACCAATCAGTGGAGGGCTTTCATCATGTGGTGTGGACTTACAGTATGAGAAGATTAGCAGTTCTGATTGGTCAAGCCATTCGATATAAAGAACCAATACTCCTGGTTGGTGAAACTGGGTATGTAACTCATACTTTTACCATTGATATTGGCATACCTGTGAGGAATTTATAAAGACTAAAGGATGGCAGACCTTAGTACAAAAATTTAATTACTCTGAACAAAAGTCAGAGGTATCTGATCTTGATAAATCCAGATTTTCAAACATAACTGATTAAGTATTAACTTTCAGCCATACTACATTTTGAAATGTTGGACCAGGGTCAATTATATTTTTACTTTATACCATAAAGGGAGGTAATATTACTAATGAGTGCTCTCCCTTTCCTTTCATATATAGCATTTTTTTCTTCATGTTGTGTTGAATGATTTATAAATGATCAATTCTACATATGCAATGAAAATAAACTGTTAGAAATGAATGTTTGTAATAGGGTCTGTAATCCTTGATTGATGTTTGTATGTCCAGGATATATGCAAATAATTAATTATGCTCACTTAGCATCAATTTCTGTGGTCCAGGTTTTCAACAAAGTTGAGACTGTTCACTAGTCCTGGAAGTAGAAACTATTTCTGCTTAGTTAACTATTTGAAACATGGTACATAGAATTGCTGAAGTTACTGCATGACTATGTTTTTAGCTCACATGTCACAAAGTGACAAAGTGAGCTATTAGGATCACTCTCCGTCAAGCATCGGCGTCATCAAACTTTATGTTGTGACCACACTAGGGGCCACATTTTTAGCTCAATTTTTGCAAAACTAGGTCAGAACGTTAATATCAAAAAAATCTCGGACGAATTCGATATTGGGCCATTTTGGGTAAAAAACAAGGTCACCAGGGCCAAATAAGGGAAAACCTTGTGAACACTTTAGAAATCACTGTTTTGACTGGATCTTCATGAAACTTTGTCAGAATGTTTATTTTAATAACATATAGGTCGAGTTTGATAATGGGTCATTTCCGGTGAAAAACTAGGTCACTAGGGCAAATTACTGGAAAACCTTGTGAACACTCTAGAAGTCACTGTTTTAATTGGATGATCATGAAACCTTGTCAGAATGTTTGTCTTCATAATATCTTGAACGAGTTCAAACATGGGTCATCTTGGGTCAAAAACTAGGTCGCTAGGTCAAATCTTATGAAAAAACATGTTAACATGTAGATTTCACAGTTATTATTGGATCTTCACCAAACTTTGTCAAATCGTTTGTTTTAATGATATAACGGTCGAGTTTAAATATGGGTCATCTGGGGTCAATAACTAGGTCACCAGGTCAAATCTTAGGAAAACTTTGTCAACACTGTAGATGTCACAGTTTTAATTGGATCTTCACCAAAGCTTGTCAGAATGTTTGCCTCAATGATATATGGGTCAAGGATGAACATGTGTCAGCCGGGGTCAAAAACTGGGTCACCAGGTCCAATCTTAGGTAAAAATCTTGTAAAAGCTCTAAATGTCATGCTTTTTAATTGTATCTTGACCAAACCTTGTCAGATTGTTTGTCTTAATGATATTAAGGACAAGTTCAAATATGGGTCACCTAGGGTCAAAAACCAGGTCACAAGGTCAAATCTTAGGAAAACCTTATTAACACTGTAGATGTCAAATTTTGATTGTATCTTCACCAAACCTAGTCAGAGTGTTTGTCTTAATGATATGTAAGACGAATTCGAACATAGGTCGTCTGGGGTCAAAAACTAGGTCACGAGGTCAAATCTTAGGAAAACCTTGTCTATGCTGTAGTTTTCATGGTTTTGAATGGATCTTCACCAAATTTTGTCAGAATGTTTGTCTTATTTATATGTAGGACAAGTTTTAACATGGGTCATCTGGGGTCAAAAACTAGGTCACTGGTTCAAAACAATGTTTTAATGAGTGAGCAATGATTGTCATGTGAGCCATATAGGGCCATCTTGACCCTCTTGTTAAACTACTTTCTTTTAAGTAAATATAAGAATAAAATAAGTGTGTGCCAAGCATTTCAATTCTGTGTTAATTCACTAAGTTGCTCTTTAGATCTTCAGATTTATGACAAAATAGATTTAATATTTCTGAACAACTTATGTGACATTGTGAGTCTGTAGTTTAGCACCTTTAGTAACTTGATGCATTTATGTACTGGTATGATATACTCTACCAAATTCTAACATTAGCCTCTGTGTTGGCAATATTATAACTTTTAAAGAAATAACTTCTCTCACACACTTTGTCTTTCATGTTGTTTATACTTTTGATTTTGAATCTGTTTGGTTAAGACTGTAAACAGTAATTGGGTAGTTTTTAGATTCTTGTCTACTTTCAGTTTCATTTCTATAACCTATAACCTATTGACTTATTTCTATAATACTATATTATTATAATTTGGGTTAGGTGGATATAAAAATAGACACAGCTTGATTGTAAACATGTTTCTAAAAGTAGATTTTGTGTGTGATATTCACAGATTATAAAAATAAATTATCATGTGTAAAAAAATGAGCTGCACTATGGTATTTATCTTCCTGTGTAATTTGGATTCAGTATTTATTGTACTACAAGTAAACATGAAGAAATTATACTTTTTGGTTTTTAATGAAAAAAAAGAACTAAAGAAAAATAAACATGTTATGCATATTCACAACTCAACAGTGTGTATAGAGGAGAACTGTTATATATACTTGCGTCTTACATAAACATTTTTGAGGGTGGTCCGGAGGTAATGGGTTACCTACTATTTCTCCCATTCCACATTTGACCATCTTCTTTTGTTATTCATTAAATCTGAATGATTTGTAGATATTTTTCGGTGCTAGTCTGTTATTAATTATTTGTTGATATTACTACATGTATAAATTTATTATTTGTATAACATGCTAGGATACTACCTGTATGAAATGTTTGATTGATGACAATTTTGAATCTGACTTACATTTTAAGAGAAGTATTTAACTTATAAGTAGTGAGCATGTTTTGAAATGACAAATTAAGACACTTTGTTACTCTTTAGATCTTCAGATTTATGACAAAATATTTATGTTAATATATGTAATATTTATGAATATCTTTAAACAGTTAAAGTGACCTTGTGAATCTGTAGTTAAGCCCCTTTTGATAACTTTAAGTATTTATGTGCTGGTGTGTACCTAATAATGACATTGGCTGATTTAATTTCTCACATACTTTGTTTTAGTTTGAACAAGGACTTATATACATACATGGATTCGCAACTTCCGTATTAACCGTTTAAAGTAATCAAATCCCGCGATAATAAGACGTGAATCAACGGGAATACAAGCTATTGTTTACAAAAGCGAAAATACGAAAATATCCGTGATAATCCGAATGATAATAACAGCAACAATATCCGTGGTATTCCGAATGTTTAATCTCGGAGACGAAAGGATTATAATAGATGTCTGCCATCTTGGAATTTAAAATGTTCGACTGATGCCTTATAAATGTATCTCAATATCTTTAAGGAATTTGTTGCATCCTTTATCAATTTCCTGTGCCCAATTGCCAGAGTTTTTTTAGTATAATCAAATTCGTAAACACCCAAGTACAGCTGTCGGACATGGCCGAGTATAAAGCAATGCATTGTGGGATCGCCGAACGATATCGTTTGAGCTATTTTTAGCAGTTGCGAATCCATGTATGTATATAAGTCCTTGGTTTGAAACATTCAGATTCTTGCCTACTTTCAGTTTCATTTCCATAACCAATTATATAAGTATTCTTGTGTTTTAAATTTGATCTCATCTAAAACGCTTACATTGCCTATAAATTTTTTATTTCTGTTTTTCCCTGGAATATCTTACAATTTTAAAGGGCAACGCAACCCTAATTATGAATTAATCTCATTTAAATAATTATTCATTATTATTCTGAAAAAAATAAATCATTTGAGCGTTAAAATACGCACATTGAAGATATTTTACGAAAATATCGAAGAATCTTGGTTATCTGAAAGAGTACAGGGCGCCGCCATTTTACCCATTTACAATCGATTAACAGTTGTGTGTGACGTCATATCCCACAAACATGGATATGGCGAATAAGCGGGAGTGAAAGAGAATGGTTGATTATTATAGATATCGCCTTTAATTGTGAGGAATAAGCTTAGGAAATCACGCATTTGTATTTTAGAATCATAGCCAACATATTCTTCCACGTTATCCACCAAAACACAATTTTCACAGCCACAAAATTCTTCAATAGAATCAAAGCTTAATTTTCCATTTGACACTAAAGTAAATCCATTTTTATAGTGACATAAACTATAATACTAACATTTTTTTATATTTATAAATTGCGTGAAAAATACTGACGTGAAAACGTCTGTTCTGTTCTGTTCTGTAATATAGCATCCCTGATTATAGTTATATTTCATTGATAAGAATTAAGATCAAACACTACGAAGTGCAAAAAACATTATAATTGGTTGTATTTTCTTACACCATTTCCATAGTAAATCTATCTATATACAAACATGTAAAAGTTAATTTACAGATTAAATATCACTGAAGATTATTATAATTATCACATCTATACAAAGTGGTGTACGAACGCACAGTTATGTTGTTTGTTGAGTTGGGAGTTAAACAGTATTGCACATTTAATTGTGGGGTAATATATATATAGCATCATTGGTCTGATTCGTGGGAAAGCACGGAAAATCTGGAAATTTGCCATTATTTTCGGGAAAAGTAGAATATGATATACGTAAATGCTTATTAATCATATAACAAGCATAAAAGCCAAAAACATGTGAAGTTACTTCTTAAACTTTTGCCTAAATTACCTTTCAGACTGTCAATCCATAATCACTACACATTTATTTTCCACCTTCAATACGCTCACTTTAAAAATCAATATCTCCCACACTGATGAAAATTACATCACGAGACAGCAAGAACCAGACATAATATTGCATCATAGACTTCTTACACTTCTGTTGAAAAATAATGTTCTAGGTCATAGTTCTAATTGATCAACCAATGAAAAGTCGCTAATCAGTTGATCACGCGACCACACACGGTTAAAATTGCCATATTACACATGTCTGTCGGTGTTTCTTTTTGAAGTCAGCTGTCTCCACATATCATTGTCCTGTGCATATTTCAGTGTCATAAAACTTGCTGAGACAGGGTGATGTGTAATGTACCGCTTATCTGATTGTTAATTGAAGTTTAATGTGAAATTGGAGTAATAGTAGCAAATTGGGACCTTGGTTATTGTTTTAGGTACGTGACGTAGATTAAATAAACAAGTAGTGTCATGCAGTTCAACTGTTGTCTATAATTTGAAAGAATTATTAAATCATTATCAGATATTTTACATTATCAGTAGAACGATTGAAGAATTACATATAAAACTCATACTTAGTTTTATTTTGATCTCATGAAATGTTTCTGTTTATTATTAATTTTCCATTATGAAATATCACTAACAATCGTATTTTCATCTTTTTTTCTTTATTATACAGACAAAATAATTGCACCATAATTATTTGTTCAAACATCATAATATATAATGCGTTCATGCACATTTAAACAATCAATAATTATTACGTCGGTATATGACATATTTTTTTTATAAATTTTCGAAATTAACTGAAGTTTGTCACACCACCAATCAAATCATTTTTGTATAAATTCAAAACGAATAGCGGTGTTAAATTGTTTGTACCGAATGGCTAGTAACCGTTAATTTGGATAAGTGTAAAAAATATTGTCATTTATAATACAATATATACAATACAATATCTTTTAAGGCCGTATCTTTTATAAAAGTGCTCGCAGAACGGGTGTACTGGCTTTTACACGTTGTGATATATAGGACGTCACGATATGTGACTTTTCTTTCAAAATGGCGGCGCACCAGGAGATTCGCTCAACCACAAAATGACAATATTAAATCACCAATATTTTTGTTAAATGGTGGATTTTTTTTTTTAAAAATGCAGGAATCATCATAACTTTAATATTTCTACACGACTAAGTGCTTGCAAAGTCAACATTGCGTTGCCCTTTAACTAAACCTAATGTATTGGATTTCCACTTTGTCTAAAAATAGACATGACTTGATTGTAAAATTGTTTCTAAAAATAGATTTTGTGTGCAATATTCACAGATTATAGAAATAAATTATCATGTTTAAAAAATTAAGCTGCATAACAATATTCATCTTCCTGTGTAATCTGGATTTAATATTTATTGTACCCACTAGTAAACATAAAGAATGTTCAATATTTGGTATTAAATGAATAAAAAGAACTAAATAATAATAAACATACTATGCATATTTAAAACTCAACAGTGTGTTTCGAAGGAGAATTGATATATATACTTATGTATACATTCACAAGATTGGGAGGTGGTCCGGAGGTAATGGGTTATCCACTATTTCTCCCATTCCACATTTGACCATCTTCTTTTTGTTTTATATATTAATTACAGTATTAAATCGGAATAAACTGTAGATGCTATTAAATAATTTGATGATATTGCTATTTATTATTAATATAACAAGTTAGGATACTTGATTTGACAAGTTTGATACTGACTTGCATTTTAAGATAAAATTTAGTAGTGAGCATGTTTTAAAACAACAAATTAAGACAATTTATAAGTGTTTTTAGCAATCGCAATTTTAGATCGATGAATGTCCGGCATCCGGCCACAATTAGTTTGTTTACACTCTAGCATCCACAGCTCTTAACGAATTGTAACCAAACTTGCTCACATGTATATGGCCACAATGTCTCGGCTAAGTTCGATTATGGGCATAATCGGACAATAACTTCTAGAGTAATGGGCCCTTGAATTTCAAAATTTGCTATATTTAGCTTGTTTACACTCTAGCGCCTTCATTTATTCACCAATTCTAATTTTATTTAATGTGTATAACCAAAAGATCTTGGACATGTTCAATTATGGGCAGAATCGGACCAGAACTTCAAGAGTTATGGGCCCTTGACTTTGAATATTTGCTATATTTGAGTTTGTTTACACTCTAGCGCATTCATTTTTTCACCAATCCTAATAATATTTTCAGTAAATGTGTATAACCAAAAGATCTTGGACAAGGTTGATTATGGGCAGAATCGGACCAGAACGTTAAGAGTTATTGGCCCTTGAAAATTTGCTATATTTTAGCTTGTTTACACTCCATCGCCTTCATTTATTCACCAATCCTAATCATTATATTTAGAATGAATGTGTATGACCTTATGGTCTTGGACAAGTTCAGTTATGGGTGGAATCGGACCACAACTTCAAGAGTAATGGGCCCTTAGATTAGAAAATTTGCTATGTTTTAGCTTGTTTAACAGTATTATACAGTTGAATCTCGTTATGTCAAACTCGCTTATATCAAAATTTCGGTTATGTCAAACTGGTTTGTTGGGTCCCGATTTTTTTGCTCTTTCTCTATATGAAATTAATCCGCTTACCTCCAATTCACTTATCTCAAAATTTCGTTTATGTCAAACTAAATTTTTGTCCCCGTGACTCTAATTAGCATGTAGTTTGAGTTGTTTATCTCAAAGTTGGAGCAGATCAGCGAACAATGGGCGCTTTCACACCTATCATGACATTTTGCTAATTGAACAATTTAAAGGCTCCGGGAGATTTATAACCGTGTGACAAACAGAGAGCACACGTGTAGTGTAGCATGATAATCATACCTGGTATTTGACTTAACTAAAATTATGGCAGGTAAGGTAAACAAATACACACCTCGTATAACTTCGGCTGCGGTGAGTATCCGAATACTAGGATACTCGTAGGTTTAACTTCAAAATTGAGTACGATTACTTCCCACCTATGACAGTGTTGGATTCCAATCTTAGTAAAATGATCTTAGCTTGATGAAAATAATGAATTCCGAAAGCGTGATCGACGTTGCAACAAACGTATTCATCAGGGATACATTATGTACGGAATGCGTACACATCCGAAAATATGTAAAGCTAGACGCTCCGTTTTTTCGAATTCATTCTTACAACAAATTTCGTTAATATGTATTTTATGTTGGGACATTAATTCTTGATATTAATTATTATAAATAGATACATAATTATTTTGTTTCTTATCTACATATGCACATGTTTTATTCAAGCGAAATGTAATCATACATGCATTGTAATTTTAAATAAAGGCTACTGTACGTGCGTGTACACAAATACTTTAAAACATATATAATTATACAGTATTTGTTTATCTCAAATTTCGGTTATCTCAAACTAATTTCCACGGTCCCTAGAAATTTGAGATAACGAGATTCAACTGTACCTTCATTGTTGGTTTTGATCTTTAAATCTATGTAAAAATGGGTTATGCGAGATGGAATCTATATTATCTGGTCATTAATTATAGTGCCTTGGTTCTCAGGTGAGCGATCAAGGGCCATCTTGGCCCTCTTGTTTATCAACAGCAACAACAGTACTTACATAGTTAACTGTCAGATGTTTTTCAGATCTTGCTCTTGTTTTTAGCTCACCAGAGCCAAATGTGCTCAAGGTGAGCTTTTGTGATCACCCTGCGTCAATCGTGCGTCGTGCGTTGTTCGTCGTGAAGTGGCGTCCATGTTTACTTAAAATAACATCTCCTCCTACACTGTAATGCCGATTGCAACCAAACTTTGCTGGAATGATCCTTGGGTGGTCCCCTTTCGATGTTGTTCAAAAAATTAAATTTCATTAAAAACTCTGGTTGCTATGGCAACAAATAGAAAAAACTTAAAAAATCTTCTTGTCCGAAACCACAGGGCCTAGAGCTGAGATATTTGGTATGTAGCATTGTCTAATGGAACTCTACAAAGTTTGTTCAAATTATTGCCCTAGGGTCAAAATTGGCCCCGCCCTGGGGGTCACTTGATTTATATAGACTTATATAGGAAAATTCAAAAAATCTTCTTCTCAAAAACCACAAGGCCTAGAGCTTAGATATTTTGTATATGGCATTGTCTAGTGGACCTCTACCAAGTTTGTTCAAATTATGGCCCCGGGGTCAAAATTGGCCCTGCCCTGGGGTTTATTCTATTTTATATAGGAAAATTTAAAAAAATTTCTTCTCCAAAACCACAAGGCCTAGAGCTAAGATATTTGGTATGTAGCATTGTCTAGTGGACCTCTACCAAGTTTGTTCAAATTATTGCCCTAGGGTCAAAATTGGCCCTGCCCCGGGGGTCACTTGATTTATATAGACTTATATAGGAAAATTAAAAAAATCTTCTTCTCCAAAACCGCAAGGCCTAGAGCTTAGATATTTTGTATGTGGCATTGTCTAGTGGACCTCTACCAAGTTTGTTCAAATTATGGCCCCGGGCTCAAAATTAGCCGTGCCCTGGGGTTTATTCTATTTTATATAGGAAAATTTAAAAAATCTTCTTCTCCGAAACCACAAGGCCTAGAGCTAAGATATTTGGTATGTAGCATTGTCTAGTGGACCTCTACCAAGTTTGTTCAAATTATTGCCCTAGGGTCAAAATTGGCCCCGCCCCGGGGGTCACTTGATTTATATAGACTTATATAGGAAAATTTTAAAAATCTTCTTCTCCGAAACCACAAGGCCTAGAGCTAAGATATTTGGTATGTAGCATTATCTAGTAGTCCTCTACCAAGTTTGTTCAAATTATTGCTCTAGGGTCAAAATTGGCCCTGGGGTCAAAATTGGCCCTGCCCTAGGGTTTATTCTTTTTATATAGGAAAATTAAAAAAATTTTCTTCTCCAAAACCACAAGGCCTAGAGCTAAGATATTTGGTATGTAGCATTGTCTAGTGGACCTCTACCAAGTTTGTTCAAATTATTACCTTAGGGTCAAAATTGGCCCCGCCCCGGGGGTCACTTGATTTATATAGGAAAATTTAAAAAATCTTCTTCTCCGAAACCGCAAGGCCTAGAGCTTAGATATTTTGTATGTGGCATTGTCTAGTGGACCTCTACCAAGTTTGTTCAAATTATGGCCCCGGGCTCAAAATTAGCCCTGCCCTGGGGTTTATTCTATTTTATATAGGAAAATTTTAAAAAATCTTCTCCGAAACCACAAGGCCTAGAGCTAAGATATTTGGTATCTAGCTTTGTCTAATGGACCTCTTTTAAATCTGTTCATATAATGGCCATGGGATAAAAAACGGCCCAGATCGGTCACTTGATCTTACTTAGACTCGTATAGAAAACTTCAACAATGTTAATCTCCAAATGACCTTTTCTCCTGGTGAGCATTTATAGGGCCATCATCAGGCCCTCTTGTTATCTTCATGTTGTGGTGAATTATTTATAAATGATTCATTCTACATATTCAATGAAAATAAACTGTTAGAAATGAATGTTTGTATTAGGGTCTGCAATTCTTGATTGATGTTTGTATGTCCAGGAAATATGCAAATAATTAATTATGCTCACTTAGCACCAATTTCTGTGATCCAGGTTTTCAACAAAGTTGAGACTGTTCACTAGTCCTGGAAGTAGAAACTATTTCTGCTTAGTTGACTATTTGAAACATGGTTTGGTACATAGAATTACTAAAGTTACTGCATGTCTATGTTTTTAAACTACTTTCTTTTAAGTAAATATAAGAATAAAATAATTGTGTGCCAAGCATTTCAATTCTGTGTTAATTCACTAAGTTGCTCTTTAGATCTTCATATTTGTGACAAAATAGATTTAATATTTCTGAACAACTTATGTGACATGTGTGTCTGTAGTTTAGCACCTTTAGTAACTTGATGTATTTATGTGCTGGTATGATATACTCTACCAAATTCTAACATTAGCCTCTGTGTTGGCAATATTATAACTTTTAAAGAAATAACTTCTCTCACACACTTTGTCTTTCATGTTGTTTATACTTTGATTTTGAATCTGTTTGATTAAGACTGTAAACAGTAATTGGGTAGTTTTTAGATTCTTGTCTACTTTCAGTTTCATTTCTATAACCTATAACCTATCAACTTATTACTATAATACTATATTATTATAATTTGGGTTAGGTGGATATAAAAATAGACACAGCTTGATTGTAAACATGTTTCTAAAAGTAGATTTTGTGTGTGATATTCACAGTTTATAGAAATAAATTATCATGTGTAAAAAAATGAGCTGCACTATGGTATTTATCTTCCTGTGTGATTTGGATTCAGTATTTATTGTACTACAAGTAAACATGAAGAAATTATACTTTTTGGTTTTTAATGAAAAAAAAGAACTAAAGAAAAATAAACATGTTATGCATATTTACAACTCAACAGTGTGTATAGAAGGAGAACTGTTATATATACTTGGGTCTTACATAAATATTTTTGAGGGTGGTCCGGAGGTAATGGGTTACCTACTATTTCTCCCATTCCACATTTGACCATCTTCTTTTGTTATTCATTAAATCCGAATGATTTGTAGATGTTTATTTCTAGGATACTACCTGTATGAATTGTTTGATTGATGACAATTTTGATACTGACTTGCATTTTAAGAGAAGTTTAACTTACAAGTAGTGAGCATGTTTTGAAATGACAAATTAAGAAAGACACTTTGTTACTCTTTAGATCTTCAGATTTATGACAAAATATTTATGTTAATATATGTAATATTTATGAATATCTTTAAACAGTTAAAGTGACCTTGTGAATCTGTAGTTAAGCCCCTTTTGATAACTTTAAGTATTTATCTGCTGGTGTGTTATACTCTACCAAATAATGACATTGGCTGATTTAACTTCTCACATACTTTGTTTTAGTTTGAAACATTTAGATTCTTGCCTACTTTCAGTTTCATTTCCATAACCAATTATATAAGTATTCTTGTGTTTTAAATTTGATCTCATCTAAAACGCTAACATTGCCTATAAGTTTTTTATTTCTGTTTTTCCCTGGAATATCTTACAATTTTAACTAAACTAAAAACTCTGCGTCTAATGTTTTGGATTTCCACTTTGTCTAAAAATAGACATGACTTGATTGTAAAATTGTTTCTAAAAATAGATTTTGTGTGCAATATTCACAGATAATAGAAATAAATTATCATGTTTAAAAAATTAAGCTGCCCTACAATATTCATCTTCCTGTGTAATTTGGATTAAGTATTTATTGTACCCACAAGTAAACATAAAGAATGTTCAATATTTGGTATTAAATGAAAAAAAAGAACTACATATAAATAAACATACTATGCATATTTACATCTCAACAGTGTGTTTCGAAGGAGAATCGGTATATAACCTTATGTATACATTGTCAAGATTGGGAGGTGGTCCGGAGGTAATGGGTTATCCACTATTTCTCCCATTCCACATTTGACCATCTTCTTTTTGTTTTATATATTAATTATTAAATCGGAATGATCTGTAGATGTTATTAAATAATTTGTTAATATCGCTATTTATCATTAATATAAGATGTTAAGATAATAGATTGATGACAAGTTTGATAATGACTTGCATTTTAAGATAAAATTTAGTAGTGAGCATGTTTTAAAATAACAAATTAAGACAATTTACAAGTGTTTTTAGCGATTGCATTTTTAGATCGATGAATGTCTGGCGTCTGGCCACAATTAGTTTGTTTACACTCTAGCATCCACAGCTCTTAACGAATTGTAATCAAACTTGCTCACAATGTATATGGCCACAATGTCTCGGCAAAGTTCGATTATGGGCAAAATCGGACAATAACTTCTAGAGTTATGGGCCCTTGAATTTCAAAATTTGCTATATTTAGCTTGTTTGCACTCTAGCGCCTTCATTTATTCACCAATCTTAATCATATTTGCAGTAAATGTGTATAACCAAGGGATCTTGGACAAGTTCGATTATGGGCAGAATCGGACCACAACTTCAAGAGTTATGGGCCCTTGACTTTGAATATTTGCTATATTTGAGTTTGTTTACACTCTAGCACATTTATTTATTCACCAATCCTAATAATATTCAGACCAGAACGTTAAGAGTTATTGGCCCTTGAAAATTTGCTATATTTTAGCTTGTTTACACTCCATCGCCTTCATTTATTCACCGATCCTAATCATTATATTTAGAATGAATGTGTATGACCTTATTGTCTTGGACAAGTTAAGTTATGGGTGGAATCGGACCACAACTTCAAGAGTAATAGGCCCTTGGATTAGAAAATTGCTACGTTTTAGCTTGTTTAACAGTATTATACCTTCATTGTTGGTTTTGATCTCAAAATCTATGTAAAAATGGGTTAGGCGAGATGGAAACTATTATTATCTGGTCATTAATTATAGTGCCTTGGTTCTCAGGTGAGCGATCAAGGGCCATCTTGGCCCTCTTGTTTATCAACAGCAACAACAGTACTTAAATAGTTAACTGTCAGATGTTTTTCAGATCTTGCTCTTGTTAGCTCACCAGAGCACAAATGTGCTCAAGGTGAGCTTTTGTGATCGCCCTGCGTCCATCGTGCGTCATTCGTCGTGAAGTGGCGTCCATGTTTACATAAAACAACATCTCCTACACCGCTATGCCGATTGCAACCAAACTTTGCTGGAATGATCCTTGGGTGGTCCCCTTTCAAAGTTGTTCAAAAAATTAAATTTTATTAAAAACTCTGGTTGCTATGGCAACAAAATTAATAGAAAAAACTTAAAAAATCTTCTTGTCCGAAACCACAAGGCCTAGAGCTAAGATATTTGATATGTACCATTGTCTAGCGGACATCTATCATGTCTGTTCAAATTATTGCCCTAGGGTCAAAATTGGCCCCGCCCCGGGGGTCACTTGATTTATATAGACTTATATAGGAAAATTTAAAAAATCTTCTCCAAAACTGCAAGGTCTAGAGCTTTGATATTTTGTATGTGGCATTGTCTAGTGGACCTCTACCAAGTTTGTTCAAATTATGGCCCCGGGGTCAAAATTAGCCCTGCCCTGGGGTGTACTCTATTTTATATAGGAAAATTTAAAAAAATCTTCTAGTCCGAAACCACAAGGCCTAGAGCTAAGATATTTGGTATCTAGCTTTGTCTAATGGACCTCTTTTAAATCTGTTCATATAATGGCCATGGGATAAAAAATTGGCCCAGATGGGTCACTTGATCTTACTTGGACTCGTATAGAAAACTTCAACAATGTTCATCTCCAAATGACCTTTTCTCCTGGTGAGCATTTATTGGGCCATCATGGCCCTCTTGTTACTTTACCTGAGCCAGAGTTCTCTGAATGTTTGTTTGATCTAGTTTTACGCCCCTTTTCAACAGTCAGTCAGTTGAGATGGACAGTTCACCTAACCATATCTTCCTGGGAAGAGCCAGTTCTAGACTTCAGTCCTCCATAAGCCTTCTTTCTCACATAAAGAGACATGGTCGGTAGCGGGGCTTCAATCCACGACCCTGTATCAGTGAGAGGTTACATTGATATGAAGTAAACGACCTTAACCACTTGACCACAGAAGCAGGTCGTTCTCAGAATCAGCTGCAAGTATCAATTCAGTCACATTTGAGGTTGTTAACACTCTAGAGGTCCCAGTTCAAACATGGGTTATTGGGGGTCAGAAATTAGGTCACCAGGTCATATCACAGTAAAACTGTGTTAACACTCAGGAGGTACAATTTTATTGGATCTTCACCACACTATGTCAGAATGTATGTCTCTATGGTATCTTGGACAAGTTCAAACATTGGTTATCTGGAGTCGGAAATTAGGTCACCAGGTCATATCACAGAAAAACCTTGTTAACAACAGACCTCATGACACATGCTCAAAATAATGTTTTTGTCAGCAAGCAAAGATTCTCATGTGAGTGATATAGGGCAATTTTATTGTTTTATGTCCCCCATAACATCTGTAGATGTTTCTTTATTCTGATTTAGGTTGAATTTCGGTTGAAGAATATCTAATGTATCGGATTTCCACTTATTCTAAAAATAAACACAAATTGATAGTAAAAAAATTCTAAAAATATATTTTATGTCTGATGACATGGTTTATACAAATAAATAATCATGTGTAAAAATCAAATAGTGCTACATTATCTTTTAACTTAGGTAATTTAAATTTATTGTTTATTGCTTCACCAGAAATTTTAAAGATATTCCCCTTTTCTGTTATTAATTTACTAAGAAAGAACTGTATAAGAAGTGGATGTTATGCATATTTCAAACTCAACTGTGTGTTAGAAGGAAAACTGGTTTATATGTAGATGATGTAATTTTCTCAATATTGGGGTGGTCCGGAGGCAATGGGTTACCTGCTACTTTACCCATTCCACATTTGACCATCTTTTAAATTTTGTTAAGGATGGCCTAGCTTGTTTTATATGTTTGGCTGAAAATAAAAATAAGTTTGGTCGGAATGCTCCGACCCAGAAGTTGGGTATGTTGGTAGGGTTTTTGTTTTTACTACAACATAAGTACAAAAAATGCCCCCCAAAAATAAATTTAATTTCATTCATTTGCTAGGATTTTCATGAGTAGGTCTGAACACTCCAAACAAACCTATTTTATTTTCAGCCAAACATATGTTTAATATACAGTACAACCTCTGTAGAGCAACACCCTGTGGGAGCTGCAAATATTGGCTGTTGTTCAGAGGTTGTTGCTTTACAGAGGTTAAATTTATAGTAAATATCAGCTTAGGGAAATTTTGAAGGTGTTGTTATAGAGAGGTTGTACTGTATGTGTTTTATATTTCAGATGTGGTAAGACTACAGTATGTCAGCTGTATGCTGCTCTATATAAAACTATGTTACACAGTGTCAACTGTCATCTACACACTGAAAGTACAGATTTTCTAGGTGGTCTCAGACCTGTCAGATCCCATTCTGAGGTTAGTAAACTTATTCATACCTCACAGGATTTCAGTCATTTCGTATTGTTTCTTATTGGGCGAGTAGTCAATGATGTAATAGATTGTCTGGTTTTCAACAAATTCATAGGTTCAAAGTTAACCATTGGAAATCAATTCTGTTATTACTTTGCTTATTATTAGAGTTATTAACCATGTTTTTAACGACAAAAGGCATCTTCAAACATAATTTCCATTCTGTAACTTTTGTTTAGACTGACGTATAACAAAGCAAGATTTTATAGTGACTTAGTTTGGATTTTAACTTTAGGATTCTGGGGTCAAGGTCAGCATATCAAAACAAGGTCAATAATATTTCTTTATATTCAGGAGGACAAGGACAAATTATTTGAGTGGGTGGATGGTCCTCTTATACAAGCCATGAAAGAAGGTGCTATGTTCCTCATTGATGAAATCTCATTGGCTGATGACAGTGTCCTTGAGAGGTTAAATAGTGTCCTTGAACTTGAACGCACAATTCTATTGGCTGAGAAAGGAGGTGGAGATGGTAACCAGAATGAGGTGGAACAAGTTGTTGCTAAGGATGGTTTCCATGTGTTTGCTACCATGAATCCTGGTGGAGATTTTGGCAAGAAGGAGGTGAGATTTGAAATGAATAACATCTGCTGATGTTTTGTTTTGTTAGTATGAAATCTCATGCAATAACTTGGAGATTGATGTATTTATAGTTATTTTACTGTAGTGTTAATTGAATCTGTACTCTGTTTGAAGTGGAATCCATATTACAGAAGGTTTTGTTTTGGTTGATGCTTTCTAATATTTAATTTGATAGTTTCAGTTTTGATTTTATTTCCTTCATTGATATTGTCATTTTGTGTTATGAATCATGCTATTTGAATCTAGACATTTAGTAAATCTTTTTTTAGCTCACATGTCACAAAGTGACAAAGAGAGCTATTAGGATCACTCTCCGTCCGGCGGTGTGCGTCGTGCGTCGTCAAACTTTATGTTGTGACCTCACTAGGGGCCACATTTTTAGCTCAATTTTAGCAAAACTGGGTCAGAATGTTAATATCAACAAAATCTCGGACGAGTTCGATATTGGGCCACTTGGGGTCAAAAACTAGGTCACCAGAGCCAAATAAGGGAAAACCTTGTGAACACTTTAGAAATCACTATTTTGACTGGATCTTCATGAAACTTTGTCAGAATGTTTATTTTAATAATATGTAGGTCAAGTTTGATAATGGGTCATTTCTGTAGTAAAATTAGGTCACTAGGGCAAATTGCTGGAAAACCTTGTGAACACTCTAGAAGTCACTGTTTTGATTGGATGATCATGAAACCTTGTCAGAATGTTTGTCTTCATGATATCTTGGACGAGTTTGAACATGGGTCATCTTGGGTCAAAAACTAGGTCGCTAGGTCAAATTTTATGAAAAACCATGTTAACACTGGAGATTTCACAGTTATTATTGGATCTTCACCAAACTTTGTCAAATCGTTTGTTTTAATGATATAACGGTCAAGTATAAATATGGGTCATCTGGGGTCAATAACTAGGTCACCAGGTCAAATCTTAGGAAAACTTTGTTAACACTGTAGATGTCACAGTTTTAATTGGATCTTCACCAAACCTTGTCAAAATGGTTGCCTCAATGATATGTGGGTGAAGGATGAACATGGGTCAGCCGGGTTCAAAAACTGGGTCACAAGGTCAAATCTTAGGTAAAAATCTTGTAAAAGCTCTAAATGTCATGGTTTTGTTTGGATCTTGGCCAAACCTTGTCAGATTGTTTGTCTTAATGATATTAAGGACAAGTTTAAATATGGGTCACCTAGGGTCAAAAACCAGGTCACAAGGTCAAATCTTAGGAAAACCTTATTAACACTGTAGATGTCAAATTTTGATTGTATCTTCACCAAACCTAGTCAGACTGTTTGTCTTAATGATATGTAAGACAAATTCGAACATAGGTCGTCTGGGGTCAAAAACTAGGTCACCGGTTCAAAACAATGTTTTAATGAGTGAACAGTGATTGTCATGTGAGCGATATAGGGCCATCTTGGCCCTCTTGTTGTGAGGAACTACGGATCTTCTTGTCATTATTTTAAAGATAGTTATAATGAAATGCACTTGAAATCTTAAGTGAAGTTTATTTCTCCAGCTGTCACCAGCTTTACGAAACAGGTTTACTGAAATCTGGTGTCCACCGTCCAATCAGAGACAAGATCTTATAGACATTATAGAACACAATCTGCATGCTGGGATACATTTATGTAATCAGGAAGACGGTACCAGTGGTATCGGGAGAGCTATCATGGACTTTGTCGACTGGTTCAGTAATAATGAGTTAGGAAAAAGGTTTGTTCATTATGTTCGGCATCAATAAACTTCTGTTTTTCAGTAAATTAACAAATGGTTAATGAAATAACTGATTTCTACTGACTGAATTAAATAAAAAAAATTGCACTGTGCAAATGAAGTAAATAAATGCTGTATTCTTTGTATAAAAACTTGAATTAAAATCATGTTCAGTATCTTGAAAGGTGATTGAATTTGAATGCATTTGTTACATTTTTATGTTGGTCTGCTTTGTGTTGTCTCTTATATTAGTATTGTCTGTGTTTTCAGGTGCACTGTTAGCATCAGAGATATACTTACCTGGGTTCAGTTTATAAATACCTGCTCAAAAACACTGGATTCTGATGTTGCCATGGAAACTGATGAAACACCTAGCAACCAACTTGACCCTGCTGTAGCTTATATACATGGTGCTTGTCTTGTGTTCCTGGACGGTCTTGGTGCTGGTAAGTGACTCTGGGAAACAGATACTTTTTTATATCTGAAACAACTTCAGACAATGATCATTACAGGGCTTGACCAATTTTGTTATTCAAGTCACCTACCTTGCAGGATGACATGCTTAGAATTTTAACTTGACCTGTTGCAGTATACACCTGTCCTGCTATTTGTATATCTAGGCCATCAAATATGTTGATAGCGCCTCCAAACCTAGGCTGTTTTTATTACACACTTTTACATAGACCATGAATCAGGCTGTCTAAAATATCTTTGTTTGCTTGTTGCACTGTTTTATGTGTATTGTATTCATTTTCGTTACACAACTGAATCATCGTTATCAACTATTAATCCATGGTTTCCATCATTTTGTGACACCAGAACATCTTGGTAAGCAAATATCATGATGGTAGTCACTAGAGACAGTATCATGGCCCTAAAGCTTCTAGACTTACGTTCTTGTTTCCAGTATTTTATAATGCTCCTTAAAGTATGATATGTTCCAAATGTGCAAAGAAAGATGAAGTATAGTATAATCAACTCTTATTCAACTCTATGTAGCTCTGCAGAGGATCTATGATGTTTTTGTACTCTTCGGTAAACACACCTTTTTCATCTTTTTAATGAAGAGCTTAAACGTAACATGTATGATTGTTTCAGGTACAACAAGTCAGGGTAAAGATAATGTTGTTGCTATGTTGAGAAAGAGTTGCTTGACATTCCTGCTCAAACAAGTAAATACATTAACTCATCAGATGTATAACCTGAATGACCTCTGTCACCTTGACAACAGTCATGTGACCTCAGTGAACGAATCAGAACAAGATTTCTGTATACCACCATTCAGTATTCCAAAAGGTAAATTAAAAGCTTTCTCACTGTAACAGCAAAATAAAAATTATTTTGCATCAGAATGTTCTATTTAGTGTTAAATTTCTTTTATATGATTGATCTTGTGGGATTTGTTTCTCATGAATAGCTCTAGGACAGTCACGCTAATTAATTTAAAATGATACTATAATTGTAAGTTTATTTCATTTCTTATTGAGGTACAAAGCATTTTTTTGTTCCAACTTTTAATAATATTGATAAACCAAAAAATGTTTATTTTTATCATGAATTTACTTTATGCTTATTAAACTAGAGTTCCCAACTTGTTCTCTCTCTGTCAGAAGTGCTTCATACATGACTTATTAAAGCTTGATTAGGTGTACAGCATGTAGATAATTCACACGTGTAACAATTTCTTATTATGTTGTATTTCACTATTAGGAGATAAAACCTACGCTAGAAAACATCAGTATGCATTAGACGCACCAGGTACTTGCGTGAATGCCCAGCGTGTATTGAGAGCATTACAGTTACAGCGTCCATTGTTACTAGAAGGAAGTCCTGGGGTTGGTAAAACAAGTCTTGTGGCGGCCATTGCTCGAGCGGCTGATAGAGATCTCGTTAGAATTAATCTGTCTGAACAAACCGTGAGTACAAAAGCTATTTGATGAAGCTCACAATTTTAGTCGCAATTAACAATATTTAGATGATTTGTCTCTAATTACACATAATTAAATTACAATTATCTGTTACAATATTTTATTTTCTACTGTCAAATTATTTGTCTTCATTTATTTATAATTAAAATGCAATTATATACATTTATAACAATACTTGTCTGTTCAAATTTCAAATTAGTTGTCTCTGTATACATATAGTTATAGTTAAAGTGCATTTATGTCTTACAATTATTGTCTATATTCTCAGTGTAGTGTTCTATGTACACTTTACATAATTTTTATAGGTAATTTTTTTTCTCTTTTTGTTGCATATTAAACAACCATTAAACACTAATGTTAGTACTAATGTATTGATTTAAATGTCCACTGGTGAACTATTATTTCAGGATGTTACTGATTTATTTGGTGCTGATTTACCGGTGGAAGGATCAGAGGGTGGTGTGTTTGCTTGGAGGGATGGCCCCTTACTACAAGCATTGAAAGCTGGTAGCTGGATTGTTCTTGATGAAGTACGTCTGATCTAGTACAATTATATAGTATATTATTATCTTTATATTTTATATTACAAAAGGAGCTTTAATTGCAGTTCAAAATTATTCACGAAACTATTGATTTTGAGCTTGACCTTTTTGTCTTTCATCTTCCTAAATATATCCAATTTTGGCACTTAGCTTAAATTTCTCAAAATTTATTAGTCTGTTTGGCATTTTACTTACATACTTACCAAATACGGTAGATCATTTCCTTGATGAATTAGACAACAGAGTGGAACTCTGGTATTAATTAATTATGAATGCATGGTATCTTTACTTATTTGGTATTGGAATGAATAAATATTTGAAGGATACATCATTCTACTTTGTACAAAATTTATTTGCAGTTAGAAATAAATTTCAAAATTGACATAATAGTCTGAATGTAGAAGTTCAGGAGTACTCATGGATCATACTGAAAATTGGTATCAGGCCATGTATGTTATCTACACAAAATGAAGTCTCTATTATTATCATTCCTCTTTTAGTTGAATTTAGCGTCACAGTCAGTTCTGGAAGGGTTGAATGCATGTCTGGATCATCGTGCTGAGGTGTATATACCTGAACTAGGTAAAACTTTCCATATACAACATGAAAAAACGAGACTGTTTGCTTGTCAAAACCCACTGAATCAGGGAGGTGGTAGAAAAGGTCTGCCGAGATCATTCTTAAACAGATTTACACAGGTTAGTGACATGATCATCTTAAATATTCTTATAACATATGTGTTAAACCTTTCTATGCCAGTAACCAGTCGGCTCATATCTATGTATTTGCCTATATGACAAGTATACATTTTTTGGGATTGGTTTAGTCTTTCATGATTCATAATTTCTTATTAAAGTCATTAAAGTTTCCTGGTAATATACAGTGTACATTAAAGGCAATAGGGGTCTGGCATTGAAAGGCCTTTAGTGCTTTTTTAACTTAGATTTTAACACTAATCTTTATTATTAAATTTTGTTAATGTCTGATTATTTACTGTCAGATATTAAGTATTAATTAACAATCTGTGTTGCTCTCATTCTGTCTGATGGTGAAGTGCATAGTCAGTTGTGTAAAATCTGTAATACTCAAAATTTGAGCATTTAAACTTAAATTAATTTTTTATTGAGTTAAGACCCTAGCCTAAGATTTAGGTATAAGTAATAAGCATAAATTAATGTATAAGTAATAAGTGTAAATTAATTAAGCAAAAAATTATGAAATGCCTTATTTCAAATAACATCCCTCAAAAATTTAGGATCGGTAATTTTTTTTTCAACGACATTTTGGCACCCCTTGCGGCACTCTTAAATTGTTAAATCTTATTTAATCATGTATTTGTGCATGTGTTACTGTATTACAGGTGTATGTTGAACCATTATCCAGTAAAGATTTGATGTTTATAGCTTGTTCTATGTATCCAGGGCTACCTATTGATATATTGACTAATATGGTACAGTTTAATATGCAAGTAAGTTGTAAAGATTTAACCTTCAAATCTTTGTTATAATTCTTTTACTTGTAATTGATGGATTCTTTTTCTGCAGATTTGCTAACCCCCAAGCCCCCAGCTCAATGAATTTAATTTTCCTCTTTTTTGCCATCCCACTAATCACTCTGGTGTCGTAATGAACTTACTAGATAATATGTAGTGCAGAATTGGATTACCGTGACGCAGTGATTTTCCCAAACATCCCATGTTTTATTTCATTATTACGGATGTAATAAAGTGATAATTTGGTCCCAAAAATTCTCCATAACCATGTTTTACTGTGATGAATTAATTAAATGGTAACAAGAATCCACTTAATATTATATATAATTTATGTCATCTTTTATAAAATGTGCTCAGATTCTACTCATAATGATATGAATGAATTTTTCTGGAGTGATTTATGAAGTTGTGTAAATTTTGCTCAATATTTTGGATTTTGTGTATAATTTTTTTTGTATACAGTTAGAATGACTTTATATCAACTCACAAGTTAAGATCAACATGATAATCAAGAATGTGTGAATTCTATGTTTAGATACATGAAGATACTGTTGTGAAGAATTTATGGGGACAGCGAGGGAGTCCCTGGGAGTTTAACTTGAGGGATTTATTCAGATGGTGTGATCTTCTTATACAAAATCAGGTAACATAAGTTACTGTATAAATGTTATCAATTAATAGATCTATTCATTTAAGATATCCATGCAAATGTCATGTATAACAGGTTTTTTCATGTGAATTTAATTTCCAAAAAAAATCAGGTAACCTGGAATTGTGAAATCTTGTGGTAAATTCAAGAATACAGTCAAACCTGTGTTAAAGGCCACCTCCAAATAAATTGCACACTGTGAATAAATGCCATCCTTTTTAAAAAACTGTTATTTGACCTCCAAAAAAGGGCCGCAATGTGAATATATAAAGGCCATTTTTTCAAAAAAACATTTTTGATTATTCATAACAAATTAACCTGTCTTTCGTAAGGGTCCAGGCTTTAGTTCACAGGTTTGGCTGTATTGGATCACGAGATTTGAATTCAGATCATGAAATTTGATGTACTTGAAAATACCTGATACATCTGATTTAACCATGTCTGGAAAAAAATATTTAGTCACCAGTCACTATAAAAGTTACCATGCATTAAGATGAAATAAAATGTATGTTTGGTAAAAGGTCAATTTTGTAAGCTGTTATTTTTTATTGTCCTTTATTGTTGAATGTATGTTTTATTTTACAGAGTACAGGCCAGTATGACCCAGCAGAGTATGTGGGATTGGTGTATGCTGAAAGAATGAGATCCTTAAATGACAAACAACAAGTAATGTAACATTATTACTTTATGTTTTATATCAAAATACTTAGGTTCACTGAAGTCAAATGTCATGTTACTAACTTACTAAAGGTATCTGTAACCTTAAATTGAGGCTTACTGTATGGCTGAATGTTTGTAAATATGTTAATTACTATTTGAAAAAAATCCCTATAGATTGAGTAAGGAATGAGTGAATGGAATGAATCATGTTTCTAAAATAATGTTATGTAGTTTGATAGGTCATTAATGGATTGGTGTTTCACTGGATTTAACCACACACTGATTCTGATAGAACTTGGTATGATAAGTATGATTGTAAATTTATTGTTTGTATTTTCAGGTTTATGAACTTTACTCAGACATTTTTGGATGTTCTGAGGCTTACAGAAGTACAGGTATATTCCATTATAATGGAAATGCAGTGCAAATAGGTCATTCATTTCTCAAGGTCAAAGGTGAAGGACATCTCCAAGGTTACAGGAAGGTCAATTTGGAGTTGTTACATCAATGTATGCCAACATTAGAATCAGTGATGAAATGCATAGAAATGAACTGGATGACAATTTTGGTACGAATCAACTGATTTTGTATTTTATTTTATGCAGAAAATGACATGATTATTTTTAGCATTACAACCATTGCATTGACTCATATTAATTAGGTTAAAATGTTACCTGTGAATAAAATTTACTGGTCTCAAAAACATGTACTAGTTATTTTCAATTACAATGACTCTTTGGCTTCCCTGAAAATGCTCAGTTTGGATAGGTTTGTCTATATCACAAAAAAAGTAAGATTTACCTATATTTGTGTTGTTTATTTAGGTTGGTCCCTCATACAGTGGAAAGTCCTGTCTTGTTGAAATGTTGTCACAGCTGACAGGTAATCCCCTGAATGTACTAGCCATGAACAGTGCCATGGATACCACAGAACTACTGGGAGGATTTGAACAGGTATGTAACAGGGTTCTCTATGTAACAGGGTTCTCAATAAGTTTGTGGCCAACAGGCCCAAAAGCTAGACTAACAGGCCTACTAGGGGGGTCCAGGCATTTTCTAGCAATATTTTATAAACTTTTGAGATTCCTAACAGGCTCAAACACATTCCTAAGCGGCTAAATTGGCCTGCAGCCTGCTGTTATTGAGAACCCTGCAATGTATCAATGTGTTTGAACTTTAAAGCTGTAGCCTGACCTACCTCTATGGTCGAGTGGTTTATGTCACTGACTTCAAATCACTGTAACCTCACTGATAGAGGGTCATGTATTCGAGCCCAGCTACCATGTCTCTGTGTGATAGAGTAGGCAGATGCTTACTTAGGGAGGATGGGAGTCTAGTACTGGTTCTTTCTAGGAACAATGGTTAGGTGAACTGTCTGCCTCATATGACTCTGACTGTTGAAAAGAGGCATAAAACTCCCAACAAACAAACAAAGCTCTAGCCCAAACTATAGACGGGCTTTTGAAAATGGACATTTTACTACTAGCCTGAATACAAAATTTTGAGACAGTTCACTTGCTACATGTATATTAGAAATTTACTAGACTGGTATCATTATACAGTCATCTAATGGCTGAAACAAGAATAAGTTAATTTGCTAAATTATTGTCATTATTTAAATTTATATTGAATCAAGTTAGGGAGTTAAGGATTTATTTCATATTTGATGGAAACACTTGATTGAACTAATGAGTACATGCAGAAGTAGGACTACAAGAATGTAACTAACTGTTTTAGAAATAGAATGATTTTGTTCAAACTCCTGGTAGCAGGAGGTGTTGAGAATCAATCAGGAAATGAATTTATCCTGGCTTTAGAGATTGCTTGCTCCATAAATAAACAGAAACAGATAGCAATAGTCCTAACTGGTAGTAAATGGTTTAAACTTGCTCTTTTCCCTAGGTACTTCCTGTATCAAACTATTACAAAGTTTAAAACATACTTGTTCTTGATGATTGGTTGTTGTATTTGGTATGTAGAATACAATGACATAATGAATATATTGCAATGACATTTCAAACATATAATTATGTACATTTGACTACTGCTGTGCAATTTCCCACCAGAAGGATCAAATTATATTTTTGACTTTTTGGCAAATTTATATAGCACAATTCTTCATTGTTTAGAAATTATTCACACTCGTGGTTATTATGAAGTGAGAAAGAAAGTTCTATATTAGAGGAAAATGGAATTATGTCACTGACATCATTAATTATCATAGATGATATGATGTCACGATTAAACCAGTTTTAACATAATGTCATTATTTTTAGATAAGGTTTGAAATCACACAGCGGCCAACTATTTATACTCCAAAATGCATGTAATGTGTTGTATTATGTCTTCCTTAGTCTACCAGGACTTGTGGGAAGATCTATCCCATTGTTCTATCTGTAGTGGCGTCTGTATCTCAGTTTTAACGATCAGGATGTCGTTTGCTGCAGGGTCAAGGTCGTCATGAATCAAATTATTTTCCTCATGTTCGTGCCTTAATAACGTCTGGTATTCTTGATTAATTGCTGATATATCATTCACATTGTCACACTGTCCTGGATTACTGTATATGTTCTCTGTGAAATGAGAATTCAGTATCCCTGTGTTACCCCCACCAACCCAGTCATTGCTTATGATTGGATGGCTGGCTGGGTCACTGTACAGTTGCATCATGGGATATACATTTGAATAAATTCTCTTCATGAGTCCATCTTTACTGGACATATCTTGTAGTATGAGGAATATAAAGAATGGAGTGGTGGCTGGATGACACCAGGAGAGTATGGTCAATGCTTGGTAAACTTGTTTTGATGATAAAAATTTATGATCCACAAGTGTCAGCAAAAACAATGGATACCAAAACATGATAAAACTCACAACCATTACTGTCAGGATCTTTATCCTCCTTAGATACAAGTGGGTGTATAAGTTGTTGCTATGGCAACTCTTTTGAACTGTTTTCGCATCAAGGTCATCATTACTGCTTGCAAATACGTCTCTCAACAATGATCTGTGTATGAGAGCCCATTTCAAACTTTTGGCTTTGAATCTCACTCTGCAGTACATGGACAGGAAATGCATAAGCGTTAGAAATATCGCCATGGAGATAAGTATTATCCATAGAATATGTAGAACTAGGTTACTTGGTGTTCCATACGAGAATGTACAACTTCCAACCCCTGGAATGAATTCTGGTTCCTTTGGTAAAAATGCAACACCCATATGTATAAGTATACACGTGAACCAAAGAATAGCTATACCAAACACTACACAGAAATGATTCTTCTCGCGATGTTTTGATGGTCGTTGCATTTCACACTCTTCGTTAACGACTATTGCTAGTAAATTGTAAGCAGACACAGTTACAAAAAGCACATAACTTGCCCCGACAGCATGGCATGCTGGGACTTCAGTGTTCTGTAGTAAGTGAAAGCCATACAGGAAGTTGTATAACCCTTTAATGAAGTCCAGAAAACACTGATGGCATATAAATGCTGTTGATGACTTTCTGAATTTTTGGAACATAATGATTATCACTATGGCGATAGCATTTCCAAGACAACCTATACAAGTCACACCCAATAGAATGTAAGCCTGTAAGTTGCCATAGTTACTGTCTGCTTGTTGTAGACTAGAATTCTTGTATGTCATTTTCCTGAAAATAGATCAATTATATGTCATTGATAGCTTATGGCAGAGTTGAAAAAGTACTTTAAGCAAACATTAAGATATACAGTTTTACCTATGAACATAAGCCATCCTTAGGAAAGACAAAATGTGGACTTAAATGACAGTTGGCCTTTATTCAGATGTCGTTTTGCTCTAAATAGTTAAAGGCAGTTTAAAAAGAAACATCTTTATATACATGGTGATCTTTATTTGGAGATGACCGCTTATACAGGTTTGACTGTACAGTACAACCTCTGTAGAGTAACACCCTGTGGGAGCTGCAAATATTGGCCGTTGTTTAGAGGTTGTTGCTCTATAGAGGTTAAATTATAGTAAATATCAGCTTAGGGAAATTTTGAAGGTGTTGTTATAGAGAGGTTGTTGCTCTACAGAGGGCCGCTCTACAGAGGTTGTACTGTACATAAAATGTATTCATAGATAATTAAGATGTTTGACATCAGGTTATTTTTTACTTCAGGCTGATGATAATCGTCATATTGAAGAGTTAGCTTGTGAAATTAACAATGTTGTTAATTGCATATCTACTGAGTGCCTCCTGCTTGAAGATCAGGGTTGCCTAGAAATGGTAACCAAGGTCTTAGATCTTGTGGAAAGTTATAAAAAGCAACACATTTCTGGTATGTATAGGTGCTCGAATAAGTCATTTAGATTGCCATTGCTGATAAATGTTATGAGAGTCAACCAATTCATGTAAATTAAATTAGAAATTATTTATAGTCTCCATTCTTCTCTTGTACGGTTATGATTTTCATTCCAGAAGATCTATTGTTTGTGTTGCTTGTATAGAATTCTTTTATGATAGAGCTGCGGTTTTGTTTATCAAGCAAAACCTACTTGTTTATATACTTTTTCATCCACATAATATGTTTATTATATAATAATGATTATAAAAACAAATTGTGTTAAGTTGGTAAAGATACATGTTTTCCAATGTGTGTATGAATCTGTTATGGTTTATATTGTATATTTATAGGTGACAGAAGGTCCAACTTGGAGGAAATAGATATGATGAAGACACAGCTTGAAACTTTATTTCAAATTGTTGTTACTTGTAAGAAAATCATGAAGAAATACTCTGTAGCAAATGGTAAGATCTGCATATTGAATACGAAATTCTGATAAATTTGAAAATAAATGTAAAGAAGATGGGGGAGATAGATAATGTAGTCGATAAAATGTCGTCTTCTGAAGTCAACAATAGTGAGTCATTAATACATAAGACACAGAGAGAATATTCAAGCATGTTACAAATTAACATTCCAGTTTGAAGTTTTAAAGAATAGACACTAGGGATATGAATTTTGTCATTTGATCCGTAGGAGTACTGGTTGGTACTTGCCTGTATCTGTCGAAATAATCTATTTTTAGAAAATTTATGGTCATATTCAGGCTCTGAAAACATCATTTCGCTTATAATGATAAAAATATCCTTCCCTCTGATTAACGACCAATCATATCCCTGAGATATAGAAAGGTCAACAAGATTTTTGTTATGAGAGATTGATTAGATTTTGTTGAATACCGTCAAACCTGTGAACAAAGGCCTTCCATCTGTTAGACATAATGTGGTCTTTAAAGACAGGTGGCCTTTATTCGAAAGTCATTTTGTTCTAAATATTCAATGGCAGTTTTATAAGAATAACCATTATTCACAAGGTGATCTTTATATGAGACCCTCCTCTGTGGTCAAGTTGTTAAGGTCACTGACTTCAAAGCACTGTAACCTCTCACTGATAGAGGGTCGTGGGTTCAAGCCCTGCTAACAACCATGTCTATTTATGTGAGAAAGTAGGCAGTTCTTACGGAGGATGGGAGTCTAGTACTGGTTCTTTCCAGGAAAGATGATTAGGTGAACTGTCCGCCTCAAATGACTCTGACTGTTTAAAAGAGGCATAAAACCCGCTATAAAAAATCTTCATATGGAGGTGGCTTTAACCAAGGTTTTCCCTTACTGGATTTTATTGTGTATTTCAGAATTGGATGAAATTGCTGTCAAATTAAAGCAGAAGATAAAACGAATGAAGCAGAAACTGTCGACCACTGTTGCAGGACAAGGAGGCGGAGCTTTTGAATGGATTGACAGTCTATTGGTTAGATCTTTGAGGGAGGGGCATTGGCTTTTGATTGACAATGTGAACTTCTGCAGGTATTTGGAACAGTTTTATTGAAGTACAGATTTTGTCAGTAATCATCTTCTAGTTTTTATGGATACATTAAATCACAGTTGGGATTTGTATTTGTGCTAATTTGTGTTTTATTATTTTAATAGATTTTATGCTTTTGTTTTTCAGTGCATCGGTTTTAGATCGACTCAATGCCCTTTTGGAGCCTCATGGTGTTTTATCCATCAATGAACGTGGGGTTATCAATGGGGAAATCCCTACAATAACCCCTCATCCAGACTTCAGGTATAAATACACTATACAGTACAATTCATTCTTTTATTTATCATCATTTTTCGCTTATACACAACAAAACATTAGCTGTATTAGCTATTTATTAGTTGTATGATTAAATGTTGATTAAATAACACTCCTTGTTTAGGAGTTTGCTCAAGCATTACGATAGATGGGTGTAATTTTGAAAGTAAGAATCATGGATCCTGCAATATAATGTTCAAATTATTATTTGAGCATGTGTCTAATCCATGATTTGGTCAATATATAAGCAATGTTGCTCTCACTATCATTAGAAAAATATATTTTTATCGTTTATATTTTCATTGATTGTACTCAAATGTGTTATGGGCCAGTGGCCTTGAAACAAATTATTTCTCATTGCCATATTTTCCTGAAGGTAATTTTACTAAATAATGTTATTATTATGACTTTTTGTTTTCAGACTTATTTTATCAATGGATCCCAAACATGGAGAGATATCTAGAGCTATGAGAAACAGAGGAATAGAAATCTTTATACCTGGAGAGGTGAGGAAAAAATCTGGCTGTCTTATTATATGTTATTTATTAGAAACTTTACTTCTCATATATACATTTGTGCTTTAAACTGTTAACTTTATTTTTACAATTTTGCATATAAAATCAAAAACGATTCCACCTACAATCATCAAACTTTTGTTTGTACTACAACCAAACTTCATATGCTGGTACCTCATGTCAACCTCTACTGGACCTGTGCATTTTCAGGTCAAAGGTCAAGGTCACCCTGAGGGATCCTTGTGTTTTAAAAACTCATCTTTTTTGCGTGTTTGTTTAACAAGTTGTTCTGTTTTCAGGCTGATGGAAACTGTTTCAGTGAATTTGATCTCCGACAGATTGTGGCTGGTATGGGTTTGAGATCTAAGTCTGTATTTGATTGGCTACTTAACCTTCAGCACCTTCTCTGTGAAGAGCTACCCAGGGGAGATAAACCCAGTATTCAGAGTTTGCTGCAGTGTTGTAAATTAGTAGTTGAGCATGGTAATCATGGTTACAAGCTACAAACTGCTCTCAAATCAGCATGTCAAAGTGTATATGTGCAGCGACAGAGACATACACAATCCAAACAGGTATATATTTCATATTGTTAAATTGGCCATCTTAGATATTTCATGTTTCTGTTTGTACTCTTTCTTCCACTCAAACACTGAAAACTTAGTCTCATTCATTTTTATATTGTCAGTTTTTGAAGAAAAAATGGAGCTATTGTAATTACTGCATCATCCACGTCGGTGCAAAAACTTAAATGTAGCTCATAACTCGGAAACTATAAAAGGTAGCAACATGAAACTTCATAGGTGGATGGATCTCTCTGAGGCAGTGAACAGACAAGCGTTGGGCCCGCTCACAGCGCTCATTCTTTGGTTGTACTATAATTGTTAGATTAAGGAAACATTTCCTAGAGTGATTTATGTCTGACTTGGTTGATTGTATTGAACATTATAAAAGTAAATCAAATATTGTGAGATAATTATGTATATTGTTTATTTCAGAAATCTGCTGAAATTTTACAAACACAGTTAGAATTATTAAATGATTCATCAAGTATGGAGAAAAGTCAGTTGGAACTTGGTATATTTCCTGTTAGATTACCAAATATACATGAAGTGACTGCTGATAGCATTAGTGCTACTGTACGACGTAACTGTGCATTATTCACACATTTGATTCAGTCCAGGAATTCAGGGTAAGTTTGGCTTGTATACTTGTATGAATGTAAAATGAAGGTATTACAATTAAATATGGCACTTCTCCTATTAGCATTCATATATTACAGAAAATAAAAGATTATTTATGTTTATGCTTAAAAATACTTGTCTTAAGACTTTAAACCGTGAATCATGGTAGTTCTGTTTGCACGGAGTGTACCGTGCCCCAAATACACTATAAAAAAGCATTTCACAAGATTTTGTACCAAATGTATCCATAATGTACAGTGGAACATGGGAGGTGTATTGTTGTGCTTAGTTGTATTAAATTCCTCTATTGTATCACTTTGACTGAAGCTTCATATGACTTACTCAACTCAATTATTATATTTACATAAGCCTTACTGGGCGTCTGTCTAACAGACATTGTAGAAGAATTTGATATGACAATATCTTATACCAGTCTGGTAAAACATCATTTCCTCTCTAAACATTGCCCTAATGTTGTTCACAATTATGTGATGTTAGAAATTCATCAAGAAGTGATCAAGGTGCAGAATTCTGTCTGTTGGTTTGTAATTGTCTCCCGGTCATAAAGTATCTTCTTTAATACTATCCTGATAGTCTTAATGATAATTACCTAACAAGTCCTATAACTCAGCCCCGTTTATTTGTCTTGAAGCTTCCCGCCTCCCAGTATACGGTATCTTAGCAACCATCTCAATATAACCGGTAAGACCGCCTGATTATGACGACCACTAATATTCAGACTCATTTTTGATACTATGGAATCATTAATTTTTGTTGGGGATTTAATTTCTTGGATTTTGTTGGTTGGCTCATCCATGAAATCAAATCCTCATGGATTTAAATTCAGAGATAAGGCATTTTTTTTCAAAAATCATAATCCACGAATTTATATCCCCACGAAATAGCCATTTTTGTAAAAATTGAGTCCAACGAAAATAAATGAAAATACAGTATATCTTCTGTAGTTCAATTTGATAATGAGGCCACTTCTATGTCACAGAGATTGCTATATTCTTTGTGTGTGAGTTTTTTGTGGGTGAGGGATGAATCTAGATTGGGATGAAAGTAACGCATGCAGAAATCTTCATGCAATATTTTCTCAACTTGTTCATCCCTCCAGGTTGTATTGCCTAAGTCAAAATGGAGTATAAGGTTTTGGATAAGAGAGGTTCCCCTGTATTGCATGTCTGTTGTTTATTCCTGTTTCACCCAATTATGATTGTATTGATAAATTACTGGCCATTTGTATAACTGTACAATGCTTGAGTGAAAGTACAATTGATTACATGGTAATTGCAGACAGTTAGATAATTTTTCCTTTCTTTGACTGAAGTGATTTTTTTTGTTGTTGTAAATAATTTATCTGCCGACTGAGAGAAAATGAAACAACACTGAAAATAATGAACCACTGCATTTTGAATGATTCATTGTTTCTTCCTTGTGGATTTTTTGTTTGACTGAGTATTGACTGCTGGTATTAATTACGTAGTAAATTAAGTTGATTGTCTCATAAAAGTCTGACAGAGTTTATGAAGTTGGTTGTTTAGTTATAAGAACCTTACTCTAGCTTTGTTATTTGTGGAGTCTATTCATTAAGGGCTGATAAAGGGCTGATATAGGGCTGTACAGTGTCATTGTTTTATTTTATTTTTCTTGTAATTATATAGGGGGTATTATACCTTCCCTAATAAAGACCCCCCCCTCCCCCTCAATTTTTTTCTTCAAATCTACTCACCAAGTCTTATACACAAGAGTAAATCATTAACTAAAATCCAAATCCTTCGAAATTCTACTAAAATTTTAAACAAGTAACAATAAAAATATATCCACTAAACTGTAATATAGATAAATACATTCTAAGGCCATGTAGGCCATTTACTGATACTGTAAACCTTAAACAAAATTTGGCATTTTTAAGATGTTCATGAATTGGCGGGTTCTATATTTGGCGGTTTCATATCCAACCACCAAAATAAAACCATGGCCATTATTAAAACACTTGTCTTAAGAAAATAAGTTTCCACCATTTTCATGGGAAATATCTAGAACATTTTTTAAATAACTTCATGACTACTATCATATCAAGTGAGTAATGTATAAACTATATTGAATAAGATACCTGAAGACCGAAGTTTTTGTTATTACTTGGGATCAAACAGGAGTTAACACGATAGCTAAAAGTGATTATTTGTTTCGATATTTTATCTTAAATTGACACATATTGTTATTATATCAGGTTCAATTTAGTCTGTCTATATGTGCAGATGATTCAAGTTTTATATGGTGTGACAAATAAGCTGTATTGTTTGAATCGTTTATATTTTATCCTAAGGCAATAAACATAATGCATGTACTTTAACTGATAAAAGTTAACAAGTACCAGTAATAAGACATGAGAAACATACTAAACAAACAAATCAGGGCTCCAGATAAATATTTGGGCAAGGGGTATTTTACCCCCTGCTATGTTTAAGCTGGGGGTATTTCACCCCTTTAATTTTTTGTGGGGGTATTTCAAATTTTTAAAGGGTAATGACAGTCATGGGACTTATGTACTTAGTTGTAAATGTGTTCTTCTACAGTTACTGTGTACATAATTTTCATAAAGTTATATTGCATCCTGTAAAGAATGTTGCTTACATGCAATACCTTTGCCTTATTCAATAAGTTCAATTAAATCGCTAGTCACAGATACTACATTTTAATTTGATTGTTACGCATTTTAATCGAGTGAAACACGTACCCGGGATTTAAAGTGCGTATCGGTACGCTCTAGAAACATTTTGCTTGCCTATTTTGGGAAAACCAATGCGTATTTACGCAAATACGTCCTTTATCTGGAGCGCTGAACAGAGAGTTACATGAAGAAGTGTTAGTAACACCTTTTGATAACAAAAGTTACATATATTTTCTTTGACAAAATAATTGGCGGTGTTTATTATTGACATGGTTTTATATTGAAGTGGTCTAGATTTGGCGGTTCCGATGCTGACCGCCAAAATGTCCAAAATAAATGGGTGCCAATATTAAGACGAATACAGTACATGACTAAGGTCACATAGGCCATTAATTTTTATTGATTCTGTAAACCAAACACTTACTTGACTAAGGTCATATAGGCTATTTATTAATGATTTTAGGAATGTTACAGTACACTGATATTGCGTATGGATAAAAACTTTATTTTTTTCCACTTCTTACTCAATAGGAAAAAATGTTTTATTGCATTGACAGATTTTGGGGTTGTTGGTGACAGTTTAAGGTAATTGTCAGGATTGTGTACCGTATGAAATGGTTTTTAACTTTTTAGTCAAAGAAGTGATATTTAGCCTTTAGTGTCTGTAAGATAGGTCCCCTGAACTGATTTGTTATAAACTTCAAGTAAAGATTTGAATAGAGTTTATAATTGACAGTTCTACTATTTTACTGTCTTATCTGATTTACTGTATTTCAGAAATAATGACCAGTCAGACTCCAAATTGAAGAGCTCTCTTAATCTTCTGCTGCAGTTGTCTACAAAATGTAATCTCAGTATAACTGTAGACTGGTTGCAAACTTTCTGCAAGGTTAATGAACATTCTGATGATGTTTGTTGCTACGGAGTGACCAGTCTGCATAAAATATGCTCTGTCATGATGGTTGCCATGGAGAAAATGGGAATTAGTGATTGCTTGAACAAGTTGATTGGTGGACTGTCAAATGGTATGAACAATATTCTTTATTAATGGTGCAACGATATACCGGTATATTGCAATATAGCGTCGAGCTGGTTTGTACCGCGGTACAACATCCATGTACCGAGATATTTTCTTTGATAATCCATTGAAGTAAAAGAATGCTGACACAATTTTTAGTGTTGTTTTGAACCATCAAAGACCATATTATCCCTCAGAATGACAAAGAATTGATTATTTGCAGTTTTCCAATAAACCTATATTGGTACAGTGTGTAAAACTGATAGTTTATGTATTGGTACTGATAAGCCATCTTCTGGTTAAGCTATATGAACTGACTACCTTATACTGTAATGGTTTAACACTTGAGTTAACAGTGGCTTTAATTTTACTGTGTTTTCCATTACTTCACTGTATTGCAATACATATTGCAATACGGGTTGACTATTGCAATATATTGCAATACGGGTTATGCCATATCATTGCACCTCTATTCTTTATTATAAAGGACAATATATGGTTTTTTTCTATGTACTAGGATAGCATTGAAATATGCCCCTAAGTATATCTACAGTATGTTATTATGCCCCTCATTGATAATTTGGGGCTTAATACATATCTGCTGTATGAGTTATGACATGGTTTTAAATTGTGAGGGGACCTTATATATAATAGAATATATTGAACATTTTTTTATGAAGCAATGATTTCATACAAATTGTTTGGTATATATACAGTCTTCTATAATTGATGGTTATTCTTTAGTTTATTCCTGTTTTAGTAAATATAATACAAGTGTAACTTTCTTCAGACATTCTCTTCTCTTTACAGATTGTGTTATTGATTTAAGATGGAATAAACAATTGCTTGAACGATACCAGCATAATTACGATAATGAAGATACAGACACACTGTCCTCTAGCCTCTACACTTCTTACAATAGGTTTGTATTATTCTGATACATAGTACAGGGGTCAGGGCCCTCTGTGGTCAATTGCTTATATTATCTGACTAGTAATCACTAGCCCTTCACTGCTATGTGTTCAAATTACACCCCGAACCAATTAGAATTCTTATGTGAGGGAACTGTTCAGCTTGCTTGCTAAATGTTGATGGTACTATCCAGGTACACATGACTGGGGTCTTTGCTAGGACTGACAGTATGTCCAACTTATGAAGTAAAGTCATGTATTTACATTATTGTCCACAATCATCAGAAAAAAGCAATTTATAGTTTGTAAGGCGCTTAATTTGTTTCTGGTGGTAAAAAAATGCAAAGGGTTTATTTCTGTGGAAATAATCGAGTAATTACTCCTCATCTCATAAAATGTTTAGCAATCAAATTAATTATTTTCATTATAAATTGTGTTTTATTTTAAATTGTCTCGCAAATCAGACAATTAAATTATCTTCTGTTGTTAATTAATTCAATCAACTAATTTTCTGTCTAATTCCATTTATTGAATTTATCTTGCTATTGTTATTGAATTACCAGTATTTATACAGGAATGATACCCCTTCATATATGTACTTATAATGTATGCTTTCAGATTATTCATTCTACAAAGATTTCAAGTAGAAATGAGTCAAACGAAGAAATTTGTTCAACAAATGCAAGATGCTTTACTGAGAGGTAAACAATGATTACAATCCTTCTTAAGTAGTTATTGATTTGTTCTGTACATACATGATGTTAAACTTGTTCATGAAGAACCATTCAAAAGGTAAAAAAGCCAGAGTTTGTATTTATGGTGGTCTTCATTTAGTAGTTAAGCTCCAGTGGTGAGTTGGCTTTGTTGCCACAATGGTGGTTGGCTTTATATGTTTGTACTTCATTATGTGCGTATGTCCATCCAGATTTCTTTGTTTTGGTCATAATTTGTCTATTATTGGGTCATTTGAAAATAACTTCTCGCAAATGCTTGCCAAGATGTAGTGGTGACTTGTATTGTATACAGGACCCATGTCCTTAAATCAAAAGTCAAGGTCACCCTGGGAGAACACAATTTGATGTCAACTTCAGTCTTATCAGAGCTGTTACTTTGACATGCATATGTGCTTAGTCCAAAATGTACTCTGAATTAGATTACCATTTTACAATACTGTGTATTTTTCTACTGGAAGTAAACTATTTTTTATGGATAATTGTGAAATTCATTGACCCTTGTCTTCAATTTTGTATGCTTTTCTTTATTTAAATAACTTGTGGTTCAATGAATTGTTATCTGATCCAGCATTTGTTGCTAACTGTACATAAAACTTAAGTGGTTGTGAAAGACAAGGGTATTTTCTTACATTGACTCGTAGATTGATCTGTTATGGGTCGAATGAAAGATTTGTATTGATGTTGGTTCATCTTGTCTAGTCTTTATGTATATAATAATCATAGCATCTGTATGATACATACCTACGATATTGGAATCTTCTCCTAGTATTCAAAAGACAATGTTATATAGTCTGTACAAACTGTGAATATAAAGCATTAAATGTGTACCAAAACGTCAGAGAATGGCATAGAATGATATACTGGCTATATAGATCTAAATATTAGAAAATTTATTTGTCAGACAATGTATTGAAGATGTTATGTAAAGCTTCATGTCAGACCTTGTTTAGTTAGAAATCTTATAAACTTATGTATTATGCTATCTTAGAATTTTGTATCTAAATATTTCAAAGATTGAATGACCCTGGTAAGAAGGCATGAGTTACTGAGTATGAGTTTGTTTAGTAAAAAGAAACTTTGGTTTGATGAAAAGAAAAGAGTTACATTCTTACATTGAGTAGGCCTACATGTTATGTTTGTATTTGACCTAGTTAAGTTCAGAGGGAAACTGAGATTTCTGGCATGGATTCTTATCTCAAGTTACCTCAGACCAAAGTTGTAATATGTTCCTGTCTGAATACAGTAGCTCAATTCTTGTGTCGAAGTGTGGTATCATAACTTGTGTGAAAGTGTGATAACTTGTGTCGGAGTGTAATAACTTGTGTTGAAGTGTGATAACTTGTGTCGAAGTGTGGTATCATAACTTGTGTCAAAGTGTGATAACTTGTGTTGAAGTGTGATAACTTGTGTCAGAGTGTAAGAACTTGTGTCAGACTGTGGTAACTTGTGTCAAAGTGTGGTAACTTGTGTCAGAGTGTAAGAACTTGTGTCAGAGTGTGGTAACTTGTGTCAGAATGTAAGAACTTGTGTCAGAGTGTGGTAACTTGTGTCAAAGTGTGATAACTTGTGTCAAAGTGTGATAACTTGTGACAGAGTGTAATAACTTGTGTCAAATTTTGATCTTTTGTATCAGAATCCAATAATTTGTGTCAAAGATTGATAACTTGTGTCAAGTGATAACGTGTTTTAAAGCATGGTAACTTGTGAATAACAAATTATAGTGTCTCGAAGTACAATAAATCATAAAGTGCCCGGTACACATAATCAACGATTCCTTGCTGTTGCTCAAATAATTTGTTCCTCTAATGGGATTTTGTCCAGTTATTCATTCAGTCAAGTATATCTGATATCATTAGCAAGACTGAATTTATCTTGGAAAATTGTCATGCAAATTTGTGATAGAATATACATTAAGCAGAATATAATGAGGGAGAGTTAGACTTGATGGAGATGGATTTCATTGTGATATAAACTGATTCAACTTTCTTACAATGAACTTGAACCTGTTGAATATGATGAAGCCTCATTTTTCTGATGATGATTTTTTGGTTTATTTAATTTTCTATCTATTTTTATAAATGTAACATAATATGGTTGCATGTATTGTAACATTAAACATTTCGGTGATCAGATCATGACTGCATGAACATTGTCAAAAGCCTTTTTAAGCCATTCCTTTTGTGCTTTACTGTAAAAGGCAATACTTCATTACATTCGGAAAATGCTTATTTTTTGTAAAGGGGAATTTATTGATAGGGCACTGATGTTTATAAATGATGTGATCTATCTCTCAGTCTGTATGTCTGACTGTCTGTCCATCTGTCTGTCTGTATGACCTGAATGTATGGTCTGAATGATTTATTGTGTATTGCTGAATATGTGAAATAATTTTATATAAACAGGTCATTATTAAGGAACTTTAAGTTATTATATGTGCCTGTATTGAGAGGTTTATGAGCAGTATAATTTTATCAATATAATTTTTACATAAGTTTATCGACATAATTTTAACAATTTATGTCTATCGATACAAGACAATCATTATCAGTTCATCAGTATTTGTCAATTAGTAAAATTTTAACAATACAAGTATAATCATATAAGTAAATCAGTAAATGTCAATAAATACAAGTCAATGAATTTTTGTCTTTTAGTTTAAGTCAATCAATATAAGTTAATCAATATGAGTCTATCAATGTAAGTCAATCAACATGAATGATTGTATTTTAAGTATCATTATAAAGTTTTTTGTATAGATTCAATAGATCAGTTTGTCTTCTAACGATGCTAGCATTTATTTGTATTACTTGAGCAGAAACAAATCCCGGGATTCCCTACCATGATGACCCAATCTTTGTGCCAACCTTAGACTTATCTCAATGATTGTTTTCTTGTTGATATTTTCATATGAAATATATCGTGAAAAAACATCTGTTGACAAATTACTGACCCTATTTTTGGGGGGTAGGGGGATGTTGTCAGAAACCAGGTATTTATTTTTTGGTCTTAGTTAGCGCTAGCCGAAGTGTAACTCATGAGGACAAAGCAACAATTATGACTCTCGATCAGTCTGGTGGAATTAAAGATTCATTTTTAAGATACAGCAATGAAATTTAAACCTGTTTAAAAAAAGTTGTTTAATAAATGTTCTATGTTTAGCCTAAAACTGACCTGAAAATGTTCTAGGAAATGTCTTAATACATTTTATTGTTGTAATGTTAGCTAGATCTAATTGAAAAATCAATGTTAAGATTAATAAGTTGAACAATCTAGATGTACAGTGTATCAAAGGTCTGAGTGTTATATCAGGATAGTTTCCTGCATACCAGATAACTCAGTTGTTAGAAAAATCAGATTTGCATCAATTACCATACAGCTCGCCATCTTTCTGTGTTCTTTGACATTAAAAACACACATGTTTACCCCCTGAACATCATAATGCTGGGATTAAAATTAATCATTTTTTGTTTCGGGCGAATTTTACTGTAGAAATATTTTTTTAAATTCTGTTAGAATTACACTCTGAGTATCCTATTCTCAGGTCTTTGCATTAAGAAGGATAAACTAGAATACAAGTTTTAGTAATGTATAATTTAATGGTACTCAAAAATTTTCATTTATATAGAACCATGGACCATTTAATGAAATGTTTCATCTACTTACACTGAGCATAAGTCAAGATCATATATTCTGGTATTACAAGAAGAATTACTGAACTTACAAGTTACCTACCACTGTATGTCATAAAACTTGAATAAAGAAACAATATTATACTTACAGTTAGTTTTGTTTGAAATATTCCATATAGTATAATGATAGTTGTATCTGTTATTTATTTATCTTCTTAAAGCGTTCCGTAGAAACACACACTTGATTCCATTATGCTTTATTGAACTTACTTGGAATATCTTAAAACAATGTCTTAAATCTATTATCGTTGAGAAATTAAATGACAATTTTTATATTTATATTGATTATGATAACACAAATTCTCCGTATTACGAAATAGTCCACTTCACCTGCTATTTATCCAAACAATTTACATAGGAATTTTATGGGATCAATTAGTTAACAAATGATGTGTATTTAGACAGTTCACATGATATAATGATGGTATCGACAAGAAATTTGTAGCATTATTGACACTTTGCCCTCCTTTATGTCTGGTTAGTTTTGTTTTTATCGACACCAATTGTTGCAGAAATGTTACAGAAACAGTCTAGATGTCTTAGCGTTCATTTATATCAGTTATACAGTAAATGTGTTTGTATAGACTTGTACAATCAATTATAAGAGTCTGTCTGTGGAACTCAATGAGTTGTTACTGGTACTCTTCATACTTTAAAATATAAATATCAGTTTAATTTGTGTTTCAGTTGGTTTTAAGCCTTTTTCAACAATATTTCAGTAATGTAAGGCAGCTTGTACACTATAACTAGTTCTATTTTAACCAGTTCTAACCTACCCTTCCTCAAGGAGCTGGCAATTTCTCCATGTATGGATTAAAATCAGATATTTTATCAAATTTTCAAAGAAAGGTATGACCTGATGCAACTAGGATTAAAAGCTGGATCGCGGCACACAAACCACTGGATCACTATGGATCAAAGACACAAAAGAGCAATGGTAAATGAATCCTTACAACATATGAGGAACATGATTGCTGTGTATGAAAGATATTTATCATTTACAAGACAGAGAGAATGACCAAAAACACATTACACTCTCCTGATTTAGCTTCATTTATCAGAAATACAAATGAGATTTCTTGCTCAGTGGTCAGTCCTGTTTATTACACTGTACAGGGTGAGGCAGAATCTTTTTGTCTCAAATTTATACCCCCCCCCCCCCCCCAAGTATAATTTAGGTTGGTTTTTGGTTAAAATTTTTGTATGCCATACATTTTATTGTATCTTATTAACCTGGAAAATGAGAATCATGAATGAATCTTTTAAGAACTGAATTCTGTATGGTGTGATTAAAAAAACTTGGTTTTCACTATCCCTGTTTGAATATCCCAACTTTACTGAACTTTTTTATCTTTGTCCATTTTTTCTTGCGATTTTTTCATATTTATATCTCCAACAGACAAAATATTCAATTAAAACCTAAACTAGAAAAAAGCACGCACAAAATTTTCTGCCATGCTACAAATCGTGTTTTGGGATGTTAGAGGAGCTCAATGAATGTGATTTACCTTATTTTTGTCATCATTCCTACTCTTTACATCCCTGATAAAGTTGAGTTTTTTTTCTTTAGAGTTTATAAGAAATAAATATTGGTTTCTTAAATATCTAAGTACAGTTGTAAAATCAATGCCTTGCTATTTTTCGCTTTAAAAGGTTGCCAAATTTGAGTGAAGTGAATCTTATTGTGCATAACAAATTTTACCATATATTTGGGAATATGAAGTTTTTTCAACCTTCTGTTTATGTTAATGTTAAGTAAAATCTATACAAGCTTTGAGTTAGCCTCAATTTTCTTCAACAAATATTATCTCAAAAGGCTGGAAACAGTTATTATGCTTTAAGTTGTTTGTATTCAGTCGTTCCTTAGAATCCTAGTGGTCTTCATATTGTACTTTTTGTACATTATGGACATGCATGTTAAGTTACTGGGACCCAATGCATGGATATATGATGTTAACTTAGTAAGTAATTTTTCTAAAAATCCTACTAATAGTATACATTTCTGACTTTACCATTACCAGCTGAAATAGATCCCTGTGAAGACAATCTATAGGATAGGTCCCCTGGTGTGGCTATCTAATATTTATACTCTAGGAAATGAAAAATGACTGTCATTCTGTCCAAATTGTTGCTGTTCCTTGGCCTTTGTTACTTGATAGAATATAAATTATATCTTAAGGTTACGGGGGTGTCAGTGAATTATGACGCGATATAGGATACTATCCTTATTTGAGTGTGATATTTTTGTTTGCTTAAGTTAATAATAAACTCCATAGACAATTCATATCCCATGCTCAAATTCCCCGTAGTAATATCAAACTGCCAAACTCGGACGAAAATGAATGATGTAAAACATGTTAGTCGTCAGGGTAACAAATTGTTTGGCAAATTATGGAAACAGGAAACCAGCAGTCCGGTTGGTTAACTTCTATTTTTCCGTATCAGTTGTAAGTTACCAGTGTTGGGTAAACACAAGTATTGATTAGTTTGTTTAACAAGTCTCTGATGAGGATATGAAATAATGAGTTTTTTTTCTTTATTTAGATCATAATGGTTAATGTTGGAAAACTCGTTACAACAATTTGGAGATTTCTCCCTTTCTGTGTGTTTTTTTTCTTGGGTAAACCCTAATTATTTTATGTGTTGGTGGCGTAGGGTTGAGGCTATCCCCATGACCCCTTACAATAGTGTTAGCTTATAAATATGAAACAAATTGGGGCACCAAAAAAAAAGTTAAATCATAGAAACAACAGAAATTATGCAGATGTTAAAATAATATTGATTTTACTTGACTTGTATGTTCTAAGAACATTAGGTTACCAATTATCTTCATTTGCCATAGCTGGTTAATTAGTAAAGAAATGTGTCCATTTTGTTAAGGAATTTGATTGAATGGATTAATTGATTATTATTAAATAATGGAGATCGATGCAAAGGAATTATTTCTGTAATCAATTATGTTCCTGTATAGGATTATGTAATTAATTCTCTTAAAATTGTTTGAATTTGATTAATTGTTGTGTTTCCATGCTCCTTTGCCAGTTTCAGCTATTTACATAAAGATGCGTGTATCATATCACAGTCACTGGCCTTCTTATTTTTTATTGGGTAAAAAACATAATTATGAAGCATGTATTTACTGGTGGAATATTGTTGATATAGATATACAAGTATATGAAAATCACATGTTTCTGGTTTGCTGTAAGATATTCCAAAATCAATCCTTACCTATGTGCAGGGTTACCATAGCTTTAGAATAATGCTGAATGAATTTAGAGTATAATTTTCTGATTTGGATCAGAAGTCAATATGCTTCATTCTAGTAGTCAACTACATGAAATTCCACAATTTTAATTCATGTTTCAGACTAATGCCCCTTAGAGCACTGTAAATATCCTGATAAAGTATCATCTTGTCTTTTTAATGGTAATGTTCTGGTAATAAATTCAAATCTTCTTTAGTCTGCAACTTAAAACAAAGTTCACTAAATATGAATTAAATCTTTTTATTCTGGCCATATCAGTTTCTTTAAATATCACATAGTTGGTTTTCTTCTTCCTATATTTATATGTTGTTATTTTATATAAATATTATATCTTCAAGGATTTTCTGATGTTGAACTTAAAAGAACGAAGTGTTTTATAACCAGACGCCTGGATTTGACAGCCTGTAATTAAACTGTTGTGTTCTTGCCTTCTGTAATAAATTTTGGCTCTGAGAAAACTCAGTTTTTATCACGTATTGAAGTGCATGCTTTTATCTTTAAAAAAATAATTTTAAAGCACGCCAGAATGATCTGACTAATGTTCTGTGCAATGTGTCTTTAATTGACTCATGGAAAAAAACTAATGATTCAGAGTTCTGTTTGAAGAAATTAATGCCATTGCTTTTTAGCATATCCGAGTGTTCTTGGTGAGGTCTAGTGGTCACCATGTCTGTCACCCTGTCCGTCTGTCTGTCACTCTGTCTGTCTGTCGTACAGTGTCATGTAATGTGTATCTATACTGTAGATAGAGTTTAGATATTAAGTGCATAATATAGTCTGGTGTCATTCTCTGCCAAGATTGATCAAATTATGCTCTTGATTCAAAATTGGCTTTGCCTTCAGAGTTGCTTGTTTGCCAAGTTGTTAATTCACCAGGTTATTCAGATGAGCTATATCAAAGGGCTATCAATAATTTTGGCCCTCTTGGCCCTTTTGTTTACTTCTATAGGGGAGGGGGGGGGGTGAAAAGCTGGGTTCAGTTGACTGATAATCAGTCAAAACGTGATGCAATTAACAAGTTTTATGAGAGAAATTGTTAATATTATAATTATATAAGCAGCTTTTATCATCCAGAATTTGGGAGGTGGTGAGAGATTTTAACTATTAAAGACAAAATTTACAAACGAAAAATATGTAAAAAAAAATTAATTGTATTTAGACTATATAATTACTATTACAGTTATCTTACAGTATTTGTAACCTTTCATGCTTTTATTGACAAAAAATGTCAAAAATGTCCAGGTTTTTATTATGCTCCCAGAATAGACTGATGCACTTTTTCTTGGAAAACTAGATTTCATCATTTTGTCTAGCACCAACACCACTCACTAGAATGCTTTGATACTGATACAGCTGTTACCTTGGACCATTACCAATGCATCCATATCATCCAACCTTGAGTTAACCTTGGCCTAAATGGTTTTATGCCCCTGTCGATAGATCGGGGGGCATATAATTGATTGTTTTTGGTCTGACTCTGTCTGTTTGTACCAAACGTTAACCTTGCTTATAAAATCAAAACGCTTGCTCCTACATTCATCAAACTTCATATGTAGGTTCCTCATGACAACCTTTCCATTTTCAGGTCAGTAGGTCAAAGGTCAAGTTCACAGGGTCATGGTGTTTTAAAAACATTTGTACATTTCTTTTAGGATACTACTCCTACATTTTTCATGGGATTTTGACGAAGCTTTTCACAGACTTGATGTTACCAAGAACCCCGCACATATATTCTGGGTTTTGTGATTCGATCATTCTTTACAGAATTATGGCCCTTTGTTTATTTTGTGAATTTTCAAGTTAAAGGGCACCTGGAAGGGGCATTGTATTTGAAACACAACTTTAAATGTGTTATTTCATCATTAATTAGATTGTACACTTTTGTGTGGCGTCAATGGCTATTTCTTGGCTTGTAACTACATTTTACTATGATTTTGTCTTGCACAAACAACCCTTACCTGTTCGATTTAATTTAGTTGTTTTCAATTTTTGGTGCAGTAATGGGACTTTGTTATTTTTCCTTCATGGAATATATTAGGTAATTGGCTATACTTAAAACTTTGTTTCTACTTTTACATTGACCTCATTTAGATCCAGAATCTATCGCCCAACATGCCAATGGGGCCATCATGTATGTTTTGAATGCAGCGTTTTGTTTAAATCACATAATGGCATACTAATTTAATATTTATAACTTTGTTTTTCAGTCACTGATTCTCTCAGTACTCTGATAGTTCTGAGACATTTTGACAGTGATTTGTTGATTTGTTTTGTAATTACTGTATCACTTGTAGTTAATGTTTATCTAACCAGACAAAAGAATATTCTATAGAGGGAATAAAAACAGAGCTTGTGTAACAAAATTTTATATTCATTGTAGAAGTGTCTATTATTTGTAACTTGTCAAATTTCATAAATATTATAGTGAGTGATGGAGGTCTGTGCTTCTAGATTTTGTTAGAGAAAAATTGTTGTTTCAAATATTGCTATTTTCCTTCTGATTGTGGATGCTATTGAAAACATTCATGTTTGAAGACTTAATAAATGAATTTGGCCTGGGTGTTTTTCGTTGCACCATATTCCACAGTAGGTAGTTTGATAGGCATTTTTTAAAAACCAATATTACTGTTAACATTACATGCTTGTACTGGAAACAGCACTGTATGTTAACGTACAATCCCAGGGTTCTCAATAAGTTTGTGGCCTACAGGCCCAGAAGCTAGACTAACAGGCCTGCTAGGTGGGGTCCGGGCATTTTCTAGCAATATTTTATAAACTTTTGAGATTCCTAACAGGCCCAAACACATTTCTAAGTGGCTAAATTTGCCTGCAACCTGCTGTTACTGAGAACCCTGCAACCCCATCTCTAAACTTAATAATATTTTTACTTTTATTAACTGAGTTATCAAAAAAGACGATCATACATAAATCAGAGTATACTTACTTTATAGTTTGAGTTGTGGTGTCATTCAAAGTATCCATGTGTCGTCTGATACCAGTCGTAATATTCATTTGTCTGTATTAGTTTATCAACAGTGAAAATTGCACAAATAATAAGCTGAGAACTTTGACAAACTTGGATTATATCTTTCTTGTCTAATTATTACGTTTGTTTGGTTTTCATTATCTTGTCTCGTGACTTTCTATGAATGATTCTTTGTATCTTCAACCATGTCATTAGGGAGTACACTTCATACTTCCAACTTCTCCACAATTTCGAGATGCCATTACTTCATTTGGTGATGTACTTTATAATGAGCTATGATTTAAAATGGGATCAACAAGATGGCCTCTGAAGTATGGATGAGCTTTAAATTCAAACAAGCATAAATTCCTTGTTCGATCACTAATTGGTTAATCAATGATTAATCTTGTTTTCTGTAAAAACAAGTTAGTGTCATTAATTAACATCAATGCCTTATTAGCTTCGTCCTCATTGATGCTTAAAAAAACAAGGGTCTTTTAAAATCACTTCATAACCAGGACATGCCTTTTATTTCCACACCATAAAGTTGACCTTCAATTATATTTCACATTTATACTTAGGATACGAATACATTCCATTTCATAAAACTGCCTTACAAAACATGTTTCAGTTAGTCATTGAATAATGATATTTTTTTATGTTCCAGTAAACTTGTAAAAGTTACTTTTTCTGAAGTACATTGATATTCTACCAATATCAACTGTTAATATCAAGATAATCACAGTTAATAAAAATGTTGCGACTGTTAAAAATTGATAAAATTTAAAACTATCCACTGCTCATTATGTCTATAACATCACTGTTAAATAAACCATAGATATTTCCATAAATCAATTATTAAATTATTAATAAATCATATTACCATGGTAAGTTACTATTAGAATTTTAATATAGGGATCAAACTGATTCAGTATTTTTCTTCAATTTTAATTTCCAGTTTGGTTACTTCATCCAATAATTCTTTTAATCTGTCACTAAAGTATTCTTCAGTCGTATTTTCAATATTAGTCCCCCCCTCTACATCTTCTGATCAATTGAAATGTTTTCCTGCTAATTATTCCAAAGTGCACTCAGGATTATTGCTTTCACTGTCAATTATCCAGCACTGATTTCATTTCTGCTTTTTAATTCAGATTCTCATTTGATCAAATATTGAAACAGTGTAGTAATCTTTTGTTCTGTTGATGCTGAATGCCCTTTTATTCCATTACAATTCAAACCAAATTTCTGGCATTTTCAATAGCCTTGGTGTAGTACTCTTTCAAATGAAAATGAAAATCTTAAGATTAAAACTTTTTTGTATTTTATGCACTATCAACTGTGGATTAAAGTTTGTTGAAATTTTTTCCCAAACTGGATTTTTTGTCCAAAATCACTTTTGGAAATCTGATGAATTTATTTCCACTTCCAAATTTTATGAAGATTTTTCTTTAGATCTTTACTGTAGTCTTTTACAAATGACCATATATGGTCAGTATGTAGTTACATGTTTTATTTATGATATTTATATGCTTACAGTTAGGACCCTACTCCTCGCGTACCAAAAAAACCAATATAACTGATATGATCCATCAGTTCTAATGGTAGACATTTTACAAAAATGGTTCTTTGTGTCTAACTCCCTGTTGTATCATTACAAGGATTATTTCTTTACATGTGTGTACATTTTATTGTCTCAATGTCCATATTGCATGATTTAATGTCCTTCCGTCTTTCTGTATGAATGACTTTTGTTGGTGAAAATTACTGGGGAATATTTCTTACTGTGCCTCGGTTATTTGTAATCAATTTATTCTATATATTGTATTTGTATCTTGTTGGTACCATTTAAAGGCTGCACCAGTCTTTTTGAATTATAGCTACTTGATCGAAATCGTTTATTTTGTGATAAAAAATCTGCCAGTGTGTGGAATGTCTGGGATCTTGTATTCAAGTCTGAAATTTTATTGAAACAATACCCTGACAATGAGCCACTGAATCTGCTGTCCAAGTTAATTTTGATTTTTAGCTCACCAGAGCACGAATGTGCTCAGGGTGAGCTTTTGTGATCGCCCTGTGTCCATCGTGCGTCGTGCGTCGTTACAAATACGTGGCGTCCATGTTTACTTAAAACAACATCTCCTCCTACACCGCTATGCCAATTGCAACCAAACTTGGCTGGAATGATCCTTGGGTGGTCCCCTTTCAAAGTTGTTCAAAAAATTAAATTTCATTAAAAATTCTGGTTGCTATGGCAACAAATTGAAAAAACTTAAAAAATCTTCTTGTCTGAAACCACAGGGCCTAGGGCTGAGATATTTGGTATGTAGCATTGTCTAATGGAACTCTACAAAGATTGTTCAAATTATTCCCCTAGGGTCAAAATTGGCTCCGCCCCGGGGGTAACTTGATTTTACATAGACTTATATAGGAAATTAAAAAAATCTTCTTGTCAAAAACTACAATGCCTAGAGCTTTGATATTTGGTGTGTAGCATAGTCTAGTGGACCTCTACCAAGTTTGTTCAAATTATTGCCCTAGGCTCAAAATTGGCCCCGCCCCGGGGGTCACTTGATTTATATAGACTTATATAGGAAAATTTAAAAAATCTTCTTCTCCGAAACCGCAAGGCCTAGAGCTTAGATATTTTGTATGTAGCATTGTCTAGTGGACCTCTACCAAGTTTGTTGAAATTATGGCCCCGGGGTCAAAATTGGCCCTGCCCTGGGGTTTATTCTATTTTATATAGGAAAATTTAAAAAATCTTCTTCTCCGAAACCACAAGGCCTAGAGCTAAGATATTTGGTATGTAGCATTGTCTAGTGGACCTCTACCAAGTTTGTTCAAATTATTGGCCTAGGGTCAAAATTGGCCCCGCCCCGAGGGTCACTTGATTTATATAGACTTATATAGGAAAATTTAAAAAATCTTCTTCTCCAAAACCACAAGGCCTAGAGCTAAGATATTTGGTATGTAGCATTATCTAGTGGACCTCTACCAAGTTTGTTCAAATAATTGCCCTAGGGTCAAAATTGGCCCTGCCCTGGGGTTTATTCTATTTTATATAGGAAAATTTAAAAAATCTTCTTCTCCGAAACCACAAGGCCTAGAGCTAAGATATTTGGTATGTAGCATTGTCTAGTGGACCTCTACCAAGTTTGTTCAAATTATTGCCCTAGGGTCAAAATTGGCCCCGCCCCGGGGGTCACTTGATTTATATAGACTTATATAGGAAAATTTAAAAAATCTTCTTCTCCGAAACCACAAGGCCTAGAGCTAAGATATTTGGTATGTAGCATTGTCTAGTGGACCTCTACCAAGTTTGTTCAAATTATTGCCCTAGGCTCAAAATTGGCCCCGCCCCGGGGGTCACTTGATTTATAAAGACTTATATAGGAAAATTTAAAAAATTTTCCTCTCCGAAACCACAAGGCCTAGAGCTAAGATATTTGGTATGTAGCATTGTCTAGTGGACCTCTACCAGGTTTGTTCAAATTATTGCCCTAGGGTCTAAATTGGCCCCGCCCCGGGGGTCACTTGATTTATATAGACTTATATAGGAAAATTAAAAAAATCTTCTGCTCCGAAACCGCAAGGCCTAGAGCTTAGATATTTTGTATGTGGCATTGTGTAGTGGACCTCTACCAAGTTTGTTCAAATTATGGCCCCGGGGTCAAAATTAGCCCTGCCCTGGGGTTTATTCTATTTTATATAGGAAAATTTTAAAAAATCTTCTTCTCCGAAACCACAAGGCCTAGAGCTAAGATATTTGGTATCTAGCTTTGTCTAATGGACCTCTTTCAAATCTGTTCATATAATGGCCATGGGATAAAAAACGGCCCAGATGGGTCACTTGATCTTACTTAGACTCGTATAGAAAACTTCAACAATGTTAATCTCCAAATGACCTTTTCTCCTGGTGAGCATTTATAGGGCCATCATGGCCCTCTTGTTGGCATCATGTCGGAGCTTTTTATTTGACATTTTGATAATGTTCTGTGGTTTAAATCTCTTTTTTATAACTCACCCTGAGATATTGAATCCTTGCTCAATACCGGTACTTAAAAATATTAATGTGAATCTGGATACATTTTCTCATTATAACTAAATAAATGGAAATATATTGCTGATGACATAATTAACATAATGAGTCCTGCTTTTGTGACATTTTTATGCACCCGTTTGGAAAACAGGTCATATTATGGGAATACCCACGGTGGGCAGGCAGCTGCATGGTTGGCAGGGGATTCGGGCGGCGTCCACAACAGAGATCTCAGTTAAGTTCGATAACCAGCCCAATAGGCCCAGGCACTTCTGATTTATGCCCCTTGACGGGCATATTTTGTGACCTGGCTCTCTTGTTATGTTCATACTCATCATTGTTATTGCTTAGAATCTGAAGATTATCTGCAAGGTGCTTGTTGGTTATTTATACTAATCTAGTACTATAGGACAGGGTTTATATAACTTGAGATTAGTCTCCATACTCGAATCTTCCTATTTTCCAAATTGTTAACGATAAAAAAGATGATATTTATTATACATTATTACAGAAAGATTACCAGAGTATGTTTATTGAACCTCTGTATTGCTCAGCTATAATCCTTTCTACCAAAATACATTGAGTATGAAATAGAGATTAAACCCCTATTTAATTTTGCTAAAGACCATTCCGGAAGGCACCCTCCGAGAGTCTGTTTTTTGTACTCCATTTTTGTATGGTCCAATGTGTTAGATGGGGTATGGGTTTGGAGATCGAGGGGAAGGTATTATTTTGGGGATGGCTGGATGCGGTGTGTGTGTGTTATATTCCTGGGCCTAGAACATGGTGTTGTTATCATATACCATCTGTTTTGTGTCAATCATAGAAGAAGGCTTGTGCCACTTATTAATCAGAGAATGAAAGATTCATTTGTATATTTTGTCGTCTAGATGATACTGTTATTTCTTATTGGAGCTTTCCCTAAATGTTCACTAAAATATTCTGATGTTCACATTTTTAGCTCACATGAGCACAAGTGCTCAGGGTGACCTTTTGTGATCAGTCTTTGTCCGGCATTGAGCGTCATGCGCCGTCAAACTTTACCTTGTGAAAACACTAGGGGCTACATTTTTTTATCAATTTTTGCAAAACTGGGTCAGAATGTTAATATATACAAAATCTCGGGCGAGTTCGATAATGGCTCATCTGGGGTCAAAAACTAGATCACTAGGACAAATTGCTGGAAAACCTTGTGAACACTCTAGAAGTCACTGTTTTGATTGGATCATCATGAAACCTTGTCAGAATGTTTGTCTTTATAATATCTTGGACAAGTCGAACATGGGTCATCTGTAAAAACCTTGTTAAAGCTCCAGATGTTTTAACTGGATCTTCGCCAAACCTTGTCAGATTGTTTGTCTTAATGATATTGAGGACAAGTTCAAATATGGGTCACCTAGGGTCTAAAACTAGGTCACAAGGTAAAATCTTAGGAAAACCTTATTAACACTGTAGATGTCAAATTTTGATTGGATCTTCACCAAACCTTGTCAGAATGTTTGTCTTAATGATATATAAGACAAACTCAAACATGGGTCATCTGGGTCAAAAACTAGCTCACAAAGTCAAATCTTAAGGAAAACCTTGTCTATGCTGTAGTTGTCATGGGTTTAAATGGATCTTCACCAAACCTTGTCAAAATGTTTGTCTTATTTATATGTACGACAAGTTAAAACATGGGTCATCTGGGGTCAAAAACTAGGTCACCGGTTTAAAACAATATTTTAATGAGAGAACAGTGATTTGTCATGTGAGTGATAAAGGGCCCATCTTGGCCCTCTTGTTTCTACTCTGTCAATTTTAAGGATCTGTGCAATTCTAGTGTCTAGGGCAGACACTAATTATTTATTTTGATTATAGTTTGAAATTATTTCTCTCAGAAGATGGAGTAATATAATTAAGAAAATGATTTAGTGTAGCCATGTACTATTTTGTTTCTACCAGCATTGATCAATTTGTTCCTTGCTGATATTTTTAGTTTTAGGCAAACCATATCACTGAACAGAAAAATATTTTTTGAATGTGTTTGGGGATGTTAGTCGAAATCATTTTTTGTTGTCTCATGTCTGTTTGTTTCTGTTTTTCTAACCTGCTGTGATAAATGGTGTGTATCTTAATTAATAAATTACTAAAATGATTTATTACACCGCTTGTCATTTAAGAGAACATTTATTGACATTGGAGACTATTCATGTCTCTGTGATGAGATTTTGTCCCATTAAACAAACAGTAATGATCCCCATGCAATATATGTAAATACTGCAAACCTTAGTTCTCCCTGTTTCTATAAGATTCTATTGGATTTTTGCAGCTTCAGATGAAGTCTAATAGAATTATTGAGAGAAGGAATCTGATTGGTCAGTTGTACCGATGACATTAATTGGTCAATTTGAGATAATCACCAAATTGAGGATTTTTATCACAACTTGAAAATTAAGTTGCTATGTCCGGAAATTTTGTTATGGTGAATTCCAGGAAATATTTTGGTCTTCAATAAGATGGAATCAGTAATGGAATAATGTTTGCATTTGCAACAATGCTTTACAAGTATAGTTGTCCATGTTATATGAAGATACATTAGAAATATGACAGTTTTTGCAGCATGCTTGTCTTACTTGAAGCCTAATTAACTACATGATTGTGCTATTGCTGTAAGAAATAATTTTGTGGCCAATAACCAAATCATTGTGTTATTGCTGGTTTGTAATTAGTATTTACATGAAAAGAGACAACAAAAGTATTTCAGACTGTATTTTAGATGTTTTATAATCTTTTCATGTTAATAATGATAAAATTCTGAATAATATACATCTATGTTTGTTAAGGATGGTAATGTAGTCAGTAATTTTTGCCAGTGCTCAACAAACCTTTGTAGAAGACTTTCTATGAGTTAAAATTATTGTCAAACTTGTAAAAATTCTAAACTGGTCATCCAGCAGGAAGAGTTGCCTTATTAGAATTTGTCAATCCCAGATTTTTTATGGTCCCCATATTGTACAAATATGCATTCAAAGCATAAGCTTATTGAAAACCTATGATTGATTTTAATCTATAAAATAATGACATGATATTGGATAGACAGATTTAAAGTTTTATCAGCTTGAGGTTACTGGAAGCATGCCAAATTTTAAATGGAAATTTGAAACAAATCCAACTCATGCTACAATATTTCCAGTATCATGATTCTTATTATCAGCTTTAATTCATAGTTTAATGTTGATAGTTTGCAGCCCTGATACTTATATAGCCATAATTATATTTTTTACATTTTCGAAAATTATAGTTTTGAGGAATATTATGCTTAATTGCTTGTTGAGTGTGTTTAGATGTTTCATTGCCTTCTACAAGTTAAACTCTGATTTTTATATACATGATGTATCTTGGGAATATCTGCAGCAGACGTCATCTACAATAGGTGTGTGCTCTCTAAATTGAACAGTCCCCACTTCATTGCTGAACTTGACGCTCGATTCTGTTGACACAAGTCCCATTGTTATCTGGTTTATTCAGACTTCTTTCTTGGTATCACTCGCAAGTTTTTGCATAATAACTTTGATCTATCATCTGCATGTAAGACAAGCAGTGATTGTCTCATTGTATTCTACTTAATGTTGAAGTTTTCTGACTGAAAAGAAGTGTCCAAATAATGTGTTTGTTATCAGAAACGTTTACATCTAATTTCTTATTCTTCTGGAATGGAGACAGTTCCATCACGCAGGCTTTATTGTCATTGATGACAACAATAAAGTACTATTTGTATGCCATTGTATTTACAAATTTGAAAATCATGATTTTAATGAATTACTTAATTAAACTTAAAGCGTGTTTCAATGTGACTTAATTTGTCTTCTACAAGTTACTGAAGGTTTTTATATGCACAATAAGATGTTTATGTGGGAATGCCATATCCACAATGGCAAAAGATAATGCTCTTTGAGTTGAATATTTCCCACTTTCCCAAAATGTTTAGTAGCATATTATAATTTGTTGTCCAAAATTGCCACTGGCACTCCTGAATTATGGCCCTTGATTCAGCAAAAACTGATGGAATAGACTTTGTCTGGTGAATTAGTTGAACAAAATGATCCGGTCCGATTTTCTCCATATATTGACAGTTAGGCCCCCAGTGCATGTTACTGTGTATTAATATTACAGTTAGCATTCTCGTCATACTGATAAGATGATGCGGGGTTTATATCCATATTCATTGAATCCTTATTATTCATCTATCTTTAAGATATTCAAATAAAGATTATACATTGATTTTTCTCTTTGACCTTATGCATACATTCTGGTACTTGACACTCTTTGTTCCTTATTATTCATGGTTTTAAATACAGGATACAAGACTTTAATACTTCATGTCCAAATTGGAGACTCTTTGAACTGTTTGTTATTGTAGCTGACACTGTATCATACCAATCATTACATTTATAAATAAGACCTTGAACTGGGTGACTTGTTTTCATCAGTTATTTTCCTTGTGGAAGTATTAAAGTCTGTTAGAGTTAAATTTATACTGAAGGTCTACAATAATATTTTCATGATATGATAAAATATACCATCAAGGGATCAGGTTTGATGTTAACCAGGTTTTATCTGTTGTGGATTGGTTGATAGAAAAGCTGTCAAAACAAGTCTAAAATGTATTTTTAAAGTACAAGTTATACAAGTATCAGGCCTTACTGTCATGCCAGTAAAATAACAAATTTAACTGGACTTAGGACAATTGTAACACTACTCATACATTACTCTATGAGAAAACATGGTTAGCTGTTACATTTTACCCATCTGACTGAGTGTCCTATTTCCTATTTGTTTGGTGGTTTTTGGGTTGTGGGGATTTGAGAGAATGTTAACACATTTTGATAGAGGTCAGTCAACCTGCTAGATATAAGCTAGATTGGAAGTCACATTGACTTACCATCAGAAATACGCAGTAATATCTTAACATTATATTTTAATGTTTTTATGATTTCAGATAAAGGTAAAGTAAAGCAGACGACACATGAAGCCGTCACCCACCTGGTGGCGCTTTTTCCTCTCCTGGTTGAAGCTTTTACAGAAATGATACCAAATATGGACATATGTTCATTTGATGAGACTACGAAGGTAGGATTTATATATATATACAAATTACTTCAATTTGTACTTGAAACTGTTGACTTTGTAATAGGAGGAGAAAAATAATGTACCCGATGCAGGGCTCAAATCTGCCACCTCCTGCTTGCAAGTCAGATGCTCTACCAACTGAGCTAATCAGGCTGGTGAATATTCAGTCAATTTATAAATACAATATACCACACTGCTACAACTTCAATGTCTTTTGACTTTGTAATAGGAATGATGTTTTTGTTGAAATGACAAAATAGTATTAAGGCTTTTTACTGAAACTTTGAAAAGGGATCTCATGTACTATCATAGTTCAACTTTTGTTGTGTGTTAAATTTTAATGTGGTACATTGTATGTTATATTGATAAACAATTAAATCTTTGATCACATTTTATACCCAGTAGTGTATTTTGAATGCTGCCCAACAAATGTCTTGAGAAAAATAGAATTCGCACCACAAAATATTATAAAGGATAACTTTCATTGCATAACTGCCACATAAGGGAATAATGTTGTTCTATCATTATGTCGTCTGCTAACTTGAGTTGAATAAGACATCTATTATTTTTGAATAATAATAATTTATACATTACATGTAATTTGTATGAGCTTCATGTAAGAGGCAGTTTTGGATGATACAAAATTCTGTATTAAGATGTTTGGAGTCAAATTACTGCCAAGAAGTTGTGTGTGAGAACACATGTGCGGGATCCCTCAGCTTAATATTCGGTCATGTTTCACAAAATGTTGTTTTAAGCTTCTCAAGGAATGATTTTTATCTTCACTTGGTTTTGAATATTCAGATTTGCTTGTTACTCTGGTGCTCGTGAAGAGTTTTTGTCCAGAATTCAGTGTGTGGATGCCGTCCGTTTAGTAAACACAATTTATTATTCCTGAAATTTGCAACAGTATTTGCTTTGATCTAATCAGACTCATATTATTCTATGCGTAAGAATGTGGCTAAACATTGACAAGCCATTTATCATGTTCACATTGGATCTTTCTGAAGTCTTGATGCAGTCACATTGTACAGTGTTTTATGCCGTGTTAAGTTATTCAAATTTTGTTTTTATCGTTCAGTATGCTTCTTGTTCAGGACTTGTCACTGTCAGCGTGCCTAATAACGTGTTAGATTCGCAAGTAGCCTTTATGTCGTAATTTCCTCAAATGTGAGTTAATTTTCTGTGAGTAACTATCAGTTAGCAAAGCACATGTCATGTAATAATTGAAATCAATGTGATATTTGCAACAGGTTTATAATACTAGTGTTGAGTTCTGTAAATGACAATTATGAAATTGTATATGAGAGCTAGGGAATGGGGACATATTTAACCAATCATGGGGGATCTGTGTTTGCTCGCTGTGTGCTGGTATTCAGGGGTTCTTTTTATAGAATTATCTTAGCTAATATGTAACAGTTTTTTATCTGAAACATCTTATTACCCCTTTCTATCATGTAAGAAGTGTTCAATTGTTGCCATATACATGTAATATATTAAAGATAATGTCTGAAATGTATACAATTATACTGCTTTAGCATAATGTATGTTCAGTTGATTTCAGACAAAAATTGCAAACAATTTTAAATGAAATAAAATTCTGGCTCTGACACTGATCTCAGGATATTTATAACCTGGGATTGAGAGCTGGGAAGTTTTATATCTGACCGATAACGAATAACTATTGATGACAAGACAGATTATGATTTTATTGTCTGAGCTATTTATGTTGATTTGGTATGGACAGTATCTAAAATTGATCATACACTCATCATGTGAATCAGTAGATAAATCTGTCTGTTTATAAATGATCCATTCTTATAAACGCTTCTCTATGTTGACATGTAGTATGATGTTCCATATTCCAGTAGAATGTACAGTACAACCTCCATGAACGGTCACCTTCAAACAATAGCCACCTCCCTGTTACAGCCAGGATACTAGCAACCCAGATTGACATTATACTCTATTTTCTCTCTCTCAACAACAGCCACCTCCTTACAACAGCCATGTTTGTCCTTCCCACTGGTGACTGTTGTAAGGAGGTTGCACTGTAATATAGTACTGGTACTTGTGTTCATTAATTGTTATAATAGAAAGGCTTGTTATGTTCATGTGTTACAGGTCCAACATGGCTGATCTGAAGAGTTATGGTCCCTTGTTAAATAGAGCTCTAAATTTAAATAGTTGATAAACTGTTGACTGCTACATGTACATCATCTCCTATGAATTATATTTTTTGATCGATTTATTTTTTCAGTTGCTGGGAAAATTGTGTTGGTTACCAAGACTGTATCAAACATCAGCTGACACTCTTAGAAGTCAGGATGCTGGTTCACTGTTAGCCTTGTTCTGGAAATGGTTCCATAATAAAACATTGTCAGATGGTTTCAATAATCTTAGGCAAGTTATATACTTGTACTAAAATTGAATGTTGAACAGGGGCATAGCAAACGATACACATTTACATATTTGCCTAACATCAATTTGGAAAGTGAAATTTCGAATCTGACCAAAAATGGCATAAGTCAAAAGGCTAGGGGTTTAGAACTTCCCAGCAGCAGTAGGGGTTAAATCCCTGCACCATCCCCTTGGCTTCATTCAAAGCTGATCCCGCCTCCGTGGTAGAGTGGTTAAGGTCGCTGATTTCAAATCACTGTAACTTCTCACTGATAGAGGGTAGTGGGTTCGAGTCCACCTATGGACCATGTCTCTTAATGTGAACATAGGCAGCTGCTTATGGAGAATGGGAGTCTAGTACTGGTTCTTCCAAGAAACGATGGTTAGGTGAACTGTCCGCCTCATGATTGTTGAAAAGGGGTGTAAAACTTAAATAGATAAACAATCATTCAAAGCTAGCGACGCCCCCTGTTGAATGCTTAACTGGAAGTGATGATAAAATAGTGCTACCTGAATCTACCTGGTCATATAATGTATTGACAAAACATTTATATCTCGCCCGGACACATCAGTAATTGTTGCATTTGTACAGAATTTATGTTTTGCTATTGGAGAATTCAATTTCTTACAATTTAATCAAGATTTGTGAAAATTAAAAGATTTGTGAAAAAGGTCAGTCTAACAATTTTTTCACCTGACAATATTTTCATCATTTGTTCATGTACATATTTTAGTATTAAACTTTATGTACTCATTTTGTTAACAGGGACCAGAAACAATTGTCTGCCATCTTTGTGATACTGCAAAGCATTCTGGGTAAAGATGACAGGAAGTGGAAGATGTTTATCAAGTTTTGGAGGTCCTGGGGTCACCCAGCACCCTTCAGTTGTGAAGGTCAAGCTACCAAGGTCACAGAAGCAAAGAATTTATGTAGATTGTTTGATTTAAGCAATGCTAAATCAGAAATGCTGAATAAAGCCAAAGTCAGACTAGTTACCCAAAACCGTGGAATTCTGATGAGAGATATCATGAAAGTCTTGAAGGAGGACAATGCAGATCCAAGAACTGAAGGTAGTTTTTGTGTAATAAAAATATGTCCATTCATCAATCTCTTATCACTGTATTGATTGTTGTTATCAATATCTATCAAACAAATTTGTTTACCATCTTGACTGATTGCTCATTGACAAGATCCTGTCAGTAAATGGTTAGTTTCCATGTATTTTCATTGATGTTTATGTCAGCATGACCGTTACAGATTCTTATAATGATTGGCATAGACAAAACACATTTTGAATTGGTATCATTTATATCATATCTATCACTGATTTGCTTTTATTGACATTATTGAACATGTTTCTATTGAATATTGAGGTTAATTACTTTCCATGTAGAGTTTAGAAAAAAACTTTAGATTATTTGAATGTCATAGAAAAATGTAATTGACATAATGGTAATATTGAATTGTGCATCTTATTTCAATGAAAAAAAATGAGGCATTGTTTTAGCACCTTGTGTCCAATGAAGGTGCAGTATTGATATTGACTTAATCATAATAATATAATACAATGTTATTAATTAGGAAAATTCATACTGGCCGAGATATTTGTCTGAGGTTGACACAGGATAAATAACTCGACTAATATGAATTTCCCTAATTAATAAGTATTTTATTATTAACTATCTAATATTCAATATTGAAGAATTGATACTCATTTTGGAACGTTGAATAAAAAACTAAAGCCTTCGCTCGTATTATGGCGAGTTCCAACAACCAATGAATAGCCAGCATTTCATACTTTCATTTTGTGCCGAGCTTTTTAACTAATGGGAATGCGTAAATCCCGTATTGTGGAGTTTTGCCCGTATTGGCCGAGGTTTTAGTCATATTGCCAACAACTGTTTCGTATTGAGTGTCGTTTTCTTCTTATTTCCCCTTTTATATTAGATAGTTAATTTATAATATACAGTAAATCCTTGTATATTGATACCACCATTGAGACCAAATTATTCGGTCTTAATATTGAGTTAATGCGAAGTTAAAATTTAGAGGAAATTCTAAAAACCAGTCTGATAATAGGTGATGGTTATAATCAGGTGCTGTTGATAATGGAGTAGTCGCATAATGAGGTTTTACTGTTTTTTCAATCGATGCAAATTTCGTAGTGATCTCTTTATTGCTAACCAATTTTTTGTAGAGGAAACTGACGATATTCTCGAAAGTCTTCGCAACCTACTGAGGAAACATGGACTTATCACTCACGATGAAGATATTGTTGCCATGGAAACTGATGATCATGTGACAGAAACCAACCAACCAGATAAAAGTGATAAACAGACCGAGTTACCTTTGAGCTACGTTCAGTTATGGCCTGTGTTTGATTATTGTGGTATTTTGGAGAGCTGGAGATTACTCGACTTGGCTGCACAAGAACTATCTGTGAGGACACAGTCCACTTATATACAGGACCAGTCTGTTGAGAAAAAAGTCGACACTTTGATGGGTTATATGTCACAGTTTACACCACAATCACCTGCAGACCTTGTCCAGTATCATAGTTCACTGACCAGTGATAAAGTAAGAATTGTCATTGATAGTTTCTTGCTAGTTAAGTGTGATTTACAATGCATGTTAAATATAATAGAAACTGCTTTGAAGTTAAAACAATTTCTCCCAGGATGAACCAATGATAAAAAATTGAGACAGGCCTGGGTCGAAGGTTTATTATAAAACTTGATGCCAGTCAGATCTCCAAGCTCAATTTCCGAATTTAAGTTCTAGGTTGATTATCATACTATGACAATATTAATATGCATAAATATGTCCGCAAAATCTATCTGAACGTGTATACAAACATTTATAAAATTGGTCTATATTATCTGCCAAAATACTTGATTCTGGCAGAATTCTTATGTATTGGTATTTGTCTGTTCAAATTAAGAACATCTGTAAACAAAGCATAAAACAATATAATATTCTTGTATATGAAATATCTATTAATATACATAATTTATATTTGGTACTTAGTTATGACTTTTTAAGACATTGAGATAATTTTCAGTACAACAAAAGTATTACTAACATTCAAGTTCCTAATAATGTTCAGCTCATCATTATCAAGTATTTTATATGCACCAGGTTTGACTCTGTTCTGTCATGTTTGTTTGTGGGCTGACTACAAATTACCAATTTTATTATCTTAAGCTATTTTATCTCTCTTTTTTAAATCCATTATAAATTTCTGACATGTGATGGGTGACTTTTTTGTCAGCTCTGTATTTGAAATATTTTTTTATTGAATTTTGATGTATTGTGTTGATTTTTTTTTTTGTCAATTACAATCTATTTGTAATTTTCAAGAGGATGGTTTTAGAATGTCTGTGTTAATCTCTTCACAATTTTCTGTCTGTTTTCTTATTGGAAAACAAAATAATCATACTGTGATTGTTTTATTTTGTCTCAAATACAGTCAAACCTGTAAATAAAGGTCACCTTTGAGAAAGACAAACTTTATTGACAAACGGCCTTCTGAAATCTGTTTGATCTAAATATTGGATAAAGGGTGTCAGAAGAATAGCTTTAGTTTACAGGGTGGCCTATGTTTGGAAGTAGCTGCAAACTCAGGTTTGACAGTAATTGAAAAGTAGAAACCTTTTGAATTTATTGTTCTGTAGTCTACAGTTTTTGTTATGTTTCTCTTCTGTAGCAACAATTCATAGTTCTACATTGTTGTCATAGTAACACTATATATTACATTTGAACTGTTTATTTTCAGTTGCTGTATCCATGTGTTATCAGTCAGGTACTTCATTCATTAAGGAAATCCCCAGCTGTATTAAATACCACCTTATGGCTTGAATGGTCAGACACACATAAATTAGACATGGATGTCGATGTTAACTCCACAGTAAAGGTAAATCAGAATTTTTCTGGTCACTATTTTCCTTCATACCAGTTGTACAAACTTTGGGGTATGGTTATATTTGGTTAGGTGATTTTATAAAATCAATTAAATCTGACCAGAAATAATTTCCTATTTAATCTAATCCAAGTGTCAGATATTTATAAGGAAGCTGGTAAGACCCTCAGTTTGTTTGATTTTCAAAGTCATCTAGCGTTTGGTGCAGTAACGGCAACCATCTTGTTTAAAATTCTTGTTAACATTTAGTTAACTTCTTAACCTTATCTAGAATTTAATCCTGTGGTTGAATTTAACCAATATTTATATAATTGTGTACATTAGTACCAAAGATGATTGCTGTTTAAGTAACCTGTGCTACTATAATTATGTCATTAGCTCTTCAAGTTGGAGTAAAAAAGATTCATAAGAAGACACTTTCTTTCCATTTGACTAGGGCTGTCAATGTTTCAATGATATTAATGTACTTCACACATGTTGATATTAAATATTTTGTATTCATGACTTTTTTTCAGCAATTTGTTCATCAGTCTGTTCTCTCCTATGTGATGTGTTCATTGTTGTCAAGGGCAGATAACTCAGTTACCTTGACAACTCCCTCCAATGTGAAGATCAGTGCTCCATTGAAGAGTTACATGAAGGAGATAACAAAGTTATGCTATTTATCCAGAAATATTTGGTCTCATGTTGGAATCATCAGCAATTCTTCAAGACAGCCATTGTAAGTTTGATTAGAAAAAGACAAACTGATATTGCTTTTATTTTGCTAAACAACAACTATTGCATTGTTCAATACATCTACATTAACATTTTAACATTTTGGCACACACAAAATGAATTTCATTATATTCAATGTACAGTCAAACCTCTGCTAGTGGCTACCTGTAAATAAATGCCACCCTGGGAATAAAGGCCATTCTTTTCAAAACAGTCGTTGATTATTTGTAACTAAACGATTTCTGAATATAGGTCACTTGTCAATAAATGCCAGATTTAACTTTCCTAAGGATGGCCTTTGCTCACAGGTTTGAAATACATTTTAATTTTGTTCTAACATTTTCATCGTTCTATGGCAATATTCCTTACAACATATTTCATTATATGTTTAATTTTTAAAGTACCAGTATGAAATACTAAGATCCTGTGATTTCTTTTTCAGGTCTTTGGACAGAGAATGTTTTTACAAGTCTTTAGTTCATTCATTAATGTCATGTTTACCATTTGTGGATCATGAAATGGTACAAGATATTCAAGACAGCATAGAAGCAGTCTCCACTCTTAAACTAGAAGATTCTGACATTGACAGTGTATTTAACAAACTAAAACATCATTGTTCTGTGATGGATGCTGATACCATGGCATTATTACAGGTAGTTGGTAACAATGTTCCAGATAATTCAAGTAATGACCTTGGTGACCTTGGTGTTGCTTGGATACGACTTGGACAGTTCTGTATGAATCTGATAGCACCACAAGGACCTGTGGATCCAGTAGAGAAAATCTCCATCAAGTTACAGCTTTTGAAAGATGAGGTAGGTTTGTTTATATGCATTCATCTTTATGTGTACATAGGCAGAGAAAGTTTATTATCTTATATTGACCATGACCTTGACCTTCAGGTGCCTAAATTACTAGTAATTAATACAATAACAGAAAGATAGCAGAACACAAGGCTTTACATGAAACATTTCTCAACGCTGACCTCCCAAAAACATTAAAACTCATAACCTCTCTACCAGAGAGATAGCAAAGCACATTAACATAACATTTAACACTGTTCAAATCACATATGATTTCTTATATTGATCTAGATGTAAGCAACTGGATTTGCACTCACTTAAAGTAATGCCATGACCTGTTTTCTGTATAAGTTGTTGGATACTGCTAACTTTATTACAAGTATATCCTACGTCTGCTATGTTTGTTTTTCAGCTACATGATGTAGAATCAGAACTGGAAGTGATATGTACTCATCATAGACTGGTAACAGGACAAGATCTTCTTGAGATGTCACCCAGACTGGTTCACCCTCATGTAACATCCCTCAGAAACCAGTCTGATGTAATAGTGACAAAAATAAAAGAGTTGGAAGTACAAGTCGCATACCGTCCTTCGCCTTCTCAGGTATGTTTTTTAGCTCACCTGATTTAATTAGGTGATCTTTTAGGATCGATGAATGTCCAGCGCCCGGCCACAGTTAGTTTGTTTACACTCTATCATCCACAGCTCTTAACTTATCTTCATCAAAATTTGTCACAATGTATATGGCCACAATATCTCTGCCAAGTTCGATTATGGGTGAAATCGGACATGGACTTCTAGAGTTATGTGCCCTTGACTTAGAAAATTTGCTATACACTCTAGCGCCTTCATTTCTTCACCATTCCTAATCATATTTACAGTGAATGTATAGGACCTAAAGGTCTAGTATAAGATCGATTATGGGCTAAATCGGACCTGAACTGCCAGAGTTATGTGCCCTTGATGTAGAAAATTTGCTATATTTCTGCTTGTTTACACCGTGGAATCTTCATTTCTTCACCAATCCTAAACATATTTACAGTGAATGTGTATGACCTAAAGGTCTTTGATGAGATTGATTATTGGCAAATTTGAAGTGGTACTTGCAGAGTTATGGGCCCTTGACATATAAAAATTGCTATATTTCAGTTTGTTTACACTATAGCACCTTCATTTCTTCACCAATCATGATCATATTTACACAGAATGTCATTCATGAAAATTAAGAGTATGTTTGATCAAAATCTATATGTAGAAACAGGTTATCCGAGATGAAAAACTATATTACCTGGTCATTAATTATAGTGTAGTAGATGTTCTCAGGTGAGCCATCTAGGGCAATCTTGGCCCTCATGCTTTTATTGTAAATTATTATTGGCAGGCTTTTACCATTGAGTTAATATTCACATACAGGAATGATATAACCTGTAAGATTTTCATGAATCATAATTACTTCAAATCATTCTGTTAATGTTTATCTGACAAACATCTCTCAATTGTTCTGCTCCTGCTATTTCTTACGTTTTATGTTTTATTTCAGTACACACAACTTGTCACAGACATAAGTAACTTTATGAACAGTGTAGTTTCCATAGAAAACGTGAATGGACTTGTAAAAAAGTTACAAAAGCTGTCCCATAAGCCATCAGGCAATATGGCTGTCTTACAGGAAGTAGAATTATGGGAAAAGTCAGTGGATAGGTTTATAATGATGATTGATGCAGAGTACCCTTGTTACAGGGATGTTACAGCCCCTTTCTTATCTTCTTTACATCAGGTATGTTCTTTAATTAGTTTTTGTATCTGAACATGTTCTGTTCTATACCCTCGACATCAAATGATGCAGGGGCATACAGTGATTAAAATTGCCTTGTCGATGTTAAGCTTAGCTGCAATCGGGTGCATAATTATGTTTTTATTGAATGCAGCATCTCGTTCTTTGGATTATGGTGTTAAATTTTAAAAACTTAATGTGGAGGAACTATCGCATCTTTTTGTTTATGAGAAAAAGTTCGGAATATTGAGATGACCCCGCCCGTTGAAGCGTGATTTCGACACGTTTTCATTATGTTCCTGTTCGAAACGAATTTACTGTGGCAGAAAACTGTCAAAATCGGAACAGGCTGATTTTAATTGTTTACCGGAGACAAGCTTTGCAAATGATAGCTAAATAGACAAGGGAAATAAATCTTTTGTAAAGTTAATCTAAAAAACAATACGGTTCCGTACTTTTCCCGGACTACTTAGCACAAAATGGCGCCGATATTTATCATTTTCTCGTCATTATTTTTTGGTCATATATCTTTGCTAAAAGTCTCATACGCACGTGTGACCTTTACACAAATGATTACGGTACAGTAAACAATTACAAAATACACATAACTTTTGTAGTCAAAATTTTAAACGCTTACTATTTTATATGCTAATTATAATTTAGATTTTCACAGTTTTCTGGCCAAATGATTTCTTTTTAACAATGACACGTGTCAAAGTGGTAGACAAATAAAATCAGTTAAGTATCGAATAAATTGTATAGGTGTGAAAGCGTACAGTCACTTCGAACTTTCGCATCTTATTGTAGTGTAAAAACGTATCTGGGGACTTCAAATTTCGTACTATCGCATCAAATCTATATTGAAAATAGAAGGAAATTCGCCGGGACTGACGAACGATTTCGAACTATCGCTTTTTTCGAACTATCACATTTCGGACTATCGCGTTTCAACTGTATATGGCATTTCTATGTAATATTTTTGTTTTCTTTACAGTTAGTACATGGCATGATTGTGTTATATCACAATGTTAGACAGAACACTAGACTAGTTAGTGTGGTCAAGCCAAGAGACATACAGGTTTGTTCTGTAGCTATATAATTATCCACTGAGCCCTTGAGAACAATCTCCAAGCTCAAATCTCAATTTGGTTCTCAAAGTATTATGGTTGAACGAATACAACACCCTATGTGAGCTGCAAATATTGTTCATTGTTTAAAGGTTGTTGCTCTACAGAGGTAAATTTATAGTAAAAATCAGCTTAGGGAAATTTTGAAGGCATTGCTATAGAGAGGTTGTTGCTCTACAGTGGTTAAATTTATAGTAAATATTAGCTTAGGGAAATTCTGAAGGTGTTGCTATAGAGAGATTGTTACTCTACAGTGGGCCGCTCAGGAGGGGTTTTACTGTACTTACAAAGTTAGTTGATGTATTCATATTATCAAGGTTATAATTTTCAGACCACAAGGGAAAGTCTACAAAGACTCACAATCCAAGTTGGCAAGTTTCCAACCATATCCAAACAACAACCTTCATGCTACAGTCTAGCTCTGACCTTGACCTCTGATTCAAATCTGACTTTGTTGAAATCTGTCCTGACAAATAAAAGCGGAGAAGGGCTGGACTGTTCACAGATAGCTTCAGATAGGTTAGTGGGATATTTCATACAATGTTAGAAAAAAATGATGTAATGACTATCTTAATGAACAGTAAATTGGCTCTTTCATATGACATTTAAATCTTGCTTGAAGAAAAGATTTTGGATGTAAAAAAGTGCATCATATACATGGGCGTTTACGGTATAAAATTGAAATTTGAATTTTTACAAATAATTGTTTTCAGATTCCAGAAATCATTATTTCATCTTTCATGCTGTAGGTTTTTTTTAAATCCAAGAATTGAATTATTTAGTATTTATTGATTTCACTTCAGTGTTCTTACAAGCAGTCTGTTACATCTTCAAAATGCAGCCAATGTTAGAAAGGAAATGACTCCTGACTTTGTAATGACCTTGACTAAGATTCTGGAAATGTATGTGTCATCATGGCAACAAGCTGAAGAAGAGAGAAAACAGCGTGAAGAAGAAGAAGCAAGTTTATATCGTTACAAGTCACAAGTGCACGGAGACGAGAGAAGTGAGGAAGAACAACTTGAAGCTGAATTCATTAAAAACTTCCCACAATTCACTGGGGTATGGTCTAAATTATTATCATTTCATGTTTTTGTTGGTTGTAAAGAAAAAATGCAGTATGAATATTTATGATACAGATTAAAGTGTCAATCACTTTCTTCAGAATATGTACAGTCAAAATTATAATTGCTGCCACTTTCAAATGAAGGCCACCTTGTGATAAAGGTCATTCTTTTAAAAACTGACTTAACTGATTTGGTCTTGAACTTACTAATAATACCCCTTTTTCATGAAAAGGGGGTATATTGCTTTGCACGTGTTGGTCAGTTGGTCAGTCTGTCCGAAAGCAAACATTGCCAGGGCAGTAACTGGAGAATGATTTGGCCTAAGCTCCTCAGATTTCATTGGGAGGTTGGTCATCACATGTAGATGACCCTTATCGATTTTGAGGTAGGTAGGTCAAGGTCATTCTGTCCAGACTATCCAGTTGGCCTTTAGGGGGCTTCCATGTTTCACAAACACTTCTTGTTATTACTTTCCTTGGAGTATGTTTTAAATGGAGTGTTTTGATATTCTTTATCTTTTATATTGTGGATATCAACTTTGTGCAGAGTTTATGTAAAAAATAATTTTTCTATGTTTTTTTACAAATGTATGTTGACAACGTTTTGTTAAAGTTCAGTCTAGCTGAAGGGGTAATTGTGTTTTTAGCTCACCAGAGCACAAAGTGCTTATGGTGAGCTATTGTTTTAACAAATTTACTGAATAAAGTCTTTGATTATCTCTGGTCATTTTCAAGTCTGACAAGTATTATTTGATATTTTCAGGATTATGCTGATATTGTCACCCCAACATCACTGGAAGATTCCACAGTTGTTCAGTCACAGGATGAAGATAAAGATGAAACAGATATGACTTCATTAAATGTTTCAAGCACCCAGATGACACAGATTTGTAGAATCCATCAACAACTTTACAAGCATCTGGTTCACACAGATTGGTACCAGCCAGATGTTGTCAAGTCATTACAGTTATATGATTGGGTTAAACCAGTTTTATCCAGTTACACTGCTTGTTCTTTACTGTGCAAACAATGGGCTGAAGTTCTCAGTAAGTTTACATTACTATATTATAATTAGGCCCCATTTTGAAGAAAAAGGGGCATATTGCTTTGTACATGCTGGTCGATCAATCCGTCCGTCCGTCCATCCATCTGTGACCATACCTTGTCCGGGCAAACACTAGAGAACTTTTTGGCCTGAGCTCCTCAGATTTGGTTAAGAGGTTGATTTCACAAACACTTCTTGCTTTTATATACATTTCCATGAAACTTCATTGTATCAGACCATTTTGGCATGTACATTTGTCAATGCAACACGGTAGAGCAGAAAAATCACCATTGTAACCTCCTCAATATTAATATGTACACCTCACAATCACAACCATGCTGTTATTTTCTGACCAGTTTGTCTTATGGTCCAGTTTGATAATGGGACCATTCACCTCAATATTAAATCTGAATATTGATTGAGGTTTACTTAAGTTACATTAAACACCATGTTACTGTGATAAGATCAAATTATTGTTTGTGCTGGTTCATCACTAGTGCAGTATAACATAAGTAGCCTCCATGGTAATGGTCTCTGACTAGTAAGCACTTGCTCCTCATCGCCGTGAGTTTGAATTCTACCTGTGGCCAAATATCATGTGATACGGAAATATGCCCCACAATGAAAGAGTTATCATGTGGACATTTGCCCCCTAAAAAAACATATGTTACATTGGTTAAAAAATACTTGAAAAATAAGGATGGGGAGGAGGCAAAAGTCCTATCTACCATTTCTACTGGGAAATGTTCACATGACCATTTTTTCATTGTGGGGCAAATGTCCTCACTCAATATCACATGTGAATATGCTGTCTGGCTAGCTTACAGAAGGGCAGGGCTTCCTGTAATATTAAAGCTGCAGTCGCCATATCACCCTGTCTGTTGTTGTGACATAAAACCCTATTGAAAAACATATATATAACATCAATATTCTACATTGCTGTCTAGGTGTGAGATTTGTTTAGAATATAACCTGTAGAAATGATTGGTTATTTGTGATTACATAAGGTTTGATGATATGTTGTTTTAATAGGTAGCAATGTTGACAGTAAGATATTTGGAGGGCATCTTGTTACGTCTGCTGTACAGCAATTCTATATTCTCCATTCTTCACAACAGGTAAATCAATAACTGAGTTATATTTGAACACAAAAGTTGTTATTTTTGTAAGAAGTTTTGCAATTTGGCAGATGACAATGAATTTGATTGAAATTAGTTTATTAAATGTTATTCACTCCGCATTCATGATTAATTTTTAATCAGCAAAATGTATCATATAACAGAACAGAATTTTATTGAAGACTTGTACATAGTACATTGTACAAAACATATACATGATTTAGTTACATGTATAACATGTGTAAGATTCGCATTTAAACCATGAGGATTTCTGTAATAGAATACCATCAGCTTGGAATCCAGTGTTTACTTTTATTCTGACATTTGTAGAATGTGAATGAACTGATAGAAGATGTTGGTATATATGATATCTATCATGATACAAACGTACCTGAAGTGACTCAATGTCTATCAGTGATGAAAGGTTTAAGACAACGAGTGAATGAACTACAAGAAGAATGGCCAGATCACCCTGCATTGAAACAGGTTAGAAGAGATTTTTAATTTCAATGAGTTTAAAGCCATTTTCAGAGCCCGCCCAGCTAGCTCAGAGTTTAGAGCATTTGTCTGATGATCGAGAGGTTGTGAGTTCAAACCCGGGGCGAGGCTCACACTGTCCGTGACAAATTTGACTGAAGATATTACATCCTATGTTAAATTGTCCTCCACCTCTAAATTATATGGGGTAGCTTGGCAGAAAGAATTTGGTTAGTACTGGTTAAGGCCTAAATGAAGTCCAATGAAAAACCCAATGAAACAAACATAAAGCCATTTTCAGGGATATGATAGTTATATACTGCTGTAGGTTCACTGAAACAGTTTTCCTGGACTGTATTCTAACCAGTACTAATTCACCTTCCCACAAGGAAATGGCAACTTCTCCACATGTGGAAGAAATTAGACATATTTTATTTCAAATTTAGTAACATTTAATTATCTTTTACTGATTTGAAATCCAATATGATTTGATCTTTTAAAGTTGTCTGTTAGATAAGAAATAATCCAATAATTTGGATTATTATGAATGTGCATCCTATAAGAAACACTTCATCATGTTAACACAAAACTTGTGTTTATTCATACATTTGTGGAATTAATGTATTCTGCTGTACTAGATTTAGAAATGGTATTGTGTATGTTTATATTTTACTATGTTCATTGATGTGTAACAAATACCTTAACACTTGTTTGATTTAAGAAACTTACATTTTCCAGTTATGTGATATTTGTGACAGAATAGAAAGTTTTCCTATAACATGTCCGGTGATGAAGTTCCTGACTGGATTAGAGTTACTTCTTCAAACAGCCCAGGTTAGTTTTCATACACAGCCACACATTTACATGATTTACTTTATATTTTAATCTTACAGACCAACTCTCTGTTTATTATGCCTCCTTTCGAAGAAAATGGGGTATATTGCTTTGCACATGTCTGTCGGTTCGTCCGTAACCAAACCTTGTCTGACCAATAACTACAGAATGATTTGGCCTAAGCTCTTCATATTTGAATTGGAGGTTGGTCATCACATGAAGATGACCCCTGTTAATTTTAAGTTTAATTGGTCATAGTCTTACTATCAAGTTGGCCTTTAGGGGGCATCTGTGTTTCACAAACACTTCTTATAATAAATCTTGGCCCATCTATGTCAATGCTTAAACCAGTCAGTATGTACTGATGGATGTTTAGATAACTTGATTGCACAAAAATGTTCTCTGACCAAATATTCTGTATCCATCCAATGTTTTCTTCAACTGCCTATGTTGGCCATTCTCATCTGAAATTACAACCACATCAGTTTTGAAAATACACATATACATGTACTTATTGAATACAAAGATTGTAACATGCTTAATCAAAGTCTTAATTAAAAAAAAATTAACTCTCAGATTTGGATTGACTCTCAATAACTGTAATATAGTCTTGTTCGTTTGGGGTTTCCTTGATTATTTTAAAACAAGTAAAGCTACATCTCTGTAATTTAATTGGCCTTCTTTATATTGTCTTCCATTAAATAAAAATTACTTATGAATGACTTATAGCGTCTTCTCTTCAGTGGTACCATGTTTATTCACGTACAATTACAAACAAAATAGATATCGCATTTTTGTAGACCGGATGAGACTTTTGTCCATAAGTGTACTTAGTTCATTGTTACATTTTGGAATAGAAATGTACTATTATGAAACATTTGTATTTTGACTTTTCAGATTGTTTAGATTTATATCATTGTACATTTTTTACTCATATTTAGGATTGGGAGAGCAATGCTTCTCAGCATGTTTCCATGACAACACAATTAGCTGAAATATCCAGACAGATTGTACAATGGAGAAAACTAGAACTAGAGTAAGTATTGTCCTAGAAACAAAACTGTTTACATTGTAATTACTGCTTTCCCTTTCATCAATTCAAAATTTAATTAAATACACAATCTCTGTATAATGTTTACCTTAGAATTTATTTATTTGTTCTGTTCATATATTTTATGACTTTTAATTTTAATATATATTTCAATACTGCTTGTAAGTCTGGTAAGAAGGATTGCCTTTTAACTATGATTATGACAACAACAATACTTAAAAAAAAAGAATTTCTATACTTAACTATATGAATACATGTCAGATTATATTTTTTGAAATGACATTTAAAATTATTTTGATTCATTCGGTCATAAGCTCTTATAAATCTTGGGAGTCAAAAACTGTAGCATTTGTTGTTCTTTCTCTGTAATGGAATGGTATTTAATTTCTTTCTTGTCCAAGGCAAGTTTTTCTTACCTGGAAGCAGGGCTAGTGGCTAGGGTTTATTATTATATATTACTATGTTTTTCAGTTGTTGGAAGAATTCTTTAGATACTGAGATAAGTAAATACAGATCAGCTTGTAGTAAATGGTGGTTTCATTTATATCAAGTAGTGATGTCCTTCTTGAAACAGGATGTAAGTTGAATGTTTGTGTATTATGTTTCTATGGAATGAACTGGATGATTTATATATGATGTTAAGGGTTGAATGATATATTCAAACAATTGATGGAGTATTTAATGTAAATTTGTGAAATTAAAACTTATGCTGCTTAAGTCAGCAATAGGTGTATTTTACTAATTGATTTAAATGACTGGTTGATAAGTGTATTTTACTAACACTTTATACCCCGCAAACAAAGTTTGAGAGGGGCTATATTGGAGTCACTATATCCATCGAGCGGTTGGTCAGTCAGTCTGTCCGCATACTATTTCACCAGTTTGTTGAGCAAACTACTTCCACATTTCTTAAGCGATTGCAATAAAATTGTGTAGATTTGCAAGACATTCTTTTCATGCCCTGTGATCCTCTCATTCCAGATTTATGTGCCCTTGAACTTGGCCATATGGTGTACTATCGCATTCTTAGTGTCAAAGCGGCAGCTGGGGTATTAGCCACTTCTGTGACAAAGCTCTAGTTAGAATTACTGATGTACGAGTGAATTTTATTCATTGATTATAATGGCTGGTTGATGTTTACAAATGTGTTGTCTTTGTTCTAATCTTTAATTATGATATTTCCAGCAAGCAGAAGAATCCTGTTCACTTCAAGATGTCATCAAGTCGTTAAAACAGTTTGTTGAACATTCCACTATGGGTGACTTTCAAACAAGATTAGATATGTTGCTAGGATACCATTGTCACTTAGTTACCATATCGAAATGTAAGGAGACTTCTGTTGCTATGGAGATGGACCAGACCACAGATTCTGAAGATGTCATGAAGCAAACTGAAGAAATAAGCAGGATAGAAGAAGTTACGAGTATATTATGGAATATGTACAAGTTTTATGGAAGATTTAGTAACACTGTTAAGTCAGAACTGGAACGACTCAGAGCACCAATTGAGAAAGAACTTAAGGTAAATGTTGGGGTACTTTAGTATATCCTTCTTTGTTTTGTTTTTATTAGCTTGTCTGTTTCAAAGAAAAAGTCAAGCTATTGTGATCATTGCAACGTCTGTTTAATGCAAAAATTTCAATGTAGTCAATACCCCGTAAGTATGAGGTAGCAGCATGAAACTTCATAGAATAGAATAGATCGCACTGAGGCGGTGAACAGACGAGTGTTGGCGCCACTCGTGCCACTCTTGTTTTTGTTTTATATTATACATTGTATGAAAGTCTGTGAGTTTGTAAGTTTTCATATAGCTGATTAACTCAAAACAACATGTGAAATATTAAATGTTATATGCTTGCACATTATAAATACACCATTTCAAATATAGGCTTTTGTTCTGTAAACATTACCTATAAACATCTTATCTATTTACTGATTACTTTATTGAAATTGTGAAATTGAAGATTTGAGTCAATTCTTGAAATTATCTTTTTTTGTGTGAATAGATGTACTGTTTGTTCCTTACTGTTTCTTGTTGTTTTTAGGGATTTGTGAAGATAGCACGCTGGTCAGATATCAACTACTGGGCCTTAAAACAAGCTTCAGAGAAAACACACAGAACTTTACACAAACATCTGAAAAAATTTCAGGTATAAACAACTACGTATATGTTATACAATCATCTTAATATCTATGATACATTCTATATGTGTTGTATCTTATCACCTGTGTGCAATTATTATTGTTACAATACTGAAGATGAAGCAATCACATTTTTGTTGCTCCCACTCTGAAAAATTTGGGCAGGCATACAGATTTACCCTTTTCCGTCCTTCCAAAATGTTGTGCCACGAATATGTCCAGAAATATTAGGGGCAGAGTTATGAAATTACACAGAAATGTTCATCAACATACAAAGTTGTGCGTAAAGGGCTTTAACTCTATCAAAGGCTTAAGATGCTGGAGTTATCTGCCCTTGAATTAGTAGTTTGCTATTTCAGTATTAGTGCGCTTGTAGAAGGTTGGTTCAATTCCGCCTGCTACAGTCTGATGTTATCCCAGATTGTCATGAATGGTGTCTCTGCTTGTGTATTAAAAAGATAATATTTTTGGTATTTATTAAAGTGTCATGATAGTATTTAATGAGTTTTATGTTGTTGTTTGACAGGATATATTAAGACAGCCGGTACAAGGTATTCTGGGAGATGTAGATGAAGATAAAACATCAGGAGGAGATAACTCTACCTGGTCTGACAGACTGGAGGAATACCAGGAACAAATGATCACTAATCTACACATACACAAAGTATGATACAAATTGTTTAAATCTTTAAATATTCATACAGATATTCATAAGGATAGAAATAAAATGTTCTGTTTATACCTGACAGACCTAATATTTTGATGCTTATCCTTAAGTTGATAGGTTAAGAAACCCTTATTATATAATAAACCCTTTATATTCCAATCAGAACAGAACATTGGTATATTGATGTAGGCCTAGGTGGACTTCAAGGAAATCTACTCGGTATATTCCTAGGTATTTATTTTCATTTACTATCTTTACATTTCAGATGACATTGAAGATACCTGAAGTCATACAAACACTAGGCCCCAGTGAGAAGTATCCATTACAGTATAAACTACCACATCTATGTTCACGTTTAACCAAACATTGGAAGCAGATTGTTTCAACATCCCAGTACTGTACACGTATAGTGTCACTCGATCAGTTCATAGGTAAATATGTAACCTTGGTTTGAGGTTCTGAAAACTGAGATCTGTCTTAGTTTGTATATCTTAACATTTCATGACCTTGTAACTGTATATCCATTAACATTGCCTTGTTGTTTATTTTGTCACTATATATTTTAATAGTCAGTTAGTTTGTAACAAGCACATGTTGGATTGTACATTGTTATAATTTTGAAGTAATTCTATAATAAAGATTAATTGGTTTTAATTCTTTCTATTCACAGGTGAACTGATTGAAAATATTCATGAACTTCAAGCTTTGGATATTGACAGGGTAAGTACTGTGGTTGAACATAACAAATTATCAACTTAAGTTTGCATGGTCACCTGTCAATAAAGGCTGCATTTTGTCTTTCTCAAGGGTGGACTTTGTTCAAAGGTTTGACTGTATATAAATATGTCTATAGTGTGTGTTTAACTCTGATATTCAATACATTGTTGTATTTGTAGAGTGAAGAAAAAGAGAGGCAGAAATCTGATGCCAAACACATCAACCTTAGAAAGAGAAAATCACTTAGTGACCTATTTAAATACCTCATCAAACTTGGTATGTTAATAATTATGTAATTCATGTTGTTCAATTTTATAACCCCATTCCAACTACTAAGCTAAATACTGTGTTAAGAAAATCGCAGGAAATGGGCACCTCTGTGTCAGTGCTTTACACCAGACTAGATAAAGAACCCGGAAAAATTATACGAAATTAGAGTAGAGATATAAATGTCTGGTTCTCCTCTATCTTTTCTCCCTCTCTCTGGGACATGAAATGACAATAGCTGTCAATTGGACAACAGATAAACATCAATCTGATAAACTCAATGTTTTCAAAACTGATCTGTTTCTCATACAAATACATTTGGGTTTCCAAAGTTGATGTTTGAATCAAACTCAGGTGTTCTCTGTCACAAGACATTTATTGAGTTTTGAATGGTTGTAAAATTGAGGACTAGTTTTCTAAAATGTTTTTCTGTAGTGTATAACTGAGCTGAACTACTAGACAGTGTGTGTACAACTGTAATTCACCCAACATCGTCTTCATCTTGTCTAGAGTATCAAAAGAGTAAATTTCTTTTTCTTTGCTTTTCTGTATATCCAACTGATTTTCCTTTCTTATCCCCCAAAATAAGTACATTGATAATTAATATGATGTAGTTTATGATTGTATATATTGTACTATTAATGTTTCCAGGATTATCCTATAGAAAAGGATTGGCAGTCACTGACGGTTATGACGAGGCTCTTAAAGTCCCTCCTCTTGATCTCAATGTTTCATTGCAAGGGTAAGTTTATATTGTATATATGTGTCATCTCTTGTGTCTCTTCCTTCATACAGGATTCATACAGGATTCATGAATACATTATCTTTGATGTAGGATTCATGAATACATTATATTTTATACAGGATTTATGAATACATTATATTTGATACAGGATTTGTGAATACATTATATTTGATGTAGGATTCATGAATACATTATAATTGATACAGGATTCACGAATACATTATATTTGATGTAAGATTCATGAATACATTATATTTGATACAGGATTCATGAATACATTATATTTTATGTAGGATTCATAAATACATTATATTTGATACAGGATTTATGAATACATTATATTTGATGTAGGATTCATGAATACATTATAATTGATACAGGATTTATGAATGCATTTTATTTGATGTAGGCTTCATGAATACATTTTATTTGATGTAGGATTCATGAATACATTTTATTTGATGTAGGATTCACGAATACATTATATTTGATGTAGGATTCATGAATACATTATATTTGATGTAGGATTCATGAATACATTTTATTTGATGTAGGATTCACGAATACATTATATTTGATGTAGGATTCATGAATACATTATATTTGATGTAGGATTCATGAATACATTACATTATATATAGGATTCACACTATTTAATTTCATATTTGGACAAATTCTCAGTTTGATAGTATTTTTTATTTCAACGTCAGTCTGCTGTTTATTGGACTTCATTGGATTTTAAATTATAACAGTTGATATAAAGATTAGAGTTTCAGTAGAATAACATACATATTTCTTTAGTTATAGTAGTCATTTTGGTACATGTATCAACAATACAATATAAGTACATCTATATATATATCTGGATGTATATTTCAGTGATGATACTGTACAGACTATATGGACAGGAAGTTTAAATTATTTCTATAAATGTATCTCAAGACGAGCTCAGTTCCTGACTGCTTTAGTTACTCCATCAAAGGTTTGTCATTGTTTATACAGGTTCAGTACCTTTATCATTTATATTCCAAGACAATATAGGATTTTAGAATTTTTAAGGGCTTTGTTGAACACGTAATTAGTTACTCTATCAGAAGTGTAGTCATTAATTTATAAGTTTAATTAGGTTGTGAGGAAGCCTCCGTGGTCCAGTGTTAATTACCCTTTATGAATGTGGAATTGCCGTATGTTAGTCAATGTTATATTTATGTTACAGGAGTTGGGTATAGGAAACATTGAGAGATGCCGGGGATTTACTGAACATCTATATACATTACTTGTACAGCAACATAAACATGTTGCTGATATGGCTGAACAGTTCAAACATGTCAAGTAAGTTTTGTGAGCACTTTTCAGGTTTTTAAGTTTTTTTCTGCTTGGAGATCTGTAGTTATTAGCATTTAACTACGTAATTTTATCTTACAAAAATACACTAAAACCTGATTATAGTGAACTTTGATACAGTGAAATACTTAGATTTTCCCTGATCACTAAATTCTTTAAATAGGTAGTAAAATAAAGATTTAATAAAGTATATAGTTAATGTATTTTGATCCCCAGGAACTCACCACAGTTCTGTCCTACTGCTATATATGTTCCTGATATATTAGAATGGCTGTTTTCTTTTCTGTGTTTCATCATGTGTCAATAATGACAGTAATCAATTACCATCCAACAATTTGATCTCATGAAAAAACCCTTTAAAATGAAAATATTGATAAGAAGTTCCCTAACATGACATGATATTATATTTTAATGTTGTTAATATGATTTTGTATTTCAGCCAATCACTGTGTGATATAGAAAAGATGAATGTTAGCAGAAAGGTTGTTTTCTCACAGACAGAGGCCGATGATTGGAAGGTAAACTAAAATATCAAGTTTAAAACCGTTTATACTATAAACTGTTAATGTTATTTATGTAAAAGGAAAAATTTCTACCTTTGACATAGTAAGCTGGTATTTATATTCATTTTGCCTGCAGAATATGTCTGTTTAAAACAAATTGTTACTGATTAAAACACTATTTATTACATGATACAGTTAATTGTCATGCAGATAAGGATCTAATGAAGTTAGTATTTGTGTTTGCTAAATGGAAGTAAGAATATTATTGCCTGTAATGTTAAATGTTCTGAATATAATGTGATCATAATGTGAGTGTGCTTCATGATCTCTTTGCAGGAAAGTTGTAAGAATCTAACAACTAGTGTAGTAGAAGGATTAAATCAGTTTATGGTCATTCTTCAATGTTGTCCCCGGCAACAAGGGGACCTAACTCTCCACCCATCTCCTCGCCCAGCTGAAGACTTACATGATTTGGCTCTAGTGAACAATGGAGACGAGACACATAAGACATCTATAGCGCAAGTAGAGGTATGTGTTTAGCTGTAGTTTGATATATGATTACTTTTATCTCTTTGTTTGTTAACTGAATATTGTTGCTAAATGCTAAAAACAATGTACGATTGTAGATTAAGATAAGTTGTAAAATTTCCTTGACGTGTTTGGACATAGTTTTTATTACAGAAGTTTCTGAGTCATATCAAAATCGTCCTAAGACTGAAGCTATTACATACATATCAGTAACAAATTGTAAGATGAAAAAAACTTTTTCTTTAAAGCTAAAATATATTTTTTTTATGTACCATTTTTTCAGGAACTTCTGAGTGAGGTCATGCTGGTACAGACTATGTTGCCATGGAAACAGACTTCTACATTTACATGGTATTATTTTTGCTAACGTCTTAAATGTAAAATTATATGATGTTGATTCTATATCATTATACAAGATTATCAAAATCAAATTATTAAAGTATAACCTCACAAAACTGGACCCCTTCTGGACTGCGCCAGATGTCCAGTTTTCTAAGAATATCTGTTTTCACAGAGCTTATGATAAAATACTGAAAAAATTGGACTTGGAAAATTGTCCGATTTTCGGGGAATTTCGTTTTTCATAGAATCCAGTTTTCAGAGGTTTTACTGTATAGATTAAATCATCTCTAATTCAATTCTTCATTTCTATATTTGAAATCCGTACTTTGGTTTTAATTTTTTCTCAAGTGTTTACTGTCTTACCAACAGTCAGGGTCATATGATGACTTTCCAGCTGTATCAGTGGAGGAATATCCCAGATATACACTTGTGTAAAACCATCAACATTCCGTCCTGGTTGGATTTGAACTGATAGCAATGAGGGAGGGCCGGGTTAGTGATTACTAGTCAGAGATCAGAAACACTTGACCATACGGGTGGTCCCTTAATTGTTATAATAATTTCAGAGCTATGATTTTGCATGGTCTGTATATTAATTTAGTTGTGATGGTTGACGTAGGTCTCATATTTATTTCAGGTCTGATGTTGAGTTAATAAAAAGTATGTTCACTAAAATGGCTGCCATGGTACCCAGGATGCAACAGTTGGCCAAGCTCTTCAATGATCCGGATTCTGATCATTCAAATGCTTTCAATGAAGTATTACATTTCTTATGTGATGAAATATCCTCACAGTCTGAAATGTTTGTGTTATGGTTGGAGAAAGTGGAAGGAAGTAATATAAGGAAGGTATTGGATGTTGGTCCTCTGCCCGAGTTTGCTGAAGATGTAGAACAAATTATTGCAAGCATTCTTTTGGTCATACAAAAACAGAGTAAACATCATGTTGCAGTGGAGACAGAGAGCTCTTCAGAAAAGGAATCAGAAGGTACGGGAATGTTAAGTTATCATTCTGTGTAAAGATAAGGAGGATGTTAGCCCTTATATTAGCTTATACTGATATCAATTTCATTCATTGTTACATTACCTGAATTACCCTTTTTTCTTCATTTTCATTTATGCGTAATGTTAATGATATAACTAACAGTACTATCAAACTACTGGAAGTACACATGGAAACTGAACTTACATAGACTTGCACTGCAACATGAAATGCAAACCAGTTCAACAGTTGTATGGGAGATCAAAATTCATGCTCCCTGAGTGAGTGACAGCTATAGAAAGCTGAACTATCATTCAGTTTACAAAAATTCTATTTTGTTGAAGTTCTTTATTAAAAATGGTTTTGCTATGTTTTCTCTTATATAATATCATGATATATGTTTCATATACTTCGTTTATTTGTAATAGAAACTGGTGAATTGGTTGATGGTCATCTTGTACAGATGATATATGACAAACTTCAGCATGATAAACAAACACTGGATATTCAACAGGTACTGTATTATGCATTGCTACAACTATATTACAAGTCTGGTATAAACATGTTTTGAGAAGGTCCAGTGTTTAGTGTACTGGATTGTCACCTGGAAATCAGGTTACAAATGTCAGCCACGGCAGGTCATACCATTCACTGCAGGTCATACCATTCTCTGCAGGTCATACCATTCACTGCAGGTCATACCATTCACTGCAGGCTATACCATTCACTGCAGGTCATACCATTCACTGCAGGTCATACCATTCACTGCAGGCCATACCATTCACTGCAGGTCATACCAGTCACTGCAGGTCATACCAGTCACTGCAGGTCATACCAGTCACTGCAGGTCATACCATTCATGGTAGGTCATACAAGTCACTGCAGGTTATACCAGTCACTGCAGGTCGTACCAGTCACTACAGGTCATACCATTCAATGAAAATTTTACAAAAATGTTGATTTTCCTCAATATGTGGAGAAGGCTCCTTGTAGAAGGGTAAGTTAGAACCTGCTGCCATATATAACTGAAAGATTGTTGGAAAATGGCATTAAATGTACTGAAAAAAGAGAAGAAATTAATCACATTTGTTTACTATTACTATTATTGTTAATCTATATCATCAGTACTAATATTAGTATCAACTGATTAGTCATTTAACATTATGGTTATGGTATTGAAAAATGTTCAGAAATGTATATAAAACCTACATACAATTCATTACTTTGTTTTTATTCTTACCATGCTTTATATAATATATTTACATAAAAAGTTAACTAAACCTCCTAGAAACTAGTGCCGTTGATTATATTTTATGTATATAAGTACAAGGACTTATATACATACATGGATTCGCTAAAAATAGCTCGAACGATATTGAGAGATGATCCCATGTATGTATTTAAGTATAAACTGATCAACCATTTAACATTAAAGCTATGGTATTCAAAAATGTCAATGATTAAACCTACATACAGTTCAGTGCATGCTTTTCATCTGGTCCTGAGTCTCCTGACCATGTTTTATTAGAGACATAAATTTAACCTTCCAGAAACTATACTGATTGGTTATAATTTTTATTCGATCACTAAAATTGTTATCATAAAATAAGCATAAGTTGTTTCAATCCTGACAAACTCCTTAAGACTGAAAGTTATGCTCACAAAAAAGTTGATATAGTGATTGTTAATTTGGAAAAATATTGTATGATTATTTTCTTGGTATTTTTCAGATAAGTGAAAAACTACAGTCTCTGTTTGACGATATTTTATCTGTCAGTGACATCAGCCAGTATGAAGCTATGATAGAGATGTTATATCATTGTACTCCTATATTACATCAATATAAGACTATTTTACATCATAACCTGATTGGTAGCATAGCAACAGAGAGAACTATGGGTAAACTGTTGTCAGTCTTACTTGCCGTCTTCACAGACTTGACTACAAAGGTAATTCTTATTTCTCTAACACTTTTTTTCTGGATTTCTTGTTATAAAATTAGTCATCATTTTACTAACTTAAAAAACTTATTTTATGTACAGCCAAGCCTGTACTAGCGGCCACCTCCAAATAAAGGCCACCCTGTGAATAAAGGCCACCCTGTGAATAATGGCCACCCTGTGAATAAAGGCCATTCTTTCAAACACTGTTACTGATTATTTAGAATAATGGCCACATGTCAATGAAGGCCACAGTTTGTCTTTCCCATGGGTGGCCTTTGTTCATAGGATTGACTGTACTTGTATTTATGCATCATTCTTCGCCATGAAAGTGAAATAGTCGCCAGTAAATCAGTAAATAGTAAATCAGTGTACCTTGGGTCTGGATTTCTTGTCCTGACCATAACTTATAGCAGGCTCAACATATTGCCTTTCAGTGTCAATTTGAAGTAAGCCTGCAGGATATATTTTAAGATAAACTTCTTTTCTGATGTGAGGACATTTATTGAATGACACGAGATGTCTCACCAATTGAACACCTAGTCTGTATCACTGATCTGATTTAGTGATTGATAAAGATGACTTTATACAGCCTCACTTCCACATGGAACTGTAGATATATGATATACAGTGGTAGAAAAAATCATATGGAAGTGGCTGAATGAAAATGTTTTACAGTAGTAAAAATGATTTTATGAAAATGCTTGTATTAAAAAACACTGTTTTTTCTTTATATACGTAAAAAGTTTCTTGTTTCATTTCAGGGTTTCTGCATTCCACCTGAACTGTCAGATGAAATGTCAGGTGAAGGTGCTACAGAGTTCTGTGACAAGGAAGATGCTGGTATGGGTGAAGGTGAAGGTGTGAAGAATGTCAGTGATCAAATAGAAAATGAAGATCAGGTAAGTAATTGATAGAATTATCATTAAGCTGTCAAACTGTTCTTTGATATGACTCCAGAACCTGTTGTATGTTAAAATGATTAAGTCCTATTGTCGCAATATGGTTGTAAATTATTCTTCATGTAGTTACAGTTTTGCTTTGTTTTAATAAAATAGTTAATATAATGCATTAAGTGCTTAATTTCTACTACATATTCTCAAACAAACTTCATGTAACAATGCCTTATCAGACATCCTCCAGAATAAAATTGAAATAATGGTATTCTAATTAAATCTTGTTTCTCAATTTTAGCGTTAATGCATTTTTACTAAGGCCGTTAGCTAGTGAATCTATGTTCTATTGCTGCCAGAGTCCAGTATTTGAGTTAATGTCTGACAGTGATATTTATTAAATGTTACATGAATAATTAAAGGAGATTAGGACTAAGTTGGAAATAATGTTGAAATGTTGCAGCTTGATGAAGCTAAGAGACCTGAAGATCATAAGAAAGAAGATGAAGACAACCAACCCGATGTTAAATCAGAAGAGAATGCTATAGAAATGTCTGAAGATATTGATGCCAAGGTGCAAGATTTGGAAGATGTAGACAAAGAGGATGATGATGATGAGAATGATGACAAGGATGAGGAAGATATTGATAAACAAATGGGAGATGTTGATGAACAGGATACAGACAAACTAGATGAGCAGATGTGGGGAAGCGATGATGAAACTGAGAACCAAGAGGTATTAAACACATGTTACTGAAACTTGAAAACTTGACTTGAATTTAAACTAAAAATTAATAAATTTGTCTTCAAAACAACATAATCTGTTTCATAGGATGTAGATTAATGTTGTTAAAACGTTAGTAAGACATTAGTCCAAGTGGTCAAAGTAACTTGAAATCATGTAATTTTATCATTGTAACCAGAGTAGTCATTCAGTTTAATGATGTTGGTGTCAAGAGGACAGTCTCACTGAGAGGGCTCGAATTGATTCTGTAATTCTGATTTTTGTATTTCAGGAACAAAAGGAAGAATCTGGACCTGGTGATGGTAAGGAAAGTGAACCAGAACTTGTTGCCAAAGATGACAATACTGATAAATCTGAGAGTGATAAAGACAAGGAGAATAGAGACAATGATGATGAGAATGAAGAAGAGAATGACGATAAAGAGAAACAAAATAATCTAGATTTTGATCAGGTTGGTAGATCAATTTGATGTATGCTGCCAGGGGCTTATTAGGAAAAGGGGAAGAGCCTGGGTACTGTTGAATGAGGGGCTTGTAATGAAATAGGATTTTTTTTTTGGGGGGGGGGGATATATAGCTTTTTTGGAGGGTAAAAAGCTGACTATCAGTGATACTTTTTGAGTAAAAAACCCTGGCTGCAATAATGCCTTAAGACATTATATGCCTGGATTAAATTGTACCCGTAAGTTGTTATTGTACTTGATTCAGATGCAGATGATTAAAGTGAAGTCAGATGAATGAAGAACGACATACATCGATGTATTTATTTATCACTGTACATGGCATTCTTTATTTCATTTCTATGGATTTATTGAAATGTGTTTATCATGAAGAATAATTATTTGGGTCCCATGGAATTCACTACAACTGTGTTCTACTGTAGTAATGATTGTAAAGTGGTCTTCAGTAGAATGATTGTATATCTATTTTATTTTAAGAACTGGTGTTATGGTGATTTAAAAAATGAAATGTAATGCAAAGACTACTCTGAACATTTTTATCACATGACTGTCATGTGATATTTATAGAAGTATTTTATCAAAGTGGATATAAATATTTTTTTCTATTTTATTGAAGAACTTGAATATCTGTAAGATAATGATGATATATTTAAGGATAATTATGATGATGATCAAGTGGATCCTTACCATGGTCAACAAGAGGAACAACAAGCTCCTGAAGACCTTGACCTTCCTGATGACCTCAACCTTGATGACAACGAGGAAGGTGGTAAAGATGAATCTGAAAAAATGGAAGAATCAGGTAAGAGATGATAATCAGTCTGACTATTGAACTAGGCTTCCATTCAATCTTTGAAAATTTTATATTTTACTTCACCTGATGTTGGGTGAATACTCAGCAAAATAGGATTTTAACTTAAAATGCCTTGATATCATAATCACTCAACGGGAATGTTGACAAGTTTATTAATGTCTTACAGCTTAGTATAATTTTTTTTCTAATTTTCTACCTATCTGTATCTTATTTATTAATACTTTGTATGTTTCTTTTGATATCTGATATATGGATCTTGTTATTAGTTGAACCAGAGAAAGAAGATGAAACTAAATTACCACCTGATGAAACCCCTGAGGAAATGGATGAAGATAATGTTGAAGGTGATGATAAGAATGAAGACACGGATCAGCAACAGGTAAAATCTATATTGGATATTGTCAATGCAAGAAATTAATAAGGGTATAAGTAAGTTGTTATAAAGCAGTAACCGCTAGTTTGTGTGCTCAGTTTTAGTTTCAGATTTTTTTTGTGGTAGGCAGCAAATAATTTATCACTAATTTTTGTTTGGGATTTAATTCCGATTTTATTGATTGGTTCATCTAAGAAATAAAATCATAAGAGTGTTAATGCAAATATCCATCAACCATCCAAAAATTGATGATAAATTCATTTTTAGTGAAAACCTTAAAATTTGAGTCCAAGTAGAATAATTAATATCACAGTATTACATGAACTTGATTATAATTAAAAGTGCATATGTTACTCTTTATAAGAATTAATTTTTTTAACATTGGTGATATCCTACAGGACAACATGGAAGAACAGACTGAAGATGGTAGTAATGAGAACAAAGATGCCACAGATGCTGCTGATAATGAGGAAGAGGATGAGAGGAAAGAAGATGAAGGTCAAGATGAACCAGGCTTCAATCCACAGGTAATTTCTTAGTCATACTTACGATAATTAATTTTATGTGAAATTGAATATTTTTTGTATCTTAGTTGCTTAAAATAGAATTGACAGATTTGTAAGTGCTTGATCTTCTCCATTCTACATTATTTTTTGAATGGAAATTGCTTGCCATTAAAAATGACGTATCAGTTTTATGGGGTTCGCTAGTAGTTTAAATAAACAAGTGTCAAATTGATACAGTTTTAAAAGTGGTCTTTGAATGTTGAAAATGTAATAAGTTATCATTTTCCAGGATGAGTCAGCAGTTGATGCTGAAGAACAACAGAAAGAAGCAGAGGACAACACACCATCTGTGGAGCATTATGGGAAAACATCCCATGATGCAACAGATAATATAGAACAGAGTGATACTGCTAAAGATGCTGCAGGAGAAACAACAGAGAATGATCAGCAGGAGGTAAATATAAGTGTGGAAAATATGTTGGTTGAATTTAGGACCATTCTATGGGAACAAATCTTGAATAAGATGGCTGAAAATATCAGTAATTGAGCATGTTTTTGAAATGGCATGGATCTTGTCTTGATTTTTGGTTATCAAGTGTTTGACATGCTTTTTAACGTATCTCTGTTGCTGCATATTTCTATTCTTAAATCAAACTTCACTTGACTATGGTCTTAAATTTTATGTTGTCATATTTGTTTATTTTATTGTCAAATTATATAGGTTATGATAGGTTCCTAAGATGGAATGCACTGTACAGTGATATTGTATGGGTTGTATGTTATCATGTTGTATATATTGTATTTTAAGGTGGATGGTACAGGTCAAGCTAGTGCAGATCAAGATGAAGGTCACCAAGGTCAGAGGTCAACAAGTACAGCAGATTCATCATCTCAGGGCAAAAGAAAACAGGTACCATATGATTACAGGTTCACTGTATAATACACTAAATGCTCATGTATGCCTAAAGAACCTTTCGAAAGCTTTAAATAATTATTTTTCTAAACAACTGATAAGATTAGTTACTTTTTCCTTAGGTGATTGTCTTTGTTACTTATTCATTATAATTGGTTTGAACTTGTAATGGTCATTTCGGTACAACTGTTGATGAATGTGATATCAACTTTTGAGTTTTTGTTTAATGTTGTTTGGCGCATTGACAACTAATAGTCAGGTAATGCGCATTTAGATAAAAGGGGAAATGGCAAGTATAATTCATGTGAAAAAGATGGTATATTAATAAGAATGAAAGATTAATATAAATTGGTAAAATGGACTTGTAGTAAGAAAATCTAAATGTGAGAATCAATAATCTCATTATGATAATTGTATTATACAATTATGCAGAGTTTAGAAATGTTTACTGCTGAGTTTTAAAATACAGTGCAACCTCTTCAAAGAAACACCTTTTGGGAGAAGCAATATTATGTTGTTGTTGAGAGGTTGTTACTCTAGAGAGTTAAAATCATAGTTGAATTGTACAGTGGGAAAAATCATGCTGTTGGTAACTGAACAGAGGGCTGCTCTGGAGAGGTTGCACTGTATGACTATGTGTGAAAGTTTATACCTCACAGTTAAATGTTATATTATTACAGCAGGACAGACAACCAGGTAAAGCAGACAGTGATAGATCTCTGGGATCTGCTGATCAGAAATATAAAAGATTGAAAACAACAGATAGTACACAGTTTGATCAGAATGAGAGTAAAGATAATCAGGTTAGATATTATACATGTATTAATTCATATGAAATGTATTGCTTTTGTGTGATTTGGTGATTTGATTCTTGACAACAGAACCAGGTTGTAAATTTAAATTATAATGTTTTGGGTTAAAAATTGATTGTTTATGCCTTTTGTGTGTAATTGTGATGCATGGTTTGTCACCAAATTGGATTTGGCAATTAGAAATTTTAGGGTCGATGCAAAAAATAGGGTGGGTCATATTATATTGATATAACCATTAACAGTGCAGTTGTTAATGCCTTGTCATGCAGCACAGATTTTGAAACAATTCAGAATTAGAAAGACTTTAACAGATTCAAAAGATTGGTACTTATGTAATAAAAAAATGCTTACAGCCTAGCCTCATGGATGATTTTTTAATTACAAGCACTGAGTCAAGAATTGATAAGAAGATGAGGATTGTGGTTTTGAAATTAATGTAATCTTTAGTTGAAATGATGATTTTTACATTCCAGGAATGCCAAAGTAAGAAGGCAGATTTATACGAACATGTGAAAGATTCTAAGTCTCATTATGATGAACAAACATTAGATGTTGCTACAGCAGAACAGCAAGAAGAACAAGGAAAGATAACTCCTGATAATGAAGATGCTGACAATGATGTTGATGATGATACTGAGATGATGGATGATAAGGAAGATATTGAGGTTTGTGAACCAAGTTCCTTTTAATGTAAATTGTGATTGCCTTTTATATACTCTTTTGTCCGTATGAAGTCAAGACAAGCTGTTACTGGGGTGTACACATTTATGGATCAAAGTTTTTTGTTACTACAGACAATTTGGTTTGACAAATATCTTTTGAATTTTAAATTTTTTTGTATTACTTCTAGACTTGAATTAATGTTTGATTGTACGCCTTGTCTTTTGTGTAGTAATATTTCCTAAGGCTTGAACAATTGTTGTAGTTAGGTTTACTAGGCCAGATTCGTCAGAAGGCTATCTTTTTATCTACATGTCTTTCTCGAGAATTCAATGTATGACTATAGGAATTTTAGAGTTGGCACGAAATATCGGGTCGATTGAATTACCCTAAACATGACTATTTTTTCTTGACAAATCGTTCCTGTACAACTTACGGTAACTTCCTGTTTGTTATTATATATCTTTGTTTATACTTTCTTATCAGTCAGAGTTATAATTGTTTTGTACTTCACACAGAAATATGATGAGATTACTGACATGTCTTCTGCCAAAATAAAGAAGAATTCAAAGACTGAAACAGATCTTAAACAAGATGAGGACTCAGAGGTAACCGTGGAAACAGAAGGTGAAGTACAGGATATACAAGGGGAGAGAATCACTACAGACATTGTTGCCAGGGGAGGTGATTCCACCATACACACGGCTATGGAGTTTCTCCATTTAGATAACAGTGTATTTGACCTTGAACATTTAAGGTCAGAGTTAGAGAATCAGCTGGGATCATGGACACAGTCTAATCTGCCATCAGATACTGATGCTGTAAGTTATAACTGTATCATAGATCACACTAAATGTTCGCATCTTTCACACATTTCCACATCAGATTTATTCTTGCAATACTTAGATGTAGATGTTGTTATCTAATTCTAGTGATGAAATTTTTGACTTCAAAATAAAGTAATTTTCCTGTCAAAGGTATTAGACAAATAACAGCCTTAAAGTCCTTCATATTATCAAACTTATTTTATTAAAGTTGAAGTTGCTTTTTCTAACATGATCTGTTTCATTGCTAATATAAACATAAAAGAAATCCACGAAATTTAAAATATTATTTCAAAAATAAAAATCTGACATCCTACGGAACATGTAGATTCTTTGGTTTTAGATAATAATTGTATGAACGCTAAGTGGATAGAAAAATATGTTTACTTCAAATAATATAATACAGGAACATATTTATGAAATAAAATGTTTCTGTTTGGTTTGAATATTTTGTCTTTAATAATGATAGATGATAAGATCAATTCACATCTGTCACAAACATGTCATATTACTGATTAGAGAATGATGTCTACTTTTCATTGTTTATGTTTCCAGGAATCAGCTGCCAGTGAATTATGGCATCGTTATGAAGCTTTAACATCAAGTCTAGCCCAGGATCTGTGTGAACAATTACGTCTGGTGTTAGAACCTTCACAGGCCACTAAACTCAAGTAAGATATTGTCAGTGGATTTTAATGCTGAAAACAAGTTGTTTTACTGCTAAATATGGAAAATACTGTGGACTACTAAATTACTAATTGACATTTTCGTTGCTCTATTTTGTTGAATACTGGTGCAATTTTCTGTTATGTTTTTTTTTCTCAGGTAAATCCTATATATTAGCTTTGTCGTTGGTGGCATGGGATTGAGGCCACCTGTATGACACTTTACAATAGTGATATCATTTTAAAAACATATCTTCATATAAGCATATATACCTGTGTATGAGGTACTAGTGTTGTATATTAATACAATTGTGGACAATTTTTAGCTCACATGTCACAAAGTGACAAAGTGACAAAGTGAGCTATTAGGATCACTCTCCGTTATTTTAATAATATGTAGGTCAAGTTTGAAAATGGGTCATTTCTGTAGTAAAATTAGGTCACTAGGGCAAATTGCTGGAAAACCTTGTGAACACTCTAGAAGTCACTGTTTTGATTGGATGATCATGAAACCTTGTCAGAATGTTTGTCTTCATAATATCTTGGACGAGTTCGAACATGGGTCATCTTGGGTCAAAAACTAGGTCGCTAGGTCAAATCTTATGAAAAACCATGTTAACACTGTTGATTTCACAGTTTTTATTGGATCTTCACCAAACTTTGTCAAATCGTTTGTTTTAATGATATAACGGTCAAGTACAAATATGGGTCATCTTGGGTCAATAACTAGGTCACCAGGTCAAATCTTAGGAAAACTTTGTTAACACTGTAGATGTCACAGTTTTAATTGGATCTTCACCAAACCTTGTCAAAATGTTTGCCTCAATGATATGTGGGTCAAGGATGAACATGGGTCAGCCGGGTTCAAAAACTGGGTCACAAGGTCAAATCTTAGGTAAAAATCTTGTAAAAGCTCTAAATGTCATGGTTTTGATTGGATCTTGGCCAAACCTTGTCAGATTGTTTGTCTTAATGATATTAAGGACAAGTTCAAATATGGGTCACCTAGGGTCAAAAACCAGGTCACAAGGTCAAATCTTAGGAAAACCTTATTAACACTGTAGATGTCAAATTTTGATCGTATCTTCACCAAACCTAGTCAGACTGTTTGTCTTAATGATATGTAAGACAAATTCGAACATAGGTCGTCTGGGGTCAAAAACTAGGTCACCGGTTCAAAACAATGTTTTAATGAGTGAACAGTGATTGTCATGTGGGCGATATAGGGCCATCTTGGCCCTCTTGTTTATTAAACATATTTACAATGCAATGTATATTTACAGGGGAGACTATCGCACTGGTAAAAGATTAAATATGAGAAAAGTGATTCCATATATAGCAAGTCAGTTTAGAAAAGATCAAATCTGGTTACGACGTACAAAACCTAGCAAGAGACAATATCAGATCATGTTGGCTGTGGATGACTCATCGAGTATGGTTGATAACCATTCTAAACAGGTACAAAATTTGAGAACAATCTCATAGCCTTTGTATTATGGTTGAAAGACAGAGCTGACCAATGTTTACTTAAATGTTCAAACCTATTACGCTGTCAGATTAATGTTTTAATGATATCATTAATGTCAGATCATAATTAACTAAGAAACATTAAAAGATGAGATTTGAGCACGGAGACTGATCTAAGTTTAATAACCTCTGAGCCATATCTCAAATGTGTCGCTGAATTTATGAAACACAAACACTGTGCATCAAACATTGAATAACTCTTGTATTAAGATATGAAGAAGTAAGCATTTCTGTTTATTTCAGATGGCGTTTGAATCATTAGCATTGATTTCTAACGCTCTCACATTACTGGAATCAGGAGAATTATCAATATGCAGGTTTGTAAACTTTGTCATATAAAATATGGTGCATTTAAACCATCTGTTGGTACTTCAACTACATGTATTGGCATTTCTTTGAAGTGTTACATCTTTATGACCTGTGGGTTCCGCTGAATCTGCTTACAATTAAGTGAATTGATTTTAAGTTGTTGTTTTTTTCAGCAAAAATTAACTTATTGTGGAGGAAAATTTATCCGAAAATAAGGGATTGATATTGTCTTAATATTGAGGTGGTCTCTATGTATGGTTAGTGTGCATGTATTAGTCAGTTAAATATCAAAATTATTTTAAACTTACAGTATGTCTAGTAATAATTTTATGGTGTTTGATTTGTATATTTCAGTTTTGGAGAGACAGTGAATGTGTTACATCCATTTACTGATCAGTTTACAAGTCTGTCTGGTGCACATTTATTACAATATCTTACATTTGAACAGAAGAAAACCAAAATTGCTCAGGTAGAAATTGTTCTCTAGGCCATCCTTAGAAATATTTTGTTTGGGGTTATGTTACCAACTCACCAAATACGGCCCTATCCAACTTTATTTCAACATACTAATAGCATTTTGTCAGGTATTTTGATTCAATTAAAAACATGAATTGTAAAAAAAGATATTTCCCATGTTTTGTTCAAATTGATTATTCCACCATATATCAATCCCAAATTTGATACAAATGTAATACAGTTGATACATATGTGATTTGTATTCTGGCTGTACTTATGTACTATTAATGTTTCTTTCATGAAGTTACTGAAACATGCTACAGCCATGATGATGGATGCAAGAAACAAGCAACATGGAATTGTGGGTAATCCAGAAACTTCTCAGCTATTGGTGATTATGTCCGATGGGCGTGGCCTATTTATGGAAGGTATGGAAGTTGTAAAAACAGCCGTACGACAAGCAAGGGAGGCAAATGTGTTCATAGTGTTTGTGATTATAGATAACCCTGATAACAAGGTAACGTTTATAGTTTCTTATATGAAATCTTGAGCTAAACTCTACTCTTCTTGATGGAGGCTTGAATGTTTTGATCTTCTTTTAGGAGATAAAATTGATATTGAATGGATTTGATTTATTTGGCTGATTTCTGCGGTTTTGAACATACCCGGACCCACTAGGAGCTTGAGTATCCCCTAAGCCATTCATCTCAATGAATTTATCCATAAATCCATGTATAGATGTTTTTTTTCAATTTATGCTTTGTCCCTGAATGCTTGTATTTGATTATTAAAATTATTTCAGTATCTGATATTGATTATAATGTATGTGTACAATAAGGTTCTTATTTAGATAAAATGTTTTTAAAAAAAGCAAAAAAAATATTTAATTTGTATTTTTTAAATAAAGAAATTAACACTTGCGTATAAAAGAGTACTGACATTAGACATATGTTATAGATAATCTGTTATCTGATTCCAGGATATAATAATTTCCTTTTAATTTCAGGATTCTATTTTAGACATAAAAGTTCCTGTGTTCAAACAAGGGGGACAACTACCAGAGATTAAATCTTACATGGATTCTTTCCCCTTTCCTTTCTATATCATATTACGAGACATTAATAGTTTACCCATAGTACTTAGTGATGCTTTGAGACAATGGTTTGAACTGGTTACAGCATTTGATAGATAATGAACATATAGCTATGGGTTATTTTATTGATAAATAATGATTTTAAAAGTATAAAGCAAATGATGCGTGTATCACAATTGGTAATTTTAATTAATTGTTGAGGAATTCAGTAAATGGTAAATCTCTTACAACCAAGAGTACAGTTTGGTGTATATGCAGACCTTGAGATTGTAAAATTTGAGGACAATCTCAAAGCTCAAATTCATTGTCATTGTATTTTGGTTTCAAAACATTGCTAGTTAATTATTAATTGCTAAAGTTTAGATCACTCATTCTGAATAGAAGAATTAGAATTCATGTGGGCGTAAGCATGTATGACTGATACCAGCATTGTTTTACCGCAACTAACTTAGAAACAATGAAAATGCAATGAAAAACTGCTCTCAAGTTTTATGGTTCATTGTTCATTTAGTTCAACATGTGTTTTGGGCTACTGATATTGTACTATGAAGGAGGATTAATTTTAATGACAAAAGTGATGTTTGCAGAGTTGCTTCTTGAAGGTGTTTTTATCTCATCTTAAAGTAATGTGTTTTATGGTATAATAGTCAAACCTGTGTTAGTGGCCACCTCCAAATAAATGCCAACCTGTGAATAAAGCCCATTTTCAAAAAAACATTGATTATTCAGAACAAAATGATTCCAATAAAGGCCATCTGTCAAGAAAGGTCATGTATTGTCTTTCCCAAGGGTGGCCTTTGTTCACAAGTTGACTGTATGTGTTTTAATTATAGAAGAAAATTGGTGAATTACTGATGGTTTATATAAATTGTTGATCATATTGTCAGACCAAAATGTTAATGATATTGTTGTACATGATTGGTGTAATGATTAAGAATAAAACAGATATGGTATCATTAGGAAGTTAGTTATGTCTTATATGTTGTAATATTAGTACATTTGTATAATTCTTTATTCATGTGAATTGTTTTCTATGTGGTCTTGTATCAATCATTGCTAACCAAGTACAGTCAAATCTGTGTTTGTGATCACCTCAAATTAAGACCTGTGAATAAAGGCCATTTTTGTTGAGCCCGCCTGCGGTGAGCTCGACTTAGTCGCCGCAATGGCGGTTGCGTGTCTGTACGTTAGTTAGTGAGTGAGTTAGTGTGTCCGTCCAGATCCTTGTCTGGGCTGTATCTCCGTTATGCATCAACACTTTTAAAATAACTTGGCATAATTGTTAAACACCATGAGCCGGTGTGCAGTGCGCAAAATCCAGGTCTCTAGCTCAAAGGTCAAGGTCACACTTAGAGGTCAAACGTCAAAAATGAGCATTATAGACCTTGTCTGGGCTGTATCTCCCTTATTCATAGAAACTTTTTAAGATAACTTGGCATTATTGTTAAACACCATGAGACGGTGTGCAGTGCGCAAGATCCAGGTCTCTAGCTCTAAGGTCAAGGTCAAGATCACACTTAGAGGTCAAGCGTCAAAAATGAGCATTATAGACCTTGTCCGGGGTGTATCTCCCTTATGCATAGAAACTTTTTAAGATAACTTGGCATAACTGTTAAACACCATGAGGCGGTGTGCTGTGCGCAAAATCCAGGTCTCTAGCTCTAAGGTCAAGGTCACACTTAGAGGTCAAACGTCAAAAATGAGCATTATAGACCTTGTCCAGGTTGTATCTCTCTTATGCATAGAAACTTTTTAAGATAACTTGGCATAATTGTTAAACACCATGAGGCGGTGTGCTGTGCGCAAAATCCAGGTCTAGCTCAAAGGTCAAGGTCACACTTAGAGGTCAAACGTCAAAAATGAGCATTATACACCTTGTCTGGGCTGTATCTCCCTTATGCATAGAAACTTTTTAAGATAACTTGGCATAATTGTAAAACACCATGAGGCGGTGTGCAGTGCAAAAGATCAAGGTCTCTAGCTAAACAGTGGCTCGACATGTTGCCCTTGGGCTTCTAGTTTTAAAAAGATGGCATCAATTATTTAAAACAAAAGGACCTCACAATAAAGGCCACCTGTCAATAAAGACCACATTTTGTCTTTTCCAAGGAGAGCCTTTGTTTACAGGTCTGACTGTACTGTCATGATTGACCTTTGGTGTCCAAGTTAGAACATGTATGGATCTGTTAGGTAGAAATTGGATTATAACTTGACAGACTGGATATAAGCTTGTATGTAAATAAAATGTCGAACACATACTGTAAGTATACACATGTACCAAACAACATGGAAAAATAAGTACAGGGGAAACATGTTGCTGTATATAAAAGATTAATCACAATACTATGATTCGAATGGAAAATAATGCTAGAAACAAAATATGTTTAAAAGGCATGTATCAATACTCTAAAATAACAGAGCATGTCTGATATGACTAGCTTTTGAGGAACAATAATTACTTGAACTTGTTGATGGTGTTAAAAGACAATTGCTACAGTCTCCCATTTCTTTTCACATAGACATATAGGGAAAATAAAAACTCATGATTTTTTTTTGAAACTGCATGATTATAGCATATGATAACAGAAACATTCTTAGCGAAAAATAATTGGGCGTTGACAAACTCATTTTTTAGTTATCTGCCCTTGAATTTGAATTTTTAGCTGATTTTTAGGTCAATTCAAGGGTAGATAATTCACAGTGAAGATAAGCAAGGCCTTATTTATTTTCCTTTTTATGTAGCCTACTTCTTTTCATGTCATTGTCCAAAATTTCAAGAATTGGTAATGCATGGTTTTGTATTTTTTCTTCCTTAACCAATGCCAATTTTCTTTAAAAATGACCTATTTTTGAAGAATTTTTAGTCTCGTTACCTCAGTTGAAAAAAGGGTTATAAAACTTTTAATGGAATTGCATGAAATTTTGACCAAGAATAAAACTAAAAACGTAAACCAAAAGTAAAAATATGGTATTTGAGATTTATGTATAAGTTATCTGCCCTTGAAATGACCTAAACTTAGCCCAAAATTCAATTTTGTTATCATATGCTATTATCATGCAAAGTTTAAAAAATCATGAGAGTTTCCATTTTCCCTATATTTCTATGTGCAAAAAAATGGAAACTGTACTAAGCAAACTCCGCCAGAAAATAAACGAGATCACCATAATGGTGTTGTACTGTATAATTATGTTAAATACCACTAGTATAGTCTACATTTTGATACACCCTGACCGTTTTCATATGCCCGTTTGAAAAACGGGTCGTATAAAACGTTCGCCTTTTAATATATGAAGTTCTCTTGTCTATTATTTATTATTAATTAGTATGATACTTCCTTTGGTTGTACAATCATATCTATACATGTATGTAAATGTCACTGTTCGCCAATCTTATATTATGCATATTTGTATCCTTGTGGGCTTTTTAACCTTCTGGAAATAAAATGTTTCTCTCTATTATGGGAACACCCACGGCGGGCGGGCAGCGTCCACAACGGTGTCTGAGCTCTAATTCACAGTTTTATTCGGATCCTCACCAAACTTAATGGAAATGGCCATGAGATCACGGTCAAGTTCGGTAACAGGCCCAGGCACTTCTGAGTTATGGCCCTTGACGCCAGGCATATTTTGTGACCTCGTACTCTTGTTTTAACATTAATACGCCCAGAAACGTTTTGAAATGACGTATCATTGTGGAAGATAGTACCATAAGTATTGTTGATTACAATATTAGTATTAAGCAATACTTCATTTATTTCACAGGAAGAAGAATCTGGAAAATTAGTGTACTATTAAATGCGTGAACACTGTTCATATAATCGTTAAATCCAATTCTTCATAGATATTTAATCACTAACAGACTTGTGTTTAATAATCTATGTTTCACGCAAAATAGACAACTGGGGAAATTGTTTCTTGACTGAATTCTTTGATAGTATCATTATCACTATTCAAACTGACAACATATTTGACGGATTCGATGCATAATTTCTGACTTATGGATTTTAATTATGATTATTGTTCAAATCTGGCTTTGTTACATTATTTATGTTTAGCTTTAATGTTTTAATGAAAGAATTGTTCTCTGGTTTAATTAGGGAGATGTGTAAGTAGCGTGTTGGCGTGCTGCTGTGTTGCATGTGTCTGTTTCATTTACAATTTCATACTGTAGGCTGTGCTACATTGTCCTAATAATGTGGATGCATAAAATGCCAATAAACACGAAATATGATCGCTATCCAACTTTAAAATGTCATACAGGAAACATTGTCAATACAAGTATGAAAATCCTTGCAGAATTATACTGATGAGTTATATTGTTATTGTAACAATTGATTAGGTAAAACTAGACTGCTTTTGTGTGTCATGTGACCTAATTATAACGTTGAAGACGAGTATCACTTTTTATTAATTAACTGTTCAATAATAGGCGCGTTTTCATTTCAAATGCTGGGCTGATATGAAGTTCTCCAAGACATTATGAACACAAAACTCGGCCATTATGAAAAAAGTCGGCTATTATGAGATTCCGTCATTCTGATTGGCTGTCCAGCTCGGCCATTATGAAAAACTCGGCTATTATGAGATTCGGTCATTCTGATTGGCTGTCTAGCTCGGCCATTATGAAACCACTGCTATAGTCTATAGTTAATTAATAAAATTGTCAATAAGCAAGTGTTTTCATAATGGCCTTGTTATATTGGCTTCAGACAGTCATATTAGCCCTCGGCCTTCGGCCTCAGGCTAATATGACGGTCTTCAGCCCAATAACAAGGCCGTTATGAAAACACTTGCTTATTAACATTATAGTATAGACTTGTCCATTTATAATATAAGACTATAAGGTTCATTGCTGAAAAAGTTATAATATCCAGCTATCATAAATTTTATCACGTGGAAAGCCAACACTAACTTTAAGAATGGTTGATTTATAATTAAGTTTGCCACGTAACTAAAACTAAAATATCAATATATGGGTTATATATATGGAAAGAAATTCCAGACATTGATAGTTTAGGTTGTAATTACGTGACAAACCCCTTTGGGTTGTTCAAGTATTCCTTCCACGACGTCAGAAGTACCTATACTGACTTGATAATTCTACGTAGTGACCAGTCATCCGCAAAATAGGCACGTTATTTGTCTCAGAGGAACAACAAAGCACCAATCACGGAGATGACGGGAGTTTTAGAAATGTGAAGTACGGTTATATCTGTAAAGCTAAAACGAATGGTCCCTAAATATATATTACAGCATGTTTTTTACAATAACTTCAGCTGTCATAATCGTTCAAAAATAATTTCTTGAACTCGAGCTACTTTTATTTGAAGAACAAACAGTGCATGCTTTGCTGAAACGACGAACCTCGTCAGAAAAAATATTTTTTTCAGCCGCGGGAACATTTTGGTGTCATCGGTTTAAAACTACATTGTTATATTGTTAATACGTATCAGAGACATATTATACAATTGTATTATACGTCTCTGTACGTATGTAGGTGTATAGTAAATACTCCCTTGATTATAAAATGATATTTCATTGCATGTAGTTGCAATATAAAACTGAACGCATTCGTACTTATGTGGAACAAACAGCTTCTGTTTGGGGGCAAATATATGTAATCTAATTACTGCGTGCATTGTGTAATTTTACACATGATCTAGATATCTAATTCACGTTTTTGCCTTAAGCAATCAAATTATCTCTAACAGTAAACATACTATTGTATGGTTCTTCAATTATTACCCTATTTTAACATGCAGTGTTATAAAATGATAACAATGTGTGCTTTATCTGTTTGGAAACATCCAAATTGTATATAGTCTTCTTTGCACGGCTGAAGTATGGGATCGATCATGAGTAACCAATGAGACGATGCCATACTAAGAATTCAGAGATTATTCAAGTGTAGTTAACTTAAAACATTGTCGCGATGAAACTTTTATTTCGAATAGTCTTTCCCAGTTCTTTATCATAAAGCACCGATATACGCCTCGGCCTTTTTCCTTCGAGCTTCTAGACACGGTATACTTGGCTAGGTAGCTGTGATAAGGACACAGAAGAGCGTCACCAATCATCCCCTCACACAATGGCCTGATACAAACTTTGATATGATTCATAGGGCAAATATTTTTATTTCTTGCAGATACTTTAACAGGTTTAATTAATATATACGAACCAACCAATCAAATCCAACTGAATGATTAATTCATTAATCAGGTCAATCCAAAATCATAAATCAATACTTATTACAGCCCATTAAATCAATTCTCAAAATTCACGATTGACTGATTATTACAAAAATTCAAGATTTACAGAATCAATTTGGTTCCTTCCGTTCAACATTTGATGCGAATCGAGTGGTTCCGTGTAACACTATACGCACTTGATGGCTTTCCTCACGTAAATGTGGGGGAATACCCCAAGCAGACTAGTACACCTTTGTTGTACCATGCATCTACATTCCTTAATGTAGCTGGTCAGGTCCCTTTCATGCGAAATCTGCTCAAAACTGGTATAAAAACTAGTCAGAGACCATGAACCACCCAATCTAGGAGGCCTTAAATGTTTCTAAATTAAGACTTATTAAAAGGTCTACAGGAGAGAGATTATATGCGTCTGTTAGGATTTCTCACACGGACGTTGAAAGAACAAGGACGACATTTCAAACGAGCTATCTTAAACACTCATGCATGGTCGTAGATGCATAAGTCGATTTAACGAGTACAGATTAAATTAGATACGCGCAATTTGAACCAGACATATCTATCAGCCCATTTATTGTGTACGCTTGAAGCATTACCTGCATAATATAAACATTACATCTACCACTAATACTTCTAAGTTTTAGTAACTTTTTACTCGATATTTTCTCAATACATTCTTACTGATTTCATTATACATTATATATACTACCCATGCAAGGACCATAGTGGTTTCCTGTCCGGTCATTCGATTAAATAGAAACGCAACTAGAATATGTATCTTTCTTTCAACCTGGATACTATATAGTGTTCTAAAATCCAAGGCCATCATGTGAATATAAAATGGCTGTATTGTATCTGGGAATTATTAATTTGGTTATTTTCTTCGAATGTTATGTTTTTACCTCGACAACAACTACAGCAAGAACATTAACAGTAACCACAGAAAGCACACCACCACACTACAACAATAAATCAAAGTACTGAAAGTACTCATGGAAACTGAACTTACACAGACTGGCACTGCAACATGGAACGGGAACTAGTTTAAAGTGAATGTAGAAGATCGTACTACTTTGGTTCGCGCGCCGAGCGTATGACAGCTATTGAAAGCTGAAATATCGTTTAGTTTCCAAAAAACAAAACACATCAACAACAACAAAAATACAATTTAAGAATCAATCAACAACAAAGAAACAACAAATCAAGATTGACATGATAACATTATTGTAGTTATAGTTTAGCTGGTAAATGCATTACTATTGATTACCTTATTTGTGATTTATTTATATTTACGTTAGATTAAGAAAACATGTTGTATATACTGTCGTTTGTTATTATAACGCATTCATTGAATAAATTACATAGCGCTACTACATTTGGTAAAATTTCATACATCATTTTTCATGTGATTAGTAGTTTTTTTAATGTATGTACATGTTTTGATGAATTGCATTTCACGATGTTTCTAATTTTACTGAGACAAGGAGAATAATTAAACGTTATGCGCACATGTAGTTTATTGATTGTGTAACTATGCATGCATTTTGTTTTATGAAGATTAGCCGTGCGGCAATATAACCTATCTAAATATACTCCTTCTCCGCATCATTACCACCACCACCATCATCATCATCATTACAATTGTCGCCGCTGCAGCATCCGCAATCACCATTATCATCATCTAAATCATTATTATCATCACCATTATAATCACAATCAATATCATTATCATCATTTTCTTCATCAGCATCGTCATTGTCGTCATTGGTAGCAATGTAGGTTGGCGGCAGCAGCAATAGCTAGCAACAACAACATTATTATCAAAAAATAAGTTAAAAGAACTAAAATAAACAAGAATAACAACCAGGATAATTATGAAGTCGATCAGTTAATCATCTAATATTGACACGAATTTGCCGATTTATTGACGAATTCCTAAACTTAACTAATTTGCGTGATATCATAAAGTTTATGTAACTTAAATGGGACAGACGTATGACTTCTATTGTTTAATTTTATGGTAGTATTATAAATCCTGTAGTGATGTTTAGGATGTAGTACGTACAGGATATCATAGGTAGAAAGATATCACTATTTTACCGGTATTGTTAGAAAGTATCACAGTCGTGTGTTAGCCAGCAGTGTGTAGGACTAACATCATTCAAAATGTGGCTTATCGGAGGTTCTGCGATTATTCTGTTCTGTTCAGCAGGTGAGTGCATCTTTCAATTACCGTTAATTTGATTTGATTTCTATCTCGCTATTAAATTCGCGAAAATAATTTAAGGTATCGTGCACAATTTGGATAGTAACTTTGTTTCTTAAACAAATTCCCATTAATTTGTGATGAAAACTGTGGTGGTGTTGATTTATTGTTTATAATTCTTGATTACAATTTATAACAGAAGAGGCATTAAATTTATAAATACATACAATATGATAGTTGATTAACAGTGAAACATTCGATGTAGTGTTAAACGATTTAAGCTTATTGATTAGAACATGAGCGTTTTGAAGAAATAAGATAGGATGTGGTTTGTATTAAATACTCAGAATTATTTATTAATTTACATAATTTACAAACCGTGGTATAAATTAAGGATCACTGGAGTGTCGTAATTTTTATGATATATGACAGTGTTTGCTTGTTTGAATATTCGTTTATCAACCATTGACACAAAAAGATTGAACTATATACGAATGCAGGAAGTCTATATAATTATAATGCCACGCTGTGCGTGCACATGTCCCTAGAATAAAGAAATCGTCCCAATGTAACTATTAAAATGTGATTTTATACAGTTTGGTCGTTTAGAACCAAAAACATTTAAGTAGCATATCACAATGTACTCAGGCTTTGACAGCCCACCACCGTCCGTCCGTCTGACATTCTGTAAGTGCTTTATCTGTTTTCAAATACGTTTTTTTAAATAAACATAGTGCAATGGACTATTTGGGTAAAACGTATACCATTTTCTCCATGTGTGCAGTCTGTTTTTTTTTTTGGTATGTCAAGTTATTCAAACTGTAGTCAAACGTTATTTGTGACAACTACAAGATTAAATATGCTTTAATTAAACTGATAACACACAGAATGTAACGATCGTATTATACGATAATGTACATGCTCATTATCATCTTGTAATCACATATTTATTTTATTTATTGAAAAATCTTCATTTTCGCTGCAGTACAATAAGTCAACGTAATCTGCATTCTTTGGTGAAAGATTTCTTTCGCGAATAATGCAATTGTGATTATGTTGACGTTTTTATAAGCAGTACTTTGATGAGATTTCTATAGATATGTATATATATATTATATTTTTATTCACTCAAATCAGTGTCAGCGGCCACCTCTGAATAAAGGCAATCCTGTGAAAAAGGCAATTCTTTAAAAAAACGTAATACATTATGTATAACAAAATGATCTCCGAATAAAGGCTACCTGTATATAAAGGTTCATTTTGTCTTCCCAGTGGGTGGCCTTTGTCCACAGGTTTGACAGAATATATATACATGTATTGTTAAAGTGTACTAGTCTCTCTCTAGAGATAGCCATGTCGGGTCGTTTAATATGTTAACCATTGTCGCGTCCAATGTTGTTTGAGCACAAGCAATTTAATGCATTTGTATAGTGACATCATCTTATATTATAAAAAAGGCATTTGGTGATGTAAATACTTTAAGGTTAGTGCATGGATACACATTAAGTATACAAGCGGTTATATAACATGAACGATCTTAATGTGAATGATCACGTGTCAGGTTTCTTAGTTTGCAGTTTTATATAATTTTGCAAACGTAACACAACAGACATCAGTGTGGTATCAGGACAGCACGACAATTATGGTTGCAAGTAGACTGGTTCCTGTTCCACGCTGCAGTGCACCCAATGCTTTGTACAGGCAGTGTCAACGGGAACCAGTTTAGGTTGTACGATGAAAACATTAAATACTATAAAATTCCACTAATAGGTAATATTCAAGTATCGTTTATACAAAACACTACATACTTTATGGTCGATCAGATGATATGTTATAGCATGATTACCTCCTGTCATATATTTTCATGAACCCAAGGCTGTACTGTAACAGTTTCAAATACATTTTGCAATTTTTACATGACGATTGTGTTTCTCAATTAATGATACGTGTATTTTACAATTTAAGAATGTACATTCTTACAATTACACGATAATCATGTTCGCTTGGGCGTATGTTATTTCATATACTGAGGAAAGGGTTTGCGTTTGAATAATTCATTGTCTGAAGTTATGTTAGTACATGATAAATGTACGTAAATAGTGTTATATAATATAATTCACATATATGTCACGAGGTGTGCACATGCATAATTTGATTAATGTAAATTTGTTTCTAATCGTTAAATAATGACGTGTCAATCATTGTTTAATCAAACAAAGCTCCAGATAGTATTTCCAATGTATAGTTATTCATTAGTCAATCAGCTGCAGACTATGAAATACGCATAACAAACGATATTTAGATACGCATAACACTCGATATTTAGATACGCATACACTGGTGTTTAGATACTCGCAACACTTGCGATTCAAATACGCATAACACTCGTTATTTAGGTACGCATAACATTCGTGAGTTAAAAACGCATAACACTCGTTATTTAAATCTTGCCCAGCCGCACTTCGGCCCATACTTTATTCATCGATAAAGTATGGGAAGATAATTAATACTTCTTAAAAACTATTTGACAGTCAGGTCATCCAGAGGTCAATTGTCAACCACTGTGTTCGTCTCCCAAGTGTCACGTGCTGTATCGGTAAACGGTACAAGCTAATACCTGGGAATAAATTGCACGTTACCTTCAAAATCCCACACTAACAAACACGTAATTTAATATAACGTAGGCCTGTGTTTTCGGTCTGCATGTATTATAAGATTGAATTAACTAACTAAGTTTGTGTATAATATAAAATATTAACTCGTATTTGTATATGTATCTGTTATCTACTTGCAAATCCAATAAAAAATATGTTCTGTTCTGTTCATAATGTCGTCTGTTGAAATGTTATACAATGTGTATGTTCATAAAATAAATGTTTTACGAAAGACATAATATTACAAGTAAGACGGTACATAATGCAACAATTTAATTCAGCAAAACCATGCGCTTTTATGTACAAATGTAATTGTATGTTGACACAATCCCACGCAAATATAAATTACTTAGGCGGCATGTATTTGTTTCAGGCGAATAAAAAATAAATTGCAGTTGTATGTTAAATACGGCCTCGCCCCTTTTTAGAACACCCACAGTCATGCATACACTTGCCCACAGCAACAACTGCATGAGTAATATAATTAATAATATAACAACATTGTCTCACATTAACGAATTGTATGAATATTTCTAAGTATGTGATAAAAATGGAAATGATTCATTTTACTTATCAACTAAACGGGCGGGGTAACCTTTTATAAATGTTGGAATATCATAAACAGCATTCTCTTCATTATAATCACGGATGAATCATATTCTTCTATAAAATATCGCATTCTTGCACGTATTTAACATATGCATGTATTGATAAAAGTATAATAACAAATTTAGAAAATATGCAAGATCTCGTATTGAACTGATAACTTGATGCCACTCTGAAAATATTATTTAGTTAAGTCAGCGTTCTAAAAATTTGAATAATGAGATTGTCATTTGATCGACGATAATATTTGAACATAACAATTTACCTCGATGATATAAGATATGATCAAATCCAGAAAAACGGCAGTAAATTGTGGGGAACAAGGTTAGGAACAGTATTCAGATAAACTGGTTTGATTACCCGTCCGTCAATGTATATGTTTGTTTCATCAGTCTGACAGTTCACTTAACCATCGTTCCTAGGAAGAACCAGTACTAGATACCTACCCTCCGTAAGCAACTGCCTACTTTCTCACATAAAGAAACATTGTCGGTAGCTGAGCTAGAACCCACGACCATCTATCAGTGAGAAGTTACAGTGATTTGAAGTCCACAGATGCAGGCCCCGTCAGTATATAGCTGCAATACTACTAAAAACTGACGCATGTCAAAAATTCATTTTTCCTTTTATTCTTCTTTATTCTATTTTGACAAATAAACCGTCTCATATTTATGACCTTTTACACTTGCCGAAATATTTTAGGCCTTAATACACATTCTCTTCAACGTGCTAGCCGCTATGGTGTTCATAATTTGATAGTCGAAGTTTTACTGTAAGACTGCATAAATATTCGTTTTTATGTTACTTCCGGAACACGAGTTTCTGTATTGTTGTTTAGATTGACTCTTACGTGCAGAAAACGCATCGATACACATAACGATTATGTTTACTATATCTACCTATTGTAATACGAAAGAACTCAGGTAAACTTCGATCCAGCAAGTTCACTTTCATTACTCATTGGTACAATATGGGCATATAAGGAACACTTATCAAACTGACATTCTATCGTGTCGTGTCCTCCTTAACTGAGGATTTATTAAAATTCTTTCATCATTATAAGTGCAATGTAATATAATTTCGGTATGATTTAAAAAAAACTTATATGTGATGTTAAAATACGAATGACGCTTTTATATTGTTAGGAAGTTTGTTGTCGTAACTTTTTTTATTCAAATCCTACTAAAAGTTATACCTGACAGTTTTATGGCACAAACTATCGGTAAAACCACTACGACACTAATAGTTTCCCCTACAGAATATCAGGAATTACTTGTTTCTATTAGATCAGATCATCTGACAAGATGAGAGCATCTTGCTGAGCCAACATGATTACAGGTATTGCCAGAAACGAATAGCGCAAATACCTGGTGTACGGAAACTTACTAAGAAATATCGACATGAACGAAGTGAAATCAAACCTGTGTTAGCGGCCACTTTCGAATAAAGCAAGCCTGTGAATAAAGGTCATTATAAGGCCTGTGAATAAAGGTCATTATATTATTAACTATTATTAATTATTTAGAACATATTGACTTCCGAATAAGGACCACTTGTCAATAAAGGCCACATTTGCCCCCATGAGTGGCCTGTGGCTGACAGGTTATACTTAAGTTGTTTTTCACTACCAATTTGTTTGATAGATGTACAGTTTCGTGTTTTCTTTCTTGTTTAATTTTTCTAGTACAATAAATGATTTTTAAGCACCTATATGATGTTATAAACACCGATTTTGTGGGCAGACATTGTTTCCCTGTTCACCACATCTACGAAGTCTGCAAAATGTCTAAACTATGAAGAAGAAAAGTCCAATGAAAGACTCATACAACTAATTTGTACAGGATTTGTGCTATTGTAGGTGAGATGAAAACAGTCGACTTATGACCACATGTACGTGACATAAAATATAAAACATAATATCAATTCGTACTTTAATGCATGCCACAAAACCATTATCCGTTTTACAACAGCCAATCCGCATAAATGAATTCTGTACAAAATTAATGTAAAAACGCTGGAAACCTCAGGAAACCTGGTACAAGCTGTGCCCAAGCATTATTGTGTATGCACAATTTGTGCGTCAATGAATGAAAACTAATGGTACGTGAATCGTACGTTTAAATAATTCCTGTTGTGAGAGTCTATTGATAATGTCCAAGCATTGAATATACCGTTAAGCCTGTGTTGCCACTCTTGAATAATGCAACCTTGTTAATATTGACTCTTCTTTAAAAAAAACATCATTGAATGTTTAGAACAAAATGACCTCCGAATGAATGCCACCTGTCAATAAAGACCACATTTTGCATCCCCTGAAGGTAGCATTTATTTACATGTTTGACTGTACATACACTTATGTATCGGCCTTGAACAAAATTATTATTTAATTTATAACCGTTCTCATGTGACTATAGTTTACTTTTTAATGCATACTGCCTCACATTATAATACAAAATGTCTCGTCTAAAAGCTGTTAATCGAATTATTCCAAAAATTATGAGAATGGATTTCACATAATTACCTCTGTAATTATTTCTGATACATCAGTGATGATGTGTAATGTCACAGAAAGTGGTTAAGTTAATGCATATGGATGGAGAATCACCAGCCTTTGAACATTTCTGACTGACACTAATGTACCTTATTACTGATAATTAAAACACGAATTCAAAATATTCTAGCTATTACAACCTGTTTGGAATATACAGACAAATCTGTCTATAACAACAATCTGTGAACATCGTTAGTTCGTCACTTAAATTCCAGAACGGTATTCAGAGCAACTCTACAGAGCGGCCCTCTCTCCATCTCTTGAGCTCCCTGTAACGACAGCATGATTTTTTGCAACTGCGCGATTTAACTTTTGATTTAACCTCTCCAGAGCAACAACCTCTGAACAACAACATAATTTTGCTTCTCCAAAATGGTGTTGCTTTGGAGAGGTTGCACTGTAAATTCATTACTGACAAAATGGAGTGTTTGGTATCGTTGGATTCGACTAGAGACGCTTTGCAACATACACTAAGATGTATGCATGTAGCTTTAACACGACGAGACTTAATCGTTGTGGCGCTATCGGCTATCTCACGCAGTTTCTAGTGACCTCACCATTTTGTAATGTGTTTTCCCTGAAAAAAAAAGTTGTGCGCTGCTGATATTCAGATCATGACTCTTCAACACTTATATATGAAATACTTAAACTGTGACTTTGCGATCCATTCATTCTTGGGACCATCTCGATATTACGGACTGTATTTTGACAATACAGACATTAGTAATTACCTGCACATGATTTTGTTATTTAAGTCCGATTGCAAAAAATATATAAATCGGCGATGCTCGGCTTTCTTCGTGATATTTTTTTCGGTTCGAAACATAAATTCGGCAACGTTTGGCTTTCTTTGTCAATTGCACAACTAATTATTCCACCACCTGCATAAACGAATAATCGTATTTTTTTGCTATAAATGCTTTTGTTTGTTCAAGTAATGTACTTTATGACTGAGAAAACAAAGACATGGTAACTCTGTGCGTATTGTTTCTTGTCTTTGTTTGTCGGAAATATCTTCAAGCATCGTAAAACATCAGATGATACTTGAAGTGAACCACGAATCTTATACGTCTCTTTGTGTAACTACAAAACTGCTTATAATAACAAATGGATAAAACGTGAGATAGCTTCATAGCTAGAGCCTAAACAAGCATATACTAGATAAGTGAAGGGTCGACAAGCTCTACGTGAACTTAAACCTTTTCAGAGCTCCAGTGGTGATCTTTCTAGATCGGGATCGACCCTTACCTGGAAATCTGTTGTGGTTAGTTTACACTGAGACCGAATGGCTGGACATATAAATACAGTAAATCAATATTGAGTTAACTAACCTTTAGATCCTGAATAAACAAGCTTGCTATTAATGTGGTCCCATCATCAGGTTGAAGTATAGAGGCAATATTTCAGACCCATTGTAAAACATAAATTACACATGAGCATTTGCAAGCCAGCAGATCTGAGCTCAAATTCATAGATTTCGAAATCGAGGCTTGACACTGTATGAATTATTTTCATTATTTGAATCATTCCGAATGTGTCACCAAACAAAGTTTATTAGGGTACATGTATGGTGTTATTCATATTAATTGTATAATAAGTGCCCTGGTTGTATCTATAAGAGTATGCAACATAAAATGATACAACCAGCTAGGTACAAATGTAATAAAATCAACACTGGACTTTTTACTAGCTATCTGAACAGTCATCCTCGAGATATCAAGTACAACCAGGGTACTTATTATAAAATAAAAACAAATACGACAAAACATGGACGGTCTGATAAAACAGCAATCTGATTAAAATCTTATCATCAAACCCGCTACGCTATGAGGATCTGAAGACGGCCTATAGAAGGTCATCTCAGGTGACCTTTTCCACTAGCCAATCAGCGCCTTACTTTCATGATTCTGAAAGTGATCTGATTCTATTTTTAACCGCAGTAAGAAACAATATTTGACTTGTAGTTATCACGAACACCTATTCTTACGCAACTAAATGTAATGATAGCGCCAATGTGACATGCGTGTTTATTAAATTTTCTATACCACTATGGCCGAATCGATCAGGATTACTAAAAAAATCAAAAAGTGGTTGCAGACAAATACGTTATACGTAATTTAATGTTTACTAACGTTTAAATAACATCGTCAGGTAGAATGTTCATTCGGCCAAAGTACCGATGAAACGAGTTATACGATTGGCTGAATTATAAATAGATATAAATAGTGATCATGGAAATTCCGACTTTTTGAAAATAGAAACTGGTATAGGCCGTCATCAGATCTTGCCGTAAGGAAGATCGAATACTTTAGTCAGATTGATAAAACAGTTTATCCTGTTCCGACCTAATAAAGCAGTGACCGGGTAAACCTGGCTATATCCTGTCAGTAGGTCACATGGTCTGCTTTATTTTGTCACTTTGTATTCCTTCTCGCCGTAGTCCACTCCTTACAAATTATTGTGTTTTTTATTGTAAATAAACGTGACAATGTTATAAATAAAGTCGATGTTCAAATTCTAAACCCATTTTATTGAGTTTTTATTCCAAACATTATGGCGTTTATCTGGGACTGTTATATTGTCGCGTCATGTCTAAGAGATGCATGCATAACGCGTGTTTATAAATCCAAGCAAATAGAGTTGGAGATTTATTTTGTTGTAGAAAGAGATATTTTGTTGTAAAAAACAGGATAAATCGAATACATGTACATGGTTGGTGCCGAGAATGAGAAATTTATCCGGTTCGGCACGAAAGCTAGTATGGGCTCGCTAAAGGTTCGCCCATTTCAGCTTTCTAAGCCTCACCGAATAAACCTTCTCCATCTCGGCACCAACCATGTTTTCTCTATATGGGTCATCATGATCACGTCAGATACTAAGTTTGTCCTTATAATGGGATGGTTTTAATGATATGATGATTGACAGGTGAGGGTTTACTGTATTGGTACTGTTAGGTCTCAGGTGAGGGTTTACTGTATTGGTACCGTTAGGTCTCAGGTGAGGGTTTATTGTATTGGTACTGTTAGGTCTCAGGTGAGGGTTTACTGTATTGGTACAGTTAGGTCTCAGGTGAGGGTTTACTGTATTGGTACTGTTAGGTCTCAGGTGAGGGTTTACTGTATTGGTACTGTTAGGTCTCAGGTGAGGGTTTATTGTATTGGTACCGTTAGGTCTCAGGTGAGGGTTTATTGTATTGGTACTGTTAGGTCTCAGGTGAGGGTTGACTGTATTGGTACCGTTAGGCCTCAGGTGAGGGTTTACTGTATTGGTACCGTTAGGTCTCAGGTGAGGGTTTACTGTATTGGTACTGTTAGGTCTCAGGTGAGGGTTTATTGTATTGGTACTGTTAGGTCTCAGGTGAGGGTTTACTGTATTGGTACCGTTAGGTCTCAGGTGAGGGTTTATTGTATTGGTACTGTTAGGTCTCAGGTGAGGGTTTACTGTATTGGTACTGTTAGGTCTCAGGTGAGGGTTTACTGTATTGGTACTGTTAGGTATCAGGTGAGGGTTTACTGTATTGGTACCGTTAGGCCTCAGGTGAGGGTTTACTGTATTGGTACTGTTAGGTCTCAGGTGAGGGTTTATTGTATTGGTACTGTTAGGTCTCAGGTGAGGGTTTACTGTATTGGTACCGTTAGGCCTCAGGTGAGGGTTTATTGTATTGGTACTGTTAGGTCTCAGGTGAGGGTTTATTGTATTGGTACTGTTAGGCCTCAGGTGAGGGTTTATTGTATTGGTACTGTTAGGTCTCAGGTGAGGGTTTACTGTATTGGTACTGTTAGGTCTCAGGTGAGGGTTTATTGTATTGGTACTGTTAGGTCTCAGGTGAGGGTTTATTGTATTGGTACTGTTAGGTCTCAGGTGAGGGTTTACTGTATTGGTACTGTTAGGTCTCAGGTGAGGGTTTATTGTATTGGTACTGTTAGGTCTCAGGTGAGGGTTTACTGTATTGGTACCGTTAGGTCTCAGGTGAGGGTTTATTGTATTGGTACTGTTAGGTCTCAGGTGAGGGTTTACTGTATTGTTACCGTTAGGCCTCAGGTGAGGGTTTACTGTATTGGTACTGTTAGGTCTCAGGTGAGGGTTTACTGTATTGGTACTGTTAGGTCTCAGGTGAGGGTTTATTGTATTGGTACTGTTAGGTCTCAGGTGAGGGTTTACTGTATTGGTACTGTTAGGTCTCAGGTGAGGGTTTATTGTATTGGTACTGTTAGGTCTCAGGTGAGGGTTTACTGTATTGGTACTGTTAGGCCTCAGGTGAGGGTTTATTGTATTGGTACCGTTAGGCCTCAGGTGAGGGTTTATTGTATTGGTACCGTTAGGTCTCAGGTGAGGGTTTACTGTATTGGTACTGTTAGGTCTCAGGTGAGGGTTTACTGTATTGGTACTGTTAGGTCTCAGGTGAGGGTTTACTGTATTGGTACTGTTAGGTCTCAGGTGAGGGTTTATTGTATTGGTACTGTTAGGTCTCAGGTGAGGGTTTACTGTATTGGTACTGTTAGGCCTCAGGTGAGGGTTTACTGTATTGGTACCGTTAGGCCTCAGGTGAGGGTTTACTGTATTGGTACTGTTAGGTCTCAGGTGAGGGTTTACTGTATTGGTACTGTTAGGTCTCAGGTGAGGGTTTACTGTATTGGTACTGTTAGGTCTCAGGTGAGGGTTTACTGTATTGGTACCGTTAGGTCTCAGGTGAGGGTTTATTGTATTGGTACTGTTAGGCCTCAGGTGAGGGTTTACTGTATTGGTACTGTTAGGCCTCAGGTGAGGGTTTACTGTATTGGTACTGTTAGGTCTCAGGTGAGGGTGTATTGTATTGGTACTGTTAGGCCTCAGGTGAGGGTTTATTGTATTGGTACTGTTAGGTCTCAGGTGAGGGTTTACTGTATTGGTACAGTTAGGTCTCAGGTGAGGGTTTACTGTATTGGTACTGTTAGGTCTCAGGTGAGGGTTTACTGTATTGGTACTGTTAGGTCTCAGGTGAGGGTTTACTGTATTGGTACTGTTAGGTCTCAGGTGAGGGTTTATTGTATTGGTACTGTTAGGTCTCAGGTGAGGGTTTACTGTATTGGTACTGTTAGGTCTCAGGTGAGGGTTTACTGTATTGGTACAGTTAGGTCTCAGGTGAGGGTTTACTGTATTGGTACTGTTAGGTCTCAGGTGAGGGTTTACTGTATTGGTACTGTTAGGTCTCAGGTGAGGGTTTACTGTATTGGTACAGTTAGGTCTCAGGTGAGGGTTTATTGTATTGGTACTGTTAGGTCTCAGGTGAGGGTTTACTGTATTGGTACTGTTAGGTCTCAGGTGAGGGTTTACTGTATTGGTACTGTTAGGTCTCAGGTGAGGGTTTATTGTATTGGTACTGTTAGGTCTCAGGTGAGGGTTTACTGTATTGGTACTGTTAGGTCTCAGGTGAGGGTTTACTGTATTGGTACTGTTAGGTCTTAGGTGAGGGTTTATTGTATTGGTACTGTTAGGTCTCAGGTGAGGGTTTACTGTATTGGTACTGTTAGGTCTCAGGTGAGGGTTTACTGTATTGGTACTGTTAGGTCTCAGGTGAGGGTTTACTGTATTGGTACTGTTAGGTCTCAGGTGAGGGTTTATTGTATTGGTACTGTTAGGTCTCAGGTGAGGGTTTACTGTATTGGTACTGTTAGGTCTCAGGTGAGGGTTTACTGTATTGGTACTGTTAGGTCTCAGGTGAGGGTTTACTGTATTGGTACCGTTAGGCCTCAGGTGAGGGTTTATTGTATTGGTACGGTTAGGTCTCAGGTGAGGGTTTACTGTATTGGTACTGTTAGGTATCAGGTGAGGGTTTACTGTATTGGTACTGTTAGGTCTCAGGTGAGGGTTTACTGTATTGGTACCGTTAGGTCTCAGGTGAGGGTTTATTGTATTGGTACTGTTAGGTCTCAGGTGAGGGTTTACTGTATTGGTACTGTTAGGTCTCAGGTGAGGGTTTACTGTATTGGTACTGTTAGGTCTCAGGTGAGGGTTTACTGTATTGGTACCGTTAGGTCTCAGGTGAGGGTTTACTGTATTGGTACTGTCAGGTCTCAGGTGAGGGTTTACTGTATTGGTACTGTTAGGTCTCAGGTGAGGGTTTACTGTATTGGTACCGTTAGGTCTCAGGTGAGGGTTTACTGTATTGGTACCGTTAGGTCTCAGGTGAGGGTTTACTGTATTGGTACCGTTAGGCCTCAGGTGAGGGTTTACTGTATTGGTACCGTTAGGCCTCAGGTGAGGCCACTTTAAGAAACTGATTGGAAAATCAAGCTCAACTTATTCTCTCGGAAGTCGCTTCACTTCTAGAAATAAACATGCCGTAATTTCCAGTTTATCTGATATTTTAGGTCTGTGAACAAATATATCTTTTTTATAGAATTCCATTGTCAGTCTTTTAGTTTGTTAGAATGTTTACAATTTCTGCTTCAAGTCAAACAAGACACTGCCATATTAACCTAAGTGTGCTTATTTCATTGTAACGTTCTTTCGCTTTCTTGTTTGTAAAATGTTATATTTTCTGCTACGGACACAGTGGTATCTTACGTCAGCTGTTCAGCTTACAGGATCATAAACCCAGCTGTTTAAGCTGATTGGTTGACTTATTTTTGATCAGCTGTGTATCATGGCACAGTCTGTCAATTACATCTCCAGATATATAAACATAAACACCCACAGCTTGACAGATCTTCAGCTTTAGGGTAGTACATTGTATTATGAAGAGGTTTTCTTTTTATATTTTAATGTTAAATAGTAATTGAATTTGACGGTGAAAGCGATATTTTACCTCAGTTTCAAAATAGGCAATCATTACAGACCGTAAAGTAAACCGATATATGATTACAGGGAGTTAGGGAGACGTAGGAAGTTGATTTTACAGTAGATTGATATCATGACCGTCCATGTTTTTGTTCGTTTCATTTTCTATCCACTCATGAGATGTACTGCGGAGTCATAGGTAACATCAGATTTAATTTTTAGAACTCTTATATTTGGAATATCCACAATCTTTTATAAAAAACGTTCACTTAAAATATGCATCCTTTCTTCGACACTCTCCCGCAATTTTCTCATTTTGCTGGTTGTTAATCTCTGTCTATTGACTAAAAGAAGGAAATGAAATGAAGGTGTAACTAATTTCTACAAGTTTGCACACAGCGCTGATTTGTGTGCACAATGAATGTTTAAGTGCTTTAGGTATCAACAGGAATATGCAATAAATCACTAACAATAGAGCGAACATGAATACTGTGTGAAATCAATTAGTTTTATTATTATAACATCCTTGATGTATTATCTCTCAACTTCCGTCTTGTGTTATGTAACAGAATAAGTATATAAACTGCTTTGTTGTTGGAAACGCTCCGAGATTCGTACTATCGCTGGAATCCAGCAACATAATGACAATACCGTCGTTATCCGCACGTCTGCCAATCGTGTTTATGATATCTTAGTGACAAAGGTTAGATTGTTGCCGTATGTACCTGATACAGAATATATTGCTGGCTTATCTAGACTATGCACACACCTTATTTCCTTATTCTATCTAAGAGCTGTGATCTGAATAGTATATGTGTTGTTGTGCCCGAAAAGCTAAACAGTCAATTTTACAAACGAAGGCTACACTTGGAAAAGAAAAATGTGGTATTTATTGACAGAATTTAATGGCCTTTATTCGAAGGTTAATTTGTTTTAAAAAATCGAAGACAGTTTTTCAAAAGAATGGCCTTTATTGCCTAGGTGGTCATCATTCTATGGTGACAGATTAAACAAGTCTGATTGTGTGTACATTTTGTATTTTCTTCATAAGGGTATGCAACACTACCCTTGTAATATAAAATATATAATGGAGTATGCAACATTGTCTCCGTTGTACGCAACATTGTCCTAATATAACCTAACTGGTGTATGCAGTATTGCCCTAGTATAAGCTAACATAATTAGACATTGTCCTCGTATAATATGCAGACAGAATTATAGTATGTAACATTGCCCCGTTGTATAACCTAGCATAATAAGTGTATGCAATATTGCCCTTGTATAACCTAGCATAATTAGTGTATGCAATATTGCCCTTGTATAACCTAGCATATTTATTGTATGCAATATTGCCCTTGTATAACCTACATGTAGCATATTTAGTGTATGCAATATTGCCCTTGTATAACCTAGCATAATTAGTGTATGCAATATTGCCATTGTATAACCTACATGTAGCATATTTATTGTATGCAATATTGCCCTTGTATAACCTACATGTAGCATATTTAGTGTATGCAATATTGCCCTTGTATAACCTACATGTAGCATATTTAGTGTATGCAATATTGCCCTTGTATAACCTACATGTAGCATATTTAGTGTATGCAATATTGCCCTTGTATAACCTACATGTAGCATATTTAGTGTATGCAATATTGCCCTTGTATAACCTAGCATAATTAGTGTATGCAATATTGCCATTGTATAACCTACATGTAGCATATTTAGTGTATGCAATATTGCCCTTGTATAACCTAGCATAATTAGTGTATGCAATATTGCCCTTGTATAACCTAAGCATAATTAGTGTATGCAATATTGCCCTTGTATAACCTAGCATATTTAGTGTATGCAATATTGCCCTTGTATAACCTACATGTAGCATATTTAGTGTATGCAATATTGCCCTTGTATAACCTAGCATAATTAGTGTATGCAATATTGCCCTTGTATAACCTAGCATAATTAGTGTATGCAATATAGCACCCGTTACAGTAAAATGTGTTCACCAAGAAGATAATATTGCAATATCTGTTTTCATATCAGAATGTGTGAGATCATAAATATTTGAATAATTCGAATGTTATCAATTCAGAAATCACACGTGCTCTTGTTATAGGCTGATTACGACAATGTGTTTTTGTCATCTATAACTGTTAAAGTGCATGCAAAATAATTACGTTAATTGCTTGATGTTAGCTTACTATTGTGGGCTTGAAAAGCACATGCGCATTGGTTTGGTCGATACTTGTAATTCAATAGACAAGACGACACTTCATGCTAGTTGCATGCCAGCACGGAGATGTTTTATATTGACGGTCACGAATGTTCGATGATGACCCATACTGTTTTATCAAACCGCACAATGGTTTTGTCTTATTTGTTTTTATTGACGGTATAATAAGTGCCCTGGTTGTACTTGATTTAACTATTCAGATAGCCAGTAAAAAGCCCAGTGTTTATTTTACTTCCTCGTTGTATCATTTTATGTTAGGTTATACAAGTGCAATATGGCATACTCTTAAGTACAACCAAGACACTTATCATACAATTAATATAAATAACAACGGCTCCTGATAAACTTTGTTTGGTTTGACATTCGGAATGCTTTAAATAATAAAAATAATTTATATAGTACCGAATCTTCGATTTGAAATCTATTTTACTTTGAGCTCTGATCTTGTGTCTTGCAAAATTTATGCTCATGAGTAAATTGTGCTTTACAATGTTTCTGAAATAAAATAAATATATATATACAGGGCTAGTTTTTACTAACTGTATTTGCGTAGTTATCCTTGAAATATCAAACTTCTGGTATAGCTATCATATTCCAGATAATGTAAATGAAGATACTCATACTTAAGTAATAAATTATTTACTTATATGCACAACGAAGTATATCTATATCGAGTAATCATTCTCCTACAAATAGATATGTCAACCCGAAAGCTTTGGAATGATCTTGCAGAACAATATTGCAATCTAAGTGTTTCCCTTGTAAATATGCCTGATATATAATTATTACTCTAGAGCAAACATGTTAAGTGAAGAATCTCCGACAAGCAAATAATGTCAGTGAACTCAACTAATTATGTACAAGGTTCTGTATTGTACATCATGGTATTTGTCACCCGTATCAGTGTCACATGTGTCTGTTTCATTATCTTTCATTTAACAATCATGAAATGGTAATCTATCTTCGTATTATAACGGCTAGGGATTGATAAATTACTGACAACAAGTCTAGAAAAGGATTTAATGAAGTTTGAATTAAAACGAAATGTTATCTGAATATGGAAATGATATGTACATGTATTTGTTTTTAAATTAGAGATTGTAACAAAGTGTATCAATGCACAGACATGCGCTTGTCATGGTTCTTCTAGTAGTTGACACATTGCAACTTCTCCAAGTCAGACAGTGCATTCAGAATACTTGAAATATCTTCCGTCACTGAATGTTTTGGTATGTATGTACTTGATTAAGTCATATTATATGTAAATATATGTACTTACTATATGGTGAGTTCAGAATATTCCTGTGGATAAATGGGTTATCAAAATATTTACTAAATGTAAACCAAATGAGCTGTTTATATTAACATTGATCGAGGTTGGGTATATCATCACCGAGCTGATTATTGATAAAATGATCAAAATGCGTAATTAAAGTGCTTTATAATTTATAAACAACAATCCACGAACTTAATTCTACAAATATGAATGACATACGTACATGTACGTCCTGATTATAACGGAATGATAGCACCAGTCAGTTATTTTCAAGATATGTATTGATCTACAAAGATTTCACTTACTATTGAAGATTGGTGTCGAGGTATTTTTATGCGCGTTACTAATCATATTTATTTTGAAACCGAAGAAGATTCATTAAATCATGGCATCGTTTATCTGCAACGTGTCTTGGCTTTTTGTATTGTTGATAATCAAAATGCTCAGAGACTAGTTTTGATGCATTTCCCATCTCCCTACACACTGAGGGCATTTTCACCTGTTTGCAAAATTGTAAGCATTCGAAGGAACGACCGACGATCGACTGAAATAAGTATAATTGTGATTTTCTCTTCGATAGCTGCTGAGGAAAGTTGGCATTCAGGCTGTAAACATTTATTTCCAATAATTACCTTAGCCATGATTCTGGTTTTGACAATTAGCAAATTGTTCACGCGCTCTCGCGTTTATCTTCATATAACACTGATAATCTAGAAAAACATTGCACTCCGGCAGCAGATTCCGAATTTGATATAAACTGAGTAAGGTTAAAGTGTTCCCCTAATTTTCAAGTGATGGTGTATAATATTCAGATGAACCTAACGTGCTATTCACAAAACGTTCAAACTTGATATTTTCATATTACTTACCACTTTTCTCCATGAAACAAGAGACTCCTAGTCAAGTCCTTTGATCGACTATGCATGCCATCCTTAAATACAACTAACAAGTCTCAAATACGCATAGAAGCTCCTTGTGCTAGCAAAAATCCTCATCCTTGGTTAAAGTCGATTTATAAGGATACGTTTTTTTTAATGCAGTGGTGAACAACTTCGAAGATTTCAGTTTGTTTGTTGAGAGCATTGTACAAACGTTACTATTATATTCAGAGGTGGGGTTACATGCATCGCATCATTAATCAATGTAATCTTCATGTCAAACTAATCAACCATTACTGTCCGTTATTTCTGGTTGATCTTAGACATTGAATAAACAACCACAATAATAATGATATGGTTAATACGATGAACAAAGAGTAATAAACGTTATACTAATTGTAGAAGGTATCCTTCTCTTGGTTTATGCCCGGTCTAAGAACTGAAGAAGAATTTCTAAATACTAGTTATTGCTGAATATTTCTGAATTCTGAATTCTTTATCTTAGTTTATAAGGGATAAATTCCTGTCAAACTGATTTGTAAATGATTGAAGATAAAATACATACAAATAAATCTACAAGTATTATTGATAAGAAATAAGGAATCTAGCATTTTATTTGTGTTATAACGAGCTGATCTTTAATGTAGGTATACGGCAAGAGGTTGTTATGTTTACACACTTAAGATGTGAGTACTAACATGATTCCAGTGTCTCATCTTACAGCCTTTTATTTGCTTAGCGATTCTGATAGCACTTGTAAGTCTTTGACACACGTGACTTCAAAAGTAACTCGAAGGTTATTTTAACAAAGACTTTGCATTATTTATAAAAAGATGTATTGAATAATCCCCATTGATAATAATTGACACATTTATTTATAGAATTTTATATTCATCGTAACAGTAGAATCCTGAAAAGTTCACGGAAAGCTTATGTGAACTTAAAACGATGAACAGAACAACTTGTGTTTTTAAGATACATACATTCTAAATGTTAAATACATTCACAAATAAATGACAGACAAACAGCTAGAACATTTTAGTTAGTTATATAAATCAAGTTAGGTTGAAGGATATTCACAAATCTGTACCAGAACATTCCATAATCCACGGAATGTATCACATCAAAACATGGGTTTTTACATTATTGCGTGGAATATAGGTGAAGATGCTGACATCGATGTTGATATTTGAGAGGAATGTACGGGTAAGATAAAAGTGTTACACATAATGTATTGTCGGTCTGTTCAAATAAGCAATCAATTCTCAAGGCCACCCGTACCTGTTGGAGATGTTTGCATCACAAAACTTGAAGATGATATAAATAACCTACCTGCTGAAACGATTATGTCACATATACGTAATCAAGTCGATGAATCTATTAGACAGATTTATACATGCTGCAGTTTTACCTCGTTCAAGACAATACATCATTTTGTGGATTACTAAAAACATCAGTAACAGCTTTCATCAAGTATTTAAAAAAATGCACAGCATCAGTGGCAAGCTTTGATTAACTATTAGAAATAAACCATGCGTCACTTTTGATGTAACAGCTTGGGTCCTGTTGAATTAAAGGATTTCTATTCTCAATAATTGGCGTTAATGAAACGTGAATTTATCAATCATTGAAAAGTATGTGCACATTCATATATGATTAAAATATGATTTTTTCTAAAGAAGTCTTAATACGTGACGGCTGGGTCGGGTCTGTATACATACTCTCAGAGACTAGCTTTCGTACGATGATCAAACTTTTAGTTTTGCACAATCTGCCAGTGAATAAATTATGTCAAACTTCATACATACGTACGTTATCTTTTTATTGGTATTTGGAATTTTTTTATTGGCTGTTAGTATGTACAGTTTATGCGAAACAGATGAAATACCTTCGCCATCAAAATAGCATAAAACAAGATACATAATTTATTTCTATAGACAATTTATTTCATCAACCGATTCTCTATTGTGCCATTTAAAGATGTAGCCTTGATGATTTATGCTGTCAAATCCGTTTGATCTTTGTAAGTATTTTAAGTACCAAACATTTATATACATATCGTAAATAACTTATTGAACCCTTGCGTAATTCTGAGTGATACTTTTCTCTTGGTTATTTAGAACGGCCCCTTTTTGTAGAATTGAAACAAGGCTCTTGCCGGCACCACTATATTTATATATTATTTATAGTTCGGTGTTACAGTTTATTATCGAGAATACCCCGGGGTAGCACAGATGGTAGGCAACTAAGTTGTAGATCGAGTGGTAGCAGTTTTGAGGTCAAGGCGATTCTACTATAGCGAAAATAAAATTGATCGTTTTTAAAACGTTTTGTTTATTATAGTGTCACACCTAGCTAGTCAGCTAGCTTATCTTTTGTTCGCCCAGTACCTCCCGAATCCCTTCTCTGTTTTGCCGGTCGCTTGGCTAGGATTGACCTACGGTAACATTTATTCAACCAGCTGGTGGCTCACCAAAAACCGCATCAGTTCTAACCCAGTCTCCACTGGGGTTCGAATCTTAGATCTCCCTCTCCAATGGCGGACACCGTAACCATTCGTTATATTGAAATTGTCCTAATATTAAGATGGTTGTTATCCGTGGTTTTACTGTATTGAGGATTAGCGACATTAAACCCACTGCAAATAGGTCTATTTAGTTCAAAGACACTTAGCACCATATGTAACTTTATGGAATGAAGATATAACATGTTACAAATTCAACCATTAACACTACAAAATGCTAGGAATGCATTAAAATGAATTCATTAATATATCGAGTGATGTTGGAATTTTCCTGAGGATGTATCTGTTACATCACTACTGTCTGATTGTCCATAATTTGCATATTTTACCGAACAATTGAATGAAATTGACGCTTGAAACTGTTTATTAACTACGTCCTAATCATGCCCCTATTTTTCATAATAAAAAGATGCAAAGTGGAATGCGTTATGTCCAATTACATAAAATCACCCAGATGATGAAATCTAGCCACGAAATGCAATTGCAATAAATAACCTTATCATTGCATTAAGGCAACGTTCTCGTTTTATTGGACTTGATTTTTATCAAAATCAAGTCCTTTGTAATCGTAGACTTATATTGGTCGCTGGACTCCATAACAGCTTGGTTAAAAGAATGCCACATAAAGGAAATAGTACGCAACTAAATGGTATGTTTATATAGAAGTATCTGGAATCTTTCCCCATTTAAGTGTGTCAGATCTGAATATATTTCAAATCATTCTATTGTAACTACATGGAAAGAGTCATGTATCTAAATAAGTGCTTGTCGGTAAATACATGAGATATTCAAATGCGTAGAATTAAAACCGCGTATTCACTGTCCAATAAAATATCTTGCCGTAAAAGTAGTTCTACTTTCGGTTTTCGTTCGATAGAACTTTCAGAAAAATCTCCACGGACGTATTCATGCATTTGCAACAATCTACCATCGATGTGTGTGTTTTGTGCCTTTCTAACATTTCTTAATATTACAAAGCGAATTCTCATTTAATCGTATTCCGGGATATTCACACCAACTAGTGTTATTTTGATGACGGAATCGCTATTTATAGACTCACTCCCCGCAGTGGCTAGTAGCAAAGCGTAACCGATGTGGGGAGTTTCATTTATCGAAGGTTGAATGTTAAAACTGCGGCTTAAGAATAATAATTCGAGTCGCTAAATACGAACGTAAATTACTGGATACGTGCTTTTAAAATTTACCGTTTAAGAGTTCCTTTTACGCCAGATTATTTAGGCCCATTCTCACACAACTTGGACAATTGATGTCGTCAGTATAGAAAATGATGACGATTTTCAATGAAAAGGAAAAAAAGTTAACACTTTGTTTCGTGTGAACAATTAATATGAATACTTAAAAATGAGCTTACATTTTGGTGAATAAATAGCTGTTTTGGTCTAAATTAAGAAGGAATAGTTATGCAGGTGCGTCTAAAATGCTGTGTCTCCAGGTACATAATACAAAATAAAATCCATCCTGTAAAACAGCAACGACATAATTCCAGCACAGTACCGAATATATTTCGTAGTTAGTAATGAGTGCCAGCCAGCTGAACTATTTGTTTTTTAAAAATCTATCAATTAACGAAAATGCACACATTTTGGGTCGTGTCTCCAAATTATCGAAATCAACGGGACAACATTTAACACTCAAGTCTTAATGTACAAAAGAATAACTTTTGACATAGTTAATGTGCTTTTTGAATTCGTAAAATGTAATAAAATGAATGTTGGTTTCAATTTATATCTACGTATTATACGAGAACAAAGGATAGGTCATGAAATCCGAATTTACTACCGTAATTTTGATGCAATAATCAACGAGTCCGTAGCAAAAACTGAATTGAAATGCATATCATTGCATATAAAGATGGTATAAAAGCTTAACATGACGAGCTATATTCCCCACCAAGGTATTGCAGAAACTTTTCTTCATACGTGTAAAAAATATTCGATTTTGCTGTGTTAGAATCTAGAAATTTGAAATTAACATAAGCAACGGGACATAAGCAACGGGACACACACTGTCAGGATAGGACTAAATCTTGCACATTCTTGCCGCTATAATATACATTTGGGCTCATATATGCTTCAAAACGTCAACCATATGTTTATAATTGTCGTCTGCCATCGATTTCAGAAAAAAAACGGGTAAAAACACATCCACCTAAACTTCGTTTTTGAGGCGAGTAAGGGTTGATATCGTCTAAAGTGGTGAATAGCTTATAATTTATAAGCTGTTACTGATTTTGCTTGTTGACTTATTAATATACCGTTTTCAAGCCACTGCCCTATTTTATAAAGTCTCATAGACGTTTTCTATGCTATGTAATGAAGGCCTCGTTGATTACGTAGTGATTGTCCCGTTGATTTTCTATTGGACTAACATTTTGATAATAACAGTAACAATTTGTTTAGTATTTATGTACATTTATTAATTTCTAAATATGTTCGGACAGCATGCAGAATTCAAATACACAAGTAAATTTGGTGTAATAATGTCTGATTAGATGTGTAGAGTGCATTTAGCACGCAATCATATTCGATGTAGGTCAGTATTTACATCTTTGTAAAATATAATTGTTAAATATTAATACAAACTGCACTAAAAGTATAAAAAAGATGTATATAAGTATTTTGCAGTGTCTTTCGTTTAGTATCCCCATAACATATCGAGCAAAACTGATAACACATTTAAGTGGAACGGAGAAATGCAGTTGTCCCGTTGATTATTCAAGAGTTGTCCCGTTGATTACGTACAACAAATCTATGAATTTTCAGCCATGTTGGTTAGTTATCGAATTGATGCATATACTATTATATTCGCAACCATGCATATTCGTATTTGCATTATGGCGAAGTCCAATTCGCAAAGAATTATAATCTACGGGACAACTCTTGAATATTCAACGGGACAACATTTCATTCGTGTGATAAGTTCAATCAGTTTGTCTGACGAGTAATATATTCGCTTTCACCATCGTAAGCATATACTTGTTTCGATTAAATAGTTCAAATACATTTATCTTCTTTAAAGTGGTTTTATTTCACAACTTAATACAAAGTTTTTCAAAAATGAAGAAAAAATTATTAATATATTTTCAAAAAGCATGACATAATCCAAGTATTCCTCACTCAAGGGGGGAAATCGCGAGCTTATATCATATTTTATCCTATTTTGCACAGATATTTATTGGTTACTTGTACAAAAGTTATACCAATTCATAGTTATATAACATCGAACTATCATGGGTACTGTTTAAAAATGCAGTAAAAAATACAGCAACAAGACCAATTAAACATCCGAATCTCGAAAACTGTTAATATGTTGCTGGTAAAATTTTTTTTTACTCAATTGTCCAAGTTGTGTGAGAATGGACCTTTAGAATTACATAATCACGTCTGAATTTCATGCAACATCGGGTTAACTATAGGTCATATAGGTCTTACTCTACTGTGTCAGGACCTTTTTGATTTGAGTGACCCTGAATGTGTGCAATGCGACGATGTTCTGTTGTGTTAAAACCAGAAGAATCAATGTTTGTATTTACTGTTACTGAAGTGTTGTTTACTAGTTTTGTACAATAAAGAGTTTTTAATGCAATTAAATTGTCCTCAATTAATGTGCTAATCATTAAACTTTCCAATATCAGGTTTTTTTCATTTTAAAATTTTAGCAAAGGGACTATAGTAAAGCCATAGCTTATGTCATTTACCTATATGCATATGACCTGCATTACAATATGAATGAAAAATCGGTCCATAATCTTAAATGTTAAAATATTTGTATGGGCTCGAACGATGTGGGTACACATTTCTCTCTTTTGTCTCGTATGGTAAAAATCAAGTCCGACAGTACTTTCAGTACTTTGATTAAAACTTCTTGTCATTACTTGTTATATTGGCATATTACTTGGCAATTTAACTACGAGTTACTGTTCTAATGACAAACACCTTACATGCTGTTTAAAGGAAGACGATTCAATAAAAAAACTGATTTGAGCTATGGTTTTGGAGCATACCTTAGTCTAGTCCTGCCATGTCCAATTAAGTTTAAATCATGTTATACTGCCAGGTAAGTAGATACCTTGCAAGTGCATATACTGATAACCAATTAAATCTCGTCTGATGCAACATCGTCTATTTAATTATTGTTGTCGTTGGATGTGGTGTTTGTATAAAAGGAACCATCGCTTGGGACAGTATTGGGTGAGGAGAATGTTTACAGCTGTTCAAATTAATTATAGAAACAAGTACTTGTGAATTTAGTTTTATGACCGTATTTATAACGTATACTTCTCGCCCAGCCATGTTATATACATATATTAAGATACTCGTTTATAATGAATTACGAAAAATCCAATAAAGATAGAAGTGGCCATCTTAAAGTTTTATTTGTACAACGATTGTCTGCGAAGTAATTGCACAATAAATTTAAACTGAGGGTGGCTCGGAATTCAATCTCATTTCATCTTAGTACTTTGTTTTAAAAAAAGGTACAATATACCATGGTTTAGAACGGTGGTTTGCGGGTTCGCGACTTTAGAAAAAAATAGCAGTGTGTATTTAGTGAGCATTAATATTTTTACATTATATGCATAAATTATACAAAAACCGAAACTCAGAAATTAACAAAGATTTATGTATCAAAATTGCTAAAACATCTTAATTTATCCATATTTTAATGACACAGTCGTGCGTAAGTGCAACTTAAAGAATAACCTTGGTAAATAAGTTAAATTCTTAGTACACACCATAAAGAATAATGTTTGCATATTTTGGATGATTCATATACATGTCTGATAATTATATACAGATTTGACTGTAAGCTTATTAATTCACTGGATCCTACCCAACTCATTCGAGTAACTCATATAGTTCATGGTCATATATTTTATTCTTGGCTGAGTTCAGCACATTTGCTATTCAGAGAGAAAATCGTATCTATTTTATCTATTACTGCAATATGGTTTTATTGTTAGTAAACGAGAGTGTTTGTGCTCTATCAATTCAAGGATATTTTTACGTTTTTTTTATTTCTCCGATTTCCAATGGAACTTATCGGAGTTGATTACTTTTTCACATGCTTTTGCGATCATATCTCAATTATTCCGCTACGTATATCTTGTTCTAATGTCCAAGATTCCTACAGTAGCATCTGCTTTTGTCATTCTGTTACTGTAAGCCCGTAAAGCTACATATACGTATAATCAACTGCTTCCGGCTCCGTTCGGTAACTCGTAGATTGCTCTTGAAGATTTACATCAAGTTTTAATTAGAGCATCCTGAATGTTGATTAAGATACAAATGTAGTTGTACTGTATCTACCACAATAAATACTGGTGCAGGTTGCTACCAAAACTATAAAGGCGATTTACAAGTGTTGGAGATAATTCACCAATCTCATATAATGTTATGTTTTATATTGAAGCCTACACGCCCACATTAACCACGCTTATTTACATTCTTAACATTTTCAGTATTTTACACGTACATTCATATATTATAATTATGTAAATGAACATAATTACGATAATAAAACCATTAAAATAAAAAAAGAAGAACGTGCGCAACAAACAATATTAACAATCTCAACAATAACTACAGTAAAAATAATGATATCAAGAACAACTGTACCATTAACAACAACAATAGCGGCAACAGTAACAACAACATCATCATCATCATCATCATCATCATCAACATCATCATCATCAGCAGCAGCAGCAGCAGCAGCAGCAGCAACAGCAGCAGCAGCAGCAGCAACAGCAGCAGCAGCAGCAGCAAAGTAAAAACAAAAGTTCTCAGAACATCTGTAGGATAACAATGATGTGTTCATTTTGTATTTTGGTTTCTCTTTAAGACTATAATCTAGTCCATCTTTTTGCCAATTACAAATTCCCACACATATCTCGATTTGTTTATATGTTAATTATATCACTGGGCACACATGGTGGTCAGTGAATCTTGTTTATCATACTTGAAAGACCAGCATAAAAAAGAGAACTTTGATTTGCCCAAGTTACCAGATTACTAAACAAATATCGTATACGAATTATATGATGTTTTAAGATTATGTAATATAATGTTTAACAAAAACAATTTTAAAAGAACGAAATAAATATTTATTCACAAAACCACTTCTGTGTGCGCTCAATCACTCAAACAGTATGCAGATTGGTATGATATATTTGCACGTGGAGTATTAAAATCAACTATGTTCAATTTTTTTGGGAACAATATACATGTATATCTCATTCGTTACAACTTGGCCAATTCCGTCGTGTCGCCCCGCGGTTTTTTGAATGACCAACAATTTAGTCATATGAATGCATGTTTTCGATCTAATAAAGATGAAACGATTATAAACTTAGCTTGATCAAATTATACAAATGTTAAACTTATACGCGTATAAAATGTATCTATGTTGACACAGCAGAAATCGGAGCACAAATTCCACGTATTCATTCACTAACAATATGTACGTCGATCTATTTTCATTTTATATCGCTTGTCATGTTTCAGTTTAATATTAATTAATAATTAGATTAATTTATGCTAAAATCGGTACAATTTACATCAGCTACGACATTTATCAAAAGTTGACAAAGTGCCCCCCTGGAGTTGTTTTCATTTGTGTCTAGACAAGTAATTAGTACACTCATGATGTTATTACACTCAGATACAGAGTCTGCTTCATCTTTAATTTCTATGATACCAGTCTTTAATTTGTTGACCGGACAATCCATGTAGTTGTGTCAAAGTACCGTTGTATGCATTCATAACGTGGTTTAAAAATTCTAAAAAATCTTTAAAAAACATTTTTTTTCTTCTCGCTGGTAAATATGAGATAAAGCCTTCATGTTTCATCAGTCAAATTTCGCATTCAACCACAAGCAGTTATCATGATGTTGATAATTTGATAAGAGACATTCATCGTTATATCTACGTTATTGTTTCGATATTATCGAACAAATAGTTACATTACAATTGTTATTGTTAAGTAAAGAATGGTGATTTTTGTTGCTTACAAAGGTTCGGACCCGCCTCCGTGGCCGAGTGGTTAAGGTCGCAGATTTCAAATCACTACATAACCTCTCACTGATGGAGGGTCGTGGGTCGCACCCCGCTACCGACCATGTCTCTTTATGTGAGAAAGAAGACAGTTGCTCACAGAGGATGGGAGTCTAGTACTGGTTCTTCCAAGGAACGATGGGTGAACTGTCCGCTTTATCTAACTCCGGCTGTTGAAAAGGGTCGTGAAACTCGATATAAACAAAGCAAAATACAAAGTTCATTCATTCATACTAGATTCGTTTGTCTCATTAAACCTGCTAACTTACATACTGCATTCAATACACTATATGGTTCTGTTGCTTCTTTTTATTCATACAAAGTTACATGTTGTAATAAATTGATCGTCTTTTTTCAGCCGACCATTGTTTGTTTTTGAACTGGGCATTTTGTTTTGTTGCTGATATTTTTATTTTCATCTGCCTTCCCATGTCAGGTCTCATCAAGATCGTTATTCAAACATGATTTATTTTTTCGACCAATGGGTAAGCTTTATTTTTGAACACAAAACACCACATGAGCGGCTAAATACTTGTAAGTAAATACCTGCGGGTTATTTCATACTAAATCGAGTTCAAATTAATTTTGTATTTGTATTATCTTTAAATGCCTTACGCATGTTGTCTTCAATGCCATTTAAAACACGTTAAAGTGATGCTTTGTTTCCAGCACCGAACGTAAACTGTCTGTGGCTACTAAAAATGTGGAGGAGATGGAATGTGTCCTTCCAAATGCTTACATCACGCTTCGATATCGTACCATTGCCTGCGAATAATGTTCTTTGATACGCGGATACAAGAGTTATTTTCCTTTTTTGCAATACCTTGCGTCATAGTATTACAAAACATATCTCTTTACAAACAAACAAATGGCAATACACATACCATGTTGTTTTTATTAATCATATCAACACCTGGTAACAGACAAATGGCAAATTTGAGTTAAAATACATCCGCATGACAGCCATGTTTTTATTGATATAAAAGAAGCCGCATTTATGTTGATAGACCGACATGATGGCATGTTAGATCCTTGTTGTGGGTTTTGTATATTACACCACAAAACTAATAAATAATCAGGGAGAATTCGTGTATGTGTTGTAATATCCCAGCTATGCCATCCTCTGACTTCCCGCTAGTTTACGAATGTAGTGCAATGTTTTCTGGTTGGGTTCTCACTGAAAGACGAATATAGTGTATACAGAATAAACGAGGTCGAAAATTTATATTGACAAAATAAACAACCTTCTTGATAGTATGCCAGTAGAACTACTTGTCCTTTTTTAGTTACTTACAGTTGAAGCTCCGCGATAATGTCTTTTAATGATTTAAGTACAGCTGTAACCTACACACTAGGCCCGTTTCATAGATATCGTAGATTTAGTTTTTAAACCTAAAAGTCTTGTTAGATATATTCGTGTTTTAAATCAAAAGTGTCTTATCCTCTTGATTGGTTTTGAGGATCTTTTGTTGTGAGTTGTTAAAGTTAAAAAAACTGCTATCTAAGCAAAGGTAAGTCTGTAAACGGGGCCTTTGTTTATTTTATAATACAATTAGTAAAGTCATTCAGTTCCGATTGCTTGTGTTACAGCAAATATCTTGACCTTCTGTGATTAAACTTTTCTTATCTTATTAAAAAATTGGGCGCTGGCTTCATAGGGCATATTTTAGCACAATTAGCAGTTTTTAACCTTAAAAACTTACTAATGGTCTACATATTACAGGCATTCACTTTAAAAGCTGACACTAAGTCCCCAAAACAACCAAGTGGCTGAAACGCTTTTTATTCAGAAATAAAGATTTACTATTGCAAAATATTTGTGTTTGAAACCAAAGTTCGGCTTCAGGAGAATAAATGTGCAGTTGAAAAAACGTCCAGTTAATAAATACTAAACATTTTCTTTACGCATAAATTACATTAATACATTTGTTAAGTACGGATTACTTGCCAAGATATGTCTCCAGAATTTCTGCGCGATATTTTATTACAATATTTGCCAATACCTTTCAAATTATGCTCACAGTACTTGCTTATTATACCTACAGTGCTTTTTCTATTATGTTTATAATGTTATTTACAGTGTATCCGTTTTTCTGTGGTCTAAATGGTTTTTATTGATAATGCTGAACAAGCAGTGTTTCATCTTGGTAAACATTGACTGCAAACATAACATTCCAGGATTCAAATTAAGTTTTAACCATTAAAATCATCAGTTTTGTTTATTATTTAGATGTGAAATGGAAAAAAAAGATATATAGAGATAGGTTCCTGCATAGCGACATTGTAACGTACATATTTATTTGAAATGTAAAATTTTTGATGTTCCGACCGCTTCTGGAACTCGTTTTATCATAACTAAGCTTTTCAACTTTCAGACAACCATTTCAGACACTGATTGGCTTCTATAGTTGGCAAAAGTCCCCTAAATGTACAATATAATATAAACTAATTTTCCTTAAAAAACAAGGGGCCTTGATTTTAAGTTGATGAATATTTTCGTAGCTTAGATATTTCTTTGAAACGGTCCCTAATCCCCTAGCGCCGTCAATAATGTGTGATTCATTCAATTTGATGATAAGAAATAGTACTCGTATATAAAGAGTATTGGTGATTATCGCTTCAAACTTAACGAACTGTGAGGTTAGACAGTCTTTCTTAGCTTGATTATATAAATATCAACTTGGGTTTTGTGAACTACCTGTTTGTTATCTCAATGTTATCTTAATTAAACTTCCGTGTCAATGCTGATTTACAATGTATATTTGTATATTTGATGTTTGTTTGTGTTGCTTGTTTGAGTTTTACGCCCCCTTTCAACTGTCAGGGTCACATGAGGCGGACAGTTCACCTAACCATCGTTCTTAGATGAAGAACCAGTACTAAACTCCCATACTCCGTAAGCAACTGCCACTTTCTCACATAAATAGACATGGTCGGTAGTGGGGCTCGAACCCACGATCCTCTATCAAGTGATTTGAAGTCAGCGACCAGAACCACTCAACCACGGCGGCGGGTTCTTGTATATTTGAAGCGTTTATCTCAGATTATACGAGATTGTTCTCAAGTCCAATATCTCAATATTTTTTGAGATTATGAACAACAAAGCGTTTAGCCCACGAGCCAGGCGGACTAACTCAACCTTTACGACGTCGTAGCGATTTTGATATCGTGAACAGACTTTTCATAGCCGTACATGCATACACTGCACAACAATAAGATGTCGGTGACACATACTGTATACAATAACATATACAGCCAAACCTGTGAACAAAGGCACACTTGGGAAATACATAATTTGACCTTTATTCATAGGTTGTCTTTATTCGGAGGTCATGTAGTTCAACATAATCGATGATGTTTTTAAAGAATTGCTTTTATTCGCAGGTTGGTCTTTATTCGGAGGATGGCTTTTATTCGGAGGTGGTCGCTAACACATGTTTGACTGTAATTGATTTATATTTCAGTATTGACAGTGACCAATGCTGATAGTTCTCCACGATACAAAAGAGAAACCTCAGATTTGACACCAGGAAACTGGGATAGCTGTAAGGAGGTAATTCATATACAATAATTATCTTCATGTAATGATGTTTTGACTCGGTGTTGACTTGACAGCCAAATGTTATGATATATTGCTTCCATTTCGTATAGATATAACCATCATACAAGCCAATAATTTTGTCATTCTTAGGAGATAAGTTTTCTTTTTGGTAGCATCAGACAATCAAACCATACGCTAAGTACATAAAATGTGTTTCATAGAGTTTCTAAGTACAGTTTTCTAACTCGTATGTATATATTTATTACATCAACATACTTACGGTGTAGGAATAAATCTTCTTTAACAAGGCATTTGATGGCTCTACAAAAAGTGTGCCAACAATCACTCATCAATCATGCATGTGGTTAGGGTTTATGTTTTTCCTCATGACGAGTGATAAACACGTATACATCATGTCATTATCCTTGTTCACACTTGTTTTATTGATCTGTAAAAAGTATGTGAAAGACCATCTGTGTTATCCATGCACCTCACATGTACACTTATCTACTTTGTACATGTTGTGTAATATCTTTTATTATGTATGCATCTTGCTATTTGTTATATGCTTTTTTGAAATTGTATTTCTCGGTCAGGCCAGCACACAAAGCTTGTTTAATCTCCCTGTTAATCAAACCCCTTTATGTTCTATGGGATACAGACATTAGCCCCCCGCAAACGTCCTACCTACCGTTTCTACTGGGGGGGGGGGGGGGGCAAATGTCCACATGACCATGTTTTCATTGGGGGCAAATATCCGGGGTGCAAATGTTCAGTCTGCAATCATCTTCTACGGTTATCCTTCAATTTTGTATATTCCTGTGTTTGACGTTTTTTGGGGGGATAGGTGCGTTTTGTTATGTCGACCGTACTGGAAAATGGTTCTAGACTAAGTGTTGTGTCGATTATTAGTGAAATCGATATCATGTTTGTATCACTGTTCTAATTTTTATACATACATCTTATGACACAATATGACACATTATTCGTCTATCATAATAAAAAGTGCTTTGTTCACGCGGCCCTCACGTTATTTAAATCACGTTATCTAACAAACAGCATACAAAACAGAATGAAAACGGTCCTTATCATTCTGTACGAATTGATGATAAAACGTACATGTAAGACAAACAAACGACATTCTTTACGATTTTGAAAAGCTAGGTAAGAGTTGTAAAAAACGGAGCATTGTTTGAAAATGTAGGGCAAAAATAGCCAAACGAAACAAATAAACATAGTACAATCATTATGGTACTTCTTGGCATTCAATCCTCAATGGAGTACCCTTAACAACTCATTTGTATCTGTTTGTTTACATTTATGTGGACCATATTTTGTATTTAAGAATATACTTACAAACATATTATTGAAAC